>JAZGTN010000015.1:2400000-3000000 GCA_037783415.1 Leptasterias polaris | reverse complement strand
TAACGACACACTTGCGAAGAGGACATCTCTTACTTTCGAGTCAGCAGTTGCGGTCAGGTGGTTCTCGGTAATCAAGCTTCAGGTGCTCAAATATCTCCTTCTGGTTTTCCGCTGGAAGAAATTTATTCTGGATGGAAGAAAAGATTTAAAAACACTTGATAAAGAGCTATTCATTGTGTTTAAAGCACACGGCCAGGACTGTTGGAAAATGAGGGCATCACAAAACTGAATTTGACCCTGGAGCCCCTCTTTAAGAACACCCTGAAATAAAACCCACACAATGATAACAGAGACTTACGTTGACTTTGTCAAACAACCCATGGCTTGTCAGCGTCATGTTCATCTCCTTATTAGCGTAATCCCGGACGGATCTGTTGAACATCCGCGACCCAATCCAACCCATGAGGGCGTAAGCGTACTGACTCTGGGGCGTGATAATGAAATCCACACGACGAGCAACCCAATCCCTTCCGGCCTCATCCAAGTCTCTGCAAGTTTGCTCATTGTCACGAGACGTTAACATTGTACCATCGTCACCTGGTATTTTCTGGTCACTCTCTCGATTCTGTCCAGTGCCTGCCAGTGAACCAGTCTCAGCGTTCTTAAACTGTGGTTGACTGTCTCCCTCCCTGGCTCCCCTGTCCTCTAATACTCCAACTGATGAGTGCGGCCTCGTCTCACCATTATCTCCTCTTCCTTTCATCTTATCCGTCACAGCTACGCCCTCCATGGCATCAATCACTCTCACCTCTCTCTCTACAGTTTGAGGTTCGGCCATGGTCACTCCCTCCTCAAAGTCATTGCTTCTAGAATCAGAATTGTTAGATCCTGCTCTTTGTTGTCTTAGCTTGCGGTCATTCGCTCCATTTCTAAGATGTTTTGGCAGTCGGAAAATGCTGAAGCACCGTTCGAAATGGTCCATGGTTAGATTGCGTCTCACCTAAAGAAGGAGATACAAATTTTATGGACCTTATGCATTGACGTCATCCGCTCGGCATCTTAGAGGAAACAAAATTATCAAAAAATGGGAATGCACATCTACGTATGCGCAGCACAAAGGATGGGACAACCTTTGCCAATCTGTGTATATAGTGCTTAACACACATCAGTGTATGGGTAAACGCAAGGAAAGTACCCTTCTGATCAAGTAGGGAGGGATACAATCATGAAGAGCTGCTGAAGTAATAGTTCTAGCAACATTTATCTTGGAACCCATCATAAAACATGTGCATTACAAACCACTTTGGTTGGTAACTAGATCTTGCTAAGCATTTTTGGGACAATGCTCAACGTATTTGTGGGCTTCGCAGCTCTATGAAATTAGGCCCAGCTGAACAACAACCTCTAAGACCAGCAGCCAATTTCACGAAACGCTAGGATTAACTCGTCCTAACTTAAGACTAGTCCTATCTCTTAGCATTGCCTAGGACTAGTCCTAAGTTAGGAAGATTTCATACAGCTGTTTTTAGCAGTAAATAGTGCTCACCAATTTTCTGCAGAGCAAAAATAAGCAGATGTTACAATTTAGGAGACATACAGACTATAAGCATCACCAGAAATGCAAAACTACGGGCTTGGACAAAATGTGGGCTATTTCTTTCTCCTGTTGGTGATTGCTTTACTTCTTACAAAAAAAATGTGTAGGCTCGAGGAGGTTTTGAGAAAATCCTGGAACCAGAAAAAAACCTGATAAATCACACGGGGCTTGTTTGGAGGGTTTGGGACTGGTAAGGGTTCTAACCTGTCTTATGGCTGCCTCACTGTAGGAACTATTCTGTACATCAGTATACTCCAAGAGTTGTCTCTTCTGTAGAGCGTTGAGGATCAGGGCCAAGAGACCTCTCTCCTTACCCTCCATGGGATGTGAGATGAGAAGATCTACATCGTGACCTGTCTCCTTGCCCCTTATGATTAATAAATCAAAGACAAGCAGCTTTAACAAAAATAATAATAATAATCATAATAATAATTTTATGCAAAGAATGGTATTATACTTTTATTTTTTTAATAATAAAAAAATGAATTAAAATTTACCCTGATTTTGGGTTGAACAAAGAAAAATTGACTAGAGCGGGATTTGAACCAACGACCTCCGGTTTAACATGCCGGCGCTCTACCAACTGAGCTATCTAGCCCTATGTTGGCGGTCTCCCTATTTTGTCAATATCTTTGTTCGGGGGTGCCAGTCAGAAGCAAGAAAAATTTACCCTTTGTCAATCCCTTGTGGATTATTACTTGATATTTGAAATGAAAAAGTCACAAAAAAGCATGTGGGAAGAACCCAACATGGTGTTACCCCAAATTAAATATGCATTGATACCTCACCATGCAATGCCATATTAACAGTGACTTACAGACGAGGGATACAGCTTGATTCATCTTACCTACTGAAGCCACCAGTAATCGTGACTGTAGTTCCTGGCAAGATCTTCTCTGCTTCCCGAGCAACTATCTGCTGAATGACGTCAGCTTCTTGTCTGCTCACAGGTGTGTTAATATCGTCATAACAATCTATACCTGGGGAAGCATCGATGAAATCATTCTTAGAGATTACAAACTTCTTGTGGACGTTTATTATTGAATCATGTAACCTTATCTGGATCCTCATGTCTTGCTATTGTCAAATCCTCAATGGGAGCTCAAGTTTCCAGACTCAATTTGGTGTACCGGTAATAAAATTAGAATCGCAAAACTCAGAATGGTAGGAACGTTCTAATTGGATCTGTTTCCATCAGGTATACTTGGGCTGGTCCGTTGGACTGCCGAAGCGTTCCATTGGAATGTTCAAAACGATTGCACGTAATTCTCCCATGCAGGAATGTTCCCATATTTCGGCACAGTGTTGCCGTGGCCAACGAGAGAAACAGGGTGATATGTTCTCAATGCTTGAGGTAGGAGTTAGCCTTAAATACAAAATATAGTTGCTTTTAAAAACTTATACTTAATAATACCCATGGCTGATGCAGCATTTGGCATAGGTTTAGTATCGTCGCTTTATCGTGAACAGTTCAGGTTTTGAAAGTAATAACATACGATCTGCAATTTCTAAAATACTTTTTTCCCAAAAACTCTTTCACTAAAAGAAAAGTTTTTCAAATGAAATATCATGAAGAATTACCGTATCTCTGCTCAGTTGTCAAGGTGACATGTGGACACCGTTTGACATCATCAAGTGTTCTTAACTTCATCTCGTACCATTTCCTGCCAGTTGCAGCACCGCAACCAAACACACCAGTGAAAATCTGTTTACATGACGACAGGTAACAACAACAAAAAACATTTAGAAAGTTCAATATATTTGGCATTAAGGTTGGTAGTTTCTTCCCTGTCTTTCACATCTGATGAACCCAGCATGAATCCTGGACCAAAGCCTTGATTGTGGATTTTGGTTTTCAGTCGCTACTCAATTGCGTGGGTTTTCCCTATTTGGAGTTTTTTCTCCCACATCTAAAACTGAGAAAGTTTCTTCAACATACACATGAACCTTCCTGCGACCCTACTGGATACAGTGCTTCATTTTTAAGGGTCCCTTGGTTTATCCCCACAAAGATACAATAATAACATTTGTTAGAGATTCTGCGCAAAAGCAACTATTTTTTTAAAGCTTCATAGTATGTTTTGTTTAAGTTCAAAGGTTCAGGAGTGATGTAAATCTCAATGGACAGTAAACAATATATATGTCCCTTACACCTCCGGAAGCCAAGTAATTTAGCCCGAGCCCTTTCATTTGGATTAGGTTTCAAATCATTAATTGATTAGATTAATTTTCCAAACTGTGAGATTTTCTTCCAACATCTATGACCGAGTCATTCTTTTTCCTGTCATCTTTTTGTCTTGTCTTTACAGGTTTCCTAAATTCCTATAAGCTACAGGGTTATAAGAATGTGTCAGGTTTGTTTTGCAACTAAAATGTAACAGCGCCCTCATTTGGTGGCCTTGAAGGAGTACATTTTACCTTCACGGTCTTGAACCATTCGTCATCTAAGATCCCTTCCACCTCCGATGAGAATCCTTCCTCAAGAATCTCCTGAAAAGAGCAGAAAAATACTTTAAAAATCCTGATGGAAGACAAGTTTGTCTTCAAGTCCCACCATTGTTTGTCGTGTAAGAATAAGATGGGATAGCATCCAGTCTTAATAGTCCTGCCAGCCATTTCTTGAAACTTTACACAAACTGTTGTGCACCACTAAGAAACCTTACACAAGTGGACTTACTGCCTCCAGCCTTCTGGCTAGCTTGGTGGTCTAGTGGTAAGACATCTGCTCTAGCAATGCAAAGGTCCTGGGTTAGAATCCCACCTGAGTGATTTGCCTGTGGATATTTTTTTATACAGAACTCGGGAAAGTACTGAGTATACAGTGCTTAACACACATCGGTGTAGGGTAAAAACTAAATATATTGGACTTACGCAGCTGTGAAAAGTTTCGTGAAATCTGCTGCCAGTTGGAAGTTTTTTGAACTCAAAATGCAATACCGCTGGGCGACCTACAAATGCTAACATCTTCCCAAACGCCAACCATTTTGAGACAGTAAGTAGAGCAAAATCTTAAGATTTTTTTAATGACACCAGAAAAATTCAATCTACCTGGATAAGTCTCTTGCAGTGTTTCCCACCCTTCAGATCGTTCAAGTTCTCCACTTCACGCATGCTCCTGACTGGCCGTGGCAGGGCTTTGAGGGCAGCAGACGCCTTGCGGAAGGCAAGTGCCCGTGAGGCATTCTGGTCGCCACCAAGAAAGTCTGCTTGTTTCTCAAGAGTCTCCAATGCATCCTTTAAAAAAAATCACCAAAGTCATATTCATCTTATTATTTCTTGCCATCCATTATTTTGAGATATATTAGTAATAACCGCAACCTGTACCCAGTGCTAAAAAAAAAAGTATAAACAAAACGACCATGAACAATCTGCCCCCCTCCCCCCACCCACCCCAAGATGGCACCAGGCACATCCCTCCTGCTCCTACTGCTTATGCTTATGCCACTGCAGGGTTGATACTTCACAGAGGCAATGGAGGCCACTGGTCAATTCCTTGTCATTACAATTTCCACATAGAGGTGCCCTTGACCAAGGAGAAAACGCCTTGTTGCCAATTGCCCTTTCAAAAACGAAGCATCAGGCCTGTCACTGAGTGTAGTAGAACAATTATATACCAGTACACAAAGAGTGAAAGAGTTTTTCTTACAGTGAGTTTCTTGTTGTGATGACCCAAGGGTGTTCTTCTCTGACAGCTGTACTTTGCATCTTGATACTCTGCTTTCGTGGGTGCTGGACACGAGGGTAAGGGCGTCACCTTGGGAGAATAATAATGTAAATTCAGTTGTTGCTGCTGTTGTTTCATTTGTATTTGTTGTTTTCTGTCTCTTCACTGACAAAAAAAGAGAGTAAATAACCAGAAAGACAATCTTGGAATAGCTACAGTCCATATTGGAATCGACAACTATATGGGGTTTGAGGCATTGCATGGTGAGGTATCAATTGATGTATATATCTACTTTGTTGTGCTGATTTGTTCTTGAGAACTTGTCTTTTTATTTATTCTACTGCCACGGAGTAGATTTCAGAATTCGGGAGATTACTTTGCTCTGAAAAAAAAAACTGTCCACTTATTTACTACTTCCTGAGGAGGTATTGAAATCTTATAGTCTTGAATTACCTTTGTTTTTGCTTCTTTCAGCTCGTGTTCCTGCGTTACCTCAACTGGTGTCCCTTCTTCCATGCAAGACGAGAACCAACGCATGGACACAATCTCTGCATTCTCCAACAGGAGACCAACAGTCACATCAGTTGATCGTTCCAAAATCTCCAAAACTTCCTCTTTTGTCTCAAGCTCAGAAACTATGTGGGTGACTGACTCGCTGTAAACAAAAATGGGAAAAGGACTCACAAATTATTAATGCAACAACTTGTTTTGTGTGTAATCATGATTATTTATGACCATGCATCAACTCCATCCTGTCGGAAATAATAATACACAACTTTATGAATACTGATTAAGAATCAGGGCTCGAAATTTACACTGGACTTACAGACCCGAGGCGTGTTTTAGCACTGGGCCAGTATACATACAACCAGACAAGTCCGGTGGTCTTGTGTTTTTGAATTTTGAATACATTTTTTCAAATGTTGACTTTGAGTCTGAAAAAATAAATATCTTTGCAAGTCTGTTGAGTGTTGAGTATGAAAGTAATTAGATCCATAGATAAAAGAAACGTGAAGGGCAAAAAGTTTCGAATAGAATTTTGTACATGTCACTCTATGAGGGTAATGGAGTCGATAGCGGAACGAACCTCATAAAAATAGTTCTTGGAGTTGGTTGGGACAATCGTCATGATTCATGTGTTACTGTTAGTGTACTGTTACACTTCTTACGCGTACAGTACACCGTACTACATACGTATGTGTATTTTGTATTGTAATGTACACTGACAAAAGAGTCAATAAATTAAAATTCATTCATCATTCTTGAATCATTCATTCAACATCCTCAACGACAACAAACAACATGCTGACAATACATTGACAACAATAGACATATATGACTGTGACAGTACAGTGTTGCTACTTACTCTAATTTTTCAGACACTGGGAAGCCATTTTTTCTTGCCAATTTCTTAAGATGTTCAAGACGTAAACGCTGTATTTTTCTGTCGACAATAAATATGGAAATTTCTGGAAATTTAACAGGAAAAACAATAATCGCTTTTGCACTGACAACTTTCCGTCGCTTCATGGGCGCAGCCATCTTTGTTCATTGCAAATCTCGTGTGTTTTGGGCAGTACGGTCTTCGGACTTTTATTTAAGTATTTTACTTTTGTGGCAATCAATTAACAAACATTGGTTTTTTCTAAACAACTATTTTTCTACAACCATTTTGAACAGCTTGTTGATTGGGGTTGTTCTAAAACCCCCTCGACCCCCACGACCCACGACCCACGACCCCCTCGACCCCTCGACTTATGCTCGATTTTTTTTTATGTACACCAAAATTGCCACATGACACGATCTCAGCCAATCACGCACGAAGCAAACTGCGCGTGATTGGCTGAGATCGGGTACTGTGGCAATTTTGGTGTACAGAAAAAAAATCGCGGCATTTCCAAGCGTATCTCTTGGCCGACCCGAGCCTGAATAGGAGTATATCCCAACTGGGATCCTGCGTTTACCGCCCGAGTACGATTTAGGCCAACTCATTACGTGATGATCAGGCAGACTCATTTCCGGCTGATCGCTCCCGTCCTGTGTCAACAATTACTACTTGCTCTATGCGGAGCTCGAGGTTGTAGACCCGACCGACCATGGCCCACACGTGTTTTGGGGTTGTCAGTCTCCCACACCCGGGCCCCCGACCATATGAAACGAGATCATGATCGGTGTGCACGTAACGTGCACACAGACTGGCAAACAATTGTTGACAACAACACGAAATTATTTGACATGCTTACCTCTCTTCTTGTGTCGTGACTCTCACTCGGTCGGTGCAACACCACTGACTCTGGACGTATGGTCTGTTGGTCATCAGCAGGTCGCCGGAAGGAAGTCGCGTCGCCAGACCAGCTAGCTCTTTGGATCACACGCTGTGAATTCTAAATCGGGAACTTAATTCTTACTCGGCCGTAAAGCGATGTGTTATGAATTGGAATTGGGACACGTTTCGATAACGGGGCGGACGTCGAGGGGTCGTGGGTCGGGGGTCGAGGGGGTCGAGGGGGTTTTAGAACAACCCTGTTGATTGATATTTTCACTTTAATGTTTTATTTTTCAGGCGTTCTCGCGAGATTATGAGTGCCTAATGGAGAGGTCAAATAAAACCATTGATCACCCACAAGGTCATGCATGATTGAAGGTTGTCGTCTGCTCTTTGCATGCAATCAACAATATCCGCAAACCTCAGAGTTAGACTACAAATACAAAGTGCAAGAAAGAAGTACGTGGACACCTACCTCCATGGAAGTAGTGACGGTTGTGTACCTAAAACAGTAATCGGGAAAGTGGAATAAACAAAACAAGCAGACCCTTCTTTTCTGAGTAGAACGAAGTTTGCATTGACCATTGTGGAGAAATTCAGACGAGAAACCCTTGTTTTCTTCTTCCGTTAAAAAAGCTACCAATATTTTCAAGAGGCTACAGTCTTTGAACTGAAAATGGCTGAACCGACTGACAGCAACAAGAAGCCAGCGTCCACTGAATCTGGAAAGAAAAAAAGTCGACCACAAGGAGGTCTGGGAACTGTCCGAACAACTAGTCTATTCAGGGCTGTCAACTTTGAACTTTTTGCTCGACAGGTGAATTTACTGATAATTATGGAATTGCTGTTAATTCTTTAAAGTTTGTGCATGCTCTGCAAATTGTTGACTTTTCTAAGTTGTTAATTTCTCAGTGAATGTTGGTGACCGAAAGGCAGACAATTAAAACAAAAAAGCAAAAAACTAATTGTGTTTTGCAGAAGCTAGTTATATACTAGCATGGAGAAGTATTTCCTTCCTCCATATGCCATAATTGTAACCCTTGAATTGATGCTTCCGACGGTCTAAGGGGTGTTGCCAAAAAGAGCCATGATTCTAATTTCTCATGCCACAATCTGGAAATTGAAATTGCCAGCCAATATATTTTTTTGCTTGATGAAACCAAGATTATGAAATTCATACACCATCAAAAAGTGCAGCTTCCCATCTACTACCACCAGGGTCTTTGAATTTCATGGATATGCTTATTAGCAGAAAATTGTGCTTAACAAGTTTCTGCTTAGCAAAACTACGCGATAGACCAGTCAAATCCAATACTTGTTGTGATATGTTATTTTGGCAGGTAGTTGTAACCTTAAGTTGCTAATCAAAATTTTGTTTTTGCTTGGCCACTTTCTGTGCTTAAAAGCAGCTCTATAAAATTCAATTCAATTCAATTCAGTTCAACTCAACATTTATTTCCATATTGCAAATGTTCTTTGGGCCCTTAGTTAGTGTGCTTTTTTTGGTGTGTGTAAATTATTAATTTAATTTTTAATTTTATATTTTACAGAACAAGTATGTGATGGGATTTGGTTTGGCTGCGTTGACGGGCTGCGTGGCTTACATAGCTTACCTGAATGCTACGACGGAGAACAAGAGAGACAGAATGTACGAGGAACATCACCCAGATGGGACAAAAGAAATGAGCATCAGAAGGTCAAAGTGGGACTGACCAATTGCTGAAAAACTGTTGATGCTCTGAAAGTTAACAGCAACACTGTTCTGACTGTACACCAAAAATTGATAATTAATGACTCAAACTATAGTTGGGACGGTTAACTGTGGTTGGAAAAGTTTACTAAAGTCAGTCGGTTAACTCTAGTTGGAACAGCTAACTACAGTTGGAAAATTCAACTATAGTTGGGACAGTTAACTAAAAGTTAAACAGCTTTGGGTGGTGCACTGAGCTTGACAATCCTAGCTAAATATTGAGCCGCAATACTCAAATGAAGGTGGGACTGGCTAACCCAAGTTAGAACAGTTAATTCAAGTTGATGCAAGCATCACTAAATCATCCACCTGCCTAAACACATAGAAAGAAGAAACTTTAATAAACTTGT
This sequence comes from Leptasterias polaris, assembly GCA_037783415.1. Taxonomy (NCBI): domain Eukaryota; kingdom Metazoa; phylum Echinodermata; class Asteroidea; order Forcipulatida; family Asteriidae; genus Leptasterias; species Leptasterias polaris. The sequence continues at coordinate 2,990,433 of JAZGTN010000015.1, read as the reverse complement.
GAACAAAGATATCAATCAAAACCAGGGACTTGTTGTGGATGTAAATGAACACAAAATGAACACATGCCACCCTGATCATCTGTGGCAGCCAAGGTGGACAGGCTCAAATCCTTGTATTGCAATTCTTGTTGTCTATTTTTGATCGTGTTGTGAGGATGCTGACTAATATCTTGTGATGATGATTATAATAATATTTTAAAATGCATTAAAGATGAGATTTAATTTCAAAAAGATATTGAAACTTAGTTTGTTTGCTAAAAAATTCCTTATTTTCAGGATGCTTTGATTGACATGTTATCCTTTCATCCTACCCTGTTTACAGGACATTATCAGAAGAACAATAGTAGGGGGTCTACTTTGAAAACTGTTGATCAGTTAAGAACAGGAAACAGCTAGTGGACCTCATATAAAAAAGAATTTGCCTCTGCTCTGGTGGAGGTTTAATTCCTACATCCACTGCATGCTGGTAAGATGGGCATATTTTGTGTGGAAGATTGGCACTCACTGAGGTTTTCTATATACAATACAACATTTATAAGTGTGCAAATTATATATTTATGAGTTATGTCCTTTTATTTCAGCACTAAACTAAATCAGATGATCCTAGTATTCCTATTATTGTGAATTAAGGAGTTTTTCGGGCTATAAATCAACAGGGACTGTGCAAGTCTACCATATATGGCGCATGCGTATCAAGTAACTATGACTTATTTACAAATCGGATATGTATAAATACCATTGGATTTCACATTTATTTGCCTACGGCCATACTACGTTGAATACACCGGTTCTCGTCCGATCACCGAAGTTAAGCAGCGTCGGGCCCGGTCAGTACTTGGATGGGAGAGCGCCTGGGAATGGGGTTCGACCCCCCCGAGTACCTTTCCTTGACCATCCTGGACCCCCGATCACCGGATATGACCAACCCGATCACAGGAAGTTACTGTGCCGATTTTCTCCAAATTTGCATATACTTTTGTCCACAGGAAGTCACTGCACCAATTTTCACCGAATTTGCATATACGTTTGCCTTCTCTGGACTCTTTTGTTTAAAGCAAGACTCAGTGATTTTTGTTTGTACAAAATAATTTGTCTCATTGCTCTTTAGATTAATATCTTACCACAAATAAATCTTCCAAGTTTTATACATAAAAGAGCTCTAGAAACTGACAAATAAAACTGCTTAGCTGTGCTATAATTTTAAGCATGGTTGCTGAATTCAGTTACCTGAATAAATAGGAGCACCAAATAAAGATGGCCGATTCCATCAAAGTGTATTTTTCTAACATTTGCAGTTCGAATTTGGCTTATTACTTTCAGTTGGTTGGTTAGACACATGTAAGCTTTGCAATCATGCTAAAAGCTTCAATTCAACAAAATTGAGGAATTAAATCACCGAGTCTTGCTTTAAGAGAGAAAATAACTACTCATATTAAAATCAAGCAATATACACAACACAAAGTGTAGATTTTAAAAGACAAGTATTTTATTTGTTTTCACCTCTTATTCATTCTTTCTTTAAAACAAGAGCAAGTTCATGACTCCAAGAACAATACTGTTAACCTACAAATTCCTCTCTGTTGGATGGGACAGTAGGTTTTCACTTTCATGTACCCCCCCCCCCCTCCCCCCTCCCCCCTCATGTGTAGGCTAGGCCTACTCCCTCCCATGTATACCGTACCGACACCAGTATAATCCTACCTGCAGTACAAACACAGCACAACCTGGCATTGATCTATTGGCATGTATTGCAAGAGGGACTACACTGGAGTCAGTACAGTTTACCCCTCTCCCCCTCCCCACCCCCAGGATGTGTACTCTCTCCGCGTGTATACCGTATAGACCTGCTGACTTCAGAATAATCCCACCTGCAGTACATTTGCCTATACACCACATAACCTGGCATTGATGTACTGCAAGTGGGACTACACTGGAGTCAGTAGGGTTTACTCCCTCCCTACCTCTCGCCCCCTTTTGTACTCTGTCTAATGTATAGGGCCTACCTTACTGACTTCAGTATAATCCCACCTGCAGTACATTTGCCTATACACCACATAACCTGGCATTGATGTACTGCAAGTGGGACTACACTGGAGTCAGTAGGGTTTACTCCCTCCCTACCTCTCGCCCCCTTTTGTACTCTGTCTAATGTATAGGGCCTACCTTACTGACTTCAGTATAATCCCACCTGCAGTACATTTGCCTATACACCACATAACCTGGCATTGATGTACTGCAAGTGGGACTACACTGGAGTCAGTAGGGTTCACTCCCTCCCTTTTGTACTCTGTCTAATGTATAGGGCCTACCTTACTGACTTCAGTATAATCCCACCTGCAGTACATACACAGCACAACCAAGCATTGGTTTCTTAGCATGTACTGCAAGTGGGGATACACTGCATCAGTATGGTTTACCCCTCCCTCCCTTCACCCACTTTGTGTGAAAAATTACGTATGGTACTTCAAAATATGATATTTCTGTACTATTTCCAGTATGAACAAATGCTGCAAAATCTAGCAGATTAACTATGTAAGGAAGTATTAAAGCCACAGTCATACTTGTATGTAAATATGCAAATAGCATCATCCTTTAACTAATGGTAGCTGAAAACCACATTCTATTTGACCGAACTATTTGCAAGAACCGATCAAAAACAAACAATGCCATGCATTAACAATGGTAATGTTGACAAATTCTTCTCATATCTCAAAAATATCCCATCAAAATGGAAAACTGTTTTCAGCTACAAAAGCTAAAAGATAAAGGAGGAATATACTTTAAAAGTAGCAAATAGTTCTGTGAACCTTGTTTCTGAGGTTGACAGGGATGAGATGATGATCACCATCATCAGAAAGTTGTAGGAGAAGTGCCAGGTTCTCTACATCATCATATCCAGGGAGATGAAGATGACTTGGTTTCATTAGTATATCTTCAAGGACAGGACTGATCTCTCCTGCTATCTGCTCCTCCTTGGTCACTGTTGTATTGTGGTGTGTTGTGTTATCATGAACTACAAGTTAATATTAAATTAATGGTTCGAAGATGGCCGCCCCCATTCACGACAGTTAAACGGTGAGTTCGTTCCATGATCATATTTACTAGTTTGAAGGACCCTGAACATAACAGTCACAACAGCATGCTTGGTACTGATTAAGTTCATGGGGTCCACTTGAATGTCACTCGCGTCTGCGTCTGTGCTCGCATCTGTGCTCTCATCTTTAATGCCCTCGTCCTCGGACTCCATCTCTTCTACATTGGATTGCTCTTCTTCAGCTGTATAAAAAAAAAATAGAATACAAACATGTAGACAACTGCATACAATGTTTTTACATTCTAAAGTCAAATATTTTGATATTTTAAATCATAAGTTGTTAATTTGACATTTTCATTGAGGATATATTGTTTAAACATTATGAACATACATTGTTATGGGGTCTTCTATAAAATATGTCAGACCTCATTTGGAACAAATTGGAAGTCATCAACTTTTAACTTTCTATGAAGTTTATCAGGGTTCTTTGCCATCATTGAATCATTATACCACTGCATTATTTAGTTATAAAATGAAGTATAGGACTTAAAAAGATATGGGGTCACACATACAAAAGTTTGATACTTATACACAGCAAAATTCATACGGCCTGCTGATTGAAAAACAATAGTCCAGTTACATCACCGGTACCAGCCTGCGAAGTTCCGATATTGGTACAGGAGTGTAACTGTGTCGTTACAATTCAGTTGGGCACAGGGATACAGTACCGATACTGGATTGTAACGACACCGTTACGCTGCCGGTGTTGTAACTCAACTATTGTTTTTCAATCAGCGGGCTGTAGGAATTTTGCTGTGTATGTAATGACCCATTGTGTAACCTTACCTGCATACAACTCAGATGTTTACTGGCAGAAGCCCAATGCTTATCGACAGCTTCTGGAGACTTATACAAAGGGATACATCGATGTCTAGACCAGCTGGACCATTGAACTCTTCCAGGATGTACTCAACAGCAAATGCACTCTCCTGCAGAAAAACAAGCAAGAAAACTGTGTAAATGCACTAATTTAAAGTAATCATGATTCCTTTAGTTTTCAATTTCCACATTATTGTTTCCTGTGTTAAAAAGAAAACAAAACAGTAAAAAGTCACTGATCTTTCACAATTTGCAACTCCTCAAATCCTCATTAACTGATGAAGGAAAACAAGTGTTCACATTGCAGAGACTAATTTCGAAGATCAACAATGTGTTTTGATGCATTCAATGCATATATCATTCTTAATATCAAGTTCTTGAAATGAAAATATGCACAAAATAATAACAAATAACAAACCACAAGAGAAACTGACTGGGTAAATTTTAAATGATTTTGGGTTGAAGAAGGAAAAATTGACTAGAGCGGGATTTGAACCAACGACCTCCGGATTGACGTGCCGGCGCTCTACCAACTGAGCTATCTAGCCCTATGATGGCGGTCTCCCTATTTTGTCAATATCCTTGTTCGGTGGGTGCCAGTCAGAAGCCATTTAACCGTAGACTGCCGTGTAGCCAAGGATCACACCCAAGTTACGATACAACCTGGTAAGCGGCAGCCAGGGGATCACCATAAGGGGATGCGACTTTTTATATCAGATATCAAATAACAAACCACAAGGGAAACTGACTGGGTAAATTTTAAATGATTTTGGGTTGAAGAAGGAAATAATAATAACATCAGCTTACCTGGACACCACGTGTTACTCGGTGCACATAAGCTAATGCCTGATGTGGCTTGACGAAAGACAGCATTTCTTCATCGCTGTACTGCGAGAAGTCCTTGTTCCCTTTGCGAATGACTTGGATGAGTTGGTCCATGCCATGTTTGTTGTGTGCCAGTACTGCACCAGATAGAGCACTGATGAACACTCCATACTTGGCATGTGACTGCTTTATCACAACAACATCCCACCGGTGGAGCCAGTGCCAAATGTCAAGTCTGATGACCATACCATCATCACTCCAGTCTTGGAAGAGGGATTCAAGCCATGAGGCCCCACCATCCTTGAAACAAATGCAGACAGAATTGAACAGAATCGATAACCATTTCCACCTTATCCCATATAAATCTATATAGTGAAAATAAGCACACTTCATAGATTTGTTTGCCAAAGTGATTTGTTTGGGCAAAAAAATTGCTCATAAGAGAACACACCCTTACTGCTGTGTAGTTGCGCTAATCGTAACCCTCCACGAAGGTCGCTTGCGACAAGCGACCTTCGTGGAGGGTTACGATTATCGCAACTAACTGCTGTGCATTTTAAGGTCAATGAAGACGTCATTGTTGAAGAATTAAAGTATTTGTACAGTTTAAAACACAAAAACACAGGAGTTAAATTTGAAAGCACTTCGGCGAACAAAACTATGAACCATGATGGTCAAGGGGTTACGTATCGGGTCTATTGATTGGTGTTGTATGTTCGAGGGTCAGGATGTTGGTCCCCATGAAGAGAAATGATTATGATAAATTCCTGGTAATAATGGCTGTGCACTATGACCCTGGTGAAAAGCTGATGGCGGCAAATTACTAATAATATGTACATATTTAGCACAAAATACTTCACATACCTACAACAGCTGAGTTGTATACAACAGCTGAGTTGTTGTCAGCGTAGAGCACCTTTAGCGCTGCAGCATTGGCACGTTTTAAAACGTGCGATGAGTCCATGAGCACTCCTTTAGCAATTCTCCGACTCAGCCGTCAGAGGCGACCACAACAGTTGTCAGAAACTGCCCCATCAAATAGCACACTTGTGCCTTTTCCATCTCCCTGAATTTTTTTCATAAGAACCTGTATTAGAAAACATGCAAATACACACACAGAATTACAGCTGCAGTAAAAGATTTCTGTCTGAGACTACTATAACTATACTTCAATTCATTTAATCTTAATCAATCACAACATGATTGATAGGGCCTACATTTAAAAAAAAAATAAATGAATTATTGGTATATCGAATGATTGGCAGTGTTGTATGACTCGAGTCCAGGACTCGGACTCGAGTCCGTCTCGAGTCACAATTTCGGTGACTCGGACTTGACTCGAGTCACGTCTGCAAAAGACTCGGACTCGGACTCGACTATCATGACTCGGACTTGTCCCCGAGGACTCGTGACTCGAGTCACGTATTTTTTTACAAACAATACCTTTTTTAAATATTAAAAACAATTCCGACGATCCGATCGTCATTCCCGGAGTGCACATGTCATAGAGTTAACATCTAGCACAATAAATAAGTACTATCGTATGGTGTTGCAAGTGTTCGTGATTATTGTGTACATGTAGATGGCCATCTAAGTACAGCGCGTGTATGTTCGATTCGTATGTTCAGTACGCATATTAACACTGGGATGCATGACACCAGCAGTATTATGCTGGTATTCTGTCAACGTTAACACCATAGCCGTACTGCTTGTGCTTGATGCCAGGGAAATGGCATGTCTCGTCTGGTACCTGTAAAACACAGCCTGCATATTGCACTGTGATGGCTGTGTGTTGTTTGCACCAGTTTCTACACATGGTCGACACACAAACACGACGTCAAGTTTGGTCACGTCACTAGTAAAAAGTAGTACAACATTTTTTTAATCATGGCATCTGCCGTTCCGCCCCGTATTGTTTTATTTTGGTTATACCAACTTTAACAAAACTTTGTTTAAAATAAATGTGTTTTATGTTGTCATTTCCAATTCTTATTTTACGACATTTGGTTTGCAATAAAAAAAAAACAAGTGACTCGTGACTCGGACTCGGACCAAGTGACTCGGACTCGGACCGGGAGACTCGGGACTCGGACTCGACCCAAGTGACTTGAGACTCGGACTCGGACTCGACACAGGTGACTGATCGACTACAACTGGAACTGATTGGCAAATTTAATTTCCCACCCATGACATCTAACTTTTTCAATTGTTTTCCATCCACGACACGAACATTTATTAACATTGTTTATTATTGGAAATTGGTAACATCAAACCTTCGATAATTATGTTTTTAATTCTACCTCAGTTATGTTACCAAGCAGTGTATACATGTACGTCGTACGTGCGTGCCAACACTGCTATAGTATCAATCATCAGCTAAATCGTACATAAAATGTCTGTTTTCTACTCACTCAGGGGTTTCAGCACACACCATGAGGCATGAACGTAGCGCTGGCTGACGGATCCATATGTCATTCTGTCAATTCAACATTATCGTGCCATTATTTAGCTTTATTTGTGGGAAATTGTACCGTATAAATCCACATATTATTTTGTTTTCGAGTGAATGAATTGTTGGTCGACCTTTGACCATGCTTTGACACTATCGTGAAGAAAGGTCACTGAGGTGACGTCATCCTCAACATCGGTCGGTGATTGGTCGGTTGAGCAAACAGCTTGCTCAACAGAGCTCAATGATTGGCCTGTTGAGGAAACTGGCTGCTCAGAACACAGAACACCAGCAAGCAGCTCTGGTGGTAATAAATAACACAATTTGACAGCAAAAGTTACTATTGTTAAAAATGTTCATGTCGAACTTCTTTCCAGAGAAAAAATTGCATCGAATTGTATATAACAAATTATATTATTTTAAAATGGTATATTTATTATACCTGGGCGGAAGGTAGGAAATCGGCTGGGACTACTACTTTCGCTTAGTGGATCGAGGGGACTTCACGTTATTAACTTCACTGCCGCAAACCAAATATATATTGTACATGTAATTATGTACTTTTGAAATGTGACCCGGCCCCAGGGCCCCCAGGGAGAACAGTTCTTTGATAATTGATGGGGCTAAATAAATATAAAAACAAATGGTAAAATTGTCAAAGACCATCCTCACTTCGTGTATCATACCCCAACATAGTCATGCATATTATAACAAACTTGTGAAAATGGGGCTAAATAAATTTATAAAAACAATTGGTAAAATTGTCAAAGACCAGTATCCTCACTTCGTGTATCCCAACATAATTATGCATATAATAACAAACCTGTGAACATCATGTTGGCTTAATTGGTCATCGAAGTTGCAAGAAAATATTGAAATAAAAAAACTTAACTGTTGCATAGAATTGTGTGCTTTCAGATGTCTGTCTCTTTGATTCAAATTTTAGGGTGAATAAATTACCACTTTCTTTAAAACTCTCTCTCTCCACTCTCTCTATTCATGTGTTTCCACTTGACTGCTCTTGTAACTCCTGTATCCATGCTTGTATGTGTGTTGTTTAAGTTGTCATTTAGCCTTCGAGAATTAAGACTCTGCTAGGGTCGAAACGTCAGGCCACAAAACTTATTTTTTGCATTTATACCTCAGGTCCTTTTGGTTGGTAAGCAGTTTGCAACAGCTAATTCTATTTTCTCATTTCTTTAAAACTACATTACTTCAAGGGAGGTCGTTTCTAACAATGTATAGAACATTGTTTATGTGTGTTGTGTTGTCATTTAGCCTACGAGAAAGACTCTGCTAGGGTCGAAACGTCAGGCCATTAACTAATTTTTGCATTTATACCACAGGTCCTTTTGGTTGGTAAGCAGTTTTCAACAGCTAATTCTCTAAGTTTCTCAATGTTCTATAATATCAGCTCTTCAGTGCTGTTTACGAAGTAAATTGTTATGATCATTAACTTGTGTGGCTATTACCCAAAGCACACCTAGAACAATCTTCATGGATTATTGGTTGTAGTTTCCAGCTCAGTGACACCGTGTTGTCCTAAAGTGGCAAAGTAAACACAATGAGTTATGAGCCATATACTCCAACGACAAAACGCAATCAACAACAAAGTTGACTCGCTTGATTTGTTACGCTCTGTTATAATTCGATCATGGGGAAAATATTTAAATTCAGACAATCAAGTGAACGTGTTGGGCATTTAGCTGAACTTCTAAAAGGCCTCAAGGTCACTCTCTGCATTTTTGTTACCCCATGCGGGGACCAGCACTGACTGTATAGGAGTGCTATGTGTACGCTTGCTTGGCAACGTGAACCCCGTCCTGTCCCGTTGGGCTAAAAAAGAGTTCATAACTCGGACCACTGTACGTACATGTACATAACTAGTGTACTTTATACGTCATCTGATCTCTAAAAGACTTCTCGTCCTTTCATTGAGAGAAGGATCATCGTCTTTTACTCTTACACTCTTCAACCAGGATTAGGAACTTCCGAGTTTAGGATCTTCAATAAGGTGACCTTAATAATTGGATCAAATTTCAAATATTATGGTTGTGGAGTGAAAATGGGTTGATTTCAAGTGGGATCTTTTGAGTTGTGAAAAGCTGAGCTGACGGACCACCATGGGATCGGACGTGGATTTGGTTCAGCACATGCTGAAAATAGCGTGAGTATATTATCATTATTTTCCAACGTAGATTGCTGCATTTGTTTGCACTCCACGAAAATAAGAACATACGGTGTGAGGAATGTTTGATACTTATTTACAACACAGGTACAAATCTACATTAATGACTATTGGGTCTATTTTTGTGTGAATCATTCTAATCTTACTTAAGTTATAGTCTCACAGGTCAGTGCATGGGTTCCTACCTCCATGGTCAGTGTATGAACGGTCCAACAAAGTCAAGTATGATAAGAGTGAAGTTGGGGATACAGTCATGTGGAAACCTCTTATGAGGGGTGTTGGCTCTGAAAAGAGCCTGTTGGAGTGTTGATATGATCATAGAGTCCTCGATCCTCTATGGTATGATCAAACCTCTTCCTCTATGGTATGATCAAACCTCTTCCTCTATGGTATGATCAAACCTCTTTCTCTATGGTATGATCAAACCTCTTCCTCTATGGTATGATCAAACCTCTTCCTCTATGGTATGATCAAACCTCTTCCTCTATGGTATGATCAAACCTCTTCCTCTATGGTATGATCAAACCTCTTCCTCTATGGTATGATCAAACCTCTTCCTCTATGGTATGATCAAACCTCTTCCTCTATGGTATGATCAAACCTCTTCCTCTATGGTATGATCAAACCTCTTCCTCTATGGTATGATCAAACCTCTTTCTCTATGGTATGATCAAACCTTCTAAGTAGATGAGGGGTGCTGGCTCTGCAAAGAGCCTGGAGTGTTGGTATGATCATGGAGGTATTTTCCTTCCTCCATGGTATGATCTCGATGTTTCGAGCGTATCCTAAACAACTCGTCTTATTTCTAGCGTCCATGCTCAGTCCCAAAGATTATTACACATGTTTGCACCATGGGGGTAGAAGTAGGCCTAGCAGTCGTAGTACGATCTATATCCACAACATGCAAAAATCACTTATCGAGTCACGTGTATTTACATTTTTCAGTGAAAGTTGCTGATAAAGAGCACATGAGACTTTTCTCTCCAACTTTTCAAATGTCAATAATGAATAATGACCATATTTTTTGAAAGGCCGTCCACAAAAGTACCCAACTCATATTATTGTTATCAATGAAAACGGAAAATATTGTGCTGTAGATTAAAGCCTTGCCTTCAGATACAGAATTAAGATCACAGTAAATATTAAGCAATTAAAATTCTTTAACATTAATACTGAAAAATTAATTGTAAAGGGTATCAACAGAAATCAAAATTGAATTCCGACCAAAATCTAATTCATAGTCGGTCTAAGATAAGAACAAACTACACATCAATTTGTCACATGGTGCGTAGAACATGCATGTCATGTTTAAACATGTACTGTAAACATTTGATACCTCACCATGCAATGCCTCAAAACCTACAGTTGAATTAGTTTTAAACAATTTTAAGAATACTGTTTGTTATTGGCGGCTGTTTTAAGAAAGTGAAATGTGACAATGTTTTTAAAAACCAAGCTGTAAACAATGTTTTTAAGAATAACTTCTTGCTGTAATTTATGATAATTGAGCATCTTGCTCCCTTAGCCTTGTGGATATAGACCAAGGGGAAGGATGGTTAGACCAGAGAATAATGACACAAGAGTATTAAGACATCACGGGCTCAATGGCGCCCTGTAGCGAGCTTTGTTGCACCAAAGAGGACCACCGTTGTCCTTTTCGCTTATGGTTGCACGGTAGAAGCTTGGGACAGGGTCTAAGAAGCTGACGTTTAGTGTTGTATCACCATACAATACCACAAAGGCTGTTGAACTTTGAAGATGCCAGGGAAGTTTCTAAGAATGAAAATCAATAAGAAATTGACTTTTGAGGCATGTGCTGATGTCAGCTATCTGAATAGCCATGGCTATCGAAGTGGGATCATGATAAATGAATCTTGTCATGGATTATCTTGTCTTTGTGTGAACAATTTGAAAAAATGTCTGCTGTATCGTGATGGTGTTGTGGTTTACTACAGCTGATGGTGTCAAAAGAAACACCAAATAATTATCGACTGCCCTCACCTTGCCGTTTGTCCTCAGATTACAACATGGATGATCACACATAAACACCATGGCTTCCTTTTGAAAGGCTGAACAAAATGGAGAATTCTAAAGGGGATTTTGTTCCAGTTATGAATTCATGAAGTTCTGCTTGAAACAAATCAGTTATGAATGAATTAATTTATGGCTTTAAAAATCATCAGTCGATAAATGAATTTTAAGTTCTGCTTTTGAAAATTATAACATTATTAATTGTTTACAGTAAAACAAAATTGATGCAGTAATAAGATACAGAGCAACTGAACTGTCTCCCATTAGTGTCACTGGGCGAGTTGTCTTGATTTGGCTGAAACTTCCATTCAGTGTTGCGTTGTCTCCATCGGTCAGACGTTAAACTAATCTCTATGGGTAGGGCCTAAAGACAACCTAGACGAGATATAGAATAATTCATCTTGAGAAAAAATAAATAAAAAATAAGAAGTAACCAAAACAAGAGATAGGGCGTAATTGGGGTACTGTATCAGTTCTGCTGTTTGATTCATCACCTTAGAAGTTAAGAGATGTTAATTTTGCATCGGGGATAAAGAATATAATTTAGGATTTATCCTAAAACCGATGTGTATATTAAGCACTGTATACTCAGTACTTACTTTCCCGAGTTTCCTTAGAAGTTCTTACAAAGTTTGTAAACCAGCTTGTTACTCGGCTGATAATAATACTTAAACATGCAGTTCGGCAGCCCTCTGTAGCTGAACCCACAAAATTAGTTATTTTTTTGTAGGCCCTACCCTATATAGTCTGTCCTCATTATCATCAACGCACAAAATCAGGACAATTTTCACTTATCTGAAAAGCTTTGTTCAACCATAGAGCAAGGAACAGAAAACAAAAATCATTCCTCCGTTCAACCTGTACAGGTGTGTGAATACTTGGCCCAAATGCCAAGTATTCCCAATTTACAAATCTCTGTTGGTCATTTAAAAAACCCAGCTTACTAGCCCGATAAAAAAGGTAATTTTGTTTTAATGATTGATTTGTACAAAACCTCAGAAGAGAACATAACTTAGAGAAGATGTAACCAAATGTTTTTGATTAGTGCAAAGAGTGCGTTTTCCTTTGACTGACGGCTAACAGCTAGATGAGTAGTGTGATTAGATATCATTAAGCTAGCAGTGTTAAATCTGCTTTATAATAAGTGAAATCTAAATAGATTTTTACAAGATTAGTATTTCTAAATCACTATATCGACCAAACAGATCAGTTGTAATGTTTCAATGGGTTCATAAAATTAATAGTTGTTGTGTCAAGAACTTTCTTGTGCTGTGTTTTTGAACGTAAAGCGTTCACAATATTTCTTATTCTAAATAGCAGTTTCGATAATACCAACACTACGGTCTTATAATAAAGAATTGCACTTTAAATTTTGTTAAGCATAAAACATCATTGAAAAAATACAAAAAGTCAGCGATATCATGAATAGGCTAGTTTATGTGGACTTTACTACTACTACCGTTGTAGGGCACTCCAGCTCAGCATATTATCAAATCTAACGCACAGTTTAAAAGGTCGTAATATTTTTATTTGCAATGTTGTGTATCCAAGGTTGTTTGACTAAAATCTCGAGTCTCTGGACGAATGTAATAAAGCATGAACTCATTGCATCGGTTGCCAGGCGCCCTCTAACTGAGCAGACTCTACCAATTGACATAACATGTAGAAGTCAGGACTTTGTTGTCTATCGTTATGGTAACGGATCTGACAGTATCTGATAACAAATAATAAATAACCACGGCACTACTGTGCTGTTTTTCTGCTGAGTTCTACCAATTTATGACGGATACACGACTTTTCCAGCTTTTTAAAAGCATGGTTAAATCAGTGAACCGGCAAACAGAATTTACGGGTTTTTAAAGGTAATATGACGACGACAAGAGCAAGCTTGTAGAAACGTTGAGACCAATTAAGAACTCACTCCGCGGCAGTTAAGTTAATAACGAGAAGTCCCCTCGATCCACTAAAAGCGAAAGTCCGCCCAGGTATAAAATAGTTAATAAGCAGGACAGTTCTTTTCAGAACTGAGAAGTCTCCTGGCGGTATAGAATAAATAGCAAGACAAGTTCTCAAAGAACAAAATCTACCTAGCAAGTAGATACACACATGGTGTTACCGCAAACCAAATATACAATATACAGGATTGGTAAGAATAAAAAACTTCGTAGTTTGAAATCTTACTGATTGCGAAGTTCATAATAATTATACCACAACCATTTTTTCCGTGAAGTATTTCCCTCGAAATGAAGTCATATTCAAGATAACTGTATCTGAAAACCTAGTAAAAAGAAACACAACAGCTGACTTAGGTTGTTGCAAACAAAATTAAGGAAAATTTGTTTAAATGCTGTAAATTATGCATTGTTTGTAACTAAAACAGTGATGATAATTATCAGGTTTTTCCCCCACTAGTTTCTCGTGACTTGGTCCAGGTTTGTTATTTCATGTGTTATCATTTCGGGTCGAACAAATACTGATCTTAACAAGAACTGTGCGTCCTAATTTTTAAACAGCAACATTTTAAACAGCAAAATGCTGAAGCCATCTCTGTTTGATACGGTTGTGCATCTCAACAAAAGCTTGTCACAAGTGAGCCCGCAACCACCGGTGCACCGGTGTCTTGTTATCATCCAGCTAATAATGTTCGTCGCTACTTTACCCACCCTCATGAATAACCATAACAATATCTAATCCGTCAGTCAACATAGAATCGCCTACAGGTACATTTCTATGGTTTACAGTGTAATGTGTTGTGTCCATACACTCTATTCTTCTCGAGTCATATACTTTGCCAACATGTTTGTCCTGTTCGTTGGCTCTACTAAAGGAGGCTTTATGACCGTAAGCATCCTTAAACACACATCCTAAACATCTAGCTTATTATTTCTTTCTCTTGCTAATAATTATTAAGTCAAATTTGTCTCGATATAATTGCGATGATATTTATTTATTTATTTATTTCTTATTTCAACTGGGTGGCCCATTCAGTGGCAACCACTGGTCTCCCATGGGTCCCAGCAAGTAGTGTGTTAATACCCAAACTATACATCATTACCAAAAATTTAGACTGTACCCGTATGACTCAAACAACAAAAAACAACATCAAACGATCGAGATTTCGCGTCAAGTTTTTCGCTGCAGCTGTGTATTCAGGAACACATTTTCCTTATAGATATGAACCCCTGGAGCTTCAATTGAGTCTCGATTCCGAAGGTCATTCTGATTTTCGTCTATTGTTCGAGTTGTGAGGATCGATTTCTGTGTTGACAGAGTTCTGAGATGCCGAGAAGAGTATATACGGACAAAACATGTTAATTGGTAAACATTTATCCCTACCTCTATTTTTCTCACGGGATTTGCGTAATTTATGGCTTTCTAAGGATCAATTGATACAAAATCTGGAAAGAATCTGTTGACAGCTTTTGTTGGTCATCGCAACTTGTCAACACCGCCCTCTGTCGGCCATTATTTTGTGAACCTTATAAACACGTACACTCAGCTGTGTGTATCGCAGTGATTTTAGTAGGCCTGTCTGTGTACAGTGCAGGTTTTCCCGGCCAATTTCAACAAAGACATAATATTAATGTGACACCTGGTTCATTCAATTTCGTTTAGAGATTTCAATGCTCCGTCGCATCCGCATTCGACAATCAAAAGGAGGAGTCACTTTCAATAAAGGTTTAGCATTTATTGGTGTAAAATAAGAATAAGATCATTCAAACTCATTCCTACCTCCATGATAAAACTAACCTTTGGAAATTTCTTTGCAAAAGGAGGAAGCGTTTTTGAAAAGCGATACAAATCTGGAGCAGTTTTGTCTGCACAGTAAGAATATGATCCGTAATTGCAATACACAATCTGAGAAACGTTGCTCAGATTGACAATCTGTTGAATCCCTTTCTCTCACAACATTCCTTTGGAGGGAATTCTTTTCTTTAAAATGTTTTACATTATCAACAGTTGTAGTGCTTCGATCTTAACAAGTGAGTCTTTATGGTCATTAATTTTTGGAATAATTATCAAAGGTATAGCACTCATCATCTTCTCACATGGCATTGAGGATGTAAATGGTAACTCGAAACAGACTCTTTTGTACCGAAATAAACACCATTTTGTGTGATAAATAATGTTAAATTTCTCGATTCTTAACTAGCATGGAAATATTATATATAGGCCGAAGCCAAGTCTAATTGACTCATGGAGATCAAAGCATTACTGGGCTCAGTCATGTCATACGACATTGGCCGGCCCGTATCTGAATAGACTGTGCAAGTCTCGCGCGTGTCCGACCGAGAAAACACAATATAGGTATATATAGGTCATCTTGGTTGGTATAAGCAGTTTGCATCAGCTTACTTTGTTTTGTCAGCAATAGTTTGGAACAACATACCCGAATTATCTCAGTTCAGACCCCGGGTCTCTTTTGATAAGCACTAGTTGACGTGATGGTATGCGGGGAGACGTCTGGGCAACAATACGCCTCTTGGACTTAATCAAACGCGGTAGAATATTCAACTATACTTGTGAAGTTCACATCTTATCAGGTCATATCTTGCCTGATAAGGTGTCTGAATTCCTCAATATCTTTTCATAGAGTTTACATGTGTTTCTCAGGTTTCTTGCTAATTAGTGTAGTGGAGTTGATGTGATCATGTTTACATAAAAGAGTTTTACCTTGTTGGACATTTTTATGACGCGTCTGGTATAAAGAACTGTGCAATATTTCGTAGTTGGTTTTCTGCTAAAAGTCGAGTTGGCTTTAAGTTTCAAATTGTGCCCCACTTCAGACCATAAATATATGGAGATTGATAGTTGTACCCGTAGTGTACTGAAGTTCAACTTTGATTTTTTGTGTGTAAATGATGGACTTGTGTACACTCATTGCCTGTCAACCTTTAACCCCGTGATGTCATAAACTATACGTCACCTTCAATGATCGTTGCTCATCAATCACAGAGAGCTGGTTTCAACCTGTGGGGCGTTTTCCAAACCTCGGCTTTAACGGGCTCCGGCTCCGTTTCTGACCTCCGTTTGATGCTTGAAACACCATGCAAAAAGTACACTGCTCCAAATTATTGATGACGGAGCCGGAGCCGGAGCCGGAGCCCAAGCCAGTGTTTGGAAAAGGCCAATGGTTTCAAACACACTTTCTGAACGGTTACTAAAAATGTTTTCTTTTCAACGGAACGTGAAATCGGGTCAAACCAATAGGGGTTCTGTCATCGACCTAATTTTCAAGGGGGAAAGAGGGTCAATATTGGAGTTTATATAAGGTTACAAGCCTCGCCAACCGTGTGATGAGATTTTCGGGTCCATTTGAACTCTGCAACATATAATGTGTAGGCATATAGCTTTACTTATCCATAGTTCACTCCCTAAATTGTTTGAACCAAGGACCGTCAAGTTTCGATTAAAAAAAATATATATCAAAAACAAAAACTTGAAAACCGTCAAGGTATACATATTCAATTTATGTATCAGTTCGTATATTTTAACGATTATGTGAATCAAAATGCGCATAATCATTGTCAGTACTTAAAACTTTTCACTTGCAATATGCATGTTTCTTTTCGACGGAACATGTTGTACACATTTTCTTTTGTATATAGGCCTATAGTGGAAGTTCACAAAGATCTTTCCAAAAATTAACATAATTTAAATTGCATCGTCCTTTTTTATAATTAATCCAATGAAACAATCGTTGTCGCAAAATTAAAGTTTTAAATGGTTTGAATTATAAAATTAATTATAATACTGACGTCTTCTATAGCGCTGGTATCCACAAAAGTGCTCATGGCGCCTGCTCCAAGAAAAAAGTCCCTCTGTGGATGTGTTCCAATGGTGCAAGATCAAGAAAATATGAAAAGGGGTGCTGCATAAAAACAGCAGCAGATTGAACCGTAATCCACGGTCTCTATAATAATAATAATAATAATAATAAACCGTTTTTGTATAGCGCATATCACTGTTAAGGGACTGTTAAGGGACTGTTAAGGGACTGTTAAGGGACTGTTAAGGGACTGTTAAGGGACTGTTAAGGGACTGTTAAGGGACTGTTAAGTCCCTAAGCGCTCTATGGACTTATAGGTGAAATATTCATTAAAAAGTGTCTTCAAGGCTATTTTGAAAATGTCTGTTGTCTGGAAGGCTCTGTTGGAATGCGGAAGACCATTCTACCAGACCATTCTACCAGACCATTCTACCAGACCATTCTACCAGACCATTCTACCAGACCATTCTACCAGACCATTCTACCAGACCATTCCCAGACCATTCTACCAGACCTTCCCTGCTGAAAAGAATCTGATAAACCACTACATTCAAGACAGGGTATCCTTTTGGTTTTTACTCCAAAAATTAATGACTATATAAAAACTTACTTGGTGAAGAGCACTGGAGAGCTGTTGATACTATAAAACATTGTTTTAAAAACGACCCTCTTTGAAGTAATGTAGTTTTTGAGAAAGTGGTCCACCCAGAATTTGAATCTTTAAAAAAGCCTTCAGGCATGACTCTTTCTCATGCATCTGAAAGCACACAATTCCAAGGGTGCTTTTTCCTTCATTAATTCCTTGCAACTTCAAAGACCAACTGAGCCCAAATGTTCACATGTTGGTTAGTTTATGCACATGTTGGGATACACCAAGTGAGGATACTGGTCTTTGACAATATTATTACCAAAAGTATATCCTGCCGTTATCTAAAATACGCACCAAAGGTCCATTTATTCCACAACGGCAAACACACCGGGTAACTGACTTGAGATCGAGTCTCTTTAAAAGTGACCTCATCTCCAGTAAATGTTTTTATTTCGACCAAGTATTTCCTGATGTGGTATTGTCAAACAATAACTCAAGGGAAGTATGTTCCAAATCACTGCCAATAAAAAATGAAACACCGTTGGGGCTACTGAGAACAATGCACTATTAGGCCTTCATTTAAAGGTCACGTGATTCCCAAAGGTGATTTCACTTTCAAGAGGATTGTATTGGTCTGCTTAAGCACAAAAGTAGCTAAACACAAACAAATTATGCATATACCAGAATAACATTACCAGCCAAACTACCATATAAATCACAATTACAATTTGTGTCTGCTGGTATCTTGCTCATTTCTGCTGAGCAGAAAGTGGTTAAGCAATATTTCTGCTTAAGCGGCTCCATGAAATTGGGTCCAGGACTTCAAAAAAGTTGTTAAAACTCATTCATGGAATTAACTGGAAATAGGCCCCCAACTGCACACTTTTTTGAGAAAACAAAAGCGAATATCGGTTATGCCACAGAGATATTACTACTTTTCTCGCACTGATTGTACATCTTCTCTGTAAAGATGACAGGATTTCAGGGAGACGAAATAGTTTCTCAGAAAGCTTAATTGTGTTAGAGTTCATTCTTAATATCTATTAAGTTAGTTTTAACAATCATTCAGAATTGAGAAATTGTTTCGAAAATCATCAAAGTATGATAGTCTTTCTTTTGAAGACCATTACTAGAGCATGGTCGAAACGTCCGAGGCGTTTAAACCCTACTTCTAAAATCGAGTTTTAAAAACAGTTTTAAGACGACAACGTACCCTGAATGACGCCATTTGGCTCGTATCTGGTATTTGAAAGGTGAAACTATTAATGTTTATGTTTCAGGGCAATCAAAAAAACCATTCCACAGTTTGTTTTAATAGGTTTAAGTCTCACTCCCTCAGAGTCGTAAATTTCTTCACGGGAGAAGAATGTTTCACCTTGAACATAAACCTGTCGCGTGTCAATGTCGCGTGAAATCTACAATCCCTACACAAAATGTGTGTATTAAACTGGATAAACTTGGTTGACATTGATCTGTGCGGTGCGGAAAGTCAAGCCTGTTTTTTGCAAGGACTTTCGATTGGTGACTATATTATTTTCTCTCCTTGGTTTCGAGTCGAGGGGTTTGGGGCGACCTCTGCAGGATCGACCTCTGCTGGATCGACCCCGTAGGCGAATTGTGGCTCAACATGTCAGAGTCACTGCAGAGGTTTGTTGTGAAGGTTCTCCAAACTTCAAAATATCAATTAGTTTCTTTAAAAGACAGTGTTCATGTTTTGAGCAACCATACATGAAATAACAAACTTGTGAAAATTGTGGCTTAATCCGTTGTGTGAGTCAGGTGAAAATAGTGAAAAACCATGCCGATGTTCAGCATGTAGGCTAAACACATTGTAATTATTTTGGTTATAACAACTGAAATATAAGCTTTTGCGTTTTTTAAAGGTTTTCACATACAGTCTTTTCAAATATGACTTCATTTCAGAAGGAAATATTAATTCGACAGAAAAATGCTTCTGAACTTCTAAATAAGTAAGCTTTCAGACTTACACAGTGATGTTGTTTAAATCCTTACCAATCCTATATAATACATTTAATGTTCGAATGCTTGACAGTAGTATATAAATAAGGCATTCATATTATTGCTCTTACCCCAAATTGTCCAAAACGCATTACATTATACATGAAGAGCAATAGAACAACAATAATTGGAAGACAATTATGTATTATAAGATTGTTTAACTCTTTTAAAAGTTATACCTGAGGAGGAGTCCTAAATGTTAATTGGAAGACTGTATTGAATATTTATTATAGAGACAATAATTTCATGTTTTATCAACCAAAACATAGTATACAAGATTTGCAAAATCGGAAATCGAAATGGCCGAAAAAGCAGATTTACAAAAGGGTGTCGTTTATACTTATAGTTTACAGGCAGGCCTGTATTGACCTATATCATGGTGCAGCCATCTTGCTTTTTCTTCTCTTCTATTCGAACCAATGTAACCAAACCGAGGCTGGAATGAAAATATAGTCTGGTTCCTTTTATGATGTGAGAATTAGAACTGTTACTATTGTAGGCAGGGTACCTGACACAACTTGTTCATTCTGAAGGACGGAAATTAGTGCCGTACTCTATTAAAGCAAAAGGGGTGGTTGGGTTTGACCGGTAACTAACAAAATGTGCACATCAAGCGAGATGACAGGAAATGAGGAAAAAATGAGAAAACACAAACCATGGGTCATCAACCATCACAAGAAAAGCGATGAAACAGGTGAAACGAAAAGCATCTGTCCAAAGATTTCTGGACTTAGATCTTCGACAAAAACAATCAAGATGTTTAACATTGCCGGCCCATAGTTCGAACATAGAGCGAGGAACTTACTCTATGGTTTGAACATGTGTCGAGACAAGCTCAGAAAAGTTGTGTTGATTTTTGTTTTAGGTGTGCATACCACTTCCGAAATCGATAAGCCATCGAAATATCGATGTTTCTCACACAGCATTCGAAATCTGTTTCTTCGCGGTTGGAACCATGCACACTGCTGTGACGGGACACATTTTTCTCGCTGATGGGAACCAGTGGTTATTATTAATGTTGATTAGACCAAATATAGACGGTCGGTTATGATAGGCCAGGCAGCCAGGACCCCTGCGGCGTAAAAACCATCTTTCGTGGGTTAGTATTTCATCTGTTGGCATTCTTAGACTGTTTAAAAGGACGGAGACCACCGTCGCCTCACTGCTGGGTAGGCATCGTCGATACTAACGCCTTAGTGTTGACTTGAGAAGTTCAACTTAAAAACGGTCACTCACTTATTTGGTCCAAGAGAAAGGTTTGGACTCCACAGTTATTCCTGCAACGAGTGTTTACCAATTTTCTGTACCCATATAAAAAAACTTTTAACCTCGCCGGTAAGAAAGTCGGTCTGCCATACCGGGCTGATAAAAGGTTCATCAACATTTTTCTTCAACGACTGATTTCGGCCTGGCTTCCATAGCTGTACACAACAATGGGATACATAATGTGGTGTGTCTCGTTTTGTGTCTTGGTTGTGTTGCTTCAAGACGCTTCTCTCGGCCAAGATGCCGGCGAAAGTTTGAAGTTTGACGACCAACCATCTGTTAAAGAAGAGTGTAGCTGTGACGGTGTCGTATGCGAGCCTCTCGTCACCAAAGATAAGTGTCCTCATGGGCTAGTCCCGGACACCAGGGACCCGTGCCAGTGCTGCAACCGGTGCGGCAACGGGGAGTACGAGTTCTGCGACACGGCCAACCTCACCGCGAAGGAGCTGGCCGAAAAGAAGAACAACTTCGGGCTGTGCGGACGAGGGATGGAGTGCCGCGCAAACTACGACGTACACCCCGGGGCGGACCCTGAGATGGTTTGCTTCTGCTTGAACAAGAAGCTGGCTTGCGGGTCGGACGGAGTTACCTATGACACAGCGTGCTTGCTGGAGAAGATAGCTTTTGAGTCAGGAAGCGAAGTTATCAAAGAAAGACACGGGAGATGTAAAGGAGGTAAGTTATTACTGACTGCTCAATACATTAAAGAAACAACAACAACAACAACAACAACAGCAACAACAACAGCAGCAACAACAATAACAACAACAACACCAACAACAACCAGACAACAAATACATCAACAACTTGCGCAAAAGATAACAATAACAACAAAGACAACACCAGCAACAACGACGACATCGACGACAACAACAAAGTCAACACCATCAACAACAAAAGAAAACAACAAAAACAACAACAAAAGACAGCTACAACAACAACCATAACAGATCCCTCAAGATTAAAAAAAATGAATATATACACAGAAAACAATGTGTGCTCAATAGTCAATACCCCCCCCCCCCCCCCCCCCCCCCCACTCAATGTTACAGAAGATTTTATGGAATTATGGGGACAGTGGGACTATACACCAAACAGAGAATTAAAATGTCCTTTCACGACAAACAAGTGGAAATTGACAGTAACAGTCCGCATTCAGTAATAATTAATTATGACAGCTGGAATTGTTGCCAGGTAGAGTGGCATACGGTTTTCCAATCCTTTGGAATGCTTTTCGTTCGAGCCGAAGTCAAACTACCAATAACTCAACAAAACACTCTGAAGCAGTCCTTGAAACGACAACGGTCTGTTTATATGAATTCGGAGCCCAAAGTTTGTGCCAGGAATTTTTTCCGAAATACCAACAACAAAAACCACTTCCTCATGCTCACGGTTGATATTATAGTAACGTATTTGGTATAGACCTAGTACTTATTTTATAGGCATAGAGAAAGGACAGAGATAGGCCCATCATGAATGAATAATGAATCTCACCGGGTGAAATAAGTACAAGTGGACCTCCCACCGGTCGACTGACTGACCCCAATACACGGTATAGAATCCGAGATATCAATAAAATATCGATACAAAATAGCGACTCTTTATAGTATTTAAACAGGGTCAATTTTTGTATCGAGCTTTTTAGCGCACAATGTGAAGAGCACATATGAAATGTTGCTGTAAAAAGTTTCACACAACTATGCAGAGAAATTGTAAAATTATTGATTGTGGCAGCTTCCCGTAAGTTCAAGGTATTCACGAAGCAATTATTTATGGCAGTATTTCCCACTGACTACTGAACAACTTTGTGCTGATTCAGGAAGGTTAGTTTTCTTGACAGTGGCGTGGGTTGGGTCAAAGGACAGGGGCAATGGAGGCAGTTGCCTTCTTTTTCATGTCCCTGTCAATGCCTTGGTTCCTTTAAAATGTTCCAGTACATTTTTCACATTGAGTGTGACCCTTTTCAGTGCAAAACTGTCTTGCTCTTGCAGGAACTAATTATCAGGCTCGATGAGGGTGGTTGAGAGCGAGGGCATACATTGCTAATTTAGAAAGTTTGTCATCCAAAACAGGACTGAAACAACTGTGACATCAATAACATTGATACCTTCTTTGAGATATCTCCATGATACCTTCTTGGGGGTAGCTCTATGATACTTTCTTGGGGATACCTTCACGATACCTTCTTGGGGTATCTCCGTGATACCTTTATTGGGGTATCTTGATGTAAAATGGCAGACCCGAAGGAGTGTTCTCAGACTTTCGTTAATGAATGAAATATAATTTGTTCTTCTCATGTTTAGCTCCTGTGGTGTTCACCAAACCCACTGACGTCACAAACTCAACCGTAGGCAACGTATATCTCCAGTGCGAGATCTTTGGGAATCCCGTCCCCAGTGTCGAGTGGCGGAAAATCGGACCCGACGGCCCTGGTAAGAACATCCCCCAAGGTAGCGGAGATCGGTTCACCGTGCAGACCAGGGGCGGGCCCGAAGAGTACGAGGTGACGGGTTGGTTGCAGATCACGAGGTTGAAGGTTGAAGACGCCGGCGAGTACGAGTGCGTAGGGATCAACAAGTTTGGCAATGCGACAGCGAGAGGCAGTATATTTGTTGAGGAATAGAAACTGACTTGCCACTCCCTAAAGAGGGCATCCCTGATCCATAGCTCAGCAATATAATGTATTCTTTTTGTTTATACGTTTTTAATAAAAGACGTCAAGCAAAAAGAGGTTCAACTATTGAGGTTCAACTATACATGAATTAAACTAAAGTTTAAAAACCGTTATATAGGCATAAAAGTGAAAATTAAGTACTAACACAATTACACAATATTAACTTAAATTTATTCAAGTTAAATCTTACTTCACGAAGTAATCACTGACCAAATTCTTTATAACCCATCAGACTTTATTTGGAATTAAACAGACGTTTTCCCTAAATCTACCATTGAGTTAAACAGTACATGATGTCAAACTCGTAATAAGTAAAATCAACTAATTTTGGGGTGAACATAGACAAATTGACTAGAACGGGTTTTAAAACTGTTACCTCTGGGTTGACGTTCCAGAGCTCTATATAGCTCTTATATCGGTGGTCAAAACATTGTTCGGAAGGTGCCAATGAAGTCCTACAACCTTAATTATACAGTCATGTAATGTCGTAAATCCACTTTAATAAACAACTTTGGAAGCGGCAGTATATGGATCACCTCAAGGGGATGCGAACTCTTTCTTTCAAGTAATAAACCACAAGGGAAACTGGATGGATGTAAATGACAGTATAGTTGAAAGATCAAAATTAAATCATTAACATTTTCACAGAAGTATACTTATGTTCCAATCTGGATTACATTGTTGCTGCGTTGATATCACAATGACATTGGATGTTGTTTGGACATGCCTGTGACACCGGGGGGAAATGGTTGGAAACTATTTCCACATCCCGTTTGATATGGTAGTTGTTAACTTGCAAAAGCACGAAAAGGAAAACGAACATTCAACACGAAGGTCGAATCTTATTCCAATCTAGATAGTTGGTTTATAGCATTTCGATCATAAAACTACAGCTTAAAGGTGTGCTCTCGTCGGGTTTTTCCGTAAGAACTCGGTCCAGCTTTTCCTTTTGACCTTTTGTGCATAAATAATGAGCTGCGCAAACGATTCGATTACTCGCAGCCCATGCATAACCCTTCATTGGGTATATACAGTCATGTAGTCACTCATAATGCTGCCACCATCTTGGTCGTGTTCCTTGTGTCCAATTACAGTATGAATGCAAATATTCATTTGTACAAAAAGGAACCTGGCTGTCTCTCCTTCCAGCCTCGCTTGGTTACAATAATTTTAATGGGAGAAAATAAAGATGGTCGCGACATAGTAACGGTGTGTAGCTAATTTGAACCACTGGTGGGTAAAAATGTATGAAAAGCGCGGGGAATTTTTTTTGGAGAGTTTGACGAGAACGTACGTTAATTTGTTGACACTTATCAATCAAGAATAAAATCATGTCCATTTATAAATTACGCGGGAAAAGGGAAATAAGTGGTTCAATAAATATTTTCTATACCGAAAAACGTGTGTTGCTTTGGTTTGTTTCTTTAATGCGTCATTTACAATCAAATAACAATCATGTTTTTTATGTTATGAATGAGTAATTCAATGGTTAGTAGTGATAAAGTATTGTTACTTCGTGCCAAGCCCTGCCTCTATTGGGAGAAGACTTTTGTAGAATGGAAGACACCCTCGGCTTAGGTCAATCCCCTTAATATAAACTTATTTTCTGTTAACAAGATTGGCTCCGTTGTTTGTTATGTTTATGTAAACAGAAACACTTTGTAAAGTGGATACGGCGCTTTCAGCTTTAATAGTCACTGACTACTAAATACTATTACATTGCGTGGAATTTTTTTCTTTTCCCTGTTTTCTTCTTTCGAGTCCATCTTCTCTTCAAATGTTTGGCCAGGATCGGGCACATCTCACAGCCTTCTCGTTTGCTGCCATCAGGTCTTCAAGGCAGCACTGCTCCTCAAGGGCTTTTCCCTGTGGAAGGTCTATATATAATGCACCGCGAAATATTCCCGTCACATGTTTATTTCGAAACGTGTCCCCTGTAATTTGTGGTCAGATCAAAATTCCCGAGTAAACTCCTCTGATATTTTTGTAAATAATATTTCAGAGTTGGAAGTGTAGACCGTTAAGAGTTTAAAGGTCAAGTGTGTCCAAAGAATGACCCTGGATGTTGATAGAAATAAACAGTGGCATATTCGAATTCTTTTGAATGAGTTCAAGGGGTCGAAGTTGGTTTCTCTGGTGATGACGCATCAGGCAGGCTGTTGTCCCTACCCCCCCCCCCCCCCGGTGATGACGCATCAGGCAGGCTGTTGTCCCTACCCCCCACCCCTCCCCCCCCCCCCCAACCACCACACACCGGATGTGTGGAAAACCTCAGGTTTTAAGTGTTTGTTTTGCCCGGATCGAAATCGAGACTTGCCATTATCGGTTTACAGCCCGATTACGAATAACCGAACTTTTGTTTGTATATTTTCTCAGTGTATCAGTCACTTACTGTGTTAAGTCGAGAGAAGTCAAAACAACCCCAAATATTTATTAATATTATATAATTTTCACGAAAACTAATTGGTAAATGTATTCCCAACTCCACGGGGAAAAAAAATGAATTGTTGATGGTCATTTTAACAAAGAGAACTTGCATAAAAAAGCAGATGCAATTTTCTTGGAAAGCACAACGTAGAAAGGTTAGAAGGAAAACAGTGTATGTGTTACCATCTCATATTAACCAATTCATTTGTGTTGGTCTATAAAAAGCGTTTGTAACCGTTTGTTATAAAATGCATATGGTTAGAAAGATGTTTTAAAAGTAGAATACAATGATCCACACAAATATGCCTCGAAATTGCGTGGTTTTCCCTTTACATCATAAACTAACACGGTCCGCCATTTTGTGGAGTCAAAAATTTGACTCCACAAAATGGCAGACCGTATTACAAACGCTTTTATAGACCAACTCGCCCGATCCAAGGCAACGTGTCCCTTTAAACAATTTTTGTTGAAGAATAACAATGATTTGAACGAAAGGAGTGAATAATGAACATGGAAGTTGCCCTGCATTCTTTATAGTTGTACCATGGTATATATGCCTCCATCGTACCAAACGAAAATATGTCTACAAATTTCCTTACAAAAAATGCTGCATACGAAATTCCTATATAACTGGTCGTGTTTGGTGCACGGTATAAGCGACTTTTGTCCAGTAAATAAAAATAGAATCATCATAATGAGGTACTCTAAACTCAAGTACAATGCCAACAAAACATCTGGGCAAAAACGACTGCCCAACAGACGAAATCAGCGTGTACACGCAGTTTGCGGCTCACTTCGCCATGGCAACCGTCTAACACTGTGGTATAATTGGAACTTTTATTACTTCTTTGGTCTTTTCGAGTGTTCGGCTTGGTCAATAGTGACCTCACTTTGGCCAATAGTGATCTCCGAATGAGAATCTAAATAATTGCGGGAGAACTGTTTAGATTGTGGTAACATTTGTATTAGTTATTCGGCCAGTTCGAGTGTTCGGTTTTGTCAATAGTGAGATCTGATTGTAAACAGTCGGACATTGAAACCGAATATGAAGGCGTGTCGGTTTTGTGTAATCAGCTCAGTTTACACGGAATAACTACATGCAAGGATTTTGCTTGACTAAAACAAAACAATATTTGCATGAAATGTCAAACTAATTAGTTTTGCATAATGTTATGTGTGTTCTCCGCAGGAAAAGCTGTGGCAGAACACCATCGATTGAACATATTGCACATATGGACAATGTGCTTCCAATTTCATGTTTGATAATATCAAATTGTTGTCTTAAAGGAAAACTACATCACTGGTAATTGTTGTATATTTTCGAGGAAATGTGGATTTGTGGAGTAGGACTTAAAATGAAATAGGCCTATCGTTATTATGACCTGTTTACATTTGCCAGTTCGTGACTGCCGAGAAAAACGAGAGCAAATTGTGACGTTTTTTCAGACATTGCATAAAAACTCACAAGTTCAAAAGATGGTCGGCCGGCCATCGCTTTAAATCATACACAATTGCAATTCTCTTGAAAATTAACAATACCTGGCGAAACGATTTCAATGGATACTTGGCAAACTTCAGTCAAGAATGTAATTTTGTGGTACTTCGAAGTAGACCGTTACTTCTTGTTCCCGTCCGTAAAATAATGCGATCTATGTTAAACTGTCAAGATCATGGTATAGACGTTGACGAATTTTTTAAACATACACTGTACGCGAGGGGAGTTGTTTTAAGCCCCCTCCAATCCCCAACAAACAAACAACAAACAAACAAACAGACACTTGTGCGAAGTTGATTTTAGAATTAGCTTATTTTGATGGAAAATCCGCTTAAGTTGTGACAGCCTCACCACAAAATAAGAAATACAAACAACATTTGACATTTTAAAACCCTTGCTTGACTGAGTAATTTACTCCGCCCGCCTTTCACCGCCTAAAAACGCCAAATCCGTGGGTCTTTTTCATGGTCGCGCTGGACCATCTGCGACACAGAGGGACGGGTGAATTAATTTGTCGTGTAAAAAGTACATCAAAATACACGTTTGAACAATCGCTAGGTAAACATTGGTGTTTTTGATTGGTTCTGCATTCAGGATGTAAGCCCAATCTACCCATTGAAATTAATGAAAGAGAACAAATCAGTACCGGAAACTTCTGAAAATTTGTTTGATGAGATCGGAAATGGAGTTTGATGGAAACGCACAAACAAATGTTGTACGGTTTCCTTCGAGTGAACAGTATTTTGTTAAATTACGATTTTCTTCATGATATAAACAAACACAAAGACAATCGAAGAACCATTTTTTCAGAAGGTCGAGATTTACTGTATTAACTCGGAGATATATTGTTTTTTTCTTCGCTTTTAATTTTGTTTAAATCTTTTCCGTGTACTTGTTATTATTTTTTTCCTACCTCCATGGTAAGATTAAAATGCAAGTCGGTCTTTGGTGTCCGATGTTTGAATGTTCTAAAAAAAACTTAATTTTCTTTTAAATTTAAGTTTATTTATGTCACAATTCTGGTTTGGACAAAATAAATTCTCTTCGGTCAAGACAGACACCCACATTATTTACTATGTGGCCAATAAACCTCCACTACTCACCTTGGTAATCCTATACACTAATACTTTACACTGCCGCAGAGCTTTGAACATCAGGGGTCTAGACTATACAGGTTGGCATGGTAGCATGTAATCACGGATTGGGTATGGCCGTTTGGGATATGTACATAACCACCACCTTTCCAGTATAGGTCGGCTATAACTTATTATTATGCACACTGACTTGCAGCTTTATAGCTCATTGTGCAGTAGTGGCTCAAGCGATTGTGATGTTGAACTTGTTAATGTTATCAGCTCATTTTAACTCAACATGGGGATCCTCAACTACCAGCCGAGCTCCCCTCCGCTGTCCCAACTCGACCACCGGAGCCTACGGGGCCACCCAGGCGGTTTTCCCTGGGAGGATGTTTACCGTGAACAGAGACTGATTGACGGAGAGGGGAAGGTTCATTCCCACCGTCTCCCATCCGGTGCCGCCGGTGCTCTCCTCGAGCTCGATTTACCGGCGGCGGTCGTCACCGTTCACCCCAGGAGCGCGCCAGCTTCGAAGACGGTGAACGGAAGTTGCACGAGAACGTCTTACGAGCAGTTTTGGTAAGGTGCAGAGTGAGGAAGCCGACATTCGTGAATCGATTGATGATTAAACGGTTTGGGGTAGAACAAATTTTTTATCTCAGATTTGATGTTTCATAAATAATAGCTTTCTTTTAGCTTTGGTTGGCATATCTTGCTAGCACACTGGATCATCCATGGAATATGAAACAGTCAACATGATGTAGGCCGCGCCTAGCCTATATGACCATTCTAAATAATTAACTTCCTAAATAATGCCCATCACTTGAACGTCTTCAGTATACCATGGAGGTATACATTTCCAGGAGTATACCAAGTTTCGATGTATGACGATGTGTAGCCAGCCTGTACATACCAACATGCAATTTCATTGTTTAGTATTCATGATTATAGTCGTTACAGTTATTTTTCTTCATTTCCTTCTATATACGGCACATGGTGATGGGATTGTTCATTTGACAACAATCATTTAACTTGACAAACAGTCAGAGTTATGTAAAAGAAAGCTTATTTGGCTGTTGGTTGGGCCTTTGAAGATTTGTCCTTTGAAAAACTGGTATACTGTATATATTACTAGGCCCCCAATAACAAGCAATGGCAGCTATGTTGCACATTTTAAAAATTGCTTGTTATGCTATATTTTTTCCAAAGGATAGATCTGAGATGGCCCTATAGCCAGACATCTCTCACATTGCATACTTTGACTGTGTGCCAAATTCCTAT
Source organism: Leptasterias polaris (assembly GCA_037783415.1). NCBI lineage: Eukaryota > Metazoa > Echinodermata > Asteroidea > Forcipulatida > Asteriidae > Leptasterias > Leptasterias polaris. The sequence continues at coordinate 2,960,430 of JAZGTN010000015.1, read as the reverse complement.
TATGCAGGCCTTGTTGTAAAATAGCCCACCAGGCAAGTAAAGACTGTGCATTTTACTTGCCACCATCGGGAGTTTTAATAGCCCAGATTTTAAACACGTAATGTCACAGTGTATTGTTGATATATATATGGTAGCAATAACCCCCAACCATGTTTAATGGTTACATGACGTTACTTTCACATACTCATAAATTAACAAAAGTTTACAATTTATTATTCACTTCTAAAAATGAAGAAATATGAGCAGTTTAAACAAGTATAGGTTGCACAGTTTTTAGTAGCCCGCGGGGCAAGTTGAGAAGTGGCGTTTAATACTGGCCAGCCAGTGAGACAATAAGCCGGTGTCAAGCACTGAGCGTTCCGCGTACTAACCGTCAGCCTCTACCTCCATGGCTGCACTAAAGGCCAACTCCCCCCAAAATATATCTGTCCTTCAAGGATTCCTCACCATTATTGTGATTGTGAATTCCGATGATGTTACGTCTCCCATTATTTGTTGGCCAACACGGGACAGCCCCGAGACTCTACCAACCCAGTTGCCAAACCATTCACCGACGAAAACCTCTTTTGATGGACCTCCTTCCTTCGTTGAAACCACGAAGGCCTTTCCGTATCAAATTCAAAGAGCAATCTGACCAAGTATACGAAGACTGTATAGCGTTTTGTTTTCTGTCTGAAAGCTGTGAATAATGAGAAAACACTGATCCATATAAATTTGTTGGCTACGGGGTATCCCCCAGATGGTACCGAACTGGCTCACTATGCATCTTCGCAACCGGGTCAGCTTGTTGTCGATCCCCACGTCGTCCTTCGTTGGTAAATGCACGGACATTTTTTATCACAAACGTTTTGTAATTATGCACGTGATGGTGTCGTGATTTGTCGTGGCCAAGCTGTCTAGTTCGACAGACCCAAGATCTGATGTTGTCAGCAGTAGAGTGTGGGTTCGAATCTCGGCCATGACACTTGTGTCGTTGTGCAAGGCACTTAACCATAATTGCTTCGTAAAAAGTTGGAATGGTTGGAATGGTTGTGCTCTACCAGCCAGGCTTCTAGAGGATGATACCCATGCTTACATCCTTTCAATTTGGGGGGGGGGGGGGGGGGGGGGGGTAAACAATTACCCCTTTCTACCACCACATTACTTCGCATCCATGATTATTATAAAGAGATTTCAGAGACAGTTTATATGCACAAGGGCTCGTGCTAAGTCCTTTCATGATTGCCCAACACATTAAATGGCGTTATCGGGTATTAAAGCCGGATCAAAGATGCCTGGGTGAGATAACAATTAGAGATTGTTTATGGAGGTAGCCATAGAGACAGCATGAAAAATGTTACTCGTACAGAAAGGACAGACCTTTCCCTATGGCTAGCTTCATCTAAAAATGCTTCATGAATATGCATTAGCTTCATCTACATAAAAAGTGCCAGTAATACACTCAGCTTCTCCCCAAAAGGGAAAGTTCAACCTCTGTTGTTGGTCTTTTCATTTTTGTAAATATCACTCAAGCAAGAAGTACACCTATAAAGGCCGACATTCCTGGATCTGCCGCGATCGAACTCGTACGTCATGCCCGTTGGGTTTATTTCGTAATGCGTAGAAATCTTTTGTGGATCAATATTCGTTTTGGACTTCACCACACGGCGACAGACCGGCACTGGGACACTAATTGTGAATTCACTCAGGGTACTTTTTGCACCCATTTTCACCCCTGATCCAATGGAGCCGATGGAGGACTTGCATATGCTCAGCTTATTTTTTCAATGTAACACGGGAGAGAGACGTAGGCCCGTCAGGGTAGGATTTTGTTGAAGTCCAAATGGTCACATCGGATAATACTTCTGGGACAACGGGAGCATGTTCCTTGCCGAGGTGAGTGCGGGAGGGGCATACAGCGTCATGCATACGGGACGGTGTGCTCGTCGGTCTCGGTCGGAGACGGCACGTGCACAAATTCAAACCAGTTTTTATTTTGCGAATTTGACTGTGAAAGGCATTCATCACATTTTTCTCAAACTACAGACAGTATTACGTTACTATGGATCAGTTACTTTTTTGGGGGGAGGCAAGCGGGGAGAGACATAGGCCTAGTTTGAGCATGGTTTGAGGCGCTATAATAGCTTTCTCACAATAATTCGACTCTGGTGACATTTCCGTGCTTTTAACAAAGGCACATTACCCCGGAATTTGCCCAAATTTAAGGTTGCTCTGCGGGTAAGACCGAAACGTTCTGTCAATCTATGACAACCCATTCATGGTGTTAACTTTAGTCGTGTTAGGACCGTGGTTTGAATTCTTGTTGAATTCATTTGAATTTTTCTCCTAATCGTTAAGAGAAAAATTAGTAATGTTCTATCAGAAATTAAATAAATCAACTATATCGGCGTTCGTGCTCCGCTGGCAAAATGCTATATGAAACCGTTTTGGAACAGTCAAAATTCTCTTAAAAGTTCAGTGTTGAAAAACATCCCTATATATGAAATATGGACTAATGAAATGACAAGCTAAATGGTCCTACTGGATAGTCACGAAAAAGTTCAGGGAAACACTGAATATTCGACGTTCAAAACCCCAATTTTATTTAAATTTTAACAGAAGAGCCCGAGTGTTCATGCAATCACCCACTTTACTCCGTTTCATGTAATTTGCTGCGCGCACCAAAAAATTATTGTTGAAACTCCAACAAAAACTCTGTTTATAGTTACCAATGTTTGTTAAAAAAAATTCTAACAAGAAAATATAAAAAGATTAAAACTCCCTCCTGTCCTGCTCAGCCTACGGTTCACCGATCATGAATATTGAATTGATTTTTTTTCTAAGCAGGATTGTAGGTTTTCCAAATGCCGTTGAGTTGTGTAGTCGTCAATAGCCCCTGTCGGTTCCGCATTGCTATAAATAAATCTGCCGAAATTGGTTTACATAGCTTTTGATCGCTAACAATACCCTCAACCATAACAACAACGCGCCTCAACAACAGATGTATTGGATGTCATTTCCGTAGCGACAGGTTCAAGAGTCAATTTGTTTAGGGAAGCCATTGAAAGCTTTGTATCCTTTGGTGTAAATTCTGCTGGATTTGTTTAATTTACACGAATGTAACAGGTGTTTAGGTGTATTTGATTTCCAATCAACAGCAATACGAAACTCGCTTGTAATTTTATAAGACAAGGTATTGAGTGTTGTGTGCGCGACATCTTTGGTTGTACAGCGCGGTGGATACCTACATGGGCCATGTTCAATAAAAATCTTGTTTTCTTCTTTACAAATTGAACTTTCATTTGCAGTAAATTGAATACTTTGACCGCAACTTACATTAACAATATTTATTTATTTTCAATCTTCGGACGATAAAAAAACAAGATGTGTCTTCTACAAGCCCTTGACTCAAAAAATTCAAAACATATAATACCATGAAAATTAAAAGTCCAATTATATTTATTTTAATATTCAAACCACTCAATCGGTTGAAGAAAAAAGAAATTAGATTATCAAAAATAATAATAACAAAAAGAAGAGAAAGGGTTATTTCAATCAGAAAAACTATATCATTTTTGTTGTTTTTAATATCAGATACAGAATAACTGATACGTCTAAATATGGTTTAACAATTTAATGAGAACAAAATGTTAAAAAGAGAAAAAAATAAAGGGATATTTTATTTATAAAAAAATAACTGTATCATTTGGGTTTTTTTAATACCTGTATAGAATAACTGACGTCTAAAAATTAGTGGTTCACAAAATAATAATATAAAAAAAAAAAAAATAGTTTTAAGCGGGAAGGCCTTTTGCATTCAGAAAAAAAATACATCATGATACTGGAGTCAGTGTTAAGTCAGCGCAAACCTTACTTTCTATTGTTTTCACAGAACTGGTAAAGTTTCAAATCCTAAAATAAAACCCTCAAAAGACGCGTCAGACGCGTACTATTAAAGGAAATTGTTTTCCCATGCATTAATAAAATGATCAATTAATCTTGCCACTATTGTATCGAATGTACTCTTTATAAACAGCAGTAATAATTGTATTGTTACCTTCATTGGTTATTTTCTTATTATCAACCCGAACGAAGTCCTCAATATTCTTTTTCCTAAACCCAAAATTGATTGAACATCGTTGAACTTTGAAGCTTTTAAATGACATGCAGTGTTTGAATTACCGCGTTTATGACAAGCATTTTGAGATAAAGTTCAGGAGGGTGTAGATACATGAAATTAGTATCAAATTGTGTTCCTTTTTGGGGTTGACCTTTGAACTTGGCACCATTAACTTTACTTTGAAAACACACACAAAATGTGAAATTTCTGTTATCAACAATGGTGTTCTTACAAACTGGACCGTTTAACTCAAACACAATTGCTTTTTGTAACAAAGAAGTAAACATTTTCATTGGCTAATCGCTTTTTTTTCTCTCGATAAAGTCAAATGCAAACGGTTATTTATCATGTTTACCGAAGCTGATAGTTTGAAGTAATGTTACAATTATTAACTTATCAATTTACAGTATATATGAACCAACATGATTATTTTGAATGTTTGTCTTCTTTATTTCAGTAAAAACAAATACTGACTGAGATTGCTTTGGCAATTCAACGGACAATATATGAAAACAGTTATATTGAAATTAAATTGAAACTCAAATCTGTTTTAAACTTCAGATATCGGTCACTGAATAATGTTTTCCTATCATGTTGTTTCCCCATCACACACAGTGTTGCAATAATTTCAAAATGACCGCTTTTGCAAGTCAACGGACAATGTGAAAAAATATAAATATGATATTAAAATAATTATGTTTGTAAAGTATGAATAAAAATGTCGAATTTCCCACTCAGAAAATAATTTCAGAGAGGTACAGTATTTTCTCTTATTACTTCTATTCTAAATATTTTTCTCTTTATAAAACTTCTTTTGGAAGTAACTTTGAGCTCAACTCGCTGGAAATTGTTGTAACTAGTAAGACTTCGTCAATGGTTGTCAGATTTACCACAAGCCCTTTACTTCTTCCATCACTTGCATAACTAGGATGAAATCCGCTGAATTTTCTTGTTACCCCAGATCTTCGAGGTAGGTTTAGAGAACCTTAACATAACAGTCACATGCCTGCGACCACCATCTCAACTTTGTTCAAAATCACTAATTGTTACCATTATCAACTTTCTTCATCTCTTTCCGACAGTTTGAGTGGCGGTGGCAACGTGAAATACCAACCCAAGAAGCCATCACGGCAACAGAAGACAGTGAGAAGATCTCAAGACCCACTTGTGGCCTTACCTCAGCCGAAAGGAAGACGGGAAATAATAAAAGACGACTCACGCTACGTGACGAGGAGTGTCCCTGTGCATTCAGCGAGGCACAAGCAAAATGAAGGTAGTTTCCATCAACAAAAATGTTTAGAAAAACCAAATTTCCTCGAAAGTTACAAAGATGCTCAGTAACACAAAACATTACATTTTTTTTTTCTTGAATTTAATCCCCAAAATGATTCTCCCCCCCAAAACCCAAAATGTTGTCGTTTTAAAATAACGTATGAGCCTTTTAATTATTGGAAATTTAAAGTTTTGACAGACTCTTTCCAAAAACTAAGTTAATACAAATTTTAAAACAATTTCAAGAGAGGCTTAAATTGGTTTTGGTCATTTCATCATTTTTGTATTTTTATTATATATATATTTTTTTAAACAACTTCGTGCCAAAATCGCTTAAAAAGACTTGTTTGCTTCCCCCCCCCCAAAAAAACTTACAAATTTCCAACAGCAAAAAGACAGGCCCAGTTCTTTATCTTATTTATAAATAATCCTTACATTATAAAACTTCTTTTTGAAATAACTTTCAAATCGCTTGAAATTGTTGTAAAAAAATATTGTAAGACTTGTTTGTTTTGCATTCAGCAACCATCACATTATTTCCTCAACAGATCGTGGAAGCAACTCAGCCCCGATGCCAAATGGTCATCATCGAAACAACCATGACAGAAAACCGAGCACTCGACTCCCTAGGCTTCCTAAGATCAACAACCTACTCAAAGGTGAGAACATAATTCATCCATGTGGAGCTATAGACCATGTTACCTTTGTTTACAGAAATGGTGACCTTGTACATTCTAATGCATTTCCTGACGGGCAAGATACTACACAGGCCATATGGGAAAATTTACATTTTGTGTCATAATTTTCACATAAATTCAAGTTACAAAAGCAACTGCTGTACAGCTTTTGAGATGTCCCCCCTTTCTTCATATCAAAAGTTGACAAAAATGGACAATGCAATCTCCATAAAATATAAGATTTATTGTTTTCTTCCATTGAGCTGCGTACAAACTGTGCCTGCAGGAAGTCCAGGCTCTGTTGTTCTTTTGTAAACATGTGATGTCACAGGTCACCTGGTCTATAGCTCCACGGTTCATCAGTGACGGCAGGCACAGATACCTGTTAAACTTGATGGTCGCAAAATGTCTAGGAAGTTGTTGCTACAACGGACCGTATTTTCACCATGTTACTTTTTTTTTCGAGAGGTGATTGAGAGGGCAGGCTTTGTTCACTGGATTAGACACACCCAGATTAATGGATTTGTCTTCACTTTCCAAGGAGGGTTGAGCAGATTAAAGTGATGATAAGAAAACATTGTGTTAATCCTTGGAGATGCCTCATTGTCCACTTGCTAGATGTGGTTATTTTTAAAGCTTTAATGAAACATTACTCAATGTTTAAAACTACTTTGCTATCATTAACACACACGGCAATGTATTCATATTTATATCCATGTTAGAGTAAGAAATAGTATTTATTATTAGAGGACTGAAAAGGGGCAAACCAGTAATTCCGTAGTTTAAGTTCTTGTTTAAGAAAGAACGCAAACTACATTTATTTTTTATTTTTTAGAAGTCACCCCAAGAACTAATGGTGCGCCCGCTAATGCACCCTAAAAACTTATTTTCTCACGGCTGTCTTATTTCCATGGGTTCAACTGAGAACTTTTAACAGAAGAGAATAGCACCTTGTTTTGAACTGTCATGCCATTAGTTTGTTGATTTTTACAAATCCTCTTGAACAATAAAATCTAACAAGTGGACAACAACTTTTAAGGGCCGACAGAAATGAGATTGTGATCGTCTGAAAATAAGTCTATACCTTCAGGGGTACACTTTTCATAATTGCTTTTAAATTGGCTCTGCATTTTGGAACCAAAGACACGGAAATTGTGGTTGCCGCTACATGTAGTCTATACCATAAGCCATTTCGTATCCAAGGCTTAGCTTTCAGCTCCTGGCTAGACTCTGTCCGCCTGTTTGAAGCCCATACCCAAAGTGCACGTTTTCAAAATAACCAACGGAACCTAAGCCGAAGCCCATGAAGCCGAAACCGCGGTTTCGAAAAGGCCTTTAACCCATCAGACAAGTCTGTATAAAACACAACTTTTCTTTATGTCCAGAGCCTATGCAGCAACAGGTTATACATGGAACATCAACGGCTACTGAAGCAGGGCGGAAGGAAAAAGGCGGGAAACGGTGGGCATCTTCCTGGGCTGGTGCCAGGGCAACAAACCCCCCTACAAGGGATGAAGCAAGGTGGGCAGGATTACACTTTACCCTTTGATCAAGAAGGGGGAACCATATCGGGTGTCTCTGAGGGAGGAACCAGTGGGGTTACTGAGAGAGATGAATGAGGCTCTTCCTCCTCAGATCTCTGATTTGCGTCATCATGTTTAATAAAAGCCTTCCAACTATTTTTTTAAATGAAAAATACTCCATCCTTTTTGCTAGCCCCAATCAACCAATCAATCAATCAAGTGTGGGCCATACGGCATCTCGAGCCTGCCCATTAATCTTTGTCCGAATGACCAGGTCCAGCATGCAAGAACGCAGCTTGTCAGCGCTGATGGCCAAGCCGGTGTCCCGTTTCATCTTCTCCCACGTGAAGCTGCGCCCCATGTGTACTGTTCCCACCTTCCCTTTATTTATTTTTTAATTTTTTATAAACAGTTCTTTGACTGTACGTATAGCAGTATCATTTAAACTTCGTCCAAGTCATTTTGTAGATTCTGGGCCTTGTTTATCACTGTATGTATTTTTTTTTTTCTGATTAGAGTCCCAACATCCGACAACTCTAGCCAACCAGCCAGCAATATTGCCTCTCCTATTAAGACTCCCTCAGCCAGACAAAGCAACCAACATGTGCAGGACACTCAAAAAACCTCCCCATCAACAAAGTCATCAACTCCAGGAACTGGCAATAGTTCTCCTGTTAAGCCATCCAAAGAACCAGACCAAAAATCACCTTGGCAGCAGGACAAGGGAAGTCGGAGAACTGAGGTTCAAGAGCAAAAAACTAAGAGCAATCTGGAATTAAAGAAATCTGTTAAAGAAACTAAACTTAGAGAAGACATGAGGACTACGTCAGTGTCACAGATTGACACTAAAGTGACAAAAAGAGTGCCAATAGGAAGTAAATCTAGTGCCGTTCTTACCAGTCGTTCAGACACAAGACAAAACTCAGAAGCTTCAGCATCACCTCTGAACAAAGCTTCGAACATCAGAGGAAAGACTGACTCTAGAGATAGTCAGAGCACCGGTACAACTCAACACAGTCGTGTGAAGCCTGGAAAGCCTGCCAAGAAACGAATCCGCAGGCCTGTCATTATCACAAGGAAGAGTGTCATCAAGCAGAAATCCTTGCAATCGGTATACGGGAATAAGATGTTTAAATATCAGCGACAGATACGAGTGCTGAAGAAGATGGAACAAGTCCAGAGGAAAGAGATCGACGAGTTTAACCAGGAGTTGAAAGACAAACAGAACCACAGAATGGCGAGTGTTGTCAAACAGAGAATGGCTTTGAAACGAGTAAGTACTTTGTTCTTGATGATGATCTGTTACATTTCTTCAGCCATCACTGTCAAGTTTGTAAAGGTATCTGCACTAAAGCAGATTTTGTCTAGGATTTCGTGCACATTCATATTTTTTTATCAGGCGTATTTCAACAGATATGGCAATATAAATAAGCAAATGTTATGTTGAAGATCTTCAAATACTATTTTATCAACTTTGAATTTCCAGGTTAGAGACCAATATGATGAGGATCAAGTTCGCCGTTTCCGGAACCAGTATGTCTCCTGGCGAAGCGTTGAAGAGAAACGTCTCAACTCAAGCAGCGAGGTGTACGGTCTACCTGATTTCATCTACGACGACCGCTACGAGAAGACTCTCAAAAAGATCCCCGAATCCGAGGAAGCAACCTCCTCCAAGAAAACGCCCAAGAAATTCCAGAAGTACGCGACCTGGGTCCGCAACCTGAAGGTGTTCGAGAGCCTGCTGAATCCGAAGGTTGGAAGCAACGTGGAAGAGTTGTTTCAGGCGAAGAAGGTGAAGACGATCGTAGAAGGAATTGATACAGTCAAGTTGGACGATATTGGTAAGAGAAGACATGGTGATAAACTTAGAATCATTCTAAAAAAGTACTGGAATGCTCAATCCTGACTACGACGCCATTTGTAGAGGCACGGCATAGACAGAACAACATTGAATAAGTAAAATGGCGGAATGCACAATCCTGTCTGCGACGCCATTTGTAGAGACACGGGAAGGAGACCGGTCCTCTATTTGAAAAGGACGAACATTCACAAAAGTACAACAAAAGCAAGATGATCTATTTGAAGATTCTATATTATGCTGACTAAAACTAACCTTGTCAGGGCTCAAATTTGTGGAGAAAATCCACAAGACCACAGGTACCGGACTTTTTTTTACAAGACCAGAATCAAAATGAGAAAAACATGGGTTATTTTAAACAAGAATTAAGGGAAGATAAATCTCATTGTCTAATGGGTGAGTGTACTTCGATACTCAACAGAATTGAAAGATATTTTTAACTACTTTGATACTTTGATACTTTTAATACTTTGAGTTTGTTAAAACAAACTCAAAGTCAACATTTGAGCATCAAATGTTTAGTATTTTAAAGATATGACTACTCAATTAGGTATTACTATTCAATTGAAAAATAACATCCACACACAGGCGAGAATGAAAAACAGTAGACTACCAAAATTCATCCTGCTGGAAACAGTCGTTGTGAAAAATAGACTGGGTAGGGCAAGGAAGAGATGGGAACATTACATCATTGCCAGCAGCACCTTCTACCTGGAACATCAAACAGCACAATATAGGCAGGATCGAGTGGAGAGAGAACATTTGTGGAGCCAACGTCCTTTGGGACATGGTGCAAGATGTTTAAAAAAAAAGAAGCTCCACACATCTTAAGTACATGTTTTTGTAGAAACTTTTGGGAGAGTAGAAATTTCTTACAACTCTTATTATCTCAACTTGGTTTTTTTTCAGGAGGGTCTGCACGTAAGAAGAAAGTCAACGTGAAACGTCTCATCGGATCTGCCAAGAAACTTCTGACTGTTACTGAAAATATGGGTAAGTCTTTTATATTGTTGAAAAAGGTAAACATTAGTATTTCCAAATGCATTGAAGCCATATTTACAAATTAAAACCATGTACACAAACAATTTCCTTGATTTTATTACTGTGTCTGCCTGTACTGCTAAAGTCAAAGTTTATGGCAGTGCCAATATAAACTAGTCATAGCCAAAGATCAATTGGATTCAGGCAAAATCCACAAAGTTTTGTTCCAATTGGTTAGTTTTGCTGTTGCAACTTTATAACCTGTGACATCACTTGTTTAAGAGAGCCCCATAGCCTGGACTTTCTGCAGGCAAGATTTGTTCATTGCGCCAGGGAGAAAAACATAAAACCTTACAATTATTTGGAAACTGCTTTGTCTGATTTGTATCAGCTTTTGATATGAAGAACAGAGCACATCTCAAAACTTGTTCAGCTGATATTTTAAAAACCTTGTGATTCATGGTAATAATTATACAAAATGTACAAATTCTCATGACCATTCTAGTATCTTGCCTGCTAGGAAATGCTCTGAAATACTCAGCGCGATTACTCGTTTCTTATATACAAGGTGACATGATAGACTTCTCACTCAATTGTCACCTATCCCATGTTCCTTGACGTACACACTAAAAGGAAATCAGAAATTTGTATTTCTAATTAAGAATATAATAAAAGAGGGCTGCACAGCCATTGTAGAAGTCTGTTACTACTAATTTGAGTCAGGGATTTAATAGGGCCTATAATTTGGTTTTTACCCTTTTATGCCGATGTGTTAAGCACTGTATACTCAGTACTTTCCTGAGTTCTGTGAAAAAAACACCAGGCAATTCACTTGGTGGGATTCGAAACCCATGACCTTTGCATTGCTAGAGCAGATGTCTGACCACAAGACCACCGAGCTAGCCCGGTGGCAGTTCGAATTCTACGTTTTAGCAGCGAGTACCGCAAGGGATTTAAGTAAATGCTATCAGCTAAGCAACCTGGTTGGTCTGATATTGCTGATATCTGTCTAATTATTGCCATTGCAGCCCACCTCTAACAATGTACAGGTATAAACTTTGAAAATACAAGCAAGTGAGATACAACTTACATTTATTCAAAAGCAAACGAGCAACCAAGAAAAAAAATACATTTACAAGCAAGATACAACTTGCAAGCAAGCAAGCAATATACAACTTACATTTTAAAAAAAAGCAATATACAGCTTGCAAGCTAGCAAACAAGATCACAACTTGCATTTATTTACAAGCAAGCGAGAAAAGACGACTTGCATTACAAGCAAACAAGATACAATTTACAGTTTACAATACAATTACCAGCAAGCATTAATATGTACCGGTACAACTTACATTAGGCTACCCATCTGCCCATGCAACCTGACACAACTTTCGTTTATTTACAAGTAAGATACAACTATTAAGCAAGCAACCAAGATACAACTTACATCAATACCCACGACCGCAGATGTCAACATTTCGAAAAAAACTAGTACAACGCCCCAGTTTTTACTGGGTCTACATCAATACAAGCAAGCAAGGTTACAACATTTACAAGCAAGCAAGACACAACACATTTATTTAGCAAGCAAGATACAAACAAGAAGCAACCTTACATTACTTGAATGAAACTTACCTCCTTTTAACGAGCACTCTTTTTGTTGTTTCCCCCATCTAGATGACATATCCGAAGTGTCGTCATATGTCTCGAGTGACGACGATGATTCATCCCTTGACGTCCTGAGCGACGATGACGACGACTCTTGAGTCTTGAGTAAATTCAAGTGTCAACAAGATTTACAACTCACTGTTAATATTTATATATACTGCCCTCTTGTGGTGACCTTCATCCAATAATGTAAAACTCAAGGGCTTTTGACCAACTACCAAAACCTACTGAACTTTATGCTGGTCTCGTCTTGCAGCATCGCCATAACAAGTTGATCTTTATAAGGAAGCAGCCATGTTGTGTTTCTCCCACTCAAAACCATATGGCCAAACCGAGGCTGGAAGGCCCTTTTTGGTAATCTGAGAATCTGTGGTTATGATTGTTATTGGAGGCTGGGAACATGACCATGTTGCATTTGGTAGCAGAATGAAAAAGATCAGTGCAATCTTAGTAGGCATTCAAAAGAAAGCAACTTTGTCATCCAATTGATGCGGGAAAACTTAGGTTTGGGGAAAACTTCTACGCAATGGCTTTTCAATGGGCGTTGTACTAAGGATGTCTTTTTAATCCTTGTGAAGCTCTTTCACAATCGTTTTAGGATATTTAAATGAAATACTTCAAGTATCACCAAAAAGTGACACAAACAAATTGTTGTTGATACAGTTTGTCAACAAAATCAGTGTTTCTTTTTTAACGTAACAATTTTTTGTAAACTTGCCATCAAAATATTAAATTAGTCCAACAGAATCAACTTATGTACAAATAATGTACAGAAAACTGTTGCTACAGATTTAGTTTTGTTGATAAATGTCATGTACTGTTACTTTTCTTTTTCCAAATAATACTGTGTTCAAGTGTTATTCACTTATTTTAATAAAACTGTGCCAATGTAATCTTTAATGAAATTGAATGTATTAGTTATCACTAATTATATACAATTAAAACCTGTGTTCTGTAACAATTGTTTTTAAGGTATCTAACTTTATAAATACCAAGTGAATAAATGGTTTTACATAATTCTGTGTGTTTAGAATGATTTGCTTTGAATCTTCAAGAAACTGCTATCAAAATGTCTGAACATGGCACTGAAATACTTTTCAAGGACTTGTTCATACCATACAGGGCTCAATTTCATAGAGTTGCTCAAGCAGAAACATCAGCTAAGCACAACAAAATGTTGCTTTACCAGAATAAGGTTACCAGCCCAAATACCATGTCACATGTACCATTTGTGACTGGTATCCAGCTCATTTCTGCTTAGCAGATCTGATTTAGCAACTCTATGAAATACGGCCCTTGTTTACACTGAAAAGAAGCACATCATACAACTATTTCTCATCGCAAAACTTCTTATTTTATTGTATGCTTTATGCCATACATTTTAAAAAGTAAATATGTTTACAATACTATAAACTGTAAAATATTCAATTCAGCATGTGATAGAGATCCTCGGTAAAACTTGACGTTGTTTCAGGGAAGCCCTCATGCGTCTGCTTTACGTTAGTTACATGTGAATTAAAATCATTTTACAGAGTGAATGGAAGACATCTTTTGTTGTTTTTGCCTTTTACTCGAAAAATGAGTTGAAGCACAAAATATGCAGCATTTTACAAAATCTAATAAAAACGAGATAATAAAAATACATTCTAAAACTCCTGTACAGAGTCTGCAGTGGCTCACTATTATTAAAAACAAAATCTAACAAAAATTAAATATAAATTGAAATTTGATCTGAAAGTAGTCATAATTATTTTAAGGTGTGACACATGATTGGGTTTTGGAAGCAGTGTTCAATAGCCGTGACCTGGAAGTTTGAGACCAGAGACCAACCCTCCTGAGGGGAGACCGACCTTTTCGAGACCGAGACTTTTGCAGCCCGAGGGGGGAGACCAAGACCACCAAGGCTCCCTACCTACAGAGAGGCACACATCAACCTGTTCTTAAGCTCCACCATAAACATACCATGAAACCAACACTTCATAAATTAAATTTATGACTGAAGCAAAAATGATGCAGCTCCTGAACTGACAAGAAAGCAGCACTCACACAAATGATTTCATCAACACATCCACACTGTGACTTCTTGATACATAGTGGTCATGGGAAAAACAAAAAAAATTACACAAAAATAACCATTTAGAATTTATATTTCCTTCATGCCAGAATCTTCACAGTGAGGTGGTGATATTGGCAGTAAATGAGTGAGATAGTCACTGAAGTGGCAAGGTGGGCTGCCTCAAGTTTTAAATGGGTTTGGGGAGCGCTACAAGAAACTAAAACAAAATATTGGGATCCTGAATTTTTCATTCTGAATCATGTATTTATCATACTGTAAACTTTCAACTAGGAGCTAAATTTGGATGCAAGAAACTTGTACAACTCACAATAAACGTATTTCCTAAAGTATTTAGCAACTCTTATAAAGAACAATCTAATTTCCATTACTGGCCGGAGATTTTTGTAACAAAAACACTGAATTTACTTCCTTAATTCCCCAGCGACCAAAATTCAATCTTGATTTATCTGAGATAAAGTGACACTGATAGCCTGGGAAAGACTTGAACAACAAATATTGATAACAAATGTTAAAATTAAAACACATCAATAATAATAATAATAATAATAATAATAATAAGGATTTATATCGCGCTTTATCACACCCAAGGGCGTCTCAAAGCGCTTCTTAACATTATTACCCCTGATCACTGGGCCATTTATTTCATTCCTTAAACCATCTCAGCTCCCTGGGGAGTATACAGCCTGTGCTGCAATATATGCGCTACTAGGCTAAATCAATCACAAGAACCATCTCTGCCCTCACAGGTACCCATTTTACCCCTGGGTGGAGAGAAGCAATTATAGTTAAGTGTCTTGGTCAGGGACACAAGTGTCACGACCGGGACTCGAACCCACACTCTGCTGAACAGAAACACCAGAGCTTGAGTTCGGTGCTCTTAACCGCTCGGCCACGACACGCAACATTTAAAAAAAATCACAGTATACTCATAAATAATTGTTTAAGAACAGATACTTCAAATCAATCCAAAAGGAGCCATTAAAAAAAAAGAGATCAACCTATAAATATTTTTAGACAATGTATTAAAACCTACATAAGATAAGGCACGTTTGGCTGGTAAAATGTGTAAAAATACTTTAAAAATACTAATACAAAACTCTGGACGTTTAAGTATAAGCCGTCCTTTCTAAAACTACAAAGTTGTTTGCATAGTTCAAAAAGTGAAGTAAATAACGCATTACTTATTTTCATCTAAACTTAGCACCATTCATCATCTAGGCAAGATTTATTGATTTTTAACAGCAAGTCCTCAACTCTTTTTTCCTCAAATTTCAATGACAAGATTTCTGGTATTTTTGCTCAAGGTACATGAAAGACCTGGAAGCTTACAAAGAGCACCTCCCATAAAAATAATCTACAGCCATGTTCATGAACCGAGAACATTCCCTTGAGAGGGGGGAAGGGGGTATTGGAAGCCTGTTTTGCCAAACTGGAGCCCCCAGCACGCAACCCCCACCAAATTCGATGATGTCAGAGCAACAAACATAAATGATTCTTAGGCCACAAGTTCACTGAATTTCAGCCTGGATGCCCTTGATTTGTTGCTTTATGTGCCGAATGATGAGACCCAAAATGCCAACTGAAATAGACAAAATTGAGCTGTGCAACCCATCCCTACACCCCTGGTCGCTACATGCCTGTTGGCTCCAGTAACCTCCCTGTAATTCCATACAAGTCAGATAAACACAACAGTATTGTACAACTTGATCACTGAATGCACCCAGTGTGAACAGCCCAATTACAGAAGCCCAAAAATGTCCTGTTGAAAAGTGAAATTCTCTCTAAAAGTCGCAACACAATGTTTCATAAATACATGAATAAATTAGCTTTAAATACTGAAACTGTAACAATAAGTTTTCATGAAAGCCTTCAAAACTGGTTATTCAGAAAAATTATTTTAAATTTCAATTATTCCGCGAAAGATCAACAGTTTGAAAAATGGTTGAAAGAAACTGGTTGTTTTAAAAAATCAGTTTTACAAATTGTATCAAAACACAACATTTATCATGGCATATTTGTCAAAAATCTAAACTTGGCTTGCACAAGGGTTTTCAAAAATTAATTTTCGGATGAGAAAACAACTTAGTTTTTAAACTGACCTTTGACATTTTAAAAGCTTTCCTTAATGCCAGTCCCTTCTCTCTATATTCATGCAGTATTCAGAAGTAAATAACAGTCAATCATTGGTTTAAATGGCTATCTATATAGCGCCCTCTTTTGAGGCTATACATGTAGCACCGTGAGCAGTCTCCAAGTATCAAGCCTTTCCTGTGTTTGGTTTGGTTTCTAACGTCAGAGCTAAATCTTACAGTGTCACGGAAAAACTCTGACCTGTAAAAAGGAATAAAGAGGAAGATAGAACTTCAAAACTTGAAAACAACAGTGTGATGATAATTCTAGGGTTTATCTTTAACTTGTTCAACGACTTAGACAGGACCAGTAAGCTTGATGCTTCATTAGTCTGCCAGCCTTTTCACTGGTCCACGCTAGAGTAGAGTAGGTCCTCCTGAAGGTTTCAGGTTTAGGTTTCAGGTTTATTTCCATACCATTAGGCAGTACAATAGATAGTTCCCAATAGACGCCATCTTTACGGGCAAATTGCATTTTGGCACGCAGGCGCGTCAAGCGCTCTAATTATTAACGCAGCCGCGTTGTTCACTGACCAATCGTGCAGTGAGTTTTGTGAAATGTGCGCGTGTTGCACGCCGTTCTCACGCGTAACGCATGACTGTGTGTTCCAAACTGCCTGTAAAGATGGCCGATTTACGTCATACTGCAACCTATCTATATAAGGGAAAACAACTTTATCGCTTATCGGAACTTAATAATAATATGGGGAGGTCAGACAATGAAGCCTAAGCTTGTACAAGGTCTGGCCTCTTCACAAAAAATACATATAACATACAATCATGAGTTTTCAAATTAAATAAGCAATAATTATTATACCACTTAGTGTACAAAGCACAAAGATTGAATTAATCTTAAGATGAGTTGTCAATATTGCCATAGTGATTTGTATTGTGACATCACATATTGCTCAGAGACATGTTGATTTAGAGTTAAGATCAATCTTAGCTCTTTGTGGAATCGGTCTCTTGGTGCTAAAATTTGTCTTTACCTTCTACAACTCGATGGCAACATCATTACCATTGTTGTTGTTCATTTCTTCAGGAGTGGAGACCGAGATGGTGACTGAGACGCTGGTTTCTCCTTGGCTGTTCATAGCTTTACACATGTAGGTTCCTCCATCATTTGGAGACACATTGAGCTAAAAACAGAAAAAGGAAACTTCCATCAAACCTGTGCAGTGTTTCCCCTGGCTTATCAATCAGGGTTCTTCCGTGGATGTTTCAAAACTGTGGGGCATTCTGGACCGAAATTTGGCTGAAGCAAGCTGAGTGTTTATCTTTGGTTTTAAAAGCCCTACTGTACAATCTGTGGTGTTCTAAGTGGTGTTATCTTCATGTTCTTTGTGAATTTGATCTGAAGTATAAAAAAAACCTGACTAAATAGATAAATAAAACATTTGTTTACACATTGGCCACAATTTGCATTATCGGTCCACAACTCCCGCATATTAGCCTGATACGATAGCTTGTGCAATGAGGAAAACCCTACTAATGCATTCAATGAGTTATGACCAGAGCCCAACTTCATAGACACAAAAAAGAGAGCTTTAGCTCAACAAAATTATTATAATTATAAATATACCATAAAAAAGGTTACCAACTAGACTACCATATCACAAGTAGCATTTGTGACTGGTATCCTGCTTTTTACTGCTTAGCAGAAATTGTCAAAGCAATATTTTCTGCTTAAGCAGCTCTATTAAATAAGCCCCAGGATTGTGTAGGTCAATGTACTATTGAAGATCTGTCTGCTGCCAGCAAGTAGTGGTGGCGACCGGATTCAAAGTCATCGATTACTGCCAGGAAGTTTACTGTCTATTATTTGTAGGCCAACGACTGATGGATGACTCTCACAGACACACCTTCAGGTTCAGACGCAAGTCCCAGATAATTCCAGACGCAATACTGTATATGGAGTAAGACGGATCAGCGTCTTTGGGGGACAGGGAGGAGGGGTGGGTGGTTGTTAAAAACTAGGGTGGCTGAACAGTAGTATAGGTTATTTTTTTTGCGGTTGATTGACAGGACTAAACAAGTCACAAAGATCAACTGTTCAAGGAACGAGGAAGCTCTTTTCCTGATCCCTGGACAACATCAACGAGACACTTTGTTTTCTTTGGGGGGGGGGGGGAAGGGGGGACAAAGAGGGGGAAGGGACAGGACCTTGTTGATGAGATAACGGCACAAAGCTTGAAGGAAACATTTAGGGCCTTTTGTGTTTTTTGGCATGACATGGCCAATATTCTGATAAATAAACACAAAATCAACCATTATTGTCTTCAGTACATTATCTGAAACATTTGACTCAAGAGAGCACTTCTGGGGAAGGGGTGGGGGAAGTTTAATGGAACTCGGGAGGGTGGGGTGAGGTGGCGAACAGCTGGGGATGATAACAACTTACCAGCACCCAACTCGTCATCCCAAACTTGGTCGGGCCATTTCTCTTGCGCGTTGCTATGTTGATGTGGTTGCCTGGCAACTCTTCTCCATCCTTGGTCCAGATGATGTCAGGGACAGGTCTCCCGATGGCCTCACAACTCAGCTCCGACTGCGAATCAAGCTTCAGGAAGGCATCCCTTGGTGGAGATGTGATGAAAGGAGCTGAAAATGAACAAAAATAAGCACTTAATTTACAGGGGGAAAAAATAAACATTCTGATGAGAATGATACATGATTTTCATGAAAGTATCTCATCCCTCAATGAATGTACAATTGTGTACAGAAAGCAAAATAACTCAAAAATCTACATTATAAATTTTAGTAAAATTTGATGAGTCAATTATTCTAAGTATTAGTAGGTACAAGTATACTTGTACAAAATCAATGATAATGTTATTCAGCGCCTTTTGAAAGAACATTGACAATTATTGTATTCATTTTTAACAACTGACCTTTGGTTTGGTCATGGTTTGGTAAGCAGTTTGAAAAAAGATGTTTACAAAAGTAACTCAATTGGTGGCTAAATAGGATTATGAGTCAGAATATCTAAAAATATCTGGCCCAACAAATTACTTCCACAATGGAATGTTTACTCTGCATTATAAAAAAAGGTCTATTCTGGCTGAGGGGGAATCCCAGGCAGGCCATGCCCACATGGGGGTCTTTGCTAATTGTCTTCAAGCAGCTGACTGGAGTCTGGTTGGTAGAGACCAGACACCAGGGACTTCCTTCTAACAAGTATTTGATTGACAAGGCAGAGGTTGCTTTAGGTGGTTAGCATTCTGGGTTTCAGATGGAACCAGACTTGGGCTTGGGTTCCTTAGTTAGAAAATTTGCGCTTTCCTTTACCAGGGCCCATTTTCATAGAGCAGAAAATGCTTAACAATTGTCTGCTAAGCAGAAATGAGCAGGATACCAGTCACAAAATGTACTTGTGACATGGCAGTTTGGCTGGTAACCTTATTCCGGTAAGCATACTTTTGTTGTACTTAGCTACTTGTTGTGCTTAAGCAGCTCTATGAAAAGCATAAGCGTATTTCACAGGTAATAGCAAGAAAATAAGGCGGCCACCTTGCGCGTTCACAATGGATTTGCATGGTTACGTCATTCATTTTCGTGCAGTAAGCACCGGAAGGTTAGCATGCCTTTTCGCGTGCTTACGATTAGCGGCTGCTGTGAAATACATGTAGAAACTTGTGCAGTAAGCACAGAATCGGCCGTTAAGCAGCTCTATGAAATTGGGCCCTGGGCTTCAAACAGGCAGACTGAGCACAAGCCAGAACCAAAGCCTCAGCCAAAGCTCAATCCCAAGCTGTGGTTAGGAAAAGAGCCATTTAGAACCAAAGTGAGGCCGTCAGACAGGTCAATAGTTGGGTGCAATTTTGATTGGAATCAGTACTTATTTTTAATGTTGCACACAGGGGACTTGACAAAATTGTATCAGCACCATTATTCCCATTAAGCTCTATGGAAATTGTCACTGATCCTTTTCACATTTTCAACACAACAAAGGAAGATAACTTTAACAGGTGCAACTAAGGAACAACTATAGTCAGCAGATCCTCTAAGATTAATGTTTAAAATCTGGAAATCAGTACAATAAATTCAGGTTGTTTTTCCTTGGGTGTCACAAATCCTGTCAGCTTTAGTATTTGACCTTGTGAGCAGTGAATATGCCCTTGGTCCATAAATCTACTAGGACTTAAATCTGGTGTGAATACAAACAGGCATGGACAGGTAAGGTATGGTATAGTCTTGGTTCAAGCATTCAAGCTGTCCTTTAGTGCAATTAGCTGTCCCATTAGTTACTGTATACTGTACATCGATTCAATGATAGGGGGCGCTTTATGGCACTTTCACAGGACTCAGGAAAAACAAATCAGTGTAAGGGTAAAACCAAATAATATTCTTTATCCCGAAGTAAAATCAAAACCCTTACGGTACCCGCTGCTAAAATATAGGATCCGAACTGCCTCTAGCTACCGGGAAATCTCAGCAGTAAGACATCTGCTATAAATGGCAAAGGTTCGAATCCCACCCAAGTAATATGTCTGTCGATTTTTTTCTTTCTCACATGACTCAGGAAAGTGCAGTGTTTACACACATCGGTGTATGGGTAAAATCAAATAAAAAAGTACAAGTTAATTGATATAGTACAGAACGCCCTCTGTTGGGGAATCATGAAAGAGCTGAATTGCTGTACAGTGTAGGAGTCGTACAGTAACTAATTGGCAGGAAAATGGACATATTGCACCAAGACTAAATACTCTACGGTAAAGGCTTGATCTTTGAATGAAGATGGGGGAAAACTAGATTACTTTGGAATGGTTGTCCTTCTGGTCAATCATACTTAGAGAAACAAATACCCCTTTCATAACGTGCAAAATAACCGAGTAACTTCTTGAAACAAGACTAGGTTTTCATGGTTTATTTCTTCCTGGATGAAAGTTGGCAAAAACAATTTACACACCAGAAGGTCACTGGCTTTGAATAGAAATGCTGCATGCTGTATAGCCTGCGGCACAAATGGGTGTCTTTCTAATTCCAAGTTAACTTGGGGTCATGGATACACAAATAAATCTTCCAACGAAAATTTCAACTATTAACATTACAACTGATCAAGTTAAAACCTTTCCAAAGAGTTTTCAAAAGCAAGTTTGTCTATTGAGTCATGCATAGTTCAATTTCAAGCAGTCAGGAAAAAGTTTCCCAAAAAGTTGTTTTGAATTAAATTTAATGAATGAAAACGATATAATTCAATTACCCCCCAATGTTCACATTAGTCATGATTCAGCCACAGCTAAACCATTTTATTCACAAACTTAATAAATAACCACCTAAAATAGTTTCAGCTCCGCAGGATGTCCGAATAAAACCCAGACAATTTTATTTTCGGTCCTTTACTCAAGAGTTTCAAATAGGAATGAAAAATGAAGCAATGTTTCGGTTCTGGTTGTTGAGTAGTAATATGTTTTGACAAGCTCACCTTTGTTGGATGTTTCTACAGTTGGTGAGAGACCATGCCTGGTGTAAACACCCTGACACCCAAACCCCCCTTCATGACTGATTAACAACTTTGGAATGCAAGCTTGGGTCTCAGTTTTGTTAAAGGGGAATACCAAGAACCTTAAAACCAAAGTCCATTGTAAAAACTTAGCATGGAGTCTCCTAAATAGTTTTCTAAATTTGTTTTCAACTTTGGGCTTCATCAGTGGTCATTGCAGAGTTCACTGCCTCTTGGTGGCTCCGGTCTTGGCATTTTGGCACCATGTCCAAAAACTCTGCACAGGACTTTTGGGTAAAGCCCATTTCAGATAAAATTTGACGAATGAAAAAATTATTGATAACAGTCTGCTAGGGTGCCTCAGTTCTAGTCTTGATTGGCGACGTTCATTTTGTTTAACGTGGTGCGATATCGCAACACGAATTACTGTCCGCAACACGAATTACTGGAGAAGAGATATCTGTATCACACGAACATCTGGATCAAAACGAACGTCTTGACGCTTTTGGCTCTAGACCCCGCCCACATTTTGTTTTCGGGCAGCGATTTAAATATTCATAAAATGAAACGCACGCGCACAACGGTGAGCAGGCTGTGATCAGACTGTTCCCCTGTCTTCCCTACTATGTACCATGATGGTGGAGATCATTTCTAACGATAATCGCTGGCCGTTAACACAAGGCGATGTGTGGGTGCTTGATACTGATATTTTATAGCAAGGCTGTCCTTTTGCTGTATGGTGATACTTTATGCATAGAGCAAGGACCATGCTTTATGTACAATCACAAGAGACTTCTCATTCACGGTGTCACCTTGATCAGGGTTTCCGTGTACAGTCCATTCAAAAAGTCTTTAACGATATATTTAGTAGCTGCTTGAAAATAACCCCTTAAATTAATTCCCAAATCCAGTTGGTAAATTTACAACTTAATCGTGACCTTCCACAAAATTACGAACTGCAGTGGTTTGATGACTTTTAAACTCTTCAAGGCCCAATTTAATTCTCGCAAATTCTAATGCTGGTTCAACATTCACAGCAGTATTTCTCAAAGCCATTGCCTAGAGGCATACTAACAATACACCTACGTCTAGGTACCATACACAATATCTGTCGCTGAACGCATAATGCAAATTAGCCTCGTTTTGATCTGCCTGTTTTTTTCCGGGCAGCAAATCCAAAATCGTCAAGACGCTGTTTCGATCCAGATTTATAGACTTGCCCAGTCCTTCTGTGTCAGCCTCCCAAACACTCAATGTAGAGCCCTCTACTCTACCGGTGGCTAATACAAAAAACAGCGTCGCCAATCAAGACTACCTCAATTGTAGACCGGGAACCTCCCCAGCTGTTAAAACTCAGGAGGTTTACAGACTCTGTGCATCTCCAAAAATACAACACTACAGGTTTGGACACAATGTGGACTATTTCTTTCTCCCTCTGGTGATTTGAAGGCTCAATAAATAAGGAGAGTTTTAGAAAATCCTGAAATCAGGAAAAAACACATTCAGAAAACACATGCCTGCATTAGTGAATGATTTGCCTAATGCCCTCAATCATTTGCAAGCAGAAAGGGCTTGAAGAGGGTTTGAACTGACTGTCAGTAGGGTAGGAGGAGCCCTCTATTGTTGAATCTTCAAGCATGGAGGAAGAAATGTAGAGCAACCACAGAGTATTTGGATCATCACAGCAAATAGATACTCATAAATTTGGTTCATTTTCAATGATTCAGTTATAATTGTATTATACGCTTGTCTGAATTCAGAGTGAGTAACCATCCATTGTCAAACGTCAACAAGACGCAAGGACTAAGGGTGACCTACTAGACAACATGTTGAACATTCCCTTTAAGCTGGTCAACTGTTGCTAGGTTACCAGAACCTTGGGTGCAGATATGGAGATGGATGGATTACACTTGGGGACCCTGTCAAAATGTTCACTCCTGTTTCAATTCTCTCCATTCCAGTACAATCAGTGCTCATGAAATTGAAGCAGGAAGAGGGAGGAGGTTGATTTTGAAAGTAAAAAATACAACCCCATTGAAAAACCTATGTTGATTCAAGAGATAAGACGAATATGGGCTAGTGTCTTACCAGTACATACCAGCTAGAGCTACTCCTTTTGTGTGGGCCTTTGGATTGTTGATGATAATTTATTTGAAATCAAAAGCTATCTTTGCAACTAATAATAATTGGAAACAATAGATTTGTTTAGTGCCTCACAATATCCCAGCGCCTCTGGGTTGGTTGGGATATATTGTGAGACACTCGAAAAATCTAATGATTACTAATTGAGGCTATTTACTTGCACAACATAATTATGTGTAGAGCACCTTGCACAAGTGTTGTTAAGTTGCTGAACAGGCTTTACATGAGTACCAGCATAGAACTAGAAAATAGAAATATTCAAAACTGTGTATGGGTGTTCGCCGTCTCTTACATCTACGCAAATGCATGCTTCGAATCATATGACATAGCAAACTGTTTATCATAGTCTGAGGAATTCAAATTTAAGCAGGAACTTGAGACTAAGCAAGTCATTGTACCAGACATTAATTCAGGACAAAGCAAGTCATTGTACTAGAAATTATTTAAATCAAACTCGCAAATAATGGTTTATACTGGGCCTGTACTGGTCTTAAGTTAAATTATAGAACTCTAGCTAGTGGTACAGTGGGGTTTAAGCCCTGTACGGGTTTCTTTGTTGCACTGTAAGGTAATGACATTTACATATAGTACGAGACAGAGTGAGAAGTTGTCTCAATCACTGCTGGTCTAGACAGGAACTGGGGTTCATTTAAAACTGCACATTTTGTCTACAACTTACAAGCTCAGTACAACTGTGTGCTACATTGGACCATCATTCGACCCTGCCCCTTATGCTATAACATTTACAATGACCCGAAAGCCGAAAGGGCAATTGGTTAAAATCTAATTTGCAAACAGTATTTTATCTATATGAGTGTCTGTGGTAAATTTATGTTTTTTAAAATTAACACAAGATCATTCAGAATGTGCAATTGTAAGTGTGACATTTTAGCCCCCACAAATTGTTGGTACAATAACGTTTTGCAGGGCAGAAATTTGCAAGACAGACTTGTCTACTATTCCTAGACGAGGCTGCAGAGGGCATGATACTATATTTGGCAGGTCTCTAGAGTCTAGACACAAGTTTCTTATTCCCAAGAATGTGACGTCTACAAAATTCAAAACATGTTTGATTGTTGGTGTACTGTACATACAATCACAGAGCACTATTAGTATTATTAATGCAGAAAGGGTTTGCAAGCTTGGGGGTAAAATATTGGTACTGTACATGATATTCTGATGGTTTCTTCCAACTGAAATCCATCTTTTGTATAGAATAAAATTATTTTACTCCATTGGTACAGTTTAATTTGTCAACTCAAACAGTTACATGTTTGGCTGAAAGGGAAATTAATAAAGTTCCTTGTTTTGGAATGGAAATATCTCTAAAAGCCTATCTGTTCAAATGTAGACATGATGAGTTCAGACTGTTCAGCTACACACAACGTGTCAGTGTGAACCACAAAACCAGATGTTGATGATGCAAGTTATTTGTAGTATTAACATATGAAATTTAATGCTGTAGTTGGACTGAGCCAAGTGACCTACATGTACACAGTATGTAGTCTTATGTAAAAATATTATAAATAAGGAAGAGAAAACTTAGACCAGATCCTACAAAACTGTAATAAGCAAGTTCTAGATATTACCCAGGAATCTACAGTATGATGGTTTGAGGGTCACCTTGGTCAGCTGTCCAAAATGGGCACTGTCCAAAAAACAAACATGACTTTTTCGATTGAGCTAAGGAATAATACATGTAGTGTGCAACTTCATGCAATACTATATTCTTCGATGGTTCTTCCAAGATCTAAAGGTAGGGTCACCAACTCATCGTTGGTTTTTGTCAACGTAATGCTGATTTATAGGAAAAATGATCGAGAAAGATACAATTGAGGTCATCCTGTGAAAATTTCAGTTGAATAAAGTGTCTACTCTTGCTACTTGCTGAGAAAACTATCGTCCCAGTATTTTTATCAAGAACACTGAATCCTTCCGCGTTTAGCGGGTACCAACCACATCTCCGGCAGCATTGAAGGCAGCATTCAAATGGACACCATGCAAAATTTCAAAAAGTCAACCACAGGCAATCTTTGGAGATCCACATTTGTTGACATACTTTTTACTATTGATCTCTAATCATTGGGGGCACTTCCGATGAAAAAAAACAAAACAACTTTTTGGGGGGTCATAACCAAGATATGACTTTAAAGTGTAGTTTTACATCTCAGACTTGTGTAAAATAATGACTAAGATTCATCTTTTAGATGAGTTATCAGTATTACCATGTAGTGATTTGTATTGTGACATCACAGTCACACTTTGCTGAGCAATTAAGATTGAATGATTCACACTGAAAATCAATCTATGTTGTGAAGGATGACAACAATTATAGGCCGTTTACGAAACGGAGGCTCAGGCTCAGGCTTAGGCTTAGGCTTCAGAAACGTCGGCCATATTGAAGCCTTTGCGAATCCACCCCTTACCGAGGCTTCGTCAGGCTTCGTCAGGCTCCACTTTGGGCCGAATTCTGAAGCCTCAAACACAAAGCCCAAGCCTCTGATTCGTATGAGGCTGACGTTTCTGAAGCCTAAGCCTGAGCCTGAGCCTTCGTTTCGTAAACGGCCACAAACAACTGTGTCAAAAGAAAGAAGCATATTTATAGATCATGTGTCCTTTAAGCTACTCTGCTCCACCCCCATCCTCCTCAGTCTCACTGCAGTCCCCACCCCCACAAACCATCCACAATTTTTTTTAAAAAATACTAAAAATATTTACAAAAATTCATGTCCATAACTTCAAGCATGGAATTAAATGCGTTTGAACATTCAGCCCAAGAATGTTTTTCCAATATTAAGCATTTTCCTCTATTATTATTAAGTACAAAGTCACAACTCCCACACATTCTACAATCAACAATGTTAAAATACATCATTGTACACATGAAACAAATTGCAGTCAAGGACAACCATTGCCTCAATTTCCTTTATGAAGTAAAATTGATTGTTGTTAATGCAAACAAGGGTGTATTGAGGTAGGCATGACAGACGCCAGGATGCCCATCTCAATGTCTCATGCTGTTAGTGTTAGCAATTTAGGTAAAAATACCAAAGGTTGTTTTTGTGGCATTCATAAAAAGTTAGAATCCATACTTTACTTTTTAAAAGAATTGCATGACAAACTGTGGAGACATTTGGGTACGAATCCATTGTAATGAAATTCTAAAATTCATTGAATACATTACAAGTACTTTGAAATTACCAACTGTCTGATAACTATCAATTCATTTTTCTGTAAGAAACTAAAGTTCCAATGTTTTACTTGGAAAAGATAAAAAGAAATGAGAGAAAAAGAGGAATGTCGCGATATCATAGAGCAAGGCTGGGATGAGATGCAGCTTAGGCATCTGGGACCATTCAATTCAACACATTTTATTTCAAATCCATACAAAAAAGACAAATTAGAAATATAAATAGTGATAACAGAACAAAATAAATAGTATTTTAAAAATTTAATACAAAGCAAAAGAAAAAACCCCCAAAACAAACAAACATGGAAATGGAGGTGGAGGGGGCCCATTTAAAAGCAGAGCTTGTCAGTACGAAACACCCTAAGTTATAAGTAAACATGGTAAATAAAGCAATGCAAAGTAGTGCAACCACAGAGAAATTCGCAAGGCTGACATGGCTGAGATGTAATTGCTGTGGTGTTTTTAATTTTTAGAAGGTATAAAGTTCTCTCATTCGGCAAGTTCTGGTGAGAAAATTACTTTTATTAAACAATCAATATAAAACATGATATACTTACGGGTCAAGCACAGCACGTCTGTTTCGTCGACCTCAATGGCCGACAGCCCTCTCTGAACTCTTCCATAACTCTCCATTTTCATCTCGCATTCGTTCTCGTAAACCACTCCATCTGAACCGCAAACTTGATCAAAACTCTTGCAGACGCACTGCCCGATGCCTCCTTCCTTTACGGGCTCATAGACAGATTTCCCGGCGCAGATGTACTCCTCTGCACAGCGGCCGTCTATGGACTCCGGGCCACCGCACCGTTCACCGAGAACTTTAGCGCAGACCTTGCAACACGAGCAACGGTCTGGAACGAGCTCAGCCAGGCACGAGAGATCGGTGGGACACGCTGACTTGTCACACAACTCGCAATCTACTCGGCCATCGGTGTCGGTCTGCTGGCTAAGGGAATAGCCCACGAAAGCGAGCAAAAGTAACTGGGGAAAGAACATGATGTTTTGGTGGTAAAGATTTCCCAAAATTGTAACTTTCAGCGGTTGATGAACTGCACACTGCCTGCCTGAGTGAAGGTGTTATCACAAAATTTCAGATCATAAACACACACAGTACGTCCGTACCCGTACACACACACACGACGACATACATGTATGTACCACTGATCTCTATATACTGACTGGATAGCGCTTCGACGCATACGCTGTGCACACAGCCGTGAAGGCACGCGCGGTGACGCGGCGGCCATTTTACTACTCCCAAGAAGCCACGTGAGCGGGCATTCTCTGTGAGTTGAGATTTCGTTTGAAATAAATGTTTTACGGTGCCCTTTAGTTTCGTCAGCGCGATGTAATGTCTTTAATGTGCGCTAGAATTTTGCGTTTTAGCTATCACAAGAATGATCATTTAAAAAAAGGAAATAATAGGTCCAGTCAGTATCCATTTTCCTTCATCCATGATTTAAACAAATAATCAAAGAAATCCCTTAGCAAGTGGCAGCCGGATACGATGTTAATGTGAATATAAAATAATTATACCAAACTATTTCTGCCAAACCCCCTTTCTGCAAAATAGTTTCGTCCATGTAGTCTGTCTCTACCCCCTACCCTAGAGGTCGCCCTTTTACCGTTTTATTTGTCTTTATTATGTTTTACTAATTCAGCGTGAGTGTGTGTGTGGGGGGGGGGGGGGGGGGGGGGGGGGGGGGGGGTACGGCCGGGTGGCAGCAAACAAAATGTACTACCACTGTCTGTCGTCAAATTATCACGCGTTGCATACGTGCGGGTTATATTTTTGAAAGACTGTCAAGATGTCTTTAAAAACAGCACTTGGCCCATTTTGTGAGCACAATATCCGAAATGATATTAATATTGTCGGCTGAAAGCAACACAGAATGCAGAAATATATCTTATAATTTATTATCTGGGCATGCTGGGTGATCTTTTTTGTGATCTGTTCCGTTTTCCCTGCGATTGGGGTAAATAAAATGAGCCAATTGTCAACTTTTAACTTATCAACAATTAGCTAAATAAGCCAAAAAAAATTAAGAATAACTTTATAGATTATGAGCAAACCTCCATGAGTTATAGTTTCTGTCAAGTATTTATACATATATACACTGACTGTTTTATTCCATTGAGGAACATACCCCCATAAACCCCGGGGGAGGGTAACAACAACTATGATATAAATAACATTGAATAATAAATGGAAAACATTGATAATAGTACACATATAATATACTTCAGTCATTTTGCCTCTCTTTCAGCTCAATGAATTGAACATGAAAATATATTTTGTATCGCAAGTGACATTCTTTTTTTTGAGAGGACATAGGAACACAAACTTGTCATCACTGGTCAACCTTGTGAAGACATTGTATAATTTACAAGTTTCAATATACATACTTTGGCTCAAATCAGCATATTTTTTGGACATTCAATTAAAAAGTGTATTTCATTTTCAACATTCTGTTCACAGTACGTGTGGGCATATTCTTAGATGAGGTGCAATGCCATTAAATCTACACCAAACTTCAATTTGGAGTTTATGTGATGAATCTAAACAAGCTAAATGAGATGTTAAACAATCAATATGGCTCAAACTCACGTTTCAACTTAAAAATGGGATAAGTTCTCAGTTTGCTTTTCTGATTAGGGTCTTTCCTAACATTACAATGATAATCTCTTGTGCCAATTTATACTATGCTACCTGCATCTGTTTAACAAACATGTTTACCAAAATTATTTTATTATTATGCCCCTTTATGCGGCCCGTAATACTGAAAGGCGCATTCCACTGTATCAAATCAAACTGCTTACATTACTTAACAAACAAAGAGGTCTTTTATGGATTCCCAGATTTACTTTTCAAGCATTATACAAAATAGAACCAGTCAGTTTGGCCGCTAACTTCAGCCAATAGTTCAGTAATATTTTACAATGGTCAACATAAAATGGAAAGCGTCCTGATTCTCCTAAACTGCATCGTTGGAGTTGACACTTAAAATATACCAAGAAAGCTGAAATGCCTCAATTTGATGACATGTCTCTCTACATACTTCAGAGCTGTAACAAATAGTAGGTTTAAGCCTTGTGTCAAAAATGTTTAGGAGCAACTTGGGTGACAAATCATTCACAATATGTTTATACAAACTGAAGAAACAGCTTTCATAGCCTTTGTGGCATATTTAAATAACCCAGATAAATGGAAAAAATTCCTAAATTAGACACTTTCAATAAACTGGCTGTTAAAAATGATGCACTTCTCAGATTCGTCTTCCTCTATTGAAAACAACAACCTTGTCTTATCTACATTGACATTTAATCTCCATTTATTACAATATAATTCAAGTCTCTTGATGCAATCATAGAGCAAGGAAAGCAAAACCAGTGATACAGCAATATAAACCAAGTGAACTTTAAACCAAGACCAATCAGTAACACAACTAAATCTGCAGTGCCAAAGAAATACAATTGATCAAAATCCAGTTCTTCAATCACATTATCGAAGAAAAACATAGTCTTAAAAATTAAATCCAAACTAAGTTCATAACAAAAGATATTTCCAAATCAGATGTCCGAAAATACAACTTTATAGAAATGTAATTCAAAAGAAGGAAAGGAATATTGTGATTAAATAAATAACAAAACAAAGTTTAAGCTTACCGAGTCCATAGCAGTAAATTACTTGATGCAGGCAAAACCATGAAGAACCGGTACATAAAATTTAAGAAATAGGTGATGGTGGGAGAACACATAAATGCTGAGTGTTCTCCTTACGCTGCCACCAGGCTACTATCTGAAGTAAACTAAATTATATAACACTGTACAGGAGTGACTAACCACACTGTTATAAGGATAAAGCAAGACTGTAGTTTTCTACAAAAGAAATTAACCAAGTACCAGGGTGCAAGAAGAGCTTAAGGGGGAAATATAAACAGTGGAAGAAGGGTAATTAACTCTAACATTTATCACTGGGTCTTTCTACAGAACAATGGTCTTTCTACACCTGTCTCAAAAGATTTAAAAGATTTAAATCATGACAATTTCAATTGTTAACATTTATCAAGTAATAAAAAAATTTAATTCCTTTTTGGGGTAATCAAAGAAAAATTGACCTCTGGATTAATTATCATGTAAGAGCTCTACATACAGTATGCCATTTGATAATTTTTTCTTAAAAGACAATTTTATCTTGCAAGTTAAGGTGGCAGGTTAAAGGCACAGTACACGTTTGGTAATGACTCTGAAAATTAATGGCAATAAAAACCTACTTGGTAAGAAGTACAGCAGCTTTGGATAGTATAATGCATTTTTATTTGAGAAACTTTTCTCTTTGAAGTACTGCGGTTATGGAAAAATTTATCACTTTTTATCCCCGAAAATTTGAATTTGAGAAGCGTTATGGCCGTAACGCTTCTCAGATTGAATATTTTTCCTGCGTGGAAATATTCGCTCTGGTTTTTCGGTGATATTTCAAAAACGCAACCACCTTTTGAAGGGAAATTTTCACAGGTTAGTTCTATTGTATATACCTACAATTATATAGGATTAAAACAATCAAACGGTTTCAAAAACCAAAGGTATACTTTGCCTTTAAATTCCCAAGTAAATATTTTCTTAGTTTCACCCCAAAATTAATTTAAAACTTGTTCAAATAATTTATAGTAACATATATAAATGGCAAGCAGTATTTCAAATTGCACTATTCTGGCTAGTATCAGCACAAGTTACATGAAAATGCAATCATTGCACTAGTAAAACAAGTGTACCTGCTTATTACCACAAAATCAAAACCTCATGCATATTACTGGTGTCTGAACAGAACAAGCTTTGACAGCTGTTTGCGTACTTTTGGCCCGCTGATCTTTGCATTGAACTGTTTTGTCAAATGATGCATCCGTATCTTGATGTAGCATGCTGCTAGACACTTTATGAGCAGGAACACATGATTACATTCTGGAGAGCCATTAAGTGTATGCTCATACAGCTGATCAAAGACACCATCAGGAGCAACTTCACCCAAAACAGCTGTTGCAATGGCTGCAGCTATCCCCGGTGACTGAGGAAGTGCACCATCTGTTGTCTTCAAAAGCCTCTGTACGCACTGCTCGGTCACCCCACAAACTTGTATTACATCAGGTGATGCTTTGAGAAGACCCCCCCTGTTTTTACGATTAAGCAGACTTCCATGGAAAACACCATTACTGGTCAATGCACCCACACACTCTGCACATGGAACCCTCTTTGATGCCATTCGTACAACATATCCAGCAATGTATGATATGACTTCTTTCTTGTACAACGTCAGGGGACAAATGTTAGGAACATCAGAGTAATCATGCTCTTCTTCAGCTGGAGTACGATTCAGCAAATCATACTTCCTTACCAAAAACATATCATGCACTTCAGAATAAGCTGCTGGTTTCTTATTGAATGCACTGGTCGTATGTAAGATACCAGTATGGTCCTGTGCGATACAGTTGCCTCCCAATCCCTTTACCTCATGACGAATCAACAGCCTCTTATAAGCAGCTGAGAACTGGCCAGATGTAGGGTTATTGTTGGTTCCACCAGCTGAACGCACAGCACAGAAAAACAACTCAAGGTGATCTTGACTCATCTTGTATGTCAGTAAGTACTTGAGTTTTGGATGTGCACAAGAGACAAGAGAGTCATACATGGCTTGAAGACTCTTGATTGCCACAAGGAATCCTATGAAGGCCGTCTTTCTTGGTGTCTCATACATGAAGTTACCTTGTAAAAACAGTATGCCCCTTCAGTGACTTTGCCATCTGTGGGGCATAAAACTTACCTTCTGAAGGTGCATCGGAAATGTAAATGATGTTGGCACAACACCTGCTCTGAGTCTTGTTGTCTGACCAGTTCTATCAAAACATGATTCTTTGAAATGATCAGAGCAAAGAACACTTTTCTTTGAAGGAACCCAATTGTCCCGCTTCATATTGATCACCCATTTCTTTAGGACACTAGGTTGACTGAATGGAAAGCTGAAACAAATGGAAATAAAAATATAAAAAAATAAAAATAATTATTTCCTATTTTGTTTCAATTAACAATATAAAAACAAGAGTAACTATTTAAAATCAGCTGTAAGTTATGATTGTCTACATTAGTCCATGGAGTCCAAATAGTCTAGCACCATATGTCACTCTAAAAATGCCTGATGAAAAAGCCTCATTTTCAACCTGCAATCTGTAAAGAGTTATGCCATGATTATTAGTGTTACAAAAGAAATTACACACAATCATATAGGCCTATTACAAACAAATATCCCTTAAATTAAGTATGGATATTAAAAGCTACAAAGGGAAAGTTGAGAAATGGACAAGCTTGCACTGTGATTTACCTAGCCCCACTTTTGTGGCCAACTTGGACTTGGAGTGGGGCTATATTTACCTTAGAGTTAGACTAAAATTCTCAGTTGGTCATCTGCTCTGGTCTGGCATTGCCCCTGCCCCTCTTCATTGAATGAAGCTAGAACAAAACTCCCACCTTTCTCTCTAAATACAAACTAGTAATATTGCAATACTTTCTCGATGGGTTATGGATATATGAAGGAAGGTGTAGTCATGTGAATGTTTGTCATTTTGCATTAAAAACGATATGACCACCAAGTAGAACTTAAGTAAAATTAGAAGTATGTGCAAAAGGCAAAGCCCAAGAAAAATTGTTTCATGACAACCTTCTTCATACCTGAAAATTGTGTGCTGTTTATTAAGTTTTATGAAAACAAAAACGGCAATTCAGGGCCAGACGACATTCTACTACAACTTGAACCAAGTACAATGTATGCTATAAATTATATACGATTACGAACGTTTTTAAAACATGTTTATTCCACTTAATTTCCAAATTAAAAAATAAACCCATATAAATGCTTACACATGAAATGTCTTTCCACATCCTCGTGCTTGTTTGTTTGTGCAGTTTATGGATGCACACGTTGGCATTGTTAACGTCAAGGACGATGATCAAGAGAAGAGAAGAGACAGGACAGTCAACACATTTTTATTTTGTATCCGCCATTTGTTGACCATGGTTACCGTCCGATCCGGCCCGCATGATATGAGGCGATGATGTGAGTAGTAAGATGGCGGCCCGATCGATGCGGCGCCTTCATCGCACGAACCCGAAGCGCTATCCAGTCAGTATATAGAGATCAGTGGTATGTACACGCACTCAGCACAATTGAACCACATGAAAAAAGTTAAGCATGAAGTTAGGGATTGTCTCAAAGACAAAAATGGTGGGACGGTTTAGGGCTTTATCCTATTTTAAAAAAGTCAAGCAGAGATTGTTAAAGACGAAGCTATGTAATAATTAAAGAAGAAAACAATCCATACTTTGTTAATTTCCAGTAGCTTTTTTCTTTTGGATAAAGTGCTTCTAAAAACAAAGGTGAATCAGAGCTTTATTCCCCATCCCGTAAAGGAGTAGAGGTAAGTCACCCCCGCGACCAAAATGAAATGTCCTTACTTAACTAGTTCCCTGACTCAGAACAGGCACATTTCTAACAAAACTTGAACGGGGGTTTGATTAAATAAAAAACGGGAAAATCAGTAGACGATTCCATTCAAATAAAGGGAACACAGTTTTTCGTCTAGTAAGGATCAGGTTATTTGTCATCTTTATTTTTCAATATTTTAAGAATACATCTAGTATTATTTTATGTATAAATTAGAAATAGATACGTACAAAGCACTATAAAAATAAAAACAATGACTCGATCGATTTTACAGAAAATGCTGAAGTGATTATAACCTATTGGTAATAGACGCAACCAACAGGAGTTTTGTGGCCTCCTGATTGGTCATCTCTCGGGCATAGTGTTGTTATGTAAATGTCAGTTGTGAATAAATGAATATCCCGTATACACAAGAGGGTCAAGTCTGAGATTGCGAGTTAGAGCGCATGATAGCCAATCTGCGGGTAGTCTTGGCCCAAGACGTCAGTGATCGATAATGGATAGTGTACTGCGCTCCGTTACAACTCGTTACAGCGCGCCCTCTTGTGGCTTGAAACGAGTTGTAACGGAGCGCAGTACACTATCCATTATCGATCACTGACGTCTTGGGCCAAGACTAATCTGCGGGGGGATTTTGTGTGGCTGATGCAGAGAAATAACCGCGATCTCAGACTTGAAATCAAGTCTAGTTCACGTCGCGATGGTCGAATGAGATTATTTTCAACGTAGGTGGCGCGCTGGTGGCGCTACCCCATCCGCCCCCCCCTGGAGCGCTTGCATGACGCTTGAAGGACGCTTAATACGCGATGGTACGCGCGTGTAAAAATGCAACTATTTTGACGCGTTTCGATTTCAAATGAATCTTGTTTTTACACGGTCACCCTAAACTGCATGTAGTTAGAAATGTCACAAGATCAAAGAAGAATGAGAGGGTACCAGTTGTTCTGTGACTTGATGCCGGCGGTTTGCTGGCTACCACACTTACGCGCGCGTAGAATGGATCGACTACAGGCCTAATTTAAAATGTGCTAGATTCTAGCACATTTTAATGAACCAATAGACCCTTCCCATGAAATATTTAAATTGCACATCACGTGCGCACTTACACCGCTGGTTGGCAAAATGATGGAACATTGCCCCTTTTTGTGTGGGGCTGATGGTGGCGTGACGCAGACGCGCTTGTGCGTCTACTTAGTGCACAACTCTATGGCGTTTGCCAACCAGCAGGGTCTGTACGCATGCGTGAATGTAATTAGCATATTTCATGGGAAGGGTCTATTCCAGGGAGATATGAGGGAGCAAGGCATGCTGGGAAAAAATGGCGCGGCGAGATCAATCCTCCCTGGGAACGAGGTTGGATTAGACCTTTCTTTTGTTGATAAACAAAGTGCGCCGGTTGGCATGGACGGCCGAATGTTAGCAAAACATTCAATCGTGTTAAATGTTGTGACCAAATTCAACATTTTCTGTAAAGATTCATGAACGGAAATACCTTCCATGATTGGTTGATTTGTTTCCAACAAATTCAACACTATTTTTGAATATTTGTTAACACTGCTACCAACTGTGGCAATCTGTTTTTGATTTGCAGTTATGGCTTTCCATACTTTTCCAACCTAGGTTGGCAAAAACCCGGGCTGTGACGTTGCGATAGAAAGGTCTATTGCTGCAAGTCGTGTAGGAATCCTATACATCCTACACAACTGGTACTCTTCGTGTCACTGTGTTGAGTCACTGTAAATAATAGAGTACCATCGTACGGTTGCCAAAAATAAACATGATAAGTTTTAAAATGAAAAAAAAAAGAAAACAAGAAAAAAAAAAAATATATACTTTTGTAAAAGCTTGGCCAAAGTTAATGAATGGAATTTATTTTAAAATACCTTCGACTTCCACTAACCAATGCTAACTGTGGGCCTACGATGAACAGCAACTGTGGCTATGTGCTTGAGCATGGCTTGAGCAAGTTGAAGTTGAGCTTGGAAGGTATTTGCACCGGAATCTTGCCTGCCGCCGAGTCGGCGACTCGACAGGTACATCTCGACAGTATTTTCGCAAATAAAAACATAGGTGCAGATTTGGGGCTTGCCGAATTTTGAGAGGTGGTAAAAGTAGCATTTCCTCGGTATGATAAAATAAAAAAGTTTGATTGTGGAAGAGCGAAGAGGGGTCAAATCATGTTTGGTTTGTTTCAAAAGAGGGCGGTATAACAGTCGCCAAGAAAGAGCTTTTGTGCAATAGACCGATCCATTAAGCCCCGCCTCCTTACGAGTTGACCAATCACAGCCGCGAAACCCGATCACCATTAGTGCAAAGATCAC
This sequence comes from Leptasterias polaris, assembly GCA_037783415.1. Classification (NCBI taxonomy): domain Eukaryota; kingdom Metazoa; phylum Echinodermata; class Asteroidea; order Forcipulatida; family Asteriidae; genus Leptasterias; species Leptasterias polaris. Next base: position 2,923,564 of record JAZGTN010000015.1, on the reverse strand, counting down.
CAAACGGCTCAAATGGTGATCAGATTTCGCGGTTGTGATTGGTCAAAGAGAAATGGGCGTGGCTTAATGGATCGGTGTATTACCTCCCCTTGGGATTATTAGTAACGATACTGTTAATTTCAAAGAATGAATACCTGTCAATTTACATGAATGTTTGAATTCATTTACTAAATAATCCTCGGTTTTCCTTAAAGTTAATATGACAAAAGAGCAAACCGTGCGGACTAGAAGTATTTGACAAAAATGACGAAATGTTCATTGGTTTAATAATTATGTCATTTATGCTTTTTTAACTAGTGGTCCCTCAACTCAACCAGGTTACAAGTTCCAAATGGACACGTCGGCGCTCCCCGCCGCTGCGCTTGGCCGGCCATGCGATATGGAGATAGGCTAGTTTGTTTTTTCTTCTGTAAAATAATGGCAAAAATGAAAGCCGTTATGTAGGAACATTTTTCCCTTTCTGTCAAAGTATGATGCATAATTGAGCATAACAGTAAAGCCTTGTCGTGTAGCTCTGCAAAGATAGATTAGGCGCTGTACATTCGGTGGTTTAGAATTACTAGTTAACAGTTTCTACTACATTGCTCTTCAATTAGATTTGAATGTGAAGTCAAGTGAACAACCTGGGTAGACACCGCGTGGTGTATAAAGCATTAATGGTGTGTCACAAATAATGGGTAATTTTGTTCATTCATGTTTAGTTCACAAGTTCGCCAGCAGTGATACAATTCGTATAGAACCCCCACCCAAAACAACATTGTTAATCCTGTATGTGCATATATCTGCTAGGCTACACCAACTTTTGACAAAAACTCCAACAAACGAAAACCTGTTACCGACTGTCACAAACAACCGTCAAAAAAATACGGTCAGGGAGGAGAGCCCGACCAACAGACAGACAGTGCAAAAAGTAAAAACAATTGAACGTGATCATGTTTATTCGTTAATTGACGCAATTTTATTACATGCACTATATTTCCAATAAAAAAAATAAGATCCCTTGTGACTATTAAACTTAATTTACAATCAATCATAATACTTTTATAAATTGTCCATTAAGTAAGGAACTATAGGTACGAAATTGACTACGTTATGGTGTTCCATGTGCCACCTTTATTTAGAATTTTTTTTACCGTCGCATTTTTTTTCCGTCGCATTTTTTTTTCCGTCGCATTTTTTTCCCTCGTCGCATTTTTTTTCCCGTCGCAATTTTTTTTACCGTCGCATTTTTTTTTCTTTTTCCGTCGGATTTTTTTGGCGTTTTTTTGTTACACGTGACTCCCACGTGATGAGGACATGGGCGTCAATCCTGCTGGGGGGACGGGGGGACACGTCCCCCCCCCCCCTCCAGTTTTTGAGGGGTAGTGGACACTATATCAAATGTCCCCCCAGGTTTTTTTAAACTCATATATCTGATATGCAGACATTTATTTCTGTTTAAGGGAACCGTTTGTTTTATATATTGAGTTTGTATGTAGGGAACTTAACTTCAAACTGACTAATGCTAGGTACATTATGGAAATACAGTTCTTGAGTAGTATGTTATGATCATACCTTCATTATTGTTACTTATCAAAATGGTAAGGAGGATTATTTAGTAAATGAATTCAAACATTCATGTAAATTTACAGATAGGGCCTATTCATTCTTTGAAATTAACTTCAGAATTCTTTTCAATTTTTGGCAGGTCAGCCGTTTTGAATTTTTTCTAGCGACCCCAGAAAAAAACACACCAGAAAATGAAATTTTCCCTAAACCGACTTGCTGCCAGTTTTCGTGAAGCACTTCTCCACTTCCCCGGTCAAATAGGGCCAACTTTAACGCCTAAATTGATCAAGTCTCCTCAAAAGTTGAAGCACAGAACCCCCAGGTTGTGATAGATTCTTATATTTACGCAATCTATTAATAGCATGACCCCCAAAACGTTCTAATTCAAAATAATTATACCGTTTATTGGGTGTTTTTTTTATTTATTATTATTTTTTTTTTTTTTTTTTTTTTTTTTTTTGGGGGGGGGGGTCTCAACTTTTAAGATTAATCTTTTTTGTTTTTGGTTTGCTTCATTTATTGAATTGTTTATTTCATTGATTTGCTTATATATTTCTTCTTCCTTTTTCATTTTGTTAATTTTTGAGTCTCCATTCAGTATAGATACATGTTGCCGTCTGTTGTTTTCTCCCAGTCTGGTTGGGTGCACTCGTATGGCTATACATTGTAAACTCACGGGTAAAAGTACCAACACCTTACTAGCGCAGTGGGATAAGGTGCTGGGACTGTCTCAACACTTGGACCACGCGATCCGGGTTCGAATGCCGTCTGCACTAATATAGGTTCAAGGCCTTTTGCTGTCTGTGGCAACAGTGTGATTGGGATCTGCCTTGCTTCCTCCCCTAAAGTGGTCAGGGCCCTAGTGGCTAGGCAGGGGAGACAGGGGAGGATATGCTGCTGGGTCAATTTGCCACAAAATAAGGGAACTAATCGTTGCTGCAGAAGAGGGGCGTAGTGTGCGCTATCTAAACCTCTCCAGCGCGTGAACGCCTGACACTACCAGCAACGTAACTTTTTAATCTTTTTTTAAATATAATATAAGGTATGAGATTTTACTGTGACGCTTTTTTTGGTTATTTTATTTATTTATTTATTGTTTATTATTTTCATTTTTGTCATTTGTTGATGCAACTACGCAATAAAAGTTACATGAAATACTGCAAAAAACATTTTATTGAAGAAACAATTGCAAAAAAAGAAACCCAAAACACTGTATCAGAATAAGCCATTTGCGAGTTAAATTTGAATAATGTCTGGTACAATGACTAGTTTAGTCACAAGTTACCGCTTAAATTTGAATTCCTCAGACTATCGAGACAGTTGCTATGTCACATGGTTCGGGGCAAGCTTTTGTATAGCAACCTCCAGATGAGCAAACCCTGGTACCATTGTGTCATACACATCCATTCAGAATTGTGTATGGGTGTTCACCGTCTCTTACGTAACTAAGCAAAAGCTTGCCCCTAATCATGTGACATAGCAACTGTCTCGATAGTCTGAGGAATTCAAATTTAAGCGGTAACTTGTGACTAAACAAGTCATTGTACCAGACATTATTCAAATGTAATTCGCAAATGGCTTATTAGTTGCGATGATCGTAACCCTCTCTAGTATTTTAAAATAATTGGTGACTGTATGCATGTGACTGCGGTTTCATTGTTGGGGCTGGACTTGTACACATGCATATAGAGCCACGCAGTGCAGGGGAGACTTGATAAATTTAGGCTTTTAAAGTTGGCCCTATTTTACTTGGCAAGTGGACTCTGCTGGAGAAGTGGGCAAGTGGGAGTGCATTTAGTTGGGTGCTCAAGACAGGAAAGGAAATGCTGTGACTCGGTCGCCACACCATGATGGGAACTAGATATCAGCCGGTCAGTCCGTGAAACCGGACTCGCGGCGCTTTATAAGCATGACATGTCACCCCGTAATTTTTACATTGTTTACCCAAGCCGTATTTTTTATTTTTTTCATCTGTACGAAAAACACAAATCAGAATAATGCAACATAATTTGTTGGTTTAATTGCCGCGTAGCATTTAATTTTCTTTTCCGTTGCAATTAATATATAATTTTTATTTATTAATTTTTTGGGTAGGGAAATTTTTCAAGATTGATGCCCGGACGTAGGGAAACCTTCACCGGCGTTGAGGTGTTTTCACTTGGAAGGAAACAAACTAGACGGGCCTTGGACTCCCCACTAAATAAACTCCCATAGGAACCAATGCTAAAAATCGTGTAAGTCTCCGGACAACTATTAACTTCAGAATTCTTTTCAATTTTTGGCAGGTCAGCCGTTTGGAATTTTTTCTAGCGACCCCAGAAAAAAAAACACCAGAAAATGAAATTTTCCATAAACCGACTTGCTGCCAGTTTTCGTGAAGCACTTCTCCACTTCCCCGGTCAAATAGGGCCAACTTTAACGCCTAAATTGATCAAGTCTCCTCAAAAGTTGAAGCACAGAACCCCCAGGTTGTGATAGATTCTTATATTTACGCAATCTATTAATAGCATGACCCCCAAAACGTTCTAATTCAAAATAATTATACCGTTTATTGGGTGTTTTTTTTATTTATTATTTTTTATTTTATTTATTTATTTTTTTTGGGGGGGGGGGGTCTCAACTTTTAAGATTAATCTTTTTTGTTTTTGGTTTGCTTCATTTATTGAATTGTTTATTTCATTGATTTGCTTATATATTTCTTCTTCCTTTTTCATTTTGTTAATTTTTGAGTCTCCATTCAGTATAGATACATGTTGCCGTCTGTTGTTTTCTCCCAGTCTGGTTGGGTGCACTCGTATGGCTATACATTGTAGGTAGGCATACCCAGAGCTGTGGGGACTTTTATACAATGGAACAAAGGTCCCCACAACGTTTTTCTTTGTTAAACTGGGTCCCCACAATGTGATTCTTTAGAAAAGGGAATAATAGAACAACAATAGGAAGTCCCCACAATGGTGTGTGCACCGGGAACTGTAAACTCACGGGTAAAAGTACCAACACCTTACTAGCGCAGTGGGATAAGGTGCTGGGACTGTCTCAACACTTGGACCACGCGATCCGGGTTCGAATGCCGTCTGCACTAATATAGGTTCAAGGCCTTTTGCTGTCTGTGGCAACAGTGTGATTGGGATCTGCCTTGCTTCCTCCCCTAAAGTGGTCAGGGCCCTAGTGGCTAGGCAGGGGAGACAGGGGAGGATATGCTGCTGGGTCAATTTGCCACAAAATAAGGGAACTAATCGTTGCTGCAGAAGAGGGGCGTAGTGTGCGCTATCTAAACCTCTCCAGCGCGTGAACGCCTGACACTACCAGCAACGTAACTTTTTAATATTTTTTTAAATATAATATAAGGTATGAGATTTTACTGTGACGCTTTTTTTGGTTATTTTATTTATTTATTTATTGTTTATTATTTTAATTTTTGTCATTTGTTGATGCAACTACGCAATAAAAGTTACATGAAATACTGCAAAAAACATTTTATTGAAGAAACAATTGCAAAAAAAGAAACCCAAAACACTGTATCAGAATAAGCCATTTGCGAGTTAAATTTGAATAATGTCTGGTACAATGACTAGTTTAGTCACAAGTTACCGCTTAAATTTGAATTCCTCAGACTATCGAGACAGTTGCTATGTCACATGGTTCGGGGCAAGCTTTTGTATAGCAACCTCCAGATGAGCAAACCCTGGTACCATTGTGTCATACACATCCATTCAGAATTGTGTATGGGTGTTCACCGTCTCTTACGTAACTAAGCAAAAGCTTGCCCCTAATCATGTGACATAGCAACTGTCTCGATAGTCTGAGGAATTCAAATTTAAGCGGTAACTTGTGACTAAACAAGTCATTGTACCAGACATTATTCAAATGTAACTCGCAAATGGCTTATTAGTTGCGATGATCGTAACCCTCTCTAGTATTTTAAAATAATTGGTGACTGTATGCATGCGACTGCGGTTTCATTGTTGGGGCTGGACTTGTACACATGCATATAGAGCCACGCAGTGCAGGGGAGACTTGATAAATTTAGGCTTTTAAAGTTGGCCCTATTTTACTTGGCAAGTGGACTCTGCTGGAGAAGTGGGCAAGTGGGAGTGCATTTAGTTGGGTGCTCAAGACAGGAAAGGAAATGCTGTGACTCGGTCGCCACACCATGATGGGAACTAGATATCAGCCGGTCAGTCCGTGAAACCGGACTCGCGGCGCTTTATAAGCATGACATGTCACCCCGTAATTTTTACATTGTTTACCCAAGCCGTATTTTTTATTTTTTTCATCTGTACGAAAAACACAAATCAGAATAATGCAACATAATTTGTTGGTTTAATTGCCGCGTAGCATTTAATTTTCTTTTCCGTTGCAATTAATATATAATTTTTATTTATTAATTTTTTGGGTAGGGAAATTTTTCAAGATTGATGCCCGGACGTAGGGAAACCTTCACCGGCGTTGAGGTGTTTTCACTTGGAAGGAAACAAACTAGACGGGCCTTGGACTCCCCACTAAATAAACTCCCATAGGAACCAATGCTAAAAATCTTGTAAGTCTCCGGACAACTATTAACTTCAGAATTCTTTTCAATTTTTGGCAGGTCAGCCGTTTGGAATTTTTTCTAGCGACCCCAGAAAAAAACACACCAGAAAATGAAATTTTCCCTAAACCGACTTGCTGCCAGTTTTCGTGAAGCACTTCTCCACTTCCCCGGTCAAATAGGGCCAACTTTAACGCCTAAATTGATCAAGTCTCCTCAAAAGTTGAAGCACAGAACCCCCAGGTTGTGATAGATTCTTATATTTACGCAATCTATTAATAGCATGACCCCCAAAACGTTCTAATTCAAAATAATTATACCGTTTATTGGGTGTTTTATTTATTTATTATTTTTTATTTTATTTATTTTTTAATTTTTTTTTTTGGGGGGGGGTCTCAACTTTTAAGATTAATCTTTTTTGTTTTTGGTTTGCTTCATTTATTGAATTGTTTATTTCATTGATTTGCTTATATATTTCTTCTTCCTTTTTCATTTTGTTAATTTTTGAGTCTCCATTCAGTATAGATACATGTTGCCGTCTGTTGTTTTCTCCCAGTCTGGTTGGGTGCACTCGTATGGCTATACATTGTAAACTCACGGGTAAAAGTACCAACACCTTACTAGCGCAGTGGGATAAGGTGCTGGGACTGTCTCAACACTTGGACCACGCGATCCGGGTTCGAATGCCGTCTGCACTAATATAGGTTCAAGGCCTTTTGCTGTCTGTGGCAACAGTGTGATTGGGATCTGCCTTGCTTCCTCCCCTAAAGTGGTCAGGGCCCTAGTGGCTAGGCAGGGGAGACAGGGGAGGATATGCTGCTGGGTCAATTTGCCACAAAATAAGGGAACTAATCGTTGCTGCAGAAGAGGGGCGTAGTGTGCGCTATCTAAACCTCTCCAGCGCGTGAACGCCTGACACTACCAGCAACGTAACTTTTTAATCTTTTTTAAAATATAATATAAGGTATGAGATTTTACTGTGACGCTTTTTTTGGTTATTTTATTTATTTATTTATTGTTTATTATTTTCATTTTTGTCATTTGTTGATGCAACTACGCAATAAAAGTTACATGAAATACTGCAAAAAACATTTTATTGAAGAAACAATTGCAAAAAAAGAAACCCAAAACACTGTATCAGAATAAGCCATTTGCGAGTTAAATTTGAATAATGTCTGGTACAATGACTAGTTTAGTCACAAGTTACCGCTTAAATTTGAATTCCTCAGACTATCGAGACAGTTGCTATGTCACATGGTTCGGGGCAAGCTTTTGTATAGCAACCTCCAGATGAGCAAACCCTGGTACCATTGTGTCATACACATCCATTCAGAATTGTGTATGGGTGTTCACCGTCTCTTACGTAACTAAGCAAAAGCTTGCCCCTAATCATGTGACATAGCAACTGTCTCGATAGTCTGAGGAATTCAAATTTAAGCGGTAACTTGTGACTAAACAAGTCATTGTACCAGACATTATTCAAATGTAACTCGCAAATGGCTTATTAGTTGCGATGATCGTAACCCTCTCTAGTATTTTAAAATAATTGGTGACTGTATGCATGTGACTGCGGTTTCATTGTTGGGGCTGGACTTGTACACATGCATATAGAGCCACGCAGTGCAGGGGAGACTTGATAAATTTAGGCTTTTAAAGTTGGCCCTATTTTACTTGGCAAGTGGACTCTGCTGGAGAAGTGGGCAAGTGGGAGTGCATTTAGTTGGGTGCTCAAGACAGGAAAGGAAATGCTGTGACTCGGTCGCCACACCATGATGGGAACTAGATATCAGCCGGTCAGTCCGTGAAACCGGACTCGCGGCGCTTTATAAGCATGACATGTCACCCCGTAATTTTTACATTGTTTACCCAAGCCGTATTTTTTATTTTTTTCATCTGTACGAAAAACACAAATCAGAATAATGCAACATAATTTGTTGGTTTAATTGCCGCGTAGCATTTAATTTTCTTTTCCGTTGCAATTAATATATAATTTTTATTTATTAATTTTTTGGGTAGGGAAATTTTTCAAGATTGATGCCCGGACGTAGGGAAACCTTCACCGGCGTTGAGGTGTTTTCACTTGGAAGGAAACAAACTAGACGGGCCTTGGACTCCCCACTAAATAAACTCCCATAGGAACCAATGCTAAAAATCGTGTAAGTCTCCGGACAACTATTAACTTCAGAATTCTTTTCAATTTTTGGCAGGTCAGCCGTTTGGAATTTTTTCTAGCGACCCCAGAAAAAAACACACCAGAAAATGAAATTTTCCCTAAACCGACTTGCTGCCAGTTTTCGTGAAGCACTTCTCCACTTCCCCGGTCAAATAGGGCCAACTTTAACGCCTAAATTGATCAAGTCTCCTCAAAAGTTGAAGCACAGAACCCCCAGGTTGTGATAGATTCTTATATTTACGCAATCTATTAATAGCATGACCCCCAAAACGTTCTAATTCAAAATAATTATACCGTTTATTGGGTGTTTTTTTTATTTATTATTTTTTATTTTATTTATTTTTATTTTTTTTTGGGGGGGGGGGTCTCAACTTTTAAGATTAATCTTTTTTGTTTTTGGTTTGCTTCATTTATTGAATTGTTTATTTCATTGATTTGCTTATATATTTCTTCTTCCTTTTTCATTTTGTTAATTTTTGAGTCTCCATTCAGTATAGATACATGTTGCCGTCTGTTGTTTTCTCCCAGTCTGGTTGGGTGCACTCGTATGGCTATACATTGTAAACTCACGGGTAAAAGTACCAACACCTTACTAGCGCAGTGGGATAAGGTGCTGGGACTGTCTCAACACTTGGACCACGCGATCCGGGTTCGAATGCCGTCTGCACTAATATAGGTTCAAGGCCTTTTGCTGTCTGTGGCAACAGTGTGATTGGGATCTGCCTTGCTTCCTCCCCTAAAGTGGTCAGGGCCCTAGTGGCTAGGCAGGGGAGACAGGGGAGGATATGCTGCTGGGTCAATTTGCCACAAAATAAGGGAACTAATCGTTGCTGCAGAAGAGGGGCGTAGTGTGCGCTATCTAAACCTCTCCAGCGCGTGAACGCCTGACACTACCAGCAACGTAACTTTTTAATCTTTTTTTAAATATAATATAAGGTATGAGATTTTACTGTGACGCTTTTTTTGGTTATTTTATTTATTTATTTATTGTTTATTATTTTCATTTTTGTCATTTGTTGATGCAACTACGCAATAAAAGTTACATGAAATACTGCAAAAAACATTTTATTGAAGAAACAATTGCAAAAAAAGAAACCCAAAACACTGTATCAGAATAAGCCATTTGCGAGTTAAATTTGAATAATGTCTGGTACAATGACTAGTTTAGTCACAAGTTACCGCTTAAATTTGAATTCCTCAGACTATCGAGACAGTTGCTATGTCACATGGTTCGGGGCAAGCTTTTGTATAGCAACCTCCAGATGAGCAAACCCTGGTACCATTGTGTCATACACATCCATTCAGAATTGTGTATGGGTGTTCACCGTCTCTTACGTAACTAAGCAAAAGCTTGCCCCTAATCATGTGACATAGCAACTGTCTCGATAGTCTGAGGAATTCAAATTTAAGCGGTAACTTGTGACTAAACAAGTCATTGTACCAGACATTATTCAAATGTAACTCGCAAATGGCTTATTAGTTGCGATGATCGTAACCCTCTCTAGTATTTTAAAATAATTGGTGACTGTATGCATGTGACTGCGGTTTCATTGTTGGGGCTGGACTTGTACACATGCATATAGAGCCACGCAGTGCAGGGGAGACTTGATAAATTTAGGCTTTTAAAGTTGGCCCTATTTTACTTGGCAAGTGGACTCTGCTGGAGAAGTGGGCAAGTGGGAGTGCATTTAGTTGGGTGCTCAAGACAGGAAAGGAAATGCTGTGACTCGGTCGCCACACCATGATGGGAACTAGATATCAGCCGGTCAGTCCGTGAAACCGGACTCGCGGCGCTTTATAAGCATGACATGTCACCCCGTAATTTTTACATTGTTTACCCAAGCCGTATTTTTTATTTTTTTCATCTGTACGAAAAACACAAATCAGAATAATGCAACATAATTTGTTGGTTTAATTGCCGCGTAGCATTTAATTTTCTTTTCCGTTGCAATTAATATATAATTTTTATTTATTAATTTTTTGGGTAGGGAAATTTTTCAAGATTGATGCCCGGACGTAGGGAAACCTTCACCGGCGTTGAGGTGTTTTCACTTGGAAGGAAACAAACTAGACGGGCCTTGGACTCCCCACTAAATAAACTCCCATAGGAACCAATGCTAAAAATCGTGTAAGTCTCCGGACAACTATTAACTTCAGAATTCTTTTCAATTTTTGGCAGGTCAGCCGTTTGGAATTTTTTCTAGCGACCCCAGAAAAAAACACACCAGAAAATGAAATTTTCCCTAAACCGACTTGCTGCCAGTTTTCGTGAAGCACTTCTCCACTTCCCCGGTCAAATAGGGCCAACTTTAACGCCTAAATTGATCAAGTCTCCTCAAAAGTTGAAGCACAGAACCCCCAGGTTGTGATAGATTCTTATATTTACGCAATCTATTAATAGCATGACCCCCAAAACGTTCTAATTCAAAATAATTATACCGTTTATTGGGTGTTTTTTTATTTTTTTATTTTTTATTTTATTTTTTTTATATTTTTTTTTGGGGGGGGGTCTCAACTTTTAAGATTAATCTTTTTTGTTTTTGGTTTGCTTCATTTATTGAATTGTTTATTTCATTGATTTGCTTATATATTTCTTCTTCCTTTTTCATTTTGTTAATTTTTGAGTCTCCATTCAGTATAGATACATGTTGCCGTCTGTTGTTTTCTCCCAGTCTGGTTGGGTGCACTCGTATGGCTATACATTGTAAACTCACGGGTAAAAGTACCAACACCTTACTAGCGCAGTGGGATAGGGTGCTGGGACTGTCTCAACACTTGGACCACGCGATCCGGGTTCGAATGCCGTCTGCACTAATATAGGTTCAAGGCCTTTTGCTGTCTGTGGCAACAGTGTGATTGGGATCTGCCTTGCTTCCTCCCCTAAAGTGGTCAGGGCCCTAGTGGCTAGGCAGGGGAGACAGGGGAGGATATGCTGCTGGGTCAATTTGCCACAAAATAAGGGAACTAATCGTTGCTGCAGAAGAGGGGCGTAGTGTGCGCTATCTAAACCTCTCCAGCGCGTGAACGCCTGACACTACCAGCAACGTAACTTTTTAATCTTTTTTTAAATATAATATAAGGTATGAGATTTTACTGTGACGCTTTTTTTGGTTATTTTATTTATTTATTTATTGTTTATTATTTTCATTTTTGTCATTTGTTGATGCAACTACGCAATAAAAGTTACATGAAATACTGCAAAAAACATTTTATTGAAGAAACAATTGCAAAAAAAGAAACCCAAAACACTGTATCAGAATAAGCCATTTGCGAGTTAAATTTGAATAATGTCTGGTACAATGACTAGTTTAGTCACAAGTTACCGCTTAAATTTGAATTCCTCAGACTATCGAGACAGTTGCTATGTCACATGGTTCGGGGCAAGCTTTTGTATAGCAACCTCCAGATGAGCAAACCCTGGTACCATTGTGTCATACACATCCATTCAGAATTGTGTATGGGTGTTCACCGTCTCTTACGTAACTAAGCAAAAGCTTGCCCCTAATCATGTGACATAGCAACTGTCTCGATAGTCTGAGGAATTCAAATTTAAGCGGTAACTTGTGACTAAACAAGTCATTGTACCAGACATTATTCAAATGTAACTCGCAAATGGCTTATTAGTTGCGATGATCGTAACCCTCTCTAGTATTTTAAAATAATTGGTGACTGTATGCATGTGACTGCGGTTTCATTGTTGGGGCTGGACTTGTACACATGCATATAGAGCCACGCAGTGCAGGGGAGACTTGATAAATTTAGGCTTTTAAAGTTGGCCCTATTTTACTTGGCAAGTGGACTCTGCTGGAGAAGTGGGCAAGTGGGAGTGCATTTAGTTGGGTGCTCAAGACAGGAAAGGAAATGCTGTGACTCGGTCGCCGCACCATGATGGGAACTAGATATCAGCCGGTCAGTCCGTGAAACCGGACTCGCGGCGCTTTATAAGCATGACATGTCACCCCGTAATTTTTACATTGTTTACCCAAGCCGTATTTTTTATTTTTTTCATCTGTACGAAAAACACAAATCAGAATAATGCAACATAATTTGTTGGTTTAATTGCCGCGTAGCATTTAATTTTCTTTTCCGTTGCAATTAATATATAATTTTTATTTATTAATTTTTTGGGTAGGGAAATTTTTCAAGATTGATGCCCGGACGTAGGGAAACCTTCACCGGCGTTGAGGTGTTTTCACTTGGAAGGAAACAAACTAGACGGGCCTTGGACTCCCCACTAAATAAACTCCCATAGGAACCAATGCTAAAAATCGTGTAAGTCTCCGGACAACTATTAACTTCAGAATTCTTTTCAATTTTTGGCAGGTCAGCCGTTTGGAATTTTTTCTAGCGACCCCAGAAAAAAACACACCAGAAAATGAAATTTTCCCTAAACCGACTTGCTGCCAGTTTTCGTGAAGCACTTCTCCACTTCCCCGGTCAAATAGGGCCAACTTTAACGCCTAAATTGATCAAGTCTCCTCAAAAGTTGAAGCACAGAACCCCCAGGTTGTGATAGATTCTTATATTTACGCAATCTATTAATAGCATGACCCCCAAAACGTTCTAATTCAAAATAATTATACCGTTTATTGGGTGTTTTTTTTATTTATTATTTTTTATTTTATTTATTTATTAATTTTTTTTTTGGGGGGGGGTCTCAACTTTTAAGATTAATCTTTTTTGTTTTTGGTTTGCTTCATTTATTGAATTGTTTATTTCATTGATTTGCTTATATATTTCTTCTTCCTTTTTCATTTTGTTAATTTTTGAGTCTCCATTCAGTATAGATACATGTTGCCGTCTGTTGTTTTCTCCCAGTCTGGTTGGGTGCACTCGTATGGCTATACATTGTAAACTCACGGGTAAAAGTACCAACACCTTACTAGCGCAGTGGGATAAGGTGCTGGGACTGTCTCAACACTTGGACCACGCGATCCGGGTTCGAATGCCGTCTGCACTAATATAGGTTCAAGGCCTTTTGCTGTCTGTGGCAACAGTGTGATTGGGATCTGCCTTGCTTCCTCCCCTAAAGTGGTCAGGGCCCTAGTGGCTAGGCAGGGGAGACAGGGGAGGATATGCTGCTGGGTCAATTTGCCACAAAATAAGGGAACTAATCGTTGCTGCAGAAGAGGGGCGTAGTGTGCGCTATCTAAACCTCTCCAGCGCGTGAACGCCTGACACTACCAGCAACGTAACTTTTAAATCTTTTTTTAAATATAATATAAGGTATGATATTTTACTGTGACGCTTTTTTTGGTTATTTTATTTATTTATTTATTGTTTATTATTTTCATTTTTGTCATTTGTTGATGCAACTACGCAATAAAAGTTACATGAAATACTGCAAAAAACATTTTATTGAAGAAACAATTGCAAAAAAAGAAACCCAAAACACTGTATCAGAATAAGCCATTTGCGAGTTAAATTTGAATAATGTCTGGTACAATGACTAGTTTAGTCACAAGTTACCGCTTAAATTTGAATTCCTCAGACTATCGAGACAGTTGCTATGTCACATGGTTCGGGGCAAGCTTTTGTATAGCAACCTCCAGATGAGCAAACCCTGGTACCATTGTGTCATACACATCCATTCAGAATTGTGTATGGGTGTTCACCGTCTCTTACGTAACTAAGCAAAAGCTTGCCCCTAATCATGTGACATAGCAACTGTCTCGATAGTCTGAGGAATTCAAATTTAAGCGGTAACTTGTGACTAAACAAGTCATTGTACCAGACATTATTCAAATGTAACTCGCAAATGGCTTATTAGTTGCGATGATCGTAACCCTCTCTAGTATTTTAAAATAATTGGTGACTGTATGCATGTGACTGCGGTTTCATTGTTGGGGCTGGACTTGTACACATGCATATAGAGCCACGCAGTGCAGGGGAGACTTGATAAATTTAGGCTTTTAAAGTTGGCCCTATTTTACTTGGCAAGTGGACTCTGCTGGAGAAGTGGGCAAGTGGGAGTGCATTTAGTTGGGTGCTCAAGACAGGAAAGGAAATGCTGTGACTCGGTCGCCACACCATGATGGGAACTAGATATCAGCCGGTCAGTCCGTGAAACCGGACTCGCGGCGCTTTATAAGCATGACATGTCACCCCGTAATTTTTACATTGTTTACCCAAGCCGTATTTTTTATTTTTTTCATCTGTACGAAAAACACAAATCAGAATAATGCAACATAATTTGTTGGTTTAATTGCCGCGTAGCATTTAATTTTCTTTTCCGTTGCAATTAATATATAATTTTTATTTATTAATTTTTTGGGTAGGGAAATTTTTCAAGATTGATGCCCGGACGTAGGGAAACCTTCACCGGCGTTGAGGTGTTTTCACTTGGAAGGAAACAAACTAGACGGGCCTTGGACTCCCCACTAAATAAACTCCCATAGGAACCAATGCTAAAAATCGTGTAAGTCTCCGGACAACTATTAACTTCAGAATTCTTTTCAATTTTTGGCAGGTCAGCCGTTTGGAATTTTTTCTAGCGACCCCAGAAAAAAACACACCAGAAAATGAAATTTTCCCTAAACCGACTTGCTGCCAGTTTTCGTGAAGCACTTCTCCACTTCCCCGGTCAAATAGGGCCAACTTTAACGCCTAAATTGATCAAGTCTCCTCAAAAGTTGAAGCACAGAACCCCCAGGTTGTGATAGATTCTTATATTTACGCAATCTATTAATAGCATGACCCCCAAAACGTTCTAATTCAAAATAATTATACCGTTTATTGGGTGTTTTTTTTTATTTTTTTTTTTTATTTTTTTTATTTTTTATTTTTTTTGGGGGGGGTCTCAACTTTTAAGATTAATCTTTTTTGTTTTTGGTTTGCTTCATTTATTGAATTGTTTATTTCATTGATTTGCTTATATATTTCTTCTTCCTTTTTCATTTTGTTAATTTTTGAGTCTCCATTCAGTATAGATACATGTTGCCGTCTGTTGTTTTCTCCCAGTCTGGTTGGGTGCACTCGTATGGCTATACATTGTAAACTCACGGGTAAAAGTACCAACACCTTACTAGCGCAGTGGGATAAGGTGCTGGGACTGTCTCAACACTTGGACCACGCGATCCGGGTTCGAATGCCGTCTGCACTAATATAGGTTCAAGGCCTTTTGCTGTCTGTGGCAACAGTGTGATTGGGATCTGCCTTGCTTCCTCCCCTAAAGTGGTCAGGGCCCTAGTGGCTAGGCAGGGGAGACAGGGGAGGATATGCTGCTGGGTCAATTTGCCACAAAATAAGGGAACTAATCGTTGCTGCAGAAGAGGGGCGTAGTGTGCGCTATCTAAACCTCTCCAGCGCGTGAACGCCTGACACTACCAGCAACGTAACTTTTTAATCTTTTTTTAAATATAATATAAGGTATGAGATTTTACTGTGACGCTTTTTTTGGTTATTTTATTTATTTATTTATTGTTTATTATTTTCATTTTTGTCATTTGTTGATGCAACTACGCAATAAAAGTTACATGAAATACTGCAAAAAACATTTTATTGAAGAAACAATTGCAAAAAAAGAAACCCAAAACACTGTATCAGAATAAGCCATTTGAGAGTTAAATTTGAATAATGTCTGGTACAATGACTAGTTTAGTCACAAGTTACCGCTTAAATTTGAATTCCTCAGACTATCGAGACAGTTGCTATGTCACATGGTTCGGGGCAAGCTTTTGTATAGCAACCTCCAGATGAGCAAACCCTGGTACCATTGTGTCATACACATCCATTCAGAATTGTGTATGGGTGTTCACCGTCTCTTACGTAACTAAGCAAAAGCTTGCCCCTAATCATGTGACATAGCAACTGTCTCGATAGTCTGAGGAATTCAAATTTAAGCGGTAACTTGTGACTAAACAAGTCATTGTACCAGACATTATTCAAATGTAACTCGCAAATGGCTTATTAGTTGCGATGATCGTAACCCTCTCTAGTATTTTAAAATAATTGGTGACTGTATGCATGTGACTGCGGTTTCATTGTTGGGGCTGGACTTGTACACATGCATATAGAGCCACGCAGTGCAGGGGAGACTTGATAAATTTAGGCTTTTAAAGTTGGCCCTATTTTACTTGGCAAGTGGACTCTGCTGGAGAAGTGGGCAAGTGGGAGTGCATTTAGTTGGGTGCTCAAGACAGGAAAGGAAATGCTGTGACTCGGTCGCCACACCATGATGGGAACTAGATATCAGCCGGTCAGTCCGTGAAACCGGACTCGCGGCGCTTTATAAGCATGACATGTCACCCCGTAATTTTTACATTGTTTACCCAAGCCGTATTTTTAATTTTTTTCATCTGTACGAAAAACACAAATCAGAATAATGCAACATAATTTGTTGGTTTAATTGCCGCGTAGCATTTAATTTTCTTTTCCGTTGCAATTAATATATAATTTTTATTTATTAATTTTTTGGGTAGGGAAATTTTTCAAGATTGATGCCCGGACGTAGGGAAACCTTCACCGGCGTTGAGGTGTTTTCACTTGGAAGGAAACAAACTAGACGGGCCTTGGACTCCCCACTAAATAAACTCCCATAGGAACCAATGCTAAAAATCGTGTAAGTCTCCGGACAACTATTAACTTCAGAATTCTTTTCAATTTTTGGCAGGTCAGCCGTTTGGAATTTTTTCTAGCGACCCCAGAAAAAAACACACCAGAAAATGAAATTTTCCCTAAACCGACTTGCTGCCAGTTTTCGTGAAGCACTTCTCCACTTCCCCGGTCAAATAGGGCCAACTTTAACGCCTAAATTGATCAAGTCTCCTCAAAAGTTGAAGCACAGAACCCCCAGGTTGTGATAGATTCTTATATTTACGCAATCTATTAATAGCATGACCCCCAAAACGTTCTAATTCAAAATAATTATACCGTTTATTGGGTGTTTTTTTTATTTATTATTTTTTATTTTATTTATTTATTAATTTTTTTTTGGGGGGGGTCTCAACTTTTAAGATTAATCTTTTTTGTTTTGGTTTGCTTCATTTATTGAATTGTTTATTTCATTGATTTGCTTATATATTTCTTCTTCCTTTTTCATTTTGTTAATTTTTGAGTCTCCATTCAGTATAGATACATGTTGCCGTCTGTTGTTTTCTCCCAGTCTGGTTGGGTGCACTCGTATGGCTATACATTGTAAACTCACGGGTAAAAGTACCAACACCTTACTAGCGCAGTGGGATAAGGTGCTGGGACTGTCTCAACACTTGGACCACGCGATCCGGGTTCGAATGCCGTCTGCACTAATATAGGTTCAAGGCCTTTTGCTGTCTGTGGCAACAGTGTGATTGGGATCTGCCTTGCTTCCTCCCCTAAAGTGGTCAGGGCCCTAGTGGCTAGGCAGGGGAGACAGGGGAGGATATGCTGCTGGGTCAATTTGCCACAAAATAAGGGAACTAATCGTTGCTGCAGAAGAGGGGCGTAGTGTGCGCTATCTAAACCTCTCCAGCGCGTGAACGCCTGACACTACCAGCAACGTAACTTTTTAATCTTTTTTTAAATATAATATAAGGTATGAGATTTTACTGTGACGCTTTTTTTGGTTATTTTATTTATTTATTTATTGTTTATTATTTTCATTTTTGTCATTTGTTGATGCAACTACGCAATAAAAGTTACATGAAATACTGCAAAAAACATTTTATTGAAGAAACAATTGCAAAAAAAGAAACCCAAAACACTGTATCAGAATAAGCCATTTGCGAGTTAAATTTGAATAATGTCTGGTACAATGACTAGTTTAGTCACAAGTTACCGCTTAAATTTGAATTCCTCAGACTATCGAGACAGTTGCTATGTCACATGGTTCGGGGCAAGCTTTTGTATAGCAACCTCCAGATGAGCAAACCCTGGTACCATTGTGTCATACACATCCATTCAGAATTGTGTATGGGTGTTCACCGTCTCTTACGTAACTAAGCAAAAGCTTGCCCCTAATCATGTGACATAGCAACTGTCTCGATAGTCTGAGGAATTCAAATTTAAGCGGTAACTTGTGACTAAACAAGTCATTGTACCAGACATTATTCAAATGTAACTCGCAAATGGCTTATTAGTTGCGATGATCGTAACCCTCTCTAGTATTTTAAAATAATTGGTGACTGTATGCATGTGACTGCGGTTTCATTGTTGGGGCTGGACTTGTACACATGCATATAGAGCCACGCAGTGCAGGGGAGACTTGATAAATTTAGGCTTTTAAAGTTGGCCCTATTTTACTTGGCAAGTGGACTCTGCTGGAGAAGTGGGCAAGTGGGAGTGCATTTAGTTGGGTGCTCAAGACAGGAAAGGAAATGCTGTGACTCGGTCGCCACACCATGATGGGAACTAGATATCAGCCGGTCAGTCCGTGAAACCGGACTCGCGGCGCTTTATAAGCATGACATGTCACCCCGTAATTTTTACATTGTTTACCCAAGCCGTATTTTTTATTTTTTTCATCTGTACGAAAAACACAAATCAGAATAATGCAACATAATTTGTTGGTTTAATTGCCGCGTAGCATTTAATTTTCTTTTCCGTTGCAATTAATATATAATTTTTATTTATTAATTTTTGGGGTAGGGAAATTTTTCAAGATTGATGCCCGGACGTAGGGAAACCTTCACCGGCGTTGAGGTGTTTTCACTTGGAAGGAAACAAACTAGACGGGCCTTGGACTCCCCACTAAATAAACTCCCATAGGAACCAATGCTAAAAATCGTGTAAGTCTCCGGACAACTATTAACTTCAGAATTCTTTTCAATTTTTGGCAGGTCAGCCGTTTGGAATTTTTTCTAGCGACCCCAGAAAAAAACACACCAGAAAATGAAATTTTCCCTAAACCGACTTGCTGCCAGTTTTCGTGAAGCACTTCTCCACTTCCCCGGTCAAATAGGGCCAACTTTAACGCCTAAATTGATCAAGTCTCCTCAAAAGTTGAAGCACAGAACCCCCAGGTTGTGATAGATTCTTATATTTACGCAATCTATTAATAGCATGACCCCCAAAACGTTCTAATTCAAAATAATTATACCGTTTATTGGGTGTTTTTTTTATTTATTATTTTTTATTTTATTTATTTATTTTATTTTTTTTGGGGGGGGGTCTCAACTTTTAAGATTAATCTTTTTTGTTTTTGGTTTGCTTCATTTATTGAATTGTTTATTTCATTGATTTGCTTATATATTTCTTCTTCCTTTTTCATTTTGTTAATTTTTGAGTCTCCATTCAGTATAGATACATGTTGCCGTCTGTTGTTTTCTCCCAGTCTGGTTGGGTGCACTCGTATGGCTATACATTGTAAACTCACGGGTAAAAGTACCAACACCTTACTAGCGCAGTGGGATAAGGTGCTGGGACTGTCTCAACACTTGGACCACGCGATCCGGGTTCGAATGCCGTCTGCACTAATATAGGTTCAAGGCCTTTTGCTGTCTGTGGCAACAGTGTGATTGGGATCTGCCTTGCTTCCTCCCCTAAAGTGGTCAGGGCCCTAGTGGCTAGGCAGGGGAGACAGGGGAGGATATGCTGCTGGGTCAATTTGCCACAAAATAAGGGAACTAATCGTTGCTGCAGAAGAGGGGCGTAGTGTGCGCTATCTAAACCTCTCCAGCGCGTGAACGCCTGACACTACCAGCAACGTAACTTTTTAATCTTTTTTTAAATATAATATAAGGTATGAGATTTTACTGTGACGCTTTTTTTGGTTATTTTATTTATTTATTTATTGTTTATTATTTTCATTTTTGTCATTTGTTGATGCAACTACGCAATAAAAGTTACATGAAATACTGCAAAAAACATTTTATTGAAGAAACAATTGCAAAAAAAGAAACCCAAAACACTGTATCAGAATAAGCCATTTGAGAGTTAAATTTGAATAATGTCTGGTACAATGACTAGTTTAGTCACAAGTTACCGCTTAAATTTGAATTCCTCAGACTATCGAGACAGTTGCTATGTCACATGGTTCGGGGCAAGCTTTTGTATAGCAACCTCCAGATGAGCAAACCCTGGTACCATTGTGTCATACACATCCATTCAGAATTGTGTATGGGTGTTCACCGTCTCTTACGTAACTAAGCAAAAGCTTGCCCCTAATCATGTGACATAGCAACTGTCTCGATAGTCTGAGGAATTCAAATTTAAGCGGTAACTTGTGACTAAACAAGTCATTGTACCAGACATTATTCAAATGTAACTCGCAAATGGCTTATTAGTTGCGATGATCGTAACCCTCTCTAGTATTTTAAAATAATTGGTGACTGTATGCATGTGACTGCGGTTTCATTGTTGGGGCTGGACTTGTACACATGCATATAGAGCCACGCAGTGCAGGGGAGACTTGATAAATTTAGGCTTTTAAAGTTGGCCCTATTTTACTTGGCAAGTGGACTCTGCTGGAGAAGTGGGCAAGTGGGAGTGCATTTAGTTGGGTGCTCAAGACAGGAAAGGAAATGCTGTGACTCGGTCGCCACACCATGATGGGAACTAGATATCAGCCGGTCAGTCCGTGAAACCGGACTCGCGGCGCTTTATAAGCATGACATGTCACCCCGTAATTTTTACATTGTTTACCCAAGCCGTATTTTTAATTTTTTTCATCTGTACGAAAAACACAAATCAGAATAATGCAACATAATTTGTTGGTTTAATTGCCGCGTAGCATTTAATTTTCTTTTCCGTTGCAATTAATATATAATTTTTATTTATTAATTTTTTGGGTAGGGAAATTTTTCAAGATTGATGCCCGGACGTAGGGAAACCTTCACCGGCGTTGAGGTGTTTTCACTTGGAAGGAAACAAACTAGACGGGCCTTGGACTCCCCACTAAATAAACTCCCATAGGAACCAATGCTAAAAATCGTGTAAGTCTCCGGACAACTATTAACTTCAGAATTCTTTTCAATTTTTGGCAGGTCAGCCGTTTGGAATTTTTTCTAGCGACCCCAGAAAAAAACACACCAGAAAATGAAATTTTCCCTAAACCGACTTGCTGCCAGTTTTCGTGAAGCACTTCTCCACTTCCCCGGTCAAATAGGGCCAACTTTAACGCCTAAATTGATCAAGTCTCCTCAAAAGTTGAAGCACAGAACCCCCAGGTTGTGATAGATTCTTATATTTACGCAATCTATTAATAGCATGACCCCCAAAACGTTCTAATTCAAAATAATTATACCGTTTATTGGGTGTTTTTTTTATTTATTATTTTTTATTTTATTTATTTATTAATTTTTTTTTGGGGGGGGTCTCAACTTTTAAGATTAATCTTTTTTGTTTTGGTTTGCTTCATTTATTGAATTGTTTATTTCATTGATTTGCTTATATATTTCTTCTTCCTTTTTCATTTTGTTAATTTTTGAGTCTCCATTCAGTATAGATACATGTTGCCGTCTGTTGTTTTCTCCCAGTCTGGTTGGGTGCACTCGTATGGCTATACATTGTAAACTCACGGGTAAAAGTACCAACACCTTACTAGCGCAGTGGGATAAGGTGCTGGGACTGTCTCAACACTTGGACCACGCGATCCGGGTTCGAATGCCGTCTGCACTAATATAGGTTCAAGGCCTTTTGCTGTCTGTGGCAACAGTGTGATTGGGATCTGCCTTGCTTCCTCCCCTAAAGTGGTCAGGGCCCTAGTGGCTAGGCAGGGGAGACAGGGGAGGATATGCTGCTGGGTCAATTTGCCACAAAATAAGGGAACTAATCGTTGCTGCAGAAGAGGGGCGTAGTGTGCGCTATCTAAACCTCTCCAGCGCGTGAACGCCTGACACTACCAGCAACGTAACTTTTTAATCTTTTTTTAAATATAATATAAGGTATGAGATTTTACTGTGACGCTTTTTTTGGTTATTTTATTTATTTATTTATTGTTTATTATTTTCATTTTTGTCATTTGTTGATGCAACTACGCAATAAAAGTTACATGAAATACTGCAAAAAACATTTTATTGAAGAAACAATTGCAAAAAAAGAAACCCAAAACACTGTATCAGAATAAGCCATTTGCGAGTTAAATTTGAATAATGTCTGGTACAATGACTAGTTTAGTCACAAGTTACCGCTTAAATTTGAATTCCTCAGACTATCGAGACAGTTGCTATGTCACATGGTTCGGGGCAAGCTTTTGTATAGCAACCTCCAGATGAGCAAACCCTGGTACCATTGTGTCATACACATCCATTCAGAATTGTGTATGGGTGTTCACCGTCTCTTACGTAACTAAGCAAAAGCTTGCCCCTAATCATGTGACATAGCAACTGTCTCGATAGTCTGAGGAATTCAAATTTAAGCGGTAACTTGTGACTAAACAAGTCATTGTACCAGACATTATTCAAATGTAACTCGCAAATGGCTTATTAGTTGCGATGATCGTAACCCTCTCTAGTATTTTAAAATAATTGGTGACTGTATGCATGTGACTGCGGTTTCATTGTTGGGGCTGGACTTGTACACATGCATATAGAGCCACGCAGTGCAGGGGAGACTTGATAAATTTAGGCTTTTAAAGTTGGCCCTATTTTACTTGGCAAGTGGACTCTGCTGGAGAAGTGGGCAAGTGGGAGTGCATTTAGTTGGGTGCTCAAGACAGGAAAGGAAATGCTGTGACTCGGTCGCCACACCATGATGGGAACTAGATATCAGCCGGTCAGTCCGTGAAACCGGACTCGCGGCGCTTTATAAGCATGACATGTCACCCCGTAATTTTTACATTGTTTACCCAAGCCGTATTTTTTATTTTTTTCATCTGTACGAAAAACACAAATCAGAATAATGCAACATAATTTGTTGGTTTAATTGCCGCGTAGCATTTAATTTTCTTTTCCGTTGCAATTAATATATAATTTTTATTTATTAATTTTTTGGGTAGGGACATTTTTCAAGATTGATGCCCGGACGTAGGGAAACCTTCACCGGCGTTGAGGTGTTTTCACTTGGAAGGAAACAAACTAGACGGGCCTTGGACTCCCCACTAAATAAACTCCCATAGGAACCAATGCTAAAAATCGTGTAAGTCTCCGGACAACTATTAACTTCAGAATTCTTTTCAATTTTTGGCAGGTCAGCCGTTTTGAATTTTTTCTAGCGACCCCAGAAAAAAACACACCAGAAAATGAAATTTTCCCTAAACCGACTTGCTGCCAGTTTTCGTGAAGCACTTCTCCACTTCCCCGGTCAAATAGGGCCAACTTTAACGCCTAAATTGATCAAGTCTCCTCAAAAGTTGAAGCACAGAACCCCCAGGTTGTGATAGATTCTTATATTTACGCAATCTATTAATAGCATGACCCCCAAAACGTTCTAATTCAAAATAATTATACCGTTTATTGGGTGTTTTTTTTATTTATTATTTTTTATTTTATTTATTTAATTTTTTTTTTTGGGGGGGGTCTCAACTTTTAAGATTAATCTTTTTTGTTTTTGGTTTGCTTCATTTATTGAATTGTTTATTTCATTGATTTGCTTATATATTTCTTCTTCCTTTTTCATTTTGTTAATTTTTGAGTCTCCATTCAGTATAGATACATGTTGCCGTCTGTTGTTTTCTCCCAGTCTGGTTGGGTGCACTCGTATGGCTATACATTGTAAACTCACGGGTAAAAGTACCAACACCTTACTAGCGCAGTGGGATAAGGTGCTGGGACTGTCTCAACACTTGGACCACGCGATCCGGGTTCGAATGCCGTCTGCACTAATATAGGTTCAAGGCCTTTTGCTGTCTGTGGCAACAGTGTGATTGGGATCTGCCTTGCTTCCTCCCCTAAAGTGGTCAGGGCCCTAGTGGCTAGGCAGGGGAGACAGGGGAGGATATGCTGCTGGGTCAATTTGCCACAAAATAAGGGAACTAATCGTTGCTGCAGAAGAGGGGCGTAGTGTGCGCTATCTAAACCTCTCCAGCGCGTGAACGCCTGACACTACCAGCAACGTAACTTTTTAATCTTTTTTAAATATAATATAAGGTATGAGATTTTACTGTGACGCTTTTTTTGGTTATTTTATTTATTTATTTATTGTTTATTATTTTCATTTTTGTCATTTGTTGATGCAACTACGCAATAAAAGTTACATGAAATACTGCAAAAAACATTTTATTGAAGAAACAATTGCAAAAAAAGAAACCCAAAACACTGTATCAGAATAAGCCATTTGCGAGTTAAATTTGAATAATGTCTGGTACAATGACTAGTTTAGTCACAAGTTACCGCTTAAATTTGAATTCCTCAGACTATCGAGACAGTTGCTATGTCACATGATTAGGGGCAAGCTTTTGCTTAGTTACGTAAGAGACGGTGAACACCCATACACAATTCTGAATGGATGTGTATGACACAATGGTACCAGGGTTTGCTCATCTGGAGGTTGCTATACAAAAGCTTGCCCCGAACCATGTGACATAGCAACTGTCTCGATAGTCTGAGGAATTCAAATTTAAGCGGTACCTTGTGACTAAACTAGTCATTGTACCAGACATTATTCAAATTTAACTCGCAAATGGCTTATTCTGATACAGTGTTTTGGGTTTCTTTTTTTGCAATTGTTTCTTCAATAAAATGTTTTTTGCAGTATTTCATGTAACTTTTATTGCGTAGTTGCATCAACAAATGACAAAAATGAAAATAATAAACAATAAATAAATAAATAAAATAACCAAAAAAAGCGTCACAGTAAAATCTCATACCTTATATTATATTTAAAAAAAGATTAAAAAGTTACGTTGCTGGTAGTGTCAGGCGTTCACGCGCTGGAGAGGTTTAGATAGCGCACACTACGCCCCTCTTCTGCAGCAACGATTAGTTCCCTTATTTTGTGGCAAATTGACCCAGCAGCATATCCTCCCCTGTCTCCCCTGCCTAGCCACTAGGGCCCTGACCTCTTTAGGGGAGGAAGCAAGGCAGATCCCAATCACACTGTTGCCACAGACAGCAAAAGGCCTTGAACCTATATTAGTGCAGACGGTATTCGAACCCGGATCGCGTGGTCCAAGTGTTGAGACAGTCCCAGCACCTTATCCCACTGCGCTAGTAAGGTGTTGGTACTTTTACCCGTGAGTTTACAATGTATAGCCATACGAGTGCACCCAACCAGACTGGGAGAAAACAACAGACGGCAACATGTATCTATACTGAATGGAGACTCAAAAATTAACAAAATGAAAAAGGAAGAAGAAATATATAAGCAAATCAATGAAATAAACAATTCAATAAATGAAGCAAACCAAAAACAAAAAAGATTAATCTTAAAAGTTGAGACCCCCCCCCCCCCAAAAAAAAAATTAAATAAATAAAATAAAAAATAATAAATTAAAAAAACACCCAATAAACTGTATAATTATTTTGAATTAGAACGTTTTGGGGGTCATGCTATTAATAGATTGCGTAAATATAAGAATCTATCACAACCTGGGGGTTCTGTGCTTCAACTTTTGAGGAGACTTGATCAATTTAGGCGTTAAAGTTGGCCCTATTTGACCGGGGAAGTGGAGAAGTGCTTCACGAAAACTGGCAGCAAGTCGGTTTAGGGAAAATTTCATTTTCTGGTGTGTTTTTTTCTGGGGTCGCTAGAAAAAATTCAAAACGGCTGACCTGCCAAAAATTGAAAAGAATTCTGAAGTTAATAGTTGTCCGGAGACTTACACGATTTTTAGCATTGGTTCCTATGGGAGTTTATTTAGTGGGGAGTCCAAGGCCCGTCTAGTTTGTTTCCTTCCAAGTGAAAACACCTCAACGCCGGTGAAGGTTTCCCTACGTCCGGGCATCAATCTTGAAAAATTTCCCTACCCAAAAAATTAATAAATAAAAATTATATATTAATTGCAACGGAAAAGAAAATTAAATGCTACGCGGCAATTAAACCAACAAATTATGTTGCATTATTCTGATTTGTGTTTTTCGTACAGATGAAAAAAATAAAAAATACGGCTTGGGTAAACAATGTAAACATTACGGGGTGACAAGTCATGCTTATAAAGCGCCGCGAGTCCGGTTTCACGGACTGACCGGCTGATATCTAGTTCCCATCATGGTGTGGCGACCGAGTCACAGCATTTCCTTTCCTGTCTTGAGCACCCAACTAAATGCACTCCCACTTGCCCACTTCTCCAGCAGAGTCCACTTGCCAAGTAAAATAGGGCCAACTTTAAAAGCCTAAATTTATCAAGTCTCCCCTGCACTGCGTGGCTCTATATGCATGTGTACAAGTCCAGCCCCAACAATGAAACCGCAGTCACATGCATACAGTCACCAATTATTTTAAAATACTAGAGAGGGTTACGATCATCGCAACTAATAAGCCATTTGCGAGTTACATTTGAATAATGTCTGGTACAATGACTTGTTTAGTCACAAGTTACCGCTTAAATTTGAATTCCTCAGACTATCGAGACAGTTGCTATGTCACATGATTAGGGGCAAGCTTTTGCTTAGTTACGTAAGAGACGGTGAACACCCATACACAATTCTGAATGGATGTGTATGACACAATGGTACCAGGGTTTGCTCATCTGGAGGTTGCTATACAAAAGCTTGCCCCGAACCATGTGACGTAGCAACTGTCTCGATAGTCTGAGGAATTCAAATTTAAGCGGTAACTTGTGACTAAACTAGTCATTGTACCAGACATTATTCAAATTTAACTCGCAAATGGCTTATTCTGATACAGTGTTTTGGGTTTCTTTTTTTGCAATTGTTTCTTCAATAAAATGTTTTTTGCAGTATTTCATGTAACTTTTATTGCGTAGTTGCATCAACAAATGACAAAAATGAAAATAATAAACAATAAATAAATAAATAAAATAACCAAAAAAAGCGTCACAGTAAAATCTCATACCTTATATTATATTTTAAAAAAGATTAAAAAGTTACGTTGCTGGTAGTGTCAGGCGTTCACGCGCTGGAGAGGTTTAGATAGCGCACACTACGCCCCTCTTCTGCAGCAACGATTAGTTCCCTTATTTTGTGGCAAATTGACCCAGCAGCATATCCTCCCCTGTCTCCCCTGCCTAGCCACTAGGGCCCTGACCACTTTAGGGGAGGAAGCAAGGCAGATCCCAATCACACTGTTGCCACAGACAGCAAAAGGCCTTGAACCTATATTAGTGCAGACGGCATTCGAACCCGGATCGCGTGGTCCAAGTGTTGAGACAGTCCCAGCACCTTATCCCACTGCGCTAGTAAGGTGTTGGTACTTTTACCCGTGAGTTTACAATGTATAGCCATACGAGTGCACCCAACCAGACTGGGAGAAAACAACAGACGGCAACATGTATCTATACTGAATGGAGACTCAAAAATTAACAAAATGAAAAAGGAAGAAGAAATATATAAGCAAATCAATGAAATAAACAATTCAATAAATGAAGCAAACCAAAAACAAAAAAGATTAATCTTAAAAGTTGAGACCCCCCCCCCAAAAAAAAAATTAAATAAATAAAATAAAAAATAATAAATAAAAAAAACACCCAATAAACGGTATAATTATTTTGAATTAGAACGTTTTGGGGGTCATGCTATTAATAGATTGCGTAAATATAAGAATCTATCACAACCTGGGGGTTCTGTGCTTCAACTTTTGAGGAGACTTGATCAATTTAGGCGTTAAAGTTGGCCCTATTTGACCGGGGAAGTGGAGAAGTGCTTCACGAAAACTGGCAGCAAGTCGGTTTAGGGAAAATTTCATTTTCTGGTGTGTTTTTTTCTGGGGTCGCTAGAAAAAATTCCAAACGGCTGACCTGCCAAAAATTGAAAAGAATTCTGAAGTTAATAGTTGTCCGGAGACTTACACGATTTTTAGCATTGGTTCCTATGGGAGTTTATTTAGTGGGGAGTCCAAGGCCCGTCTAGTTTGTTTCCTTCCAAGTGAAAACACCTCAACGCCGGTGAAGGTTTCCCTACGTCCGGGCATCAATCTTGAAAAATTTCCCTACCCAAAAAATTAATAAATAAAAATTATATATTAATTGCAACGGAAAAGAAAATTAAATGCTACGCGGCAATTAAACCAACAAATTATGTTGCATTATTCTGATTTGTGTTTTTCGTACAGATGAAAAAAATAAAAAATACGGCTTGGGTAAACAATGTAAAAATTACGGGGTGACATGTCATGCTTATAAAGCGCCGCGAGTCCGGTTTCACGGACTGACCGGCTGATATCTAGTTCCCATCAAGGTGTGGCGACCGAGTCACAGCATTTCCTTTCCTGTCTTGAGCACCCAACTAAATGCACTCCCACTTGCCCACTTCTCCAGCAGAGTCCACTTGCCAAGTAAAATAGGGCCAACTTTAAAAGCCTAAATTTATCAAGTCTCCCCTGCACTGCGTGGCTCTATATGCATGTGTACAAGTCCAGCCCCAACAATGAAACCGCAGTCACATGCATACAGTCACCAATTATTTTAAAATACTAGAGAGGGTTACGATCATCGCAACTAATAAGCCATTTGCGAGTTACATTTGAATAATGTCTGGTACAATGACTTGTTTAGTCACAAGTTACCGCTTAAATTTGAATTCCTCAGACTATCGAGACAGTTGCTATGTCACATGATTAGGGGCAAGCTTTTGCTTAGTTACGTAAGAGACGGTGAACACCCATACACAATTCTGAATGGATGTGTATGACACAATGGTACCAGGGTTTGCTCATCTGGAGGTTGCTATACAAAAGCTTGCCCCGAACCATGTGACATAGCAACTGTCTCGATAGTCTGAGGAATTCAAATTTAAGCGGTACCTTGTGACTAAACTAGTCATTGTACCAGACATTATTCAAATTTAACTCGCAAATGGCTTATTCTGATACAGTGTTTTGGGTTTCTTTTTTTGCAATTGTTTCTTCAATAAAATGTTTTTTGCAGTATTTCATGTAACTTTTATTGCGTAGTTGCATCAACAAATGACAAAAATGAAAATAATAAACAATAAATAAATAAATAAAATAACCAAAAAAAGCGTCACAGTAAAATCTCATACCTTATATTATATTAAAAAAAAGATTAAAAAGTTACGTTGCTGGTAGTGTCAGGCGTTCACGCGCTGGAGAGGTTTAGATAGCGCACACTACGCCCCTCTTCTGCAGCAACGATTAGTTCCCTTATTTTGTGGCAAATTGACCCAGCAGCATATCCTCCCCTGTCTCCCCTGCCTAGCCACTAGGGCCCTGACCACTTTAGGGGAGGAAGCAAGGCAGATCCCAATCACACTGTTGCCACAGACAGCAAAAGGCCTTGAACCTATATTAGTGCAGACGGCATTCGAACCCGGATCGCGTGGTCCAAGTGTTGAGACAGTCCCAGCACCTTATCCCACTGCGCTAGTAAGGTGTTGGTACTTTTACCCGTGAGTTTACAATGTATAGCCATACGAGTGCACCCAACCAGACTGGGAGAAAACAACAGACGGCAACATGTATCTATACTGAATGGAGACTCAAAAATTAACAAAATGAAAAAGGAAGAAGAAATATATAAGCAAATCAATGAAATAAACAATTCAATAAATGAAGCAAACCAAAAACAAAAAAGATTAATCTTAAAAGTTGAGACCCCCCCCCCAAAAAAAATAAAAAATAAATAAAATAAAAAATAATAAATAAAAAAAACACCCAATAAACGGTATAATTATTTTGAATTAGAACGTTTTGGGGGTCATGCTATTAATAGATTGCGTAAATATAAGAATCTATCACAACCTGGGGGTTCTGTGCTTCAACTTTTGAGGAGACTTGATCAATTTAGGCGTTAAAGTTGGCCCTATTTGACCGGGGAAGTGGAGAAGTGCTTCACGAAAACTGGCAGCAAGTCGGTTTAGGGAAAATTTCATTTTCTGGTGTTTTTTTTTCTGGGGTCGCTAGAAAAAATTCCAAACGGCTGACCTGCCAAAAATTGAAAAGAATTCTGAAGTTAATAGTTGTCCGGAGACTTACACGATTTTTAGCATTGGTTCCTATGGGAGTTTATTTAGTGGGGAGTCCAAGGCCCGTCTACTTTGTTTCCTTCCAAGTGAAAACACCTCAACGCCGGTGAAGGTTTCCCTACGTCCGGGCATCAATCTTGAAAAATTTCCCTACCCCAAAAATTAATAAATAAAAATTATATATTAATTGCAACGGAAAAGAAAATTAAATGCTACGCGGCAATTAAACCAACAAATTATGTTGCATTATTCTGATTTGTGTTTTTCGTACAGATGAAAAAAATAAAAAATACGGCTTGGGTAAACAATGTAAAAATTACGGGGTGACATGTCATGCTTATAAAGCGCCGCGAGTCCGGTTTCACGGACTGACCGGCTGATATCTAGTTCCCATCATGGTGTGGCGACCGAGTCACAGCATTTCCTTTCCTGTCTTGAGCACCCAACTAAATGCACTCCCACTTGCCCACTTCTCCAGCAGAGTCCACTTGCCAAGTAAAATAGGGCCAACTTTAAAAGCCTAAATTTATCAAGTCTCCCCTGCACTGCGTGGCTCTATATGCATGTGTACAAGTCCAGCCCCAACAATGAAACCGCAGTCGCATGCATACAGTCACCAATTATTTTAAAATACTAGAGAGGGTTACGATCATCGCAACTAATAAGCCATTTGCGAGTTACATTTGAATAATGTCTGGTACAATGACTTGTTTAGTCACAAGTTACCGCTTAAATTTGAATTCCTCAGACTATCGAGACAGTTGCTATGTCACATGATTAGGGGCAAGCTTTTGCTTAGTTACGTAAGAGACGGTGAACACCCATACACAATTCTGAATGGATGTGTATGACACAATGGTACCAGGGTTTGCTCATCTGGAGGTTGCTATACAAAAGCTTGCCCCGAACCATGTGACATAGCAACTGTCTCGATAGTCTGAGGAATTCAAATTTAAGCGGTAACTTGTGACTAAACTAGTCATTGTACCAGACATTATTCAAATTTAACTCGCAAATGGCTTATTCTGATACAGTGTTTTGGGTTTCTTTTTTTGCAATTGTTTCTTCAATAAAATGTTTTTTGCAGTATTTCATGTAACTTTTATTGCGTAGTTGCATCAACAAATGACAAAAATGAAAATAATAAACAATAAATAAATAAATAAAATAACCAAAAAAAGCGTCACAGTAAAATCTCATACCTTATATTATATTTAAAAAAAGATTAAAAAGTTACGTTGCTGGTAGTGTCAGGCGTTCACGCGCTGGAGAGGTTTAGATAGCGCACACTACGCCCCTCTTCTGCAGCAACGATTAGTTCCCTTATTTTGTGGCAAATTGACCCAGCAGCATATCCTCCCCTGTCTCCCCTGCCTAGCCACTAGGGCCCTGACCACTTTAGGGGAGGAAGCAAGGCAGATCCCAATCACACTGTTGCCACAGACAGCAAAAGGCCTTGAACCTATATTAGTGCAGACGGCATTCGAACCCGGATCGCGTGGTCCAAGTGTTGAGACAGTCCCAGCACCTTATCCCACTGCGCTAGTAAGGTGTTGGTACTTTTACCCGTGAGTTTACAATGTATAGCCATACGAGTGCACCCAACCAGACTGGGAGAAAACAACAGACGGCAACATGTATCTATACTGAATGGAGACTCAAAAATTAACAAAATGAAAAAGGAAGAAGAAATATATAAGCAAATCAATGAAATAAACAATTCAATAAATGAAGCAAACCAAAAACAAAAAAGATTAATCTTAAAAGTTGAGACCCCCCCCCAAAAAAAAATAAAAAATAAATAAAATAAAAAATAATAAATAAAAAAAACACCCAATAAACGGTATAATTATTTTGAATTAGAACGTTTTGGGGGTCATGCTATTAATAGATTGCGTAAATATAAGAATCTATCACAACCTGGGGGTTCTGTGCTTCAACTTTTGAGGAGACTTGATCAATTTAGGCGTTAAAGTTGGCCCTATTTGACCGGGGAAGTGGAGAAGTGCTTCACGAAAACTGGCAGCAAGTCGGTTTAGGGAAAATTTCATTTTCTGGTGTGTTTTTTTCTGGGGTCGCTAGAAAAAATTCCAAACGGCTGACCTGCCAAAAATTGAAAAGAATTCTGAAGTTAATAGTTGTCCGGAGACTTACACGATTTTTAGCATTGGTTCCTATGGGAGTTTATTTAGTGGGGAGTCCAAGGCCCGTCTACTTTGTTTCCTTCCAAGTGAAAACACCTCAACGCCGGTGAAGGTTTCCCTACGTCCGGGCATCAATCTTGAAAAATTTCCCTACCCCAAAAATTAATAAATAAAAATTATATATTAATTGCAACGGAAAAGAAAATTAAATGCTACGCGGCAATTAAACCAACAAATTATGTTGCATTATTCTGATTTGTGTTTTTCGTACAGATGAAAAAAATAAAAAATACGGCTTGGGTAAACAATGTAAAAATTACGGGGTGACATGTCATGCTTATAAAGCGCCGCGAGTCCGGTTTCACGGACTGACCGGCTGATATCTAGTTCCCATCATGGTGTGGCGACCGAGTCACAGCATTTCCTTTCCTGTCTTGAGCACCCAACTAAATGCACTCCCACTTGCCCACTTCTCCAGCAGAGTCCACTTGCCAAGTAAAATAGGGCCAACTTTAAAAGCCTAAATTTATCAAGTCTCCCCTGCACTGCGTGGCTCTATATGCATGTGTACAAGTCCAGCCCCAACAATGAAACCGCAGTCGCATGCATACAGTCACCAATTATTTTAAAATACTAGAGAGGGTTACGATCATCGCAACTAATAAGCCATTTGCGAGTTACATTTGAATAATGTCTGGTACAATGACTTGTTTAGTCACAAGTTACCGCTTAAATTTGAATTCCTCAGACTATCGAGACAGTTGCTATGTCACATGATTAGGGGCAAGCTTTTGCTTAGTTACGTAAGAGACGGTGAACACCCATACACAATTCTGAATGGATGTGTATGACACAATGGTACCAGGGTTTGCTCATCTGGAGGTTGCTATACAAAAGCTTGCCCCGAACCATGTGACATAGCAACTGTCTCGATAGTCTGAGGAATTCAAATTTAAGCGGTAACTTGTGACTAAACTAGTCATTGTACCAGACATTATTCAAATTTAACTCGCAAATGGCTTATTCTGATACAGTGTTTTGGGTTTCTTTTTTTGCAATTGTTTCTTCAATAAAATGTTTTTTGCAGTATTTCATGTAACTTTTATTGCGTAGTTGCATCAACAAATGACAAAAATGAAAATAATAAACAATAAATAAATAAATAAAATAACCAAAAAAAGCGTCACAGTAAAATCTCATACCTTATATTATATTTAAAAAAAGATTAAAAAGTTACGTTGCTGGTAGTGTCAGGCGTTCACGCGCTGGAGAGGTTTAGATAGCGCACACTACGCCCCTCTTCTGCAGCAACGATTAGTTCCCTTATTTTGTGGCAAATTGACCCAGCAGCATATCCTCCCCTGTCTCCCCTGCCTAGCCACTAGGGCCCTGACCACTTTAGGGGAGGAAGCAAGGCAGATCCCAATCACACTGTTGCCACAGACAGCAAAAGGCCTTGAACCTATATTAGTGCAGACGGCATTCGAACCCGGATCGCGTGGTCCAAGTGTTGAGACAGTCCCAGCACCTTATCCCACTGCGCTAGTAAGGTGTTGGTACTTTTACCCGTGAGTTTACAATGTATAGCCATACGAGTGCACCCAACCAGACTGGGAGAAAACAACAGACGGCAACATGTATCTATACTGAATGGAGACTCAAAAATTAACAAAATGAAAAAGGAAGAAGAAATATATAAGCAAATTAATGAAATAAACAATTCAATAAATGAAGCAAACCAAAAACAAAAAAGATTAATCTTAAAAGTTGAGACCCCCCCCAAAAAAAAATTTTTAAATAAATAAAATAAAAAATAATAAATAAAAAACACACCCAATAAACGGTATAATTATTTTGAATTAGAACGTTTTGGGGGTCATGCTATTAATAGATTGCGTAAATATAAGAATCTATCACAACCTGGGGGTTCTGTGCTTCAACTTTTGAGGAGACTTGATCAATTTAGGCGTTAAAGTTGGCCCTATTTGACCGGGGAAGTGGAGAAGTGCTTCACGAAAACTGGCAGCAAGTTGGTTTAGGGAAAATTTCATTTTCTGGTGTGTTTTTTTCTGGGGTCGCTAGAAAAAATTCCAAACGGCTGACCTGCCAAAAATTGAAAAGAATTCTGAAGTTAATAGTTGTCCGGAGACTTACACGATTTTTAGCATTGGTTCCTATGGGAGTTTATTTAGTGGGGAGTCCAAGGCCCGTCTAGTTTGTTTCCTTCCAAGTGAAAACACCTCAACGCCGGTGAAGGTTTCCCTACGTCCGGGCATCAATCTTGAAAAATTTCCCTACCCAAAAAATTAATAAATAAAAATTATATATTAATTGCAACGGAAAAGAAAATTAAATGCTACGCGGCAATTAAACCAACAAATTATGTTGCATTATTCTGATTTGTGTTTTTCGTACAGATGAAAAAAATAAAAA
The DNA here is from genome assembly GCA_037783415.1 of Leptasterias polaris. Lineage (NCBI taxonomy): Eukaryota > Metazoa > Echinodermata > Asteroidea > Forcipulatida > Asteriidae > Leptasterias > Leptasterias polaris. The sequence goes on along the minus strand of JAZGTN010000015.1, from coordinate 2,888,842 downwards.
ATACGGCTTGGGTAAACAATGTAAAAATTACGGGGTGACATGTCATGTTTATAAAGCGCCGCGAGTCCGGTTTCACGGACTGACCGGCTGATATCTAGTTCCCATCATGGTGTGGCGACCGAGTCACAGCATTTCCTTTCCTGTCTTGAGCACCCAACTAAATGCACTCCCACTTGCCCACTTCTCCAGCAGAGTCCACTTGCCAAGTAAAATAGGGCCAACTTTAAAAGCCTAAATTTATCAAGTCTCCCCTGCACTGCGTGGCTCTATATGCATGTGTACAAGTCCAGCCCCAACAATGAAACCGCAGTCACATGCATACAGTCACCAATTATTTTAAAATACTAGAGAGGGTTACGATCATCGCAACTAATAAGCCATTTGCGAGTTACATTTGAATAATGTCTGGTACAATGACTTGTTTAGTCACAAGTTACCGCTTAAATTTGAATTCCTCAGACTATCGAGACAGTTGCTATGTCACATGATTAGGGGCAAGCTTTTGCTTAGTTACGTAAGAGACGGTGAACACCCATACACAATTCTGAATGGATGTGTATGACACAATGGTACCAGGGTTTGCTCATCTGGAGGTTGCTATACAAAAGCTTGCCCCGAACCATGTGACATAGCAACTGTCTCGATAGTCTGAGGAATTCAAATTTAAGCGGTAACTTGTGACTAAACTAGTCATTGTACCAGACATTATTCAAATTTAACTCGCAAATGGCTTATTCTGATACAGTGTTTTGGGTTTCTTTTTTTGCAATTGTTTCTTCAATAAAATGTTTTTTGCAGTATTTCATGTAACTTTTATTGCGTAGTTGCATCAACAAATGACAAAAATGAAAATAATAAACAATAAATAAATAAATAAAATAACCAAAAAAAGCGTCACAGTAAAATCTCATACCTTATATTATATTTAAAAAAAGATTAAAAAGTTACGTTGCTGGTAGTGTCAGGCGTTCACGCGCTGGAGAGGTTTAGATAGCGCACACTACGCCCCTCTTCTGCAGCAACGATTAGTTCCCTTATTTTGTGGCAAATTGACCCAGCAGCATATCCTCCCCTGTCTCCCCTGCCTAGCCACTAGGGCCCTGACCACTTTAGGGGAGGAAGCAAGGCAGATCCCAATCACACTGTTGCCACAGACAGCAAAAGGCCTTGAACCTATATTAGTGCAGACGGCATTCGAACCCGGATCGCGTGGTCCAAGTGTTGAGACAGTCCCAGCACCTTATCCCACTGCGCTAGTAAGGTGTTGGTACTTTTACCCGTGAGTTTACAATGTATAGCCATACGAGTGCACCCAACCAGACTGGGAGAAAACAACAGACGGCAACATTTATCTATACTGAATGGAGACTCAAAAATTAACAAAATGAAAAAGGAAGAAGAAATATATAAGCAAATCAATGAAATAAACAATTCAATAAATGAAGCAAACCAAAAACAAAAAAGATTAATCTTAAAAGTTGAGACCCCCCCCCCAAAAAAAAATTAAATAAATAAAATAAAAAATAATAAATAAAAAAAACACCCAATAAACGGTATAATTATTTTGAATTAGAACGTTTTGGGGGTCATGCTATTAATAGATTGCGTAAATATAAGAATCTATCACAACCTGGGGGTTCTGTGCTTCAACTTTTGAGGAGACTTGATCAATTTAGGCGTTAAAGTTGGCCCTATTTGACCGGGGAAGTGGAGAAGTGCTTCACGAAAACTGGCAGCAAGTCGGTTTAGGGAAAATTTCATTTTCTGGTGTGTTTTTTTCTGGGGTCGCTAGAAAAAATTCCAAACGGCTGACCTGCCAAAAATTGAAAAGAATTCTGAAGTTAATAGTTGTCCGGAGACTTACACGATTTTTAGCATTGGTTCCTATGGGAGTTTATTTAGTGGGGAGTCCAAGGCCCGTCTAGTTTGTTTCCTTCCAAGTGAAAACACCTCAACGCCGGTGAAGGTTTCCCTACGTCCGGGCATCAATCTTGAAAAATTTCCCTACCCAAAAAATTAATAAATAAAAATTATATATTAATTGCAACGGAAAAGAAAATTAAATGCTACGCGGCAATTAAACCAACAAATTATGTTGCATTATTCTGATTTGTGTTTTTCGTACAGATGAAAAAAATAAAAAATACGGCTTGGGTAAACAATGTAAAAATTACGGGGTGACATGTCATGCTTATAAAGCGCCGCGAGTCCGGTTTCACGGACTGACCGGCTGATATCTAGTTCCCATCATAGTGTGGCGACCGAGTCACAGCATTTCCTTTCCTGTCTTGAGCACCCAACTAAATGCACTCCCACTTGCCCACTTCTCCAGCAGAGTCCACTTGCCAAGTAAAATAGGGCCAACTTTAAAAGCCTAAATTTATCAAGTCTCCCCTGCACTGCGTGGCTCTATATGCATGTGTACAAGTCCAGCCCCAACAATGAAACCGCAGTCACATGCATACAGTCACCAATTATTTTAAAATACTAGAGAGGGTTACGATCATCGCAACTAATAAGCCATTTGCGAGTTACATTTGAATAATGTCTGGTACAATGACTTGTTTAGTCACAAGTTACCGCTTAAATTTGAATTCCTCAGACTATCGAGACAGTTGCTATGTCACATGATTAGGGGCAAGCTTTTGCTTAGTTACGTAAGAGACGGTGAACACCCATACACAATTCTGAATGGATGTGTATGACACAATGGTACCAGGGTTTGCTCATCTGGAGGTTGCTATACAAAAGCTTGCCCCGAACCATGTGACATAGCAACTGTCTCGATAGTCTGAGGAATTCAAATTTAAGCGGTAACTTGTGACTAAACTAGTCATTGTACCAGACATTATTCAAATTTAACTCGCAAATGGCTTATTCTGATACAGTGTTTTGGGTTTCTTTTTTTGCAATTGTTTCTTCAATAAAATGTTTTTTGCAGTATTTCATGTAACTTTTATTGCGTAGTTGCATCAACAAATGACAAAAATGAAAATAATAAACAATAAATAAATAAATAAAATAACCAAAAAAAGCGTCACAGTAAAATCTCATACCTTATATTATATTTAAAAAAGATTAAAAAGTTACGTTGCTGGTAGTGTCAGGCGTTCACGCGCTGGAGAGGTTTAGATAGCGCACACTACGCCCCTCTTCTGCAGCAACGATTAGTTCCCTTATTTTGTGGCAAATTGACCCAGCAGCATATCCTCCCCTGTCTCCCCTGCCTAGCCACTAGGGCCCTGACCACTTTAGGGGAGGAAGCAAGGCAGATCCCAATCACACTGTTGCCACAGACAGCAAAAGGCCTTGAACCTATATTAGTGCAGACGGCATTCGAACCCGGATCGCGTGGTCCAAGTGTTGAGACAGTCCCAGCACCTTATCCCACTGCGCTAGTAAGGTGTTGGTACTTTTACCCGTGAGTTTACAATGTATAGCCATACGAGTGCACCCAACCAGACTGGGAGAAAACAACAGACGGCAACATGTATCTATACTGAATGGAGACTCAAAAATTAACAAAATGAAAAAGGAAGAAGAAATATATAAGCAAATCAATGAAATAAACAATTCAATAAATGAAGCAAACCAAAAACAAAAAAGATTAATCTTAAAAGTTGAGACCCCCCCAAAAAAAAAAAATTAAATAAATAAAATAAAAAATAATAAATAAAAAAAACACCCAATAAACGGTATAATTATTTTGAATTAGAACGTTTTGGGGGTCATGCTATTAATAGATTGCGTAAATATAAGAATCTATCACAACCTGGGGGTTCTGTGCTTCAACTTTTGAGGAGACTTGATCAATTTAGGCGTTAAAGTTGGCCCTATTTGACCGGGGAAGTGGAGAAGTGCTTCACGAAAACTGGCAGCAAGTCGGTTTAGGGAAAATTTCATTTTCTGGTGTGTTTTTTTCTGGGGTCGCTAGAAAAAATTCCAAACGGCTGACCTGCCAAAAATTGAAAAGAATTCTGAAGTTAATAGTTGTCCGGAGACTTACACGATTTTTAGCATTGGTTCCTATGGGAGTTTATTTAGTGGGGAGTCCAAGGCCCGTCTAGTTTGTTTCCTTCCAAGTGAAAACACCTCAACGCCGGTGAAGGTTTCCCTACGTCCGGGCATCAATCTTGAAAAATTTCCCTACCCAAAAAATTAATAAATAAAAATTATATATTAATTGCAACGGAAAAGAAAATTAAATGCTACGCGGCAATTAAACCAACAAATTATGTTGCATTATTCTGATTTGTGTTTTTCGTACAGATGAAAAAAATAAAAAATACGGCTTGGGTAAACAATGTAAAAATTACGGGGTGACATGTCATGCTTATAAAGCGCCGCGAGTCCGGTTTCACGGACTGACCGGCTGATATCTAGTTCCCATCATGGTGTGGCGACCGGGTCACAGCATTTCCTTTCCTGTCTTGAGCACCCAACTAAATGCACTCCCACTTGCCCACTTCTCCAGCAGAGTCCACTTGCCAAGTAAAATAGGGCCAACTTTAAAAGCCTAAATTTATCAAGTCTCCCCTGCACTGCGTGGCTCTATATGCATGTGTACAAGTCCAGCCCCAACAATGAAACCGCAGTCACATGCATACAGTCACCAATTATTTTAAAATACTAGAGAGGGTTACGATCATCGCAACTAATAAGCCATTTGCGAGTTACATTTGAATAATGTCTGGTACAATGACTTGTTTAGTCACAAGTTACCGCTTAAATTTGAATTCCTCAGACTATCGAGACAGTTGCTATGTCACATGATTAGGGGCAAGCTTTTGCTTAGTTACGTAAGAGACGGTGAACACCCATACACAATTCTGAATGGATGTGTATGACACAATGGTACCAGGGTTTGCTCATCTGGAGGTTGCTATACAAAAGCTTGCTATACAAAAGCTTGCCCCGAACCATGTGACATAGCAACTGTCTCGATAGTCTGAGGAATTCAAATTTAAGCGGTAACTTGTGACTAAACTAGTCATTGTACCAGACATTATTCAAATTTAACTCGCAAATGGCTTATTCTGATACAGTGTTTTGGGTTTCTTTTTTTGCAATTGTTTCTTCAATAAAATGTTTTTTGCAGTATTTCATGTAACTTTTATTGCGTAGTTGCATCAACAAATGACAAAAATGAAAATAATAAACAATAAATAAATAAATAAAATAACCAAAAAAAGCGTCACAGTAAAATCTCATACCTTATATTATATTTAAAAAAAGATTAAAAAGTTACGTTGCTGGTAGTGTCAGGCGTTCACGCGCTGGAGAGGTTTAGATAGCGCACACTACGCCCCTCTTCTGCAGCAACGATTAGTTCCCTTATTTTGTGGCAAATTGACCCAGCAGCATATCCTCCCCTGTCTCCCCTGCCTAGCCACTAGGGCCCTGACCACTTTAGGGGAGGAAGCAAGGCAGATCCCAATCACACTGTTGCCACAGACAGCAAAAGGCCTTGAACCTATATTAGTGCAGACGGCATTCGAACCCGGATCGCGTGGTCCAAGTGTTGAGACAGTCCCAGCACCTTATCCCACTGCGCTAGTAAGGTGTTGGTACTTTTACCCGTGAGTTTACAATGAATAGCCATACGAGTGCACCCAACCAGACTGGGAGAAAACAACAGACGGCAACATGTATCTATACTGAATGGAGACTCAAAAATTAACAAAATGAAAAAGGAAGAAGAAATATATAAGCAAATCAATGAAATAAACAATTCAATAAATGAAGCAAACCAAAAACAAAAAAGATTAATCTTAAAAGTTGAGACCCCCCCAAAAAAAAAAAATTAAATAAATAAAATAAAAAATAATAAATAAAAAAAACACCCAATAAACGGTATAATTATTTTGAATTAGAACGTTTTGGGGGTCATGCTATTAATAGATTGCGTAAATATAAGAATCTATCACAACCTGGGGGTTCTGTGCTTCAACTTTTGAGGAGACTTGATCAATTTAGGCGTTAAAGTTGGCCCTATTTGACCGGGGAAGTGGAGAAGTGCTTCACGAAAACTGGCAGCAAGTCGGTTTAGGGAAAATTTCATTTTCTGGTGTGTTTTTTTCTGGGGTCGCTAGAAAAAATTCAAAACGGCTGACCTGCCAAAAATTGAAAAGAATTCTGAAGTTAATAGTTGTCCGGAGACTTACACGATTTTTAGCATTGGTTCCTATGGGAGTTTATTTAGTGGGGAGTCCAAGGCCCGTCTAGTTTGTTTCCTTCCAAGTGAAAACACCTCAACGCCGGTGAAGGTTTCCCTACGTCCGGGCATCAATCTTGAAAAATTTCCCTACCCAAAAAATTAATAAATAAAAATTATATATTAATTGCAACGGAAAAGAAAATTAAATGCTACGCGGCAATTAAACCAACAAATTATGTTGCATTATTCTGATTTGTGTTTTTCGTACAGATGAAAAAAATAAAAAATACGGCTTGGGTAAACAATGTAAAAATTACGGGGTGACATGTCATGCTTATAAAGCGCCGCGAGTCCGGTTTCACGGACTGACCGGCTGATATCTAGTTCCCATCATGGTGTGGCGACCGAGTCACAGCATTTCCTTTCCTGTCTTGAGCACCCAACTAAATGCACTCCCACTTGCCCACTTCTCCAGCAGAGTCCACTTGCCAAGTAAAATAGGGCCAACTTTAAAAGCCTAAATTTATCAAGTCTCCCCTGCACTGCGTGGCTCTATATGCATGTGTACAAGTCCAGCCCCAACAATGAAACCGCAGTCACATGCATACAGTCACCAATTATTTTAAAATACTAGAGAGGGTTACGATCATCGCAACTAATAAGCCATTTGCGAGTTACATTTGAATAATGTCTGGTACAATGACTTGTTTAGTCACAAGTTACCGCTTAAATTTGAATTCCTCAGACTATCGAGACAGTTGCTATGTCACATGATTAGGGGCAAGCTTTTGCTTAGTTACGTAAGAGACGGTGAACACCCATACACAATTCTGAATGGATGTGTATGACACAATGGTACCAGGGTTTGCTCATCTGGAGGTTGCTATACAAAAGCTTGCTATACAAAAGCTTGCCCCGAACCATGTGACATAGCAACTGTCTCGATAGTCTGAGGAATTCAAATTTAAGCGGTAACTTGTGACTAAACTAGTCATTGTACCAGACATTATTCAAATTTAACTCGCAAATGGCTTATTCTGATACAGTGTTTTGGGTTTCTTTTTTTGCAATTGTTTCTTCAATAAAATGTTTTTTGCAGTATTTCATGTAACTTTTATTGCGTAGTTGCATCAACAAATGACAAAAATGAAAATAATAAACAATAAATAAATAAATAAAATAACCAAAAAAAGCGTCACAGTAAAATCTCATACCTTATATTATATTTAAAAAAAGATTAAAAAGTTACGTTGCTGGTAGTGTCAGGCGTTCACGCGCTGGAGAGGTTTAGATAGCGCACACTACGCCCCTCTTCTGCAGCAACGATTAGTTCCCTTATTTTGTGGCAAATTGACCCAGCAGCATATCCTCCCCTGTCTCCCCTGCCTAGCCACTAGGGCCCTGACCACTTTAGGGGAGGAAGCAAGGCAGATCCCAATCACACTGTTGCCACAGACAGCAAAAGGCCTTGAACCTATATTAGTGCAGACGGCATTCGAACCCGGATCGCGTGGTCCAAGTGTTGAGACAGTCCCAGCACCTTATCCCACTGCGCTAGTAAGGTGTTGGTACTTTTACCCGTGAGTTTACAATGTATAGCCATACGAGTGCACCCAACCAGACTGGGAGAAAACAACAGACGGCAACATGTATCTATACTGAATGGAGACTCAAAAATTAACAAAATGAAAAAGGAAGAAGAAATATATAAGCAAATCAATGAAATAAACAATTCAATAAATGAAGCAAACCAAAAACAAAAAAGATTAATCTTAAAAGTTGAGACCCCCCCCAAAAAAAAAAATTAAATAAATAAAATAAAAAATAATAAATAAAAAAAACACCCAATAAACGGTATAATTATTTTGAATTAGAACGTTTTGGGGGTCATGCTATTAATAGATTGCGTAAATATAAGAATCTATCACAACCTGGGGGTTCTGTGCTTCAACTTTTGAGGAGACTTGATCAATTTAGGCGTTAAAGTTGGCCCTATTTGACCGGGGAAGTGGAGAAGTGCTTCACGAAAACTGGCAGCAAGTCGGTTTAGGGAAAATTTCATTTTCTGGTGTGTTTTTTTCTGGGGTCGCTAGAAAAAATTCCAAACGGCTGACCTGCCAAAAATTGAAAAGAATTCTGAAGTTAATAGTTGTCCGGAGACTTACACGATTTTTAGCATTGGTTCCTATGGGAGTTTATTTAGTGGGGAGTCCAAGGCCCGTCTAGTTTGTTTCCTTCCAAGTGAAAACACCTCAACGCCGGTGAAGGTTTCCCTACGTCCGGGCATCAATCTTGAAAAATGTCCCTACCCAAAAAATTAATAAATAAAAATTATATATTAATTGCAACGGAAAAGAAAATTAAATGCTACGCGGCAATTAAACCAACAAATTATGTTGCATTATTCTGATTTGTGTTTTTCGTACAGATGAAAAAAATAAAAAATACGGCTTGGGTAAACAATGTAAAAATTACGGGGTGACATGTCATGCTTATAAAGCGCCGCGAGTCCGGTTTCACGGACTGACCGGCTGATATCTAGTTCCCATCATGGTGTGGCGACCGAGTCACAGCATTTCCTTTCCTGTCTTGAGCACCCAACTAAATGCACTCCCACTTGCCCACTTCTCCAGCAGAGTCCACTTGCCAAGTAAAATAGGGCCAACTTTAAAAGCCTAAATTTATCAAGTCTCCCCTGCACTGCGTGGCTCTATATGCATGTGTACAAGTCCAGCCCCAACAATGAAACCGCAGTCACATGCATACAGTCACCAATTATTTTAAAATACTAGAGAGGGTTACGATCATCGCAACTAATAAGCCATTTGCGAGTTACATTTGAATAATGTCTGGTACAATGACTTGTTTAGTCACAAGTTACCGCTTAAATTTGAATTCCTCAGACTATCGAGACAGTTGCTATGTCACATGATTAGGGGCAAGCTTTTGCTTAGTTACGTAAGAGACGGTGAACACCCATACACAATTCTGAATGGATGTGTATGACACAATGGTACCAGGGTTTGCTCATCTGGAGGTTGCTATACAAAAGCTTGCCCCGAACCATGTGACATAGCAACTGTCTCGATAGTCTGAGGAATTCAAATTTAAGCGGTAACTTGTGACTAAACTAGTCATTGTACCAGACATTATTCAAATTTAACTCGCAAATGGCTTATTCTGATACAGTGTTTTGGGTTTCTTTTTTTGCAATTGTTTCTTCAATAAAATGTTTTTTGCAGTATTTCATGTAACTTTTATTGCGTAGTTGCATCAACAAATGACAAAAATGAAAATAATAAACAATAAATAAATAAATAAAATAACCAAAAAAAGCGTCACAGTAAAATCTCATACCTTATATTATATTTAAAAAAAGATTAAAAAGTTACGTTGCTGGTAGTGTCAGGCGTTCACGCGCTGGAGAGGTTTAGATAGCGCACACTACGCCCCTCTTCTGCAGCAACGATTAGTTCCCTTATTTTGTGGCAAATTGACCCAGCAGCATATCCTCCCCTGTCTCCCCTGCCTAGCCACTAGGGCCCTGACCACTTTAGGGGAGGAAGCAAGGCAGATCCCAATCACACTGTTGCCACAGACAGCAAAAGGCCTTGAACCTATATTAGTGCAGACGGCATTCGAACCCGGATCGCGTGGTCCAAGTGTTGAGACAGTCCCAGCACCTTATCCCACTGCGCTAGTAAGGTGTTGGTACTTTTACCCGTGAGTTTACAATGTATAGCCATACGAGTGCACCCAACCAGACTGGGAGAAAACAACAGACGGCAACATGTATCTATACTGAATGGAGACTCAAAAATTAACAAAATGAAAAAGGAAGAAGAAATATATAAGCAAATCAATGAAATAAACAATTCAATAAATAAAGCAAACCAAAAACAAAAAAGATTAATCTTAAAAGTTGAGACCCCCCCCCCCAAAAAAAAAATTAAATAAATAAAATAAAAAATAATAAATAAAAAAAACACCCAATAAACGGTATAATTATTTTGAATTAGAACGTTTTGGGGGTCATGCTATTAATAGATTGCGTAAATATAAGAATCTATCACAACCTGGGGGTTCTGTGCTTCAACTTTTGAGGAGACTTGATCAATTTAGGCGTTAAAGTTGGCCCTATTTGACCGGGGAAGTGGAGAAGTGCTTCACGAAAACTGGCAGCAAGTCGGTTTAGGGAAAATTTCATTTTCTGGTGTGTTTTTTTCTGGGGTCGCTAGAAAAAATTCAAAACGGCTGACCTGCCAAAAATTGAAAAGAATTCTGAAGTTAATAGTTGTCCGGAGACTTACACGATTTTTAGCATTGGTTCCTATGGGAGTTTATTTAGTGGGGAGTCCAAGGCCCGTCTAGTTTGTTTCCTTCCAAGTGAAAACACCTCAACGCCGGTGAAGGTTTCCCTACGTCCGGGCATCAATCTTGAAAAATTTCCCTACCCAAAAAATTAATAAATAAAAATTATATATTAATTGCAACGGAAAAGAAAATTAAATGCTACGCGGCAATTAAACCAACAAATTATGTTGCATTATTCTGATTTGTGTTTTTCGTACAGATGAAAAAAATAAAAAATACGGCTTGGGTAAACAATGTAAAAATTACGGGGTGACATGTCATGCTTATAAAGCGCCGCGAGTCCGGTTTCACGGACTGACCGGCTGATATCTAGTTCCCATCATGGTGTGGCGACCGAGTCACAGCATTTCCTTTCCTGTCTTGAGCACCCAACTAAATGCACTCCCACTTGCCCACTTCTCCAGCAGAGTCCATTTGCCAAGTAAAATAGGGCCAACTTTAAAAGCCTAAATTTATCAAGTCTCCCCTGCACTGCGTGGCTCTATATGCATGTGTACAAGTCCAGCCCCAACAATGAAACCGCAGTCACATGCATACAGTCACCAATTATTTTAAAATACTAGAGAGGGTTACGATCATCGCAACTAATAAGCCATTTGCGAGTTACATTTGAATAATGTCTGGTACAATGACTTGTTTAGTCACAAGTTACCGCTTAAATTTGAATTCCTCAGACTATCGAGACAGTTGCTATGTCACATGATTAGGGGCAAGCTTTTGCTTAGTTACGTAAGAGACGGTGAACACCCATACACAATTCTGAATGGATGTGTATGACACAATGGTACCAGGGTTTGCTCATCTGGAGGTTGCTATACAAAAGCTTGCCCCGAACCATGTGACATAGCAACTGTCTCGATAGTCTGAGGAATTCAAATTTAAGCGGTAACTTGTGACTAAACTAGTCATTGTACCAGACATTATTCAAATTTAACTCGCAAATGGCTTATTCTGATACAGTGTTTTGGGTTTCTTTTTTTGCAATTGTTTCTTCAATAAAATGTTTTTTGCAGTATTTCATGTAACTTTTATTGCGTAGTTGCATCAACAAATGACAAAAATGAAAATAATAAACAATAAATAAATAAATAAAATAACCAAAAAAAGCGTCACAGTAAAATCTCATACCTTATATTATATTTAAAAAAAGATTAAAAAGTTACGTTGCTGGTAGTGTCAGGCGTTCACGCGCTGGAGAGGTTTAGATAGCGCACACTACGCCCCTCTTCTGCAGCAACGATTAGTTCCCTTATTTTGTGGCAAATTGACCCAGCAGCATATCCTCCCCTGTCTCCCCTGCCTAGCCACTAGGGCCCTGACCACTTTAGGGGAGGAAGCAAGGCAGATCCCAATCACACTGTTGCCACAGACAGCAAAAGGCCTTGAACCTATATTAGTGCAGACGGCATTCGAACCCGGATCGCGTGGTCCAAGTGTTGAGACAGTCCCAGCACCTTATCCCACTGCGCTAGTAAGGTGTTGGTACTTTTACCCGTGAGTTTACAATGTATAGCCATACGAGTGCACCCAACCAGACTGGGAGAAAACAACAGACGGCAACATGTATCTATACTGAATGGAGACTCAAAAATTAACAAAATGAAAAAGGAAGAAGAAATATATAAGCAAATCAATGAAATAAACAATTCAATAAATGAAGCAAACCAAAAACAAAAAAGATTAATCTTAAAAGTTGAGACCCCCCCCCCAAAAAAAAAATTTAAATAAATAAAATAAAAAATAATAAATAAAAAAAACACCCAATAAACGGTATAATTATTTTGAATTAGAACGTTTTGGGGGTCATGCTATTAATAGATTGCGTAAATATAAGAATCTATCACAACCTGGGGGTTCTGTGCTTCAACTTTTGAGGAGACTTGATCAATTTAGGCGTTAAAGTTGGCCCTATTTGACCGGGGAAGTGGAGAAGTGCTTCACGAAAACTGGCAGCAAGTCGGTTTAGGGAAAATTTCATTTTCTGGTGTGTTTTTTTCTGGGGTCGCTAGAAAAAATTCCATACGGCTGACCTGCCAAAAATTGAAAAGAATTCTGAAGTTAATAGTTGTCCGGAGACTTACACGATTTTTAGCATTGGTTCCTATGGGAGTTTATTTAGTGGGGAGTCCAAGGCCCGTCTAGTTTGTTTCCTTCCAAGTGAAAACACCTCAACGCCGGTGAAGGTTTCCCTACGTCCGGGCATCAATCTTGAAAAATTTCCCTACCCAAAAAATTAATAAATAAAAATTATATATTAATTGCAACGGAAAAGTAAATTAAATGCTACGCGGCAATTAAACCAACAAATTATGTTGCATTATTCTGATTTGTGTTTTTCGTACAGATGAAAAAAATAAAAAATACGGCTTGGGTAAACAATGTAAAAATTACGGGGTGACATGTCATGCTTATAAAGCGCCGCGAGTCCGGTTTCACGGACTGACCGGCTGATATCTAGTTCCCATCATGGTGTGGCGACCGAGTCACAGCATTTCCTTTCCTGTCTTGAGCACCCAACTAAATGCACTCCCACTTGCCCACTTCTCCAGCAGAGTCCACTTGCCAAGTAAAATAGGGCCAACTTTAAAAGCCTAAATTTATCAAGTCTCCCCTGCACTGCGTGGCTCTATATGCATGTGTACAAGTCCAGCCCCAACAATGAAACCGCAGTCACATGCATACAGTCACCAATTATTTTAAAATACTAGAGAGGGTTACGATCATCGCAACTAATAAGCCATTTGCGAGTTACATTTGAATAATGTCTGGTACAATGACTTGTTTAGTCACAAGTTACCGCTTAAATTTGAATTCCTCAGACTATCGAGACAGTTGCTATGTCACATGATTAGGGGCAAGCTTTTGCTTAGTTACGTAAGAGACGGTGAACACCCATACACAATTCTGAATGGATGTGTATGACACAATGGTACCAGGGTTTGCTCATCTGGAGGTTGCTATACAAAAGCTTGCCCCGAACCATGTGACATAGCAACTGTCTCGATAGTCTGAGGAATTCAAATTTAAGCGGTAACTTGTGACTAAACTAGTCATTGTACCAGACATTATTCAAATTTAACTCGCAAATGGCTTATTCTGATACAGTGTTTTAGGTTTCTTTTTTTGCAATTGTTTCTTCAATAAAATGTTTTTTGCAGTATTTCATGTAACTTTTATTGCGTAGTTGCATCAACAAATGACAAAAATGAAAATAATAAACAATAAATAAATAAATAAAATAACCAAAAAAAGCGTCACAGTAAAATCTCATACCTTATATTATATTTAAAAAAAGATTAAAAAGTTACGTTGCTGGTAGTGTCAGGCGTTCACGCGCTGGAGAGGTTTAGATAGCGCACACTACGCCCCTCTTCTGCAGCAACGATTAGTTCCCTTATTTTGTGGCAAATTGACCCAGCAGCATATCCTCCCCTGTCTCCCCTGCCTAGCCACTAGGGCCCTGACCACTTTAGGGGAGGAAGCAAGGCAGATCCCAATCACACTGTTGCCACAGACAGCAAAAGGCCTTGAACCTATATTAGTGCAGACGGCATTCGAACCCGGATCGCGTGGTCCAAGTGTTGAGACAGTCCCAGCACCTTATCCCACTGCGCTAGTAAGGTGTTGGTACTTTTACCCGTGAGTTTACAATGTATAGCCATACGAGTGCACCCAACCAGACTGGGAGAAAACAACAGACGGCAACATGTATCTATACTGAATGGAGACTCAAAAATTAACAAAATGAAAAAGGAAGAAGATTAAGCAAATCAATGAAATAAACAATTCAATAAATGAAGCAAACCAAAAACAAAAAAGATTAATCTTAAAAGTTGAGACCCCCCCCCCCAAAAAAAAAATTAAATAAATAAAATAAAAAATAATAAATAAAAAAAACACCCAATAAACGGTATAATTATTTTGAATTAGAACGTTTTGGGGGTCATGCTATTAATAGATTGCGTAAATATAAGAATCTATCACAACCTGGGGGTTCTGTGCTTCAACTTTTGAGGAGACTTGATCAATTTAGGCGTTAAAGTTGGCCCTATTTGACCGGGGAAGTGGAGAAGTGCTTCACGAAAACTGGCAGCAAGTCGGTTTAGGGAAAATTTCATTTTCTGGTGTGTTTTTTTCTGGGGTCGCTAGAAAAAATTCCAAACGGCTGACCTGCCAAAAATTGAAAAGAATTCTGAAGTTAATAGTTGTCCGGAGACTTACACGATTTTTAGCATTGGTTCCTATGGGAGTTTATTTAGTGGGGAGTCCAAGGCCCGTCTAGTTTGTTTCCTTCCAAGTGAAAACACCTCAACGCCGGTGAAGGTTTCCCTACGTCCGGGCATCAATCTTGAAAAATTTCCCTACCCAAAAAATTAATAAATAAAAATTATATATTAATTGCAACGGAAAAGAAAATTAAATGCTACGCGGCAATTAAACCAACAAATTATGTTGCATTATTCTGATTTGTGTTTTTCGTACAGATGAAAAAAATAAAAAATACGGCTTGGGTAAACAATGTAAAAATTACGGGGTGACATGTCATGCTTATAAAGCGCCGCGAGTCCGGTTTCACGGACTGACCGGCTGATATCTAGTTCCCATCATAGTGTGGCGACCGAGTCACAGCATTTCCTTTCCTGTCTTGAGCACCCAACTAAATGCACTCCCACTTGCCCACTTCTCCAGCAGAGTCCACTTGCCAAGTAAAATAGGGCCAACTTTAAAAGCCTAAATTTATCAAGTCTCCCCTGCACTGCGTGGCTCTATATGCATGTGTACAAGTCCAGCCCCAACAATGAAACCGCAGTCACATGCATACAGTCACCAATTATTTTAAAATACTAGAGAGGGTTACGATCATCGCAACTAATAAGCCATTTGCGAGTTACATTTGAATAATGTCTGGTACAATGACTTGTTTAGTCACAAGTTACCGCTTAAATTTGAATTCCTCAGACTATCGAGACAGTTGCTATGTCACATGATTAGGGGCAAGCTTTTGCTTAGTTACGTAAGAGACGGTGAACACCCATACACAATTCTGAATGGATGTGTATGACACAATGGTACCAGGGTTTGCTCATCTGGAGGTTGCTATACAAAAGCTTGCCCCGAACCATGTGACATAGCAACTGTCTCGATAGTCTGAGGAATTCAAATTTAAGCGGTAACTTGTGACTAAACTAGTCATTGTACCAGACATTATTCAAATTTAACTCGCAAATGGCTTATTCTGATACAGTGTTTTGGGTTTCTTTTTTTGCAATTGTTTCTTCAATAAAATGTTTTTTGCAGTATTTCATGTAACTTTTATTGCGTAGTTGCATCAACAAATGACAAAAATGAAAATAATAAACAATAAATAAATAAATAAAATAACCAAAAAAAGCGTCACAGTAAAATCTCATACCTTATATTATATTTAAAAAAAGATTAAAAAGTTACGTTGCTGGTAGTGTCAGGCGTTCACGCGCTGGAGAGGTTTAGATAGCGCACACTACGCCCCTCTTCTGCAGCAACGATTAGTTCCCTTATTTTGTGGCAAATTGACCCAGCAGCATATCCTCCCCTGTCTCCCCTGCCTAGCCACTAGGGCCCTGACCACTTTAGGGGAGGAAGCAAGGCAGATCCCAATCACACTGTTGCCACAGACAGCAAAAGGCCTTGAACCTATATTAGTGCAGACGGCATTCGAACCCGGATCGCGTGGTCCAAGTGTTGAGACAGTCCCAGCGCCTTATCCCACTGCGCTAGTAAGGTGTTGGTACTTTTACCCGTGAGTTTACAATGTATAGCCATACGAGTGCACCCAACCAGACTGGGAGAAAACAACAGACGGCAACATGTATCTATACTGAATGGAGACTCAAAAATTAACAAAATGAAAAAGGAAGAAGAAATATATAAGCAAATCAATGAAATAAACAATTCAATAAATGAAGCAAACCAAAAACAAAAAAGATTAATCTTAAAAGTTGAGACCCCCCCCCCCCAAAAAAAAAAATTAAATAAATAAAATAAAAAATAATAAATAAAAAAAACACCCAATAAACGGTATAATTATTTTGAATTAGAACGTTTTGGGGGTCATGCTATTAATAGATTGCGTAAATATAAGAATCTATCACAACCTGGGGGTTCTGTGCTTCAACTTTTGAGGAGACTTGATCAATTTAGGCGTTAAAGTTGGCCCTATTTGACCGGGGAAGTGGAGAAGTGCTTCACGAAAACTGGCAGCAAGTCGGTTTAGGGAAAATTTCATTTTCTGGTGTGTTTTTTTCTGGGGTCGCTAGAAAAAATTCCATACGGCTGACCTGCCAAAAATTGAAAAGAATTCTGAAGTTAATAGTTGTCCGGAGACTTACACGATTTTTAGCATTGGTTCCTATGGGAGTTTATTTAGTGGGGAGTCCAAGGCCCGTCTAGTTTGTTTCCTTCCAAGTGAAAACACCTCAACGCCGGTGAAGGTTTCCCTACGTCCGGGCATCAATCTTGAAAAATTTCCCTACCCAAAAAATTAATAAATAAAAATTATATATTAATTGCAACGGAAAAGAAAATTAAATGCTACGCGGCAATTAAACCAACAAATTATGTTGCATTATTCTGATTTGTGTTTTTCGTACAGATGAAAAAAATAAAAAATACGGCTTGGGTAAACAATGTAAAAATTACGGGGTGACATGTCATGCTTATAAAGCGCCGCGAGTCCGGTTTCACGGACTGACCGGCTGATATCTAGTTCCCATCATGGTGTGGCGACCGAGTCACAGCATTTCCTTTCCTGTCTTGAGCACCCAACTAAATGCACTCCCACTTGCCCACTTCTCCAGCAGAGTCCACTTGCCAAGTAAAATAGGGCCAACTTTAAAAGCCTAAATTTATCAAGTCTCCCCTGCACTGCGTGGCTCTATATGCATGTGTACAAGTCCAGCCCCAACAATGAAACCGCAGTCACATGCATACAGTCACCAATTATTTTAAAATACTAGAGAGGGTTACGATCATCGCAACTAATAAGCCATTTGCGAGTTACATTTGAATAATGTCTGGTACAATGACTTGTTTAGTCACAAGTTACCGCTTAAATTTGAATTCCTCAGACTATCGAGACAGTTGCTATGTCACATGATTAGGGGCAAGCTTTTGCTTAGTTACGTAAGAGACGGTGAACACCCATACACAATTCTGAATGGATGTGTATGACACAATGGTACCAGGGTTTGCTCATCTGGAGGTTGCTATACAAAAGCTTGCCCCGAACCATGTGACATAGCAACTGTCTCGATAGTCTGAGGAATTCAAATTTAAGCGGTAACTTGTGACTAAACTAGTCATTGTACCAGACATTATTCAAATTTAACTCGCAAATGGCTTATTCTGATACAGTGTTTTGGGTTTCTTTTTTTGCAATTGTTTCTTCAATAAAATGTTTTTTGCAGTATTTCATGTAACTTTTATTGCGTAGTTGCATCAACAAATGACAAAAATGAAAATAATAAACAATAAATAAATAAATAAAATAACCAAAAAAAGCGTCACAGTAAAATCTCATACCTTATATTATATTTAAAAAAAGATTAAAAAGTTACGTTGCTGGTAGTGTCAGGCGTTCACGCGCTGGAGAGGTTTAGATAGCGCACACTACGCCCCTCTTCTGCAGCAACGATTAGTTCCCTTATTTTGTGGCAAATTGACCCAGCAGCATATCCTCCCCTGTCTCCCCTGCCTAGCCACTAGGGCCCTGACCACTTTAGGGGAGGAAGCAAGGCAGATCCCAATCACACTGTTGCCACAGACAGCAAAAGGCCTTGAACCTATATTAGTGCAGACGGCATTCGAACCCGGATCGCGTGGTCCAAGTGTTGAGACAGTCCCAGCACCTTATCCCACTGCGCTAGTAAGGTGTTGGTACTTTTACCCGTGAGTTTACAATGTATAGCCATACGAGTGCACCCAACCAGACTGGGAGAAAACAACAGACGGCAACATGTATCTATACTGAATGGAGACTCAAAAATTAACAAAATGAAAAAGGAAGAAGAAATATATAAGCAAATCAATGAAATAAACAATTCAATAAATGAAGCAAACCAAAAACAAAAAAGATTAATCTTAAAAGTTGAGACCCCCCCCCCCCAAAAAAAAAAATTAAATAAATAAAATAAAAAATAATAAATAAAAAAAACACCCAATAAACGGTATAATTATTTTGAATTAGAACGTTTTGGGGGTCATGCTATTAATAGATTGCGTAAATATAAGAATCTATCACAACCTGGGGGTTCTGTGCTTCAACTTTTGAGGAGACTTGATCAATTTAGGCGTTAAAGTTGGCCCTATTTGACCGGGGAAGTGGAGAAGTGCTTCACGAAAACTGGCAGCAAGTCGGTTTAGGGAAAATTTCATTTTCTGGTGTGTTTTTTTCTGGGGTCGCTAGAAAAAATTCCATACGGCTGACCTGCCAAAAATTGAAAAGAATTCTGAAGTTAATAGTTGTCCGGAGACTTACACGATTTTTAGCATTGGTTCCTATGGGAGTTTATTTAGTGGGGAGTCCAAGGCCCGTCTAGTTTGTTTCCTTCCAAGTGAAAACACCTCAACGCCGGTGAAGGTTTCCCTACGTCCGGGCATCAATCTTGAAAAATTTCCCTACCCAAAAAATTAATAAATAAAAATTATATATTAATTGCAACGGAAAAGAAAATTAAATGCTACGCGGCAATTAAACCAACAAATTATGTTGCATTATTCTGATTTGTGTTTTTCGTACAGATGAAAAAAAAAAAAAATACGGCTTGGGTAAACAATGTAAAAATTACGGGGTGACATGTCATGCTTATAAAGCGCCGCGAGTCCGGTTTCACGGACTGACCGGCTGATATCTAGTTCCCATCATAGTGTGGCGACCGAGTCACAGCATTTCCTTTCCTGTCTTGAGCACCCAACTAAATGCACTCCCACTTGCCCACTTCTCCAGCAGAGTCCACTTGCCAAGTAAAATAGGGCCAACTTTAAAAGCCTAAATTTATCAAGTCTCCCCTGCACTGCGTGGCTCTATATGCATGTGTACAAGTCCAGCCCCAACAATGAAACCGCAGTCACATGCATACAGTCACCAATTATTTTAAAATACTAGAGAGGGTTACGATCATCGCAACTAATAAGCCATTTGCGAGTTACATTTGAATAATGTCTGGTACAATGACTTGTTTAGTCACAAGTTACCGCTTAAATTTGAATTCCTCAGACTATCGAGACAGTTGCTATGTCACATGATTAGGGGCAAGCTTTTGCTTAGTTACGTAAGAGACGGTGAACACCCATACACAATTCTGAATGGATGTGTATGACACAATGGTACCAGGGTTTGCTCATCTGGAGGTTGCTATACAAAAGCTTGCTATACAAAAGCTTGCCCCGAACCATGTGACATAGCAACTGTCTCGATAGTCTGAGGAATTCAAATTTAAGCGGTAACTTGTGACTAAACTAGTCATTGTACCAGACATTATTCAAATTTAACTCGCAAATGGCTTATTCTGATACAGTGTTTTGGGTTTCTTTTTTTGCAATTGTTTCTTCAATAAAATGTTTTTTGCAGTATTTCATGTAACTTTTATTGCGTAGTTGCATCAACAAATGACAAAAATGAAAATAATAAACAATAAATAAATAAATAAAATAACCAAAAAAAGCGTCACAGTAAAATCTCATACCTTATATTATATTTAAAAAAAGATTAAAAAGTTACGTTGCTGGTAGTGTCAGGCGTTCACGCGCTGGAGAGGTTTAGATAGCGCACACTACGCCCCTCTTCTGCAGCAACGATTAGTTCCCTTATTTTGTGGCAAATTGACCCAGCAGCATATCCTCCCCTGTCTCCCCTGCCTAGCCACTAGGGCCCTGACCACTTTAGGGGAGGAAGCAAGGCAGATCCCAATCACACTGTTGCCACAGACAGCAAAAGGCCTTGAACCTATATTAGTGCAGACGGCATTCGAACCCGGATCGCGTGGTCCAAGTGTTGAGACAGTCCCAGCGCCTTATCCCACTGCGCTAGTAAGGTGTTGGTACTTTTACCCGTGAGTTTACAATGTATAGCCATACGAGTGCACCCAACCAGACTGGGAGAAAACAACAGACGGCAACATGTATCTATACTGAATGGAGACTCAAAAATTAACAAAATGAAAAAGGAAGAAGAAATATATAAGCAAATCAATGAAATAAACAATTCAATAAATGAAGCAAGCCAAAAACAAAAAAGATTAATCTTAAAAGTTGAGACCCCCCCCCAAAAAAAAAAAATTAAATAAATAAAATAAAAAATAATAAATAAAAAAAACACCCAATAAACGGTATAATTATTTTGAATTAGAACGTTTTGGGGGTCATGCTATTAATAGATTGCGTAAATATAAGAATCTATCACAACCTGGGGGTTCTGTGCTTCAACTTTTGAGGAGACTTGATCAATTTAGGCGTTAAAGTTGGCCCTATTTGACCGGGGAAGTGGAGAAGTGCTTCACGAAAACTGGCAGCAAGTCGGTTTAGGGAAAATTTCATTTTCTGGTGTGTTTTTTTCTGGGGTCGCTAGAAAAAATTCCAAACGGCTGACCTGCCAAAAATTGAAAAGAATTCTGAAGTTAATAGTTGTCCGGAGACTTACACGATTTTTAGCATTGGTTCCTATGGGAGTTTATTTAGTGGGGAGTCCAAGGCCCGTCTAGTTTGTTTCCTTCCAAGTGAAAACACCTCAACGCCGGTGAAGGTTTCCCTACGTCCGGGCATCAATCTTGAAAAATTTCCCTACCCAAAAAATTAATAAATAAAAATTATATATTAATTGCAACGGAAAAGAAAATTAAATGCTACGCGGCAAT
Source organism: Leptasterias polaris (assembly GCA_037783415.1). Classification (NCBI taxonomy): domain Eukaryota; kingdom Metazoa; phylum Echinodermata; class Asteroidea; order Forcipulatida; family Asteriidae; genus Leptasterias; species Leptasterias polaris. The sequence continues at coordinate 2,867,422 of JAZGTN010000015.1, read as the reverse complement.
TAAACCAACAAATTATGTTGCATTATTCTGATTTGTGTTTTTCGTACAGATGAAAAAAATAAAAAATACGGCTTGGGTAAACAATGTAAAAATTACGGGGTGACATGTCATGCTTATAAAGCGCCGCGAGTCCGGTTTCACGGACTGACCGGCTGATATCTAGTTCCCATCATGGTGTGGCGACCGAGTCACAGCATTTCCTTTCCTGTCTTGAGCACCCAACTAAATGCACTCCCACTTGCCCACTTCTCCAGCAGAGTCCACTTGCCAAGTAAAATAGGGCCAACTTTAAAAGCCTAAATTTATCAAGTCTCCCCTGCACTGCGTGGCTCTATATGCATGTGTACAAGTCCAGCCCCAACAATGAAACCGCAGTCACATGCATACAGTCACCAATTATTTTAAAATACTAGAGAGGGTTACGATCATCGCAACTAATAAGCCATTTGCGAGTTACATTTGAATAATGTCTGGTACAATGACTTGTTTAGTCACAAGTTACCGCTTAAATTTGAATTCCTCAGACTATCGAGACAGTTGCTATGTCACATGATTAGGGGCAAGCTTTTGCTTAGTTACGTAAGAGACGGTGAACACCCATACACAATTCTGAATGGATGTGTATGACACAATGGTACCAGGGTTTGCTCATCTGGAGGTTGCTATACAAAAGCTTGCCCCGAACCATGTGACATAGCAACTGTCTCGATAGTCTGAGGAATTCAAATTTAAGCGGTAACTTGTGACTAAACTAGTCATTGTACCAGACATTATTCAAATTTAACTCGCAAATGGCTTATTCTGATACAGTGTTTTGGGTTTCTTTTTTTGCAATTGTTTCTTCAATAAAATGTTTTTTGCAGTATTTCATGTAACTTTTATTGCGTAGTTGCATCAACAAATGACAAAAATGAAAATAATAAACAATAAATAAATAAATAAAATAACCAAAAAAAGCGTCACAGTAAAATCTCATACCTTATATTATATTTAAAAAAAGATTAAAAAGTTACGTTGCTGGTAGTGTCAGGCGTTCACGCGCTGGAGAGGTTTAGATAGCGCACACTACGCCCCTCTTCTGCAGCAACGATTAGTTCCCTTATTTTGTGGCAAATTGACCCAGCAGCATATCCTCCCCTGTCTCCCCTGCCTAGCCACTAGGGCCCTGACCACTTTAGGGGAGGAAGCAAGGCAGATCCCAATCACACTGTTGCCACAGACAGCAAAAGGCCTTGAACCTATATTAGTGCAGACGGCATTCGAACCCGGATCGCGTGGTCCAAGTGTTGAGACAGTCCCAGCACCTTATCCCACTGCGCTAGTAAGGTGTTGGTACTTTTACCCGTGAGTTTACAATGTATAGCCATACGAGTGCACCCAACCAGACTGGGAGAAAACAACAGACGGCAACATGTATCTATACTGAATGGAGACTCAAAAATTAACAAAATGAAAAAGGAAGAAGAAATATATAAGCAAATCAATGAAATAAACAATTCAATAAATGAAGCAAACCAAAAACAAAAAAGATTAATCTTAAAAGTTGAGACCCCCCCCCCCCAAAAAAAAAAATTAAATAAATAAAATAAAAAATAATAAATAAAAAAAACACCCAATAAACGGTATAATTATTTTGAATTAGAACGTTTTGGGGGTCATGCTATTAATAGATTGCGTAAATATAAGAATCTATCACAACCTGGGGGTTCTGTGCTTCAACTTTTGAGGAGACTTGATCAATTTAGGCGTTAAAGTTGGCCCTATTTGACCGGGGAAGTGGAGAAGTGCTTCACGAAAACTGGCAGCAAGTCGGTTTAGGGAAAATTTCATTTTCTGGTGTGTTTTTTTCTGGGGTCGCTAGAAAAAATTCCATACGGCTGACCTGCCAAAAATTGAAAAGAATTCGGAAGTTAATAGTTGTCCGGAGACTTACACGATTTTTAGCATTGGTTCCTATGGGAGTTTATTTAGTGGGGAGTCCAAGGCCCGTCTAGTTTGTTTCCTTCCAAGTGAAAACACCTCAACGCCGGTGAAGGTTTCCCTACGTCCGGGCATCAATCTTGAAAAATTTCCCTACCCAAAAAATTAATAAATAAAAATTATATATTAATTGCAACGGAAAAGAAAATTAAATGCTACGCGGCAATTAAACCAACAAATTATGTTGCATTATTCTGATTTGTGTTTTTCGTACAGATGAAAAAAATAAAAAATACGGCTTGGGTAAACAATGTAAAAATTACGGGGTGACATGTCATGCTTATAAAGCGCCGCGAGTCCGGTTTCACGGACTGACCGGCTGATATCTAGTTCCCATCATGGTGTGGCGACCGAGTCACAGCATTTCCTTTCCTGTCTTGAGCACCCAACTAAATGCACTCCCACTTGCCCACTTCTCCAGCAGAGTCCACTTGCCAAGTAAAATAGGGCCAACTTTAAAAGCCTAAATTTATCAAGTCTCCCCTGCACTGCGTGGCTCTATATGCATGTGTACAAGTCCAGCCCCAACAATGAAACCGCAGTCACATGCATACAGTCACCAATTATTTTAAGATACTAGAGAGGGTTACGATCATCGCAACTAATAAGCCATTTGCGAGTTACATTTGAATAATGTCTGGTACAATGACTTGTTTAGTCACAAGTTACCGCTTAAATTTGAATTCCTCAGACTATCGAGACAGTTGCTATGTCACATGATTAGGGGCAAGCTTTTGCTTAGTTACGTAAGAGACGGTGAACACCCATACACAATTCTGAATGGATGTGTATGACACAATGGTACCAGGGTTTGCTCATCTGGAGGTTGCTATACAAAAGCTTGCCCCGAACCATGTGACATAGCAACTGTCTCGATAGTCTGAGGAATTCAAATTTAAGCGGTAACTTGTGACTAAACTAGTCATTGTACCAGACATTATTCAAATTTAACTCGCAAATGGCTTATTCTGATACAGTGTTTTGGGTTTCTTTTTTTGCAATTGTTTCTTCAATAAAATGTTTTTTGCAGTATTTCATGTAACTTTTATTGCGTAGTTGCATCAACAAATGACAAAAATGAAAATAATAAACAATAAATAAATAAATAAAATAACCAAAAAAAGCGTCACAGTAAAATCTCATACCTTATATTATATTTAAAAAAAGATTAAAAAGTTACGTTGCTGGTAGTGTCAGGCGTTCACGCGCTGGAGAGGTTTAGATAGCGCACACTACGCCCCTCTTCTGCAGCAACGATTAGTTCCCTTATTTTGTGGCAAATTGACCCAGCAGCATATCCTCCCCTGTCTCCCCTGCCTAGCCACTAGGGCCCTGACCACTTTAGGGGAGGAAGCAAGGCAGATCCCAATCACACTGTTGCCACAGACAGCAAAAGGCCTTGAACCTATATTAGTGCAGACGGCATTCGAACCCGGATCGCGTGGTCCAAGTGTTGAGACAGTCCCAGCACCTTATCCCACTGCGCTAGTAAGGTGTTGGTACTTTTACCCGTGAGTTTACAATGTATAGCCATACGAGTGCACCCAACCAGACTGGGAGAAAACAACAGACGGCAACATGTATCTATACTGAATGGAGACTCAAAAATTAACAAAATGAAAAAGGAAGAAGAAATATATAAGCAAATCAATGAAATAAACAATTCAATAAATGAAGCAAACCAAAAACAAAAAAGATTAATCTTAAAAGTTGAGACCCCCCCCCCCCAAAAAAAAAATTTAAATAAATAAAATAAAAAATAATAAATAAAAAAAACACCCAATAAACGGTATAATTATTTTGAATTAGAACGTTTTGGGGGTCATGCTATTAATAGATTGCGTAAATATAAGAATCTATCACAACCTGGGGGTTCTGTGCTTCAACTTTTGAGGAGACTTGATCAATTTAGGCGTTAAAGTTGGCCCTATTTGACCGGGGAAGTGGAGAAGTGCTTCACGAAAACTGGCAGCAAGTCGGTTTAGGGAAAATTTCATTTTCTGGTGTGTTTTTTTCTGGGGTCGCTAGAAAAAATTCCATACGGCTGACCTGCCAAAAATTGAAAAGAATTCTGAAGTTAATAGTTGTCCGGAGACTTACACGATTTTTAGCATTGGTTCCTATGGGAGTTTATTTAGTGGGGAGTCCAAGGCCCGTCTAGTTTGTTTCCTTCCAAGTGAAAACACCTCAACGCCGGTGAAGGTTTCCCTACGTCCGGGCATCAATCTTGAAAAATTTCCCTACCCAAAAAATTAATAAATAAAAATTATATATTAATTGCAACGGAAAAGAAAATTAAATGCTACGCGGCAATTAAACCAACAAATTATGTTGCATTATTCTGATTTGTGTTTTTCGTACAGATGAAAAAAATAAAAAATACGGCTTGGGTAAACAATGTAAAAATTACGGGGTGACATGTCATGCTTATAAAGCGCCGCGAGTCCGGTTTCACGGACTGACCGGCTGATATCTAGTTCCCATCATGGTGTGGCGACCGAGTCACAGCATTTCCTTTCCTGTCTTGAGCACCCAACTAAATGCACTCCCACTTGCCCACTTCTCCAGCAGAGTCCACTTGCCAAGTAAAATAGGGCCAACTTTAAAAGCCTAAATTTATCAAGTCTCCCCTGCACTGCGTGGCTCTATATGCATGTGTACAAGTCCAGCCCCAACAATGAAACCGCAGTCACATGCATACAGTCACCAATTATTTTAAAATACTAGAGAGGGTTACGATCATCGCAACTAATAAGCCATTTGCGAGTTACATTTGAATAATGTCTGGTACAATGACTTGTTTAGTCACAAGTTACCGCTTAAATTTGAATTCCTCAGACTATCGAGACAGTTGCTATGTCACATGATTAGGGGCAAGCTTTTGCTTAGTTACGTAAGAGACGGTGAACACCCATACACAATTCTGAATGGATGTGTATGACACAATGGTACCAGGGTTTGCTCATCTGGAGGTTGCTATACAAAAGCTTGCCCCGAACCATGTGACATAGCAACTGTCTCGATAGTCTGAGGAATTCAAATTTAAGCGGTAACTTGTGACTAAACTAGTCATTGTACCAGACATTATTCAAATTTAACTCGCAAATGGCTTATTCTGATACAGTGTTTTGGGTTTCTTTTTTTGCAATTGTTTCTTCAATAAAATGTTTTTTGCAGTATTTCATGTAACTTTTATTGCGTAGTTGCATCAACAAATGACAAAAATGAAAATAATAAACAATAAATAAATAAATAAAATAACCAAAAAAAGCGTCACAGTAAAATCTCATACCTTATATTATATTTAAAAAAAGATTAAAAAGTTACGTTGCTGGTAGTGTCAGGCGTTCACGCGCTGGAGAGGTTTAGATAGCGCACACTACGCCCCTCTTCTGCAGCAACGATTAGTTCCCTTATTTTGTGGCAAATTGACCCAGCAGCATATCCTCCCCTGTCTCCCCTGCCTAGCCACTAGGGCCCTGACCACTTTAGGGGAGGAAGCAAGGCAGATCCCAATCACACTGTTGCCACAGACAGCAAAAGGCCTTGAACCTATATTAGTGCAGACGGCATTCGAACCCGGATCGCGTGGTCCAAGTGTTGAGACAGTCCCAGCACCTTATCCCACTGCGCTAGTAAGGTGTTGGTACTTTTACCCGTGAGTTTACAATGTATAGCCATACGAGTGCACCCAACCAGACTGGGAGAAAACAACAGACGGCAACATGTATCTATACTGAATGGAGACTCAAAAATTAACAAAATGAAAAAGGAAGAAGAAATATATAAGCAAATCAATGAAATAAACAATTCAATAAATGAAGCAAACCAAAAACAAAAAAGATTAATCTTAAAAGTTGAGACCCCCCCAAAAAAAAAAAATTAAATAAATAAAATAAAAAATAATAAATAAAAAAAACACCCAATAAACGGTATAATTATTTTGAATTAGAACGTTTTGGGGGTCATGCTATTAATAGATTGCGTAAATATAAGAATCTATCACAACCTGGGGGTTCTGTGCTTCAACTTTTGAGGAGACTTGATCAATTTAGGCGTTAAAGTTGGCCCTATTTGACCGGGGAAGTGGAGAAGTGCTTCACGAAAACTGGCAGCAAGTCGGTTTAGGGAAAATTTCATTTTCTGGTGGTTTTTTTTCTGGGGTCGCTAGAAAAAATTCCAAACGGCTGACCTGCCAAAAATTGAAAAGAATTCTGAAGTTAATAGTTGTCCGGAGACTTACACGATTTTTAGCATTGGTTCCTATGGGAGTTTATTTAGTGGGGAGTCCAAGGCCCGTCTAGTTTGTTTCCTTCCAAGTGAAAACACCTCAACGCCGGTGAAGGTTTCCCTACGTCCGGGCATCAATCTTGAAAAATTTCCCTACCCCAAAAATTAATAAATAAAAATTATATATTAATTGCAACGGAAAAGAAAATTAAATGCTACGCGGCAATTAAACCAACAAATTATGTTGCATTATTCTGATTTGTGTTTTTCGTACAGATGAAAAAAATAAAAAATACGGCTTGGGTAAACAATGTAAAAATTACGGGGTGACATGTCATGCTTATAAAGCGCCGCGAGTCCGGTTTCACGGACTGACCGGCTGATATCTAGTTCCCATCATGGTGTGGCGACCGAGTCACAGCATTTCCTTTCCTGTCTTGAGCACCCAACTAAATGCACTCCCACTTGCCCACTTCTCCAGCAGAGTCCACTTGCCAAGTAAAATAGGGCCAACTTTAAAAGCCTAAATTTATCAAGTCTCCCCTGCACTGCGTGGCTCTATATGCATGTGTACAAGTCCAGCCCCAACAATGAAACCGCAGTCACATGCATACAGTCACCAATTATTTTAAAATACTAGAGAGGGTTACGATCATCGCAACTAATAAGCCATTTGCGAGTTACATTTGAATAATGTCTGGTACAATGACTTGTTTAGTCACAAGTTACCGCTTAAATTTGAATTCCTCAGACTATCGAGACAGTTGCTATGTCACATGATTAGGGGCAAGCTTTTGCTTAGTTACGTAAGAGACGGTGAACACCCATACACAATTCTGAATGGATGTGTATGACACAATGGTACCAGGGTTTGCTCATCTGGAGGTTGCTATACAAAAGCTTGCCCCGAACCATGTGACATAGCAACTGTCTCGATAGTCTGAGGAATTCAAATTTAAGCGGTAACTTGTGACTAAACTAGTCATTGTACCAGACATTATTCAAATTTAACTCGCAAATGGCTTATTCTGATACAGTGTTTTGGGTTTCTTTTTTTGCAATTGTTTCTTCAATAAAATGTTTTTTGCAGTATTTCATGTAACTTTTATTGCGTAGTTGCATCAACAAATGACAAAAATGAAAATAATAAACAATAAATAAATAAATAAAATAACCAAAAAAAGCGTCACAGTAAAATCTCATACCTTATATTATATTTAAAAAAAGATTAAAAAGTTACGTTGCTGGTAGTGTCAGGCGTTCACGCGCTAACAAGGTTTAGATAGCGCACACTACGCCCCTCTTCTGCAGCAACGATTAGTTCCCTTATTTTGTGGCAAATTGACCCAGCAGCATATCCTCCCCTGTCTCCCCTGCCTAGCCACTAGGGCCCTGACCACTTTAGGGGAGGAAGCAAGGCAGATCCCAATCACACTGTTGCCACAGACAGCAAAAGGCCTTGAACCTATATTAGTGCAGACGGCATTCGAACCCGGATCGCGTGGTCCAAGTGTTGAGACAGTCCCAGCACCTTATCCCACTGCGCTAGTAAGGTGTTGGTACTTTTACCCGTGAGTTTACAATGTATAGCCATACGAGTGCACCCAACCAGACTGGGAGAAAACAACAGACGGCAACATGTATCTATACTGAATGGAGACTCAAAAATTAACAAAATGAAAAAGGAAGAAGAAATATATAAGCAAATCAATGAAATAAACAATTCAATAAATGAAGCAAACCAAAAACAAAAAAGATTAATCTTAAAAGTTGAGACCCCCCCCCAAAAAAAAAAAAAAAATATAATAATAATAATAAATAAAAAAAACACCCAATAAACGGTATAATTATTTTGAATTAGAACGTTTTGGGGGTCATGCTATTAATAGATTGCGTAAATATAAGAATCTATCACAACCTGGGGGTTCTGTGCTTCAACTTTTGAGGAGACTTGATCAATTTAGGCGTTAAAGTTGGCCCTATTTGACCGGGGAAGTGGAGAAGTGCTTCACGAAAACTGGCAGCAAGTCGGTTTAGGGAAAATTTCATTTTCTGGTGTGTTTTTTTCTGGGGTCGCTAGAAAAAATTCCAAACGGCTGACCTGCCAAAAATTGAAAAGAATTCTGAAGTTAATAGTTGTCCGGAGACTTACACGATTTTTAGCATTGGTTCCTATGGGAGTTTATTTAGTGGGGAGTCCAAGGCCCGTCTAGTTTGTTTCCTTCCAAGTGAAAACACCTCAACGCCGGTGAAGGTTTCCCTACGTCCGGGCATCAATCTTGAAAAATTTCCCTACCCAAAAAATTAATAAATAAAAATTATATATTAATTGCAACGGAAAAGAAAATTAAATGCTACGCGGCAATTAAACCAACAAATTATGTTGCATTATTCTGATTTGTGTTTTTCGTACAGATGAAAAAAATAAAAAATACGGCTTGGGTAAACAATGTAAAAATTACGGGGTGACATGTCATGCTTATAAAGCGCCGCGAGTCCGGTTTCACGGACTGACCGGCTGATATCTAGTTCCCATCATGGTGTGGCGACCGAGTCACAGCATTTCCTTTCCTGTCTTGAGCACCCAACTAAATGCACTCCCACTTGCCCACTTCTCCAGCAGAGTCCACTTGCCAAGTAAAATAGGGCCAACTTTAAAAGCCTAAATTTATCAAGTCTCCCCTGCACTGCGTGGCTCTATATGCATGTGTACAAGTCCAGCCCCAACAATGAAACCGCAGTCACATGCATACAGTCACCAATTATTTAAAAATACTAGAGAGGGTTACGATCATCGCAACTAATAAGCCATTTGCGAGTTACATTTGAATAATGTCTGGTACAATGACTTGTTTAGTCACAAGTTACCGCTTAAATTTGAATTCCTCAGACTATCGAGACAGTTGCTATGTCACATGATTAGGGGCAAGCTTTTGCTTAGTTACGTAAGAGACGGTGAACACCCATACACAATTCTGAATGGATGTGTATGACACAATGGTACCAGGGTTTGCTCATCTGGAGGTTGCTATACAAAAGCTTGCCCCGAACCATGTGACATAGCAACTGTCTCGATAGTCTGAGGAATTCAAATTTAAGCGGTAACTTGTGACTAAACTAGTCATTGTACCAGACATTATTCAAATTTAACTCGCAAATGGCTTATTCTGATACAGTGTTTTGGGTTTCTTTTTTTGCAATTGTTTCTTCAATAAAATGTTTTTTGCAGTATTTCATGTAACTTTTATTGCGTAGTTGCATCAACAAATGACAAAAATGAAAATAATAAACAATAAATAAATAAATAAAATAACCAAAAAAAGCGTCACAGTAAAATCTCATACCTTATATTATATTTAAAAAAAGATTAAAAAGTTACGTTGCTGGTAGTGTCAGGCGTTCACGCGCTGGAGAGGTTTAGATAGCGCACACTACGCCCCTCTTCTGCAGCAACGATTAGTTCCCTTATTTTGTGGCAAATTGACCCAGCAGCATATCCTCCCCTGTCTCCCCTGCCTAGCCACTAGGGCCCTGACCACTTTAGGAGAGGAAGCAAGGCAGATCCCAATCACACTGTTGCCACAGACAGCAAAAGGCCTTGAACCTATATTAGTGCAGACGGCATTCGAACCCGGATCGCGTGGTCCAAGTGTTGAGACAGTCCCAGCACCTTATCCCACTGCGCTAGTAAGGTGTTGGTACTTTTACCCGTGAGTTTACAATGTATAGCCATACGAGTGCACCCAACCAGACTGGGAGAAAACAACAGACGGCAACATGTATCTATACTGAATGGAGACTCAAAAATTAACAAAATGAAAAAGGAAGAAGAAATATATAAGCAAATCAATGAAATAAACAATTCAATAAATGAAGCAAACCAAAAACAAAAAAGATTAATCTTAAAAGTTGAGACCCCCCCCCCCAAAAAAATAAAATAAATAAAATAAAAAATAATAAATAAAAAAAACACCCAATAAACGGTATAATTATTTTGAATTAGAACGTTTTGGGGGTCATGCTATTAATAGATTGCGTAAATATAAGAATCTATCACAACCTGGGGGTTCTGTGCTTCAACTTTTGAGGAGACTTGATCAATTTAGGCGTTAAAGTTGGCCCTATTTGACCGGGGAAGTGGAGAAGTGCTTCACGAAAACTGGCAGCAAGTCGGTTTAGGGAAAATTTCATTTTCTGGTGTGTTTTTTTCTGGGGTCGCTAGAAAAAATTCCAAACGGCTGACCTGCCAAAAATTGAAAAGAATTCTGAAGTTAATAGTTGTCCGGAGACTTACACGATTTTTAGCATTGGTTCCTATGGGAGTTTATTTAGTGGGGAGTCCAAGGCCCGTCTAGTTTGTTTCCTTCCAAGTGAAAACACCTCAACGCCGGTGAAGGTTTCCCTACGTCCGGGCATCAATCTTGAAAAATTTCCCTACCCAAAAAATTAATAAATAAAAATTATATATTAATTGCAACGGAAAAGAAAATTAAATGCTACGCGGCAATTAAACCAACAAATTATGTTGCATTATTCTGATTTGTGTTTTTCGTACAGATGAAAAAAATAAAAAATACGGCTTGGGTAAACAATGTAAAAATTACGGGGTGACATGTCATGCTTATAAAGCGCCGCGAGTCCGGTTTCACGGACTGACCGGCTGATATCTAGTTCCCATCATGGTGTGGCGACCGAGTCACAGCATTTCCTTTCCTGTCTTGAGCACCCAACTAAATGCACTCCCACTTGCCCACTTCTCCAGCAGAGTCCACTTGCCAAGTAAAATAGGGCCAACTTTAAAAGCCTAAATTTATCAAGTCTCCCCTGCACTGCGTGGCTCTATATGCATGTGTACAAGTCCAGCCCCAACAATGAAACCGCAGTCACATGCATACAGTCACCAATTATTTTAAATACTAGAGAGGGTTACGATCATCGCAACTAATAAGCCATTTGCGAGTTACATTTGAATAATGTCTGGTACAATGACTTGTTTAGTCACAAGTTACCGCTTAAATTTGAATTCCTCAGACTATCGAGACAGTTGCTATGTCACATGATTAGGGGCAAGCTTTTGCTTAGTTACGTAAGAGACGGTGAACACCCATACACAATTCTGAATGGATGTGTATGACACAATGGTACCAGGGTTTGCTCATCTGGAGGTTGCTATACAAAAGCTTGCCCCGAACCATGTGACATAGCAACTGTCTCGATAGTCCGAGGAATTCAAATTTAAGCGGTAACTTGTGACTAAACTAGTCATTGTACCAGACATTATTCAAATTTAACTCGCAAATGGCTTATTCTCAGTATTTCATGTAACTTTTATTGCGTAGTTGCATCAACAAATGACAAAAATGAAAATAATAAACAATAAATAAATAAATAAAATAACCAAAAAAAGCGTCACAGTATGAAATAAATGTTTCTGTCATCATTCTGATACAGTGTTTTGGGTTTCTTTTTTTGCAATTGTTTCTTCAATAAAATGTTTTTTGCAGTATTTCATGTAACTTTTATTGCGTAGTTGCATCAACAAATGACAAAAATGAAAATAATAAACAATAAATAAATAAATAAAATAACCAAAAAAAGCGTCACAGTAAAATCTCATACCTTATATTATATTTAAAAAAAGATTAAAAAGTTACGTTGCTGGTAGTGTCAGGCGTTCACGCGCTGGAGAGGTTTAGATAGCGCACACTACGCCCCTCTTCTGCAGCAACGATTAGTTCCCTTATTTTGTGGCAAATTGACCCAGCAGCATATCCTCCCCTGTCTCCCCTGCCTAGCCACTAGGGCCCTGACCACTTTAGGGGAGGAAGCAAGGCAGATCCCAATCACACTGTTGCCACAGACAGCAAAAGGCCTTGAACCTATATTAGTGCAGACGGCATTCGAACCCGGATCGCGTGGTCCAAGTGTTGAGACAGTCCCAGCACCTTATCCCACTGCGCTAGTAAGGTGTTGGTACTTTTACCCGTGAGTTTACAATGTATAGCCATACGAGTGCACCCAACCAGACTGGGAGAAAACAACAGACGGCAACATGTATCTATACTGAATGGAGACTCAAAAATTAACAAAATGAAAAAGGAAGAAGAAATATATAAGCAAATCAATGAAATAAACAATTCAATAAATGAAGCAAACCAAAAACAAAAAAGATTAATCTTAAAAGTTGAGACCCCCCCCAAAATAAAATATATATATAAATAAAATAAAAAATAATAAATAAAAAAAACACCCAATAAACGGTATAATTATTTTGAATTAGAACGTTTTGGGGGTCATGCTATTAATAGATTGCGTATATAAGAATCTATCACAACCTGGGGGTTCTGTGCTTCAACTTTTGAGGAGACTTGATCAATTTAGGCGTTAAAGTTGGCCCTATTTGACCGGGGAAGTGGAGAAGTGCTTCACGAAAACTGGCAGCAAGTCAGTTTAGGGAAAATTTCATTTTCTGGTGTGTTTTTTTCTGGGGTCGCTAGAAAAAATTCCAAACGGCTGACCTGCCAAAAATTGAAAAGAATTCTGAAGTTAATAGTTGTCCGGAGACTTACACGATTTTTAGCATTGGTTCCTATGGGAGTTTATTTAGTGGGGAGTCCAAGGCCCGTCTAGTTTGTTTCCTTCCAAGTGAAAACACCTCAACGCCGGTGAAGGTTTCCCTACGTCCGGGCATCAATCTTGAAAAATTTCCCTACCCAAAAAATTAATAAATAAAAATTATATATTAATTGCAACGGAAAAGAAAATTAAATGCTACGCGGCAATTAAACCAACAAATTATGTTGCATTATTCTGATTTGTGTTTTTCGTACAGATGAAAAAAATAAAAAATACGGCTTGGGTAAACAATGTAAAAATTACGGGGTGACATGTCATGCTTATAAAGCGCCGCGAGTCCGGTTTCACGGACTGACCGGCTGATATCTAGTTCCCATCATGGTGTGGCGACCGAGTCACAGCATTTCCTTTCCTGTCTTGAGCACCCAACTAAATGCACTCCCACTTGCCCACTTCTCCAGCAGAGTCCACTTGCCAAGTAAAATAGGGCCAACTTTAAAAGCCTAAATTTATCAAGTCTCCCCTGCACTGCGTGGCTCTATATGCATGTGTACAAGTCCAGCCCCAACAATGAAACCGCAGTCACATGCATACAGTCACCAATTATTTTAAATACTAGAGAGGGTTACGATCATCGCAACTAATAAGCCATTTGCGAGTTACATTTGAATAATGTCTGGTACAATGACTTGTTTAGTCACAAGTTACCGCTTAAATTTGAATTCCTCAGACTATCGAGACAGTTGCTATGTCACATGATTAGGGGCAAGCTTTTGCTTAGTTACGTAAGAGACGGTGAACACCCATACACAATTCTGAATGGATGTGTATGACACAATGGTACCAGGGTTTGCTCATCTGGAGGTTGCTATACAAAAGCTTGCCCCGAACCATGTGACATAGCAACTGTCTCGATAGTCCGAGGAATTCAAATTTAAGCGGTAACTTGTGACTAAACTAGTCATTGTACCAGACATTATTCAAATTTAACTCGCAAATGGCTTATTCTCAGTATTTCATGTAACTTTTATTGCGTAGTTGCATCAACAAATGACAAAAATGAAAATAATAAACAATAAATAAATAAATAAAATAACCAAAAAAAGCGTCACAGTATGAAATAAATGTTTCTGTCATCATTCTGATACAGTGTTTTGGGTTTCTTTTTTTGCAATTGTTTCTTCAATAAAATGTTTTTTGCAGTATTTCATGTAACTTTTATTGCGTAGTTGCATCAACAAATGACAAAAATGAAAATAATAAACAATAAATAAATAAATAAAATAACCAAAAAAAGCGTCACAGTAAAATCTCATACCTTATATTATATTTAAAAAAAGATTAAAAAGTTACGTTGCTGGTAGTGTCAGGCGTTCACGCGCTGGAGAGGTTTAGATAGCGCACACTACGCCCCTCTTCTGCAGCAACGATTAGTTCCCTTATTTTGTGGCAAATTGACCCAGCAGCATATCCTCCCCTGTCTCCCCTGCCTAGCCACTAGGGCCCTGACCACTTTAGGGGAGGAAGCAAGGCAGATCCCAATCACACTGTTGCCACAGACAGCAAAAGGCCTTGAACCTATATTAGTGCAGACGGCATTCGAACCCGGATCGCGTGGTCCAAGTGTTGAGACAGTCCCAGCACCTTATCCCACTGCGCTAGTAAGGTGTTGGTACTTTTACCCGTGAGTTTACAATGTATAGCCATACGAGTGCACCCAACCAGACTGGGAGAAAACAACAGACGGCAACATGTATCTATACTGAATGGAGACTCAAAAATTAACAAAATGAAAAAGGAAGAAGAAATATATAAGCAAATCAATGAAATAAACAATTCAATAAATGAAGCAAACCAAAAACAAAAAAGATTAATCTTAAAAGTTGAGACCCCCCCCAAAAAAAAATATATATATAAATAAAATAAAAAATAATAAATAAAAAAAACACCCAATAAACGGTATAATTATTTTGAATTAGAACGTTTTGGGGGTCATGCTATTAATAGATTGCGTATATAAGAATCTATCACAACCTGGGGGTTCTGTGCTTCAACTTTTGAGGAGACTTGATCAATTTAGGCGTTAAAGTTGGCCCTATTTGACCGGGGAAGTGGAGAAGTGCTTCACGAAAACTGGCAGCAAGTCAGTTTAGGGAAAATTTCATTTTCTGGTGTGTTTTTTTCTGGGGTCGCTAGAAAAAATTCCAAACGGCTGACCTGCCAAAAATTGAAAAGAATTCTGAAGTTAATAGTTGTCCGGAGACTTACACGATTTTTAGCATTGGTTCCTATGGGAGTTTATTTAGTGGGGAGTCCAAGGCCCGTCTAGTTTGTTTCCTTC
Organism: Leptasterias polaris; assembly: GCA_037783415.1. Lineage (NCBI taxonomy): Eukaryota > Metazoa > Echinodermata > Asteroidea > Forcipulatida > Asteriidae > Leptasterias > Leptasterias polaris. Next base: position 2,852,295 of record JAZGTN010000015.1, on the reverse strand, counting down.
CAAGTGAAAACACCTCAACGCCGGTGAAGGTTTCCCTACGTCCGGGCATCAATCTTGAAAAATTTCCCTACCCAAAAAATTAATAAATAAAAATTATATATTAATTGCAACGGAAAAGAAAATTAAATGCTACGCGGCAATTAAACCAACAAATGATGTTGCATTATTCTGATTTGTGTTTTTCGTACAGATGAAAAAAATAAAAAATACGGCTTGGGTAAACAATGTAAAAATTACGGGGTGACATGTCATGCTTATAAAGCGCCGCGAGTCCGGTTTCACGGACTGACCGGCTGATATCTAGTTCCCATCATGGTGTGGCGACCGAGTCACAGCATTTCCTTTCCTGTCTTGAGCACCCAACTAAATGCACTCCCACTTGCCCACTTCTCCAGCAGAGTCCACTTGCCAAGTAAAATAGGGCCAACTTTAAAAGCCTAAATTTATCAAGTCTCCCCTGCACTGCGTGGCTCTATATGCATGTGTACAAGTCCAGCCCCAACAATGAAACCGCAGTCACATGCATACAGTCACCAATTATTTTAAATACTAGAGAGGGTTACGATCATCGCAACTAATAAGCCATTTGCGAGTTACATTTGAATAATGTCTGGTACAATGACTTGTTTAGTCACAAGTTACCGCTTAAATTTGAATTCCTCAGACTATCGAGACAGTTGCTATGTCACATGATTAGGGGCAAGCTTTTGCTTAGTTACGTAAGAGACGGTGAACACCCATACACAATTCTGAATGGATGTGTATGACACAATGGTACCAGGGTTTGCTCATCTGGAGGTTGCTATACAAAAGCTTGCCCCGAACCATGTGACATAGCAACTGTCTCGATAGTCCGAGGAATTCAAATTTAAGCGGTAACTTGTGACTAAACTAGTCATTGTACCAGACATTATTCAAATTTAACTCGCAAATGGCTTATTCTCAGTATTTCATGTAACTTTTATTGCGTAGTTGCATCAACAAATGACAAAAATGAAAATAATAAACAATAAATAAATAAATAAAATAACCAAAAAAAGCGTCACAGTATGAAATAAATGTTTCTGTCATCATTCTGATACAGTGTTTTGGGTTTCTTTTTTTGCAATTGTTTCTTCAATAAAATGTTTTTTGCAGTATTTCATGTAACTTTTATTGCGTAGTTGCATCAACAAATGACAAAAATGAAAATAATAAACAATAAATAAATAAATAAAATAACCAAAAAAAGCGTCACAGTAAAATCTCATACCTTATATTATATTTAAAAAAAGATTAAAAAGTTACGTTGCTGGTAGTGTCAGGCGTTCACGCGCTGGAGAGGTTTAGATAGCGCACACTACGCCCCTCTTCTGCAGCAACGATTAGTTCCCTTATTTTGTGGCAAATTGACCCAGCAGCATATCCTCCCCTGTCTCCCCTGCCTAGCCACTAGGGCCCTGACCACTTTAGGGGAGGAAGCAAGGCAGATCCCAATCACACTGTTGCCACAGACAGCAAAAGGCCTTGAACCTATATTAGTGCAGACGGCATTCGAACCCGGATCGCGTGGTCCAAGTGTTGAGACAGTCCCAGCACCTTATCCCACTGCGCTAGTAAGGTGTTGGTACTTTTACCCGTGAGTTTACAATGTATAGCCATACGAGTGCACCCAACCAGACTGGGAGAAAACAACAGACGGCAACATGTATCTATACTGAATGGAGACTCAAAAATTAACAAAATGAAAAAGGAAGAAGAAATATATAAGCAAATCAATGAAATAAACAATTCAATAAATGAAGCAAACCAAAAACAAAAAAGATTAATCTTAAAAGTTGAGACCCCCCCCAAAAAAAAATATATATATAAATAAAATAAAAAATAATAAATAAATAAAACACCCAATAAACGGTATAATTATTTTGAATTAGAACGTTTTGGGGGTCATGCTATTAATAGATTGCGTAAATATAAGAATCTATCACAACCTGGGGGTTCTGTGCTTCAACTTTTGAGGAGACTTGATCAATTTAGGCGTTAAAGTTGGCCCTATTTGACCGGGGAAGTGGAGAAGTGCTTCACGAAAACTGGCAGCAAGTCAGTTTAGGGAAAATTTCATTTTCTGGTGTGTTTTTTTCTGGGGTCGCTAGAAAAAATTCCAAACGGCTGACCTGCCAAAAATTGAAAAGAATTCTGAAGTTAATAGTTGTCCGGAGACTTACACGATTTTTAGCATTGGTTCCTATGGGAGTTTATTTAGTGGGGAGTCCAAGGCCCGTCTAGTTTGTTTCCTTCCAAGTGAAAACACCTCAACGCCGGTGAAGGTTTCCCTACGTCCGGGCATCAATCTTGAAAAATTTCCCTACCCAAAAAATTAATAAATAAAAATTATATATTAATTGCAACGGAAAAGAAAATTAAATGCTACGCGGCAATTAAACCAACAAATGATGTTGCATTATTCTGATTTGTGTTTTTCGTACAGATGAAAAAAATAAAAAATACGGCTGGGGTAAACAATGTAAAAATTACGGGGTGACATGTCATGCTTATAAAGCGCCGCGAGTCCGGTTTCACGGACTGACCGGCTGATATCTAGTTCCCATCATGGTGTGGCGACCGAGTCACAGCATTTCCTTTCCTGTCTTGAGCACCCAACTAAATGCACTCCCACTTGCCCACTTCTCCAGCAGAGTCCACTTGCCAAGTAAAATAGGGCCAACTTTAAAAGCCTAAATTTATCAAGTCTCCCCTGCACTGCGTGGCTCTATATGCATGTGTACAAGTCCAGCCCCAACAATGAAACCGCAGTCACATGCATACAGTCACCAATTATTTTAAATACTAGAGAGGGTTACGATCATCGCAACTAATAAGCCATTTGCGAGTTACATTTGAATAATGTCTGGTACAATGACTTGTTTAGTCACAAGTTACCGCTTAAATTTGAATTCCTCAGACTATCGAGACAGTTGCTATGTCACATGATTAGGGGCAAGCTTTTGCTTAGTTACGTAAGAGACGGTGAACACCCATACACAATTCTGAATGGATGTGTATGACACAATGGTACCAGGGTTTGCTCATCTGGAGGTTGCTATACAAAAGCTTGCCCCGAACCATGTGACATAGCAACTGTCTCGATAGTCCGAGGAATTCAAATTTAAGCGGTAACTTGTGACTAAACTAGTCATTGTACCAGACATTATTCAAATTTAACTCGCAAATGGCTTATTCTCAGTATTTCATGTAACTTTTATTGCGTAGTTGCATCAACAAATGACAAAAATGAAAATAATAAACAATAAATAAATAAATAAAATAACCAAAAAAAGCGTCACAGTATGAAATAAATGTTTCTGTCATCATTCTGATACAGTGTTTTGGGTTTCTTTTTTTGCAATTGTTTCTTCAATAAAATGTTTTTTGCAGTATTTCATGTAACTTTTATTGCGTAGTTGCATCAACAAATGACAAAAATGAAAATAATAAACAATAAATAAATAAATAAAATAACCAAAAAAAGCGTCACAGTAAAATCTCATACCTTATATTATATTTTAAAAAAGATTAAAAAGTTACGTTGCTGGTAGTGTCAGGCGTTCACGCGCTGGAGAGGTTTAGATAGCGCACACTACGCCCCTCTTCTGCAGCAACGATTAGTTCCCTTATTTTGTGGCAAATTGACCCAGCAGCATATCCTCCCCTGTCTCCCCTGCCTAGCCACTAGGGCCCTGACCACTTTAGGGGAGGAAGCAAGGCAGATCCCAATCACACTGTTGCCACAGACAGCAAAAGGCCTTGAACCTATATTAGTGCAGACGGCATTCGAACCCGGATCGCGTGGTCCAAGTGTTGAGACAGTCCCAGCACCTTATCCCACTGCGCTAGTAAGGTGTTGGTACTTTTACCCGTGAGTTTACAATGTATAGCCATACGAGTGCACCCAACCAGACTGGGAGAAAACAACAGACGGCAACATGTATCTATACTGAATGGAGACTCAAAAATTAACAAAATGAAAAAGGAAGAAGAAATATATAAGCAAATCAATGAAATAAACAATTCAATAAATGAAGCAAACCAAAAACAAAAAAGATTAATCTTAAAAGTTGAGACCCCCCCCCCCCCCCCCAAAATAAATAAATAAATAAAATAAAAAATAATAAATAAAAAAAACACCCAATAAACGGTATAATTATTTTGAATTAGAACGTTTTGGGGGTCATGCTATTAATAGATTGCGTAAATATAAGAATCTATCACAACCTGGGGGTTCTGTGCTTCAACTTTTGAGGAGACTTGATCAATTTAGGCGTTAAAGTTGGCCCTATTTGACCGGGGAAGTGGAGAAGTGCTTCACGAAAACTGGCAGCAAGTCGGTTTAGGGAAAATTTCATTTTCTGGTGTGTTTTTTTCTGGGGTCGCTAGAAAAAATTCCAAACGGCTGACCTGCCAAAAATTGAAAAGAATTCTGAAGTTAATAGTTGTCCGGAGACTTACACGATTTTTAGCATTGGTTCCTATGGGAGTTTATTTAGTGGGGAGTCCAAGGCCCGTCTAGTTTGTTTCCTTCCAAGTGAAAACACCTCAACGCCGGTGAAGGTTTCCCTACGTCCGGGCATCAATCTTGAAAAATTTCCCTACCCAAAAAATTAATAAATAAAAATTATATATTAATTGCAACGGAAAAGAAAATTAAATGCTACGCGGCAATTAAACCAACAAATTATGTTGCATTATTCTGATTTGTGTTTTTCGTACAGATGAAAAAAATAAAAAATACGGCTTGGGTAAACAATGTAAAAATTACGGGGTGACATGTCATGCTTATAAAGCGCCGCGAGTCCGGTTTCACGGACTGACCGGCTGATATCTAGTTCCCATCATGGTGTGGCGACCGAGTCACAGCATTTCCTTTCCTGTCTTGAGCACCCAACTAAATGCACTCCCACTTGCCCACTTCTCCAGCAGAGTCCACTTGCCAAGTAAAATAGGGCCAACTTTAAAAGCCTAAATTTATCAAGTCTCCCCTGCACTGCGTGGCTCTATATGCATGTGTACAAGTCCAGCCCCAACAATGAAACCGCAGTCACATGCATACAGTCACCAATTATTTTAAAATACTAGAGAGGGTTACGATCATCGCAACTAATAAGCCATTTGCGAGTTACATTTGAATAATGTCTGGTACAATGACTTGTTTAGTCACAAGTTACCGCTTAAATTTGAATTCCTCAGACTATCGAGACAGTTGCTATGTCACATGATTAGGGGCAAGCTTTTGCTTAGTTACGTAAGAAACGGTGAACACCCATACACAATTCTGAATGGATGTGTATGACACAATGGTACCAGGGTTTGCTCATCTGGAGGTTGCTATACAAAAGCTTGCCCCGAACCATGTGACATAGCAACTGTCTCGATAGTCTGAGGAATTCAAATTTAAGCGGTAACTTGTGACTAAACTAGTCATTGTACCAGACATTATTCAAATTTAACTCGCAAATGGCTTATTCTGATACAGTGTTTTGGGTTTCTTTTTTTGCAATTGTTTCTTCAATAAAATGTTTTTTGCAGTATTTCATGTAACTTTTATTGCGTAGTTGCATCAACAAATGACAAAAATGAAAATAATAAACAATAAATAAATAAATAAAATAACCAAAAAAAGCGTCACAGTAAAATCTCATACCTTATATTATATTTAAAAAAAGATTAAAAAGTTACGTTGCTGGTAGTGTCAGGCGTTCACGCGCTGGAGAGGTTTAGATAGCGCACACTACGCCCCTCTTCTGCAGCAACGATTAGTTCCCTTATTTTGTGGCAAATTGACCCAGCAGCATATCCTCCCCTGTCTCCCCTGCCTAGCCACTAGGGCCCTGACCACTTTAGGGGAGGAAGCAAGGCAGATCCCAATCACACTGTTGCCACAGACAGCAAAAGGCCTTGAACCTATATTAGTGCAGACGGCATTCGAACCCGGATCGCGTGGTCCAAGTGTTGAGACAGTCCCAGCACCTTATCCCACTGCGCTAGTAAGGTGTTGGTACTTTTACCCGTGAGTTTACAATGTATAGCCATACGAGTGCACCCAACCAGACTGGGAGAAAACAACAGACGGCAACATGTATCTATACTGAATGGAGACTCAAAAATTAACAAAATGAAAAAGGAAGAAGAAATATATAAGCAAATCAATGAAATAAACAATTCAATAAATGAAGCAAACCAAAAACAAAAAAGATTAATCTTAAAAGTTGAGACCCCCCCCAAAAAAAAATATATATATAAATAAAATAAAAAATTATAAATAAAAAAAACACCCAATAAACGGTATAATTATTTTGAATTAGAACGTTTTGGGGGTCATGCTATTAATAGATTGCGTAAATATAAGAATCTATCACAACCTGGGGGTTCTGTGCTTCAACTTTTGAGGAGACTTGATCAATTTAGGCGTTAAAGTTGGCCCTATTTGACCGGGGAAGTGGAGAAGTGCTTCACGAAAACTGGCAGCAAGTCGGTTTAGGGAAAATTTCATTTTCTGGTGTGTTTTTTTCTGGGGTCGCTAGAAAAAATTCCAAACGGCTGACCTGCCAAAAATTGAAAAGAATTCTGAAGTTAATAGTTGTCCGGAGACTTACACGATTTTTAGCATTGGTTCCTATGGGAGTTTATTTAGTGGGGAGTCCAAGGCCCGTCTAGTTTGTTTCCTTCCAAGTGAAAACACCTCAACGCCGGTGAAGGTTTCCCTACGTCCGGGCATCAATCTTGAAAAATTTCCCTACCCAAAAAATTAATAAATAAAAATTATATATTAATTGCAACGGAAAAGAAAATTAAATGCTACGCGGCAATTAAACCAACAAATTATGTTGCATTATTCTGATTTGTGTTTTTCGTACAGATGAAAAAAATAAAAAATACGGCTTGGGTAAACAATGTAAAAATTACGGGGTGACATGTCATGCTTATAAAGCGCCGCGAGTCCGGTTTCACGGACTGACCGGCTGATATCTAGTTCCCATCATGGTGTGGCGACCGAGTCACAGCATTTCCTTTCCTGTCTTGAGCACCCAACTAAATGCACTCCCACTTGCCCACTTCTCCAGCAGAGTCCACTTGCCAAGTAAAATAGGGCCAACTTTAAAAGCCTAAATTTATCAAGTCTCCCCTGCACTGCGTGGCTCTATATGCATGTGTACAAGTCCAGCCCCAACAATGAAACCGCAGTCACATGCATACAGTCACCAATTATTTTAAAATACTAGAGAGGGTTACGATCATCGCAACTAATAAGCCATTTGCGAGTTACATTTGAATAATGTCTGGTACAATGACTTGTTTAGTCACAAGTTACCGCTTAAATTTGAATTCCTCAGACTATCGAGACAGTTGCTATGTCACATGATTAGGGGCAAGCTTTTGCTTAGTTACGTAAGAGACGGTGAACACCCATACACAATTCTGAATGGATGTGTATGACACAATGGTACCAGGGTTTGCTCATCTGGAGGTTGCTATACAAAAGCTTGCCCCGAACCATGTGACATAGCAACTGTCTCGATAGTCTGAGGAATTCAAATTTAAGCGGTAACTTGTGACTAAACTAGTCATTGTACCAGACATTATTCAAATTTAACTCGCAAATGGCTTATTCTGATACAGTGTTTTGGGTTTCTTTTTTTGCAATTGTTTCTTCAATAAAATGTTTTTTGCAGTATTTCATGTAACTTTTATTGCGTAGTTGCATCAACAAATGACAAAAATGAAAATAATAAACAATAAATAAATAAAATAACCAAAAAAAGCGTCACAGTAAAATCTCATACCTTATATTATATTTAAAAAAAGATTAAAAAGTTACGTTGCTGGTAGTGTCAGGCGTTCACGCGCTGGAGAGGTTTAGATAGCGCACACTACGCCCCTCTTCTGCAGCAACGATTAGTTCCCTTATTTTGTGGCAAATTGACCCAGCAGCATATCCTCCCCTGTCTCCCCTGCCTAGCCACTAGGGCCCTGACCACTTTAGGGGAGGAAGCAAGGCAGATCCCAATCACACTGTTGCCACAGACAGCAAAAGGCCTTGAACCTATATTAGTGCAGACGGCATTCGAACCCGGATCGCGTGGTCCAAGTGTTGAGACAGTCCCAGCACCTTATCCCACTGCGCTAGTAAGGTGTTGGTACTTTTACCCGTGAGTTTACAATGTATAGCCATACGAGTGCACCCAACCAGACTGGGAGAAAACAACAGACGGCAACATGTATCTATACTGAATGGAGACTCAAAAATTAACAAAATGAAAAAGGAAGAAGAAATATATAAGCAAATCAATGAAATAAACAATTCAATAAATGAAGCAAACCAAAAACAAAAAAGATTAATCTTAAAAGTTGAGACCCCCCCCCCCCCCCAAATAAATAAATAAATAAAATAAAAAATAATAAATAAAAAAACACCCAATAAACGGTATAATTATTTTGAATTAGAACGTTTTGGGGGTCATGCTATTAATAGATTGCGTAAATATAAGAATCTATCACAACCTGGGGGTTCTGTGCTTCAACTTTTGAGGAGACTTGATCAATTTAGGCGTTAAAGTTGGCCCTATTTGACCGGGGAAGTGGAGAAGTGCTTCACGAAAACTGGCAGCAAGTCGGTTTAGGGAAAATTTCATTTTCTGGTGTGTTTTTTTCTGGGGTCGCTAGAAAAAATTCCAAACGGCTGACCTGCCAAAAATTGAAAAGAATTCTGAAGTTAATAGTTGTCCGGAGACTTACACGATTTTTAGCATTGGTTCCTATGGGAGTTTATTTAGTGGGGAGTCCAAGGCCCGTCTAGTTTGTTTCCTTCCAAGTGAAAACACCTCAACGCCGGTGAAGGTTTCCCTACGTCCGGGCATCAATCTTGAAAAATTTCCCTACCCAAAAAATTAATAAATAAAAATTATATATTAATTGCAACGGAAAAGAAAATTAAATGCTACGCGGCAATTAAACCAACAAATTATGTTGCATTATTCTGATTTGTGTTTTTCGTACAGATGAAAAAAATAAAAAATACGGCTTGGGTAAACAATGTAAAAATTACGGGGTGACATGTCATGCTTATAAAGCGCCGCGAGTCCGGTTTCACGGACTGACCGGCTGATATCTAGTTCCCATCATGGTGTGGCGACCGAGTCACAGCATTTCCTTTCCTGTCTTGAGCACCCAACTAAATGCACTCCCACTTGCCCACTTCTCCAGCAGAGTCCACTTGCCAAGTAAAATAGGGCCAACTTTAAAAGCCTAAATTTATCAAGTCTCCCCTGCACTGCGTGGCTCTATATGCATGTGTACAAGTCCAGCCCCAACAATGAAACCGCAGTCACATGCATACAGTCACCAATTATTTTAAAATACTAGAGAGGGTTACGATCATCGCAACTAATAAGCCATTTGCGAGTTACATTTGAATAATGTCTGGTACAATGACTTGTTTAGTCACAAGTTACCGCTTAAATTTGAATTCCTCAGACTATCGAGACAGTTGCTATGTCACATGATTAGGGGCGAGCTTTTGCTTAGTTACGTAAGAGACGGTGAACACCCATACACAATTCTGAATGGATGTGTATGACACAATGGTACCAGGGTTTGCTCATCTGGAGGTTTCTATACAAAAGCTTGCCCCGAACCATGTGACATAGCAACTGTCTCGATAGTCTGAGGAATTCAAATTTAAGCGGTAACTTGTGACTAAACTAGTCATTGTACCAGACATTATTCAAATTTAACTCGCAAATGGCTTATTCTGATACAGTGTTTTGGGTTTCTTTTTTTGCAATTGTTTCTTCAATAAAATGTTTTTTGCAGTATTTCATGTAACTTTTATTGCGTAGTTGCATCAACAAATGACAAAAATGAAAATAATAAACAATAAATAAATAAATAAAATAACCAAAAAAAGCGTCACAGTAAAATCTCATACCTTATATTATATTTAAAAAAAGATTAAAAAGTTACGTTGCTGGTAGTGTCAGGCGTTCACGCGCTGGAGAGGTTTAGATAGCGCACACTACGCCCCTCTTCTGCAGCAACGATTAGTTCCCTTATTTTGTGGCAAATTGACCCAGCAGCATATCCTCCCCTGTCTCCCCTGCCTAGCCACTAGGGCCCTGACCACTTTAGGGGAGGAAGCAAGGCAGATCCCAATCACACTGTTGCCACAGACAGCAAAAGGCCTTGAACCTATATTAGTGCAGACGGCATTCGAACCCGGATCGCGTGGTCCAAGTGTTGAGACAGTCCCAGCACCTTATCCCACTGCGCTAGTAAGGTGTTGGTACTTTTACCCGTGAGTTTACAATGTATAGCCATACGAGTGCACCCAACCAGACTGGGAGAAAACAACAGACGGCAACATGTATCTATACTGAATGGAGACTCAAAAATTAACAAAATGAAAAAGGAAGAAGAAATATATAAGCAAATCAATGAAATAAACAATTCAATAAATGAAGCAAACCAAAAACAAAAAAGATTAATCTTAAAAGTTGAGACCCCCCCCCCCAAAAAAAATAAATAAAATAAAAAATAATAAATAAATAAAACACCCAATAAACGGTATAATTATTTTGAATTAGAACGTTTTGGGGGTCATGCTATTAATAGATTGCGTAAATATAAGAATCTATCACAACCTGGGGGTTCTGTGCTTCAACTTTTGAGGAGACTTGATCAATTTAGGCGTTAAAGTTGGCCCTATTTGACCGGGGAAGTGGAGAAGTGCTTCACGAAAACTGGCAGCAAGTCGGTTTAGGGAAAATTTCATTTTCTGGTGTGTTTTTTTCTGGGGTCGCTAGAAAAAATTCCAAACGGCTGACCTGCCAAAAATTGAAAAGAATTCTGAAGTTAATAGTTGTCCGGAGACTTACACGATTTTTAGCATTGGTTCCTATGGGAGTTTATTTAGTGGGGAGTCCAAGGCCCGTCTAGTTTGTTTCCTTCCAAGTGAAAACACCTCAACGCCGGTGAAGGTTTCCCTACGTCCGGGCATCAATCTTGAAAAATTTCCCTACCCAAAAAATTAATAAATAAAAATTATATATTAATTGCAACGGAAAAGAAAATTAAATGCTACGCGGCAATTAAACCAACAAATTATGTTGCATTATTCTGATTTGTGTTTTTCGTACAGATGAAAAAAATAAAAAATACGGCTTGGGTAAACAATGTAAAAATTACGGGGTGACATGTCATGCTTATAAAGCGCCGCGAGTCCGGTTTCACGGACTGACCGGCTGATATCTAGTTCCCATCATGGTGTGGCGACCGAGTCACAGCATTTCCTTTCCTGTCTTGAGCACCCAACTAAATGCACTCCCACTTGCCCACTTCTCCAGCAGAGTCCACTTGCCAAGTAAAATAGGGCCAACTTTAAAAGCCTAAATTTATCAAGTCTCCCCTGCACTGCGTGGCTCTATATGCATGTGTACAAGTCCAGCCCCAACAATGAAACCGCAGTCACATGCATACAGTCACCAATTATTTTAAAATACTAGAGAGGGTTACGATCATCGCAACTAATAAGCCATTTGCGAGTTACATTTGAATAATGTCTGGTACAATGACTTGTTTAGTCACAAGTTACCGCTTAAATTTGAATTCCTCAGACTATCGAGACAGTTGCTATGTCACATGATTAGGGGCAAGCTTTTGCTTAGTTACGTAAGAGACGGTGAACACCCATACACAATTCTGAATGGATGTGTATGACACAATGGTACCAGGGTTTGCTCATCTGGAGGTTGCTATACAAAAGCTTGCCCCGAACCATGTGACATAGCAACTGTCTCGATAGTCTGAGGAATTCAAATTTAAGCGGTAACTTGTGACTAAACTAGTCATTGTGTTAGACATTATTCAAATTTAACTCGCAAATGGCTTATTCTGATACAGTGTTTTGGGTTTCTTTTTTTGCAATTGTTTCTTCAATAAAATGTTTTTTGCAGTATTTCATGTAACTTTTATTGCGTAGTTGCATCAACAAATGACAAAAATGAAAATAATAAACAATAAATAAATAAATAAAATAACCAAAAAAAGCGTCACAGTAAAATCTCATACCTTATATTATATTTAAAAAAAGATTAAAAAGTTACGTTGCTGGTAGTGTCAGGCGTTCACGCGCTGGAGAGGTTTAGATAGCGCACACTACGCCCCTCTTCTGCAGCAACGATTAGTTCCCTTATTTTGTGGCAAATTGACCCAGCAGCATATCCTCCCCTGTCTCCCCTGCCTAGCCACTAGGGCCCTGACCACTTTAGGGGAGGAAGCAAGGCAGATCCCAATCACACTGTTGCCACAGACAGCAAAAGGCCTTGAACCTATATTAGTGCAGACGGCATTCGAACCCGGATCGCGTGGTCCAAGTGTTGAGACAGTCCCAGCACCTTATCCCACTGCGCTAGTAAGGTGTTGGTACTTTTACCCGTGAGTTTACAATGTATAGCCATACGAGTGCACCCAACCAGACTGGGAGAAAACAACAGACGGCAACATGTATCTATACTGAATGGAGACTCAAAAATTAACAAAATGAAAAAGGAAGAAGAAATATATAAGCAAATCAATGAAATAAACAATTCAATAAATGAAGCAAACCAAAAACAAAAAAGATTAATCTTAAAAGTTGAGACCCCCCCCCAAAAAAAAAAAATATAATAAAATAAAAAAAAAAAAAAAAAAAAAACACCCAATAAACGGTATAATTATTTTGAATTAGAACGTTTTGGGGGTCATGCTATTAATAGATTGCGTAAATATAAGAATCTATCACAACCTGGGGGTTCTGTGCTTCAACTTTTGAGGAGACTTGATCAATTTAGGCGTTAAAGTTGGCCCTATTTGACCGGGGAAGTGGAGAAGTGCTTCACGAAAACTGGCAGCAAGTCGGTTTAGGGAAAATTTCATTTTCTGGTGTGTTTTTTCTGGGGTCGCTAGAAAAAATTCCAAACGGCTGACCTGCCAAAAATTGAAAAGAATTCTGAAGTTAATAGTTGTCCGGAGACTTACACGATTTTTAGCATTGGTTCCTATGGGAGTTTATTTAGTGGGGAGTCCAAGGCCCGTCTAGTTTGTTTCCTTCCAAGTGAAAACACCTCAACGCCGGTGAAGGTTTCCCTACGTCCGGGCATCAATCTTGAAAAATTTCCCTACCCAAAAAATTAATAAATAAAAATTATATATTAATTGCAACGGAAAAGAAAATTAAATGCTACGCGGCAATTAAACCAACAAATTATGTTGCATTATTCTGATTTGTGTTTTTCGTACAGATGAAAAAAATAAAAAATACGGCTTGGGTAAACAATGTAAAAATTACGGGGTGACATGTCATGCTTATAAAGCGCCGCGAGTCCGGTTTCACGGACTGACCGGCTGATATCTAGTTCCCATCATGGTGTGGCGACCGAGTCACAGCATTTCCTTTCCTGTCTTGAGCACCCAACTAAATGCACTCCCACTTGCCCACTTCTCCAGCAGAGTCCACTTGCCAAGTAAAATAGGGCCAACTTTAAAAGCCTAAATTTATCAAGTCTCCCCTGCACTGCGTGGCTCTATATGCATGTGTACAAGTCCAGCCCCAACAATGAAACCGCAGTCACATGCATACAGTCACCAATTATTTTAAAATACTAGAGAGGGTTACGATCATCGCAACTAATAAGCCATTTGCGAGTTACATTTGAATAATGTCTGGTACAATGACTTGTTTAGTCACAAGTTACCGCTTAAATTTGAATTCCTCAGACTATCGAGACAGTTGCTATGTCACATGATTAGGGGCAAGCTTTTGCTTAGTTACGTAAGAGACGGTGAACACCCATACACAATTCTGAATGGATGTGTATGACACAATGGTACCAGGGTTTGCTCATCTGGAGGTTGCTATACAAAAGCTTGCCCCGAACCATGTGACATAGCAACTGTCTCGATAGTCTGAGGAATTCAAATTTAAGCGGTAACTTGTGACTAAACTAGTCATTGTACCAGACATTATTCAAATTTAACTCGCAAATGGCTTATTCTGATACAGTGTTTTGGGTTTCTTTTTTTGCAATTGTTTCTTCAATAAAATGTTTTTTGCAGTATTTCATGTAACTTTTATTGCGTAGTTGCATCAACAAATGACAAAAATGAAAATAATAAACAATAAATAAATAAATAAAATAACCAAAAAAAGCGTCACAGTAAAATCTCATACCTTATATTATATTTAAAAAAAGATTAAAAAGTTACGTTGCTGGTAGTGTCAGGCGTTCACGCGCTGGAGAGGTTTAGATAGCGCACACTACGCCCCTCTTCTGCAGCAACGATTAGTTCCCTTATTTTGTGGCAAATTGACCCAGCAGCATATCCTCCCCTGTCTCCCCTGCCTAGCCACTAGGGCCCTGACCACTTTAGGGGAGGAAGCAAGGCAGATCCCAATCACACTGTTGCCACAGACAGCAAAAGGCCTTGAACCTATATTAGTGCAGACGGCATTCGAACCCGGATCGCGTGGTCCAAGTGTTGAGACAGTCCCAGCACCTTATCCCACTGCGCTAGTAAGGTGTTGGTACTTTTACCCGTGAGTTTACAATGTATAGCCATACGAGTGCACCCAACCAGACTGGGAGAAAACAACAGACGGCAACATGTATCTATACTGAATGGAGACTCAAAAATTAACAAAATGAAAAAGGAAGAAGAAATATATAAGCAAATCAATGAAATAAACAATTCAATAAATGAAGCAAACCAAAAACAAAAAAGATTAATCTTAAAAGTTGAGACCCCCCCCAAAAAAAAAAATATATAATAAAATAAAAAATAAAAAATAAAAAAAACACCCAATAAACGGTATAATTATTTTGAATTAGAACGTTTTGGGGGTCATGCTATTAATAGATTGCGTAAATATAAGAATCTATCACAACCTGGGGGTTCTGTGCTTCAACTTTTGAGGAGACTTGATCAATTTAGGCGTTAAAGTTGGCCCTATTTGACCGGGGAAGTGGAGAAGTGCTTCACGAAAACTGGCAGCAAGTCGGTTTAGGGAAAATTTCATTTTCTGGTGTGTTTTTTCTGGGGTCGCTAGAAAAAATTCCAAACGGCTGACCTGCCAAAAATTGAAAAGAATTCTGAAGTTAATAGTTGTCCGGAGACTTACACGATTTTTAGCATTGGTTCCTATGGGAGTTTATTTAGTGGGGAGTCCAAGGCCCGTCTAGTTTGTTTCCTTCCAAGTGAAAACACCTCAACGCCGGTGAAGGTTTCCCTACGTCCGGGCATCAATCTTGAAAAATTTCCCTACCCAAAAAATTAATAAATAAAAATTATATATTAATTGCAACGGAAAAGAAAATTAAATGCTACGCGGCAATTAAACCAACAAATTATGTTGCATTATTCTGATTTGTGTTTTTCGTACAGATGAAAAAAATAAAAAATACGGCTTGGGTAAACAATGTAAAAATTACGGGGTGACATGTCATGCTTATAAAGCGCCGCGAGTCCGGTTTCACGGACTGACCGGCTGATATCTAGTTCCCATCATGGTGTGGCGACCGAGTCACAGCATTTCCTTTCCTGTCTTGAGCACCCAACTAAATGCACTCCCACTTGCCCACTTCTCCAGCAGAGTCCACTTGCCAAGTAAAATAGGGCCAACTTTAAAAGCCTAAATTTATCAAGTCTCCCCTGCACTGCGTGGCTCTATATGCATGTGTACAAGTCCAGCCCCAACAATGAAACCGCAGTCACATGCATACAGTCACCAATTATTTTAAAATACTAGAGAGGGTTACGATCATCGCAACTAATAAGCCATTTGCGAGTTACATTTGAATAATGTCTGGTACAATGACTTGTTTAGTCACAAGTTACCGCTTAAATTTGAATTCCTCAGACTATCGAGACAGTTGCTATGTCACATGATTAGGGGCAAGCTTTTGCTTAGTTACGTAAGAGACGGTGAACACCCATACACAATTCTGAATGGATGTGTATGACACAATGGTACCAGGGTTTGCTCATCTGGAGGTTGCTATACAAAAGCTTGCCCCGAACCATGTGACATAGCAACTGTCTCGATAGTCTGAGGAATTCAAATTTAAGCGGTAACTTGTGACTAAACTAGTCATTGTGTTAGACATTATTCAAATTTAACTCGCAAATGGCTTATTCTGATACAGTGTTTTGGGTTTCTTTTTTTGCAATTGTTTCTTCAATAAAATGTTTTTTGCAGTATTTCATGTAACTTTTATTGCGTAGTTGCATCAACAAATGACAAAAATGAAAATAATAAACAATAAATAAATAAATAAAATAACCAAAAAAAGCGTCACAGTAAAATCTCATACCTTATATTATATTTTAAAAAAGATTAAAAAGTTACGTTGCTGGTAGTGTCAGGCGTTCACGCGCTGGAGAGGTTTAGATAGCGCACACTACGCCCCTCTTCTGCAGCAACGATTAGTTCCCTTATTTTGTGGCAAATTGACCCAGCAGCATATCCTCCCCTGTCTCCCCTGCCTAGCCACTAGGGCCCTGACCACTTTAGGGGAGGAAGCAAGGCAGATCCCAATCACACTGTTGCCACAGACAGCAAAAGGCCTTGAACCTATATTAGTGCAGACGGCATTCGAACCCGGATCGCGTGGTCCAAGTGTTGAGACAGTCCCAGCACCTTATCCCACTGCGCTAGTAAGGTGTTGGTACTTTTACCCGTGAGTTTACAATGTATAGCCATACGAGTGCACCCAACCAGACTGGGAGAAAACAACAGACGGCAACATGTATCTATACTGAATGGAGACTCAAAAATTAACAAAATGAAAAAGGAAGAAGAAATATATAAGCAAATCAATGAAATAAACAATTCAATAAATGAAGCAAACCAAAAACAAAAAAGATTAATCTTAAAAGTTGAGACCCCCCCCCCCCAAAAAAAATAAATAAAATAAAAAATAATAAATAAATAAAACACCCAATAAACGGTATAATTATTTTGAATTAGAACGTTTTGGGGGTCATGCTATTAATAGATTGCGTAAATATAAGAATCTATCACAACCTGGGGGTTCTGTGCTTCAACTTTTGAGGAGACTTGATCAATTTAGGCGTTAAAGTTGGCCCTATTTGACCGGGGAAGTGGAGAAGTGCTTCACGAAAACTGGCAGCAAGTCGGTTTAGGGAAAATTTCATTTTCTGGTGTGTTTTTTTCTGGGGTCGCTAGAAAAAATTCCAAACGGCTGACCTGCCAAAAATTGAAAAGAATTCTGAAGTTAATAGTTGTCCGGAGACTTACACGATTTTTAGCATTGGTTCCTATGGGAGTTTATTTAGTGGGGAGTCCAAGGCCCGTCTAGTTTGTTTCCTTCCAAGTGAAAACACCTCAACGCCGGTGAAGGTTTCCCTACGTCCGGGCATCAATCTTGAAAAATTTCCCTACCCAAAAAATTAATAAATAAAAATTATATATTAATTGCAACGGAAAAGAAAATTAAATGCTACGCGGCAATTAAACCAACAAATTATGTTGCATTATTCTGATTTGTGTTTTTCGTACAGATGAAAAAAATAAAAAATACGGCTTGGGTAAACAATGTAAAAATTACGGGGTGACATGTCATGCTTATAAAGCGCCGCGAGTCCGGTTTCACGGACTGACCGGCTGATATCTAGTTCCCATCATGGTGTGGCGACCGAGTCACAGCATTTCCTTTCCTGTCTTGAGCACCCAACTAAATGCACTCCCACTTGCCCACTTCTCCAGCAGAGTCCACTTGCCAAGTAAAATAGGGCCAACTTTAAAAGCCTAAATTTATCAAGTCTCCCCTGCACTGCGTGGCTCTATATGCATGTGTACAAGTCCAGCCCCAACAATGAAACCGCAGTCACATGCATACAGTCACCAATTATTTTAAAATACTAGAGAGGGTTACGATCATCGCAACTAATAAGCCATTTGCGAGTTACATTTGAATAATGTCTGGTACAATGACTTGTTTAGTCACAAGTTACCGCTTAAATTTGAATTCCTCAGACTATCGAGACAGTTGCTATGTCACATGATTAGGGGCAAGCTTTTGCTTAGTTACGTAAGAGACGGTGAACACCCATACACAATTCTGAATGGATGTGTATGACACAATGGTACCAGGGTTTGCTCATCTGGAGGTTGCTATACAAAAGCTTGCCCCGAACCATGTGACATAGCAACTGTCTCGATAGTCTGAGGAATTCAAATTTAAGCGGTAACTTGTGACTAAACTAGTCATTGTACCAGACATTATTCAAATTTAACTCGCAAATGGCTTATTCTGATACAGTGTTTTGGGTTTCTTTTTTTGCAATTGTTTCTTCAATAAAATGTTTTTTGCAGTATTTCATGTAACTTTTATTGCGTAGTTGCATCAACAAATGACAAAAATGAAAATAATAAACAATAAATAAATAAATAAAATAACCAAAAAAAGCGTCACAGTAAAATCTCATACCTTATATTATATTTTAAAAAAGATTTAAAAGTTACGTTGCTGGTAGTGTCAGGCGTTCACGCGCTGGAGAGGTTTAGATAGCGCACACTACGCCCCTCTTCTGCAGCAACGATTAGTTCCCTTATTTTGTGGCAAATTGACCCAGCAGCATATCCTCCCCTGTCTCCCCTGCCTAGCCACTAGGGCCCTGACCACTTTAGGGGAGGAAGCAAGGCAGATCCCAATCACACTGTTGCCACAGACAGCAAAAGGCCTTGAACCTATATTAGTGCAGACGGCATTCGAACCCGGATCGCGTGGTCCAAGTGTTGAGACAGTCCCAGCACCTTATCCCACTGCGCTAGTAAGGTGTTGGTACTTTTACCCGTGAGTTTACAATGTATAGCCATACGAGTGCACCCAACCAGACTGGGAGAAAACAACAGACGGCAACATGTATCTATACTGAATGGAGACTCAAAAATTAACAAAATGAAAAAGGAAGAAGAAATATATAAGCAAATCAATGAAATAAACAATTCAATAAATGAAGCAAACCAAAAACAAAAAAGATTAATCTTAAAAGTTGAGACCCCCCCCCCCAAAAAAAAATAAATAAAATAAAAAATAATAAATAAATAAAACACCCAATAAACGGTATAATTATTTTGAATTAGAACGTTTTGGGGGTCATGCTATTAATAGATTGCGTAAATATAAGAATCTATCACAACCTGGGGGTTCTGTGCTTCAACTTTTGAGGAGACTTGATCAATTTAGGCGTTAAAGTTGGCCCTATTTGACCGGGGAAGTGGAGAAGTGCTTCACGAAAACTGGCAGCAAGTCGGTTTAGGGAAAATTTCATTTTCTGGTGTGTTTTTTTCTGGGGTCGCTAGAAAAAATTCCAAACGGCTGACCTGCCAAAAATTGAAAAGAATTCTGAAGTTAATAGTTGTCCGGAGACTTACACGATTTTTAGCATTGGTTCCTATGGGAGTTTATTTAGTGGGGAGTCCAAGGCCCGTCTAGTTTGTTTCCTTCCAAGTGAAAACACCTCAACGCCGGTGAAGGTTTCCCTACGTCCGGGCATCAATCTTGAAAAATTTCCCTACCCAAAAAATTAATAAATAAAAATTATATATTAATTGCAACGGAAAAGAAAATTAAATGCTACGCGGCAATTAAACCAACAAATTATGTTGCATTATTCTGATTTGTGTTTTTCGTACAGATGAAAAAAATAAAAAATACGGCTTGGGTAAACAATGTAAAAATTACGGGGTGACATGTCATGCTTATAAAGCGCCGCGAGTCCGGTTTCACGGACTGACCGGCTGATATCTAGTTCCCATCATGGTGTGGCGACCGAGTCACAGCATTTCCTTTCCTGTCTTGAGCACCCAACTAAATGCACTCCCACTTGCCCACTTCTCCAGCAGAGTCCACTTGCCAAGTAAAATAGGGCCAACTTTAAAAGCCTAAATTTATCAAGTCTCCCCTGCACTGCGTGGCTCTATATGCATGTGTACAAGTCCAGCCCCAACAATGAAACCGCAGTCACATGCATACAGTCACCAATTATTTTAAAATACTAGAGAGGGTTACGATCATCGCAACTAATAAGCCATTTGCGAGTTACATTTGAATAATGTCTGGTACAATGACTTGTTTAGTCACAAGTTACCGCTTAAATTTGAATTCCTCAGACTATCGAGACAGTTGCTATGTCACATGATTAGGGGCAAGCTTTTGCTTAGTTACGTAAGAGACGGTGAACACCCATACACAATTCTGAATGGATGTGTATGACACAATGGTACCAGGGTTTGCTCATCTGGAGGTTGCTATACAAAAGCTTGCCCCGAACCATGTGACATAGCAACTGTCTCGATAGTCTGAGGAATTCAAATTTAAGCGGTAACTTGTGACTAAACTAGTCATTGTACCAGACATTATTCAAATTTAACTCGCAAATGGCTTATTCTGATACAGTGTTTTGGGTTTCTTTTTTTGCAATTGTTTCTTCAATAAAATGTTTTTTGCAGTATTTCATGTAACTTTTATTGCGTAGTTGCATCAACAAATGACAAAAATGAAAATAATAAACAATAAATAAATAAATAAAATAACCAAAAAAAGCGTCACAGTAAAATCTCATACCTTATATTATATTTTAAAAAAGATTAAACAGTTACGTTGCTGGTAGTGTCAGGCGTTCACGCGCTGGAGAGGTTTAGATAGCGCACACTACGCCCCTCTTCTGCAGCAACGATTAGTTCCCTTATTTTGTGGCAAATTGACCCAGCAGCATATCCTCCCCTGTCTCCCCTGCCTAGCCACTAGGGCCCTGACCACTTTAGGGGAGGAAGCAAGGCAGATCCCAATCACACTGTTGCCACAGACAGCAAAAGGCCTTGAACCTATATTAGTGCAGACGGCATTCGAACCCGGATCGCGTGGTCCAAGTGTTGAGACAGTCCCAGCACCTTATCCCACTGCGCTAGTAAGGTGTTGGTACTTTTACCCGTGAGTTTACAATGTATAGCCATACGAGTGCACCCAACCAGACTGGGAGAAAACAACAGACGGCAACATGTAGGCCTATCTATACTGAATGGAGACTCAAAAATTAACAAAATGAAAAAGGAAGAAGAAATATATAAGCAAATCAATGAAATAAACAATTCAATAAATGAAGCAAACCAAAAACAAAAAAGATTAATCTTAAAAGTTGAGACCCCCCCCCAAATAAAAAAAATAAAAAAAAAATAATAATAATAAATTAAAAAAACACCCAATAAACGGTATAATTATTTTGAATTAGAACGTTTTGGGGGTCATGCTATTAATAGATTGCGTAAATATAAGAATCTATCACAACCTGGGGGTTCTGTGCTTCAACTTTTGAGGAGACTTGATCAATTTAGGCGTTAAAGTTGGCCCTATTTGACCGGGGAAGTGGAGAAGTGCTTCACGAAAACTGGCAGCAAGTCGGTTTAGGGAAAATTTCATTTTCTGGTGTGTTTTTTTCTGGGGTCGCTAGAAAAAATTCCAAACGGCTGACCTGCCAAAAATTGAAAAGAATTCTGAAGTTAATAGTTGTCCGGAGACTTACACGATTTTTAGCATTGGTTCCTATGGGAGTTTATTTAGTGGGGAGTCCAAGGCCCGTCTAGTTTGTTTCCTTCCAAGTGAAAACACCTCAACGCCGGTGAAGGTTTCCCTACGTCCGGGCATCAATCTTGAAAAATTTCCCTACCCAAAAAATTAATAAATAAAAATTATATATTAATTGCAACGGAAAAGAAAATTAAATGCTACGCGGCAATTAAACCAACAAATTATGTTGCATTATTCTGATTTGTGTTTTTCGTACAGATGAAAAAAATAAAAAATACGGCTTGGGTAAACAATGTAAAAATTACGGGGTGACATGTCATGCTTATAAAGCGCCGCGAGTCCGGTTTCACGGACTGACCGGCTGATATCTAGTTCCCATCATGGTGTGGCGACCGAGTCACAGCATTTCCTTTCCTGTCTTGAGCACCCAACTAAATGCACTCCCACTTGCCCACTTCTCCAGCAGAGTCCACTTGCCAAGTAAAATAGGGCCAACTTTAAAAGCCTAAATTTATCAAGTCTCCCCTGCACTGCGTGGCTCTATATGCATGTGTACAAGTCCAGCCCCAACAATGAAACCGCAGTCACATGCATACAGTCACCAATTATTTTAAAATACTAGAGAGGGTTACGATCATCGCAACTAATAAGCCATTTGCGAGTTACATTTGAATAATGTCTGGTACAATGACTTGTTTAGTCACAAGTTACCGCTTAAATTTGAATTCCTCAGACTATCGAGACAGTTGCTATGTCACATGATTAGGGGCAAGCTTTTGCTTAGTTACGTAAGAGACGGTGAACACCCATACACAATTCTGAATGGATGTGTATGACACAATGGTACCAGGGTTTGCTCATCTGGAGGTTGCTATACAAAAGCTTGCCCCGAACCATGTGACATAGCAACTGTCTCGATAGTCTGAGGAATTCAAATTTAAGCGGTAACTTGTGACTAAACTAGTCATTGTACCAGACATTATTCAAATTTAACTCGCAAATGGCTTATTCTGATACAGTGTTTTGGGTTTCTTTTTTTGCAATTGTTTCTTCAATAAAATGTTTTTTGCAGTATTTCATGTAACTTTTATTGCGTAGTTGCATCAACAAATGACAAAAATGAAAATAATAAACAATAAATAAATAAATAAAATAACCAAAAAAAGCGTCACAGTAAAATCTCATACCTTATATTATATTTTAAAAAAGATTAAACAGTTACGTTGCTGGTAGTGTCAGGCGTTCACGCGCTGGAGAGGTTTAGATAGCGCACACTACGCCCCTCTTCTGCAGCAACGATTAGTTCCCTTATTTTGTGGCAAATTGACCCAGCAGCATATCCTCCCCTGTCTCCCCTGCCTAGCCACTAGGGCCCTGACCACTTTAGGGGAGGAAGCAAGGCAGATCCCAATCACACTGTTGCCACAGACAGCAAAAGGCCTTGAACCTATATTAGTGCAGACGGCATTCGAACCCGGATCGCGTGGTCCAAGTGTTGAGACAGTCCCAGCACCTTATCCCACTGCGCTAGTAAGGTGTTGGTACTTTTACCCGTGAGTTTACAATGTATAGCCATACGAGTGCACCCAACCAGACTGGGAGAAAACAACAGACGGCAACATGTAGGCCTATCTATACTGAATGGAGACTCAAAAATTAACAAAATGAAAAAGGAAGAAGAAATATATAAGCAAATCAATGAAATAAACAATTCAATAAATGAAGCAAACCAAAAACAAAAAAGATTAATCTTAAAAGTTGAGACCCCCCCCCAAATAAAAAAAATAAAAAAAAAATAATAATAATAAATTAAAAAAACACCCAATAAACGGTATAATTATTTTGAATTAGAACGTTTTGGGGGTCATGCTATTAATAGATTGCGTAAATATAAGAATCTATCACAACCTGGGGGTTCTGTGCTTCAACTTTTGAGGAGACTTGATCAATTTAGGCGTTAAAGTTGGCCCTATTTGACCGGGGAAGTGGAGAAGTGCTTCACGAAAACTGGCAGCAAGTCGGTTTAGGGAAAATTTCATTTTCTGGTGTGTTTTTTTCTGGGGTCGCTAGAAAAAATTCCAAACGGCTGACCTGCCAAAAATTGAAAAGAATTCTGAAGTTAATAGTTGTCCGGAGACTTACACGATTTTTAGCATTGGTTCCTATGGGAGTTTATTTAGTGGGGAGTCCAAGGCCCGTCTAGTTTGTTTCCTTCCAAGTGAAAACACCTCAACGCCGGTGAAGGTTTCCCTACGTCCGGGCATCAATCTTGAAAAATTTCCCTACCCAAAAAATTAATAAATAAAAATTATATATTAATTGCAACGGAAAAGAAAATTAAATGCTACGCGGCAATTAAACCAACAAATTATGTTGCATTATTCTGATTTGTGTTTTTCGTACAGATGAAAAAAATAAAAAATACGGCTTGGGTAAACAATGTATAAATTACGGGGTGACATGTCATGCTTATAAAGCGCCGCGAGTCCGGTTTCACGGACTGACCGGCTGATATCTAGTTCCCATCATGGTGTGGCGACCGAGTCACAGCATTTCCTTTCCTGTCTTGAGCACCCAACTAAATGCACTCCCACTTGCCCACTTCTCCAGCAGAGTCCACTTGCCAAGTAAAATAGGGCCAACTTTAAAAGCCTAAATTTATGCGTGGCTCTATATGCATGTGTACAAGTCCAGCCCCAACAATGAAACCGCAGTCACATGCATACAGTCACCAATTATTTTAAAATACTAGAGAGGGTTACGATCATCGCAACTAATAAGCCATTTGCGAGTTACATTTGAATAATGTCTGGTACAATGACTTGTTTAGTCACAAGTTACCGCTTAAATTTGAATTCCTCAGACTATCGAGACAGTTGCTATGTCACATGATTAGGGGCAAGCTTTTGCTTAGTTACGTAAGAGACGGTGAACACCCATACACAATTCTGAATGGATGTGTATGACACAATGGTACCAGGGTTTGCTCATCTGGAGGTTGCTATACAAAAGCTTGCCCCGAACCATGTGACATAGCAACTGTCTCGATAGTCTGAGGAATTCAAATTTAAGCGGTAACTTGTGACTAAACTAGTCATTGTACCAGACATTATTCAAATTTAACTCGCAAATGGCTTATTCTGATACAGTGTTTTGGGTTTCTTTTTTTGCAATTGTTTCTTCAATAAAATGTTTTTTGCAGTATTTCATGTAACTTTTATTGCGTAGTTGCATCAACAAATGACAAAAATGAAAATAATAAACAATAAATAAATAAATAAAATAACCAAAAAAAGCGTCACAGTAAAATCTCATACCTTATATTATATTTAAAAAAAGATTAAAAAGTTACGTTGCTGGTAGTGTCAGGCGTTCACGCGCTGGAGAGGTTTAGATAGCGCACACTACGCCCCTCTTCTGCAGCAACGATTAGTTCCCTTATTTTGTGGCAAATTGACCCAGCAGCATATCCTCCCCTGTCTCCCCTGCCTAGCCACTAGGGCCCTGACCACTTTAGGGGAGGAAGCAAGGCAGATCCCAATCACACTGTTGCCACAGACAGCAAAAGGCCTTGAACCTATATTAGTGCAGACGGCATTCGAACCCGGATCGCGTGGTCCAAGTGTTGAGACAGTCCCAGCACCTTATCCCACTGCGCTAGTAAGGTGTTGGTACTTTTACCCGTGAGTTTACAATGTATAGCCATACGAGTGCACCCAACCAGACTGGGAGAAAACAACAGACGGCAACATGTATCTATACTGAATGGAGACTCAAAAATTAACAAAATGAAAAAGGAAGAAGAAATATATAAGCAAATCAATGAAATAAACAATTCAATAAATGAAGCAAACCAAAAACAAAAAAGATTAATCTTAAAAGTTGAGACCCCCCCCCCCCCCAAATAAATAAATAAATAAAATAAAAAATAATAAATAAAAAAACAAAAAACAAAATGAAAAAGGAAGAAGAAATATATAAGCAAATCAATGAAATAAACAATTCAATAAATGAAGCAAACAAAAACAAAAAAGATTAATCTTAAAAGTTGAGACCCCCCCCCCCCCCAAATAAATAAATAAATAAAATAAAAAATAATAAATAAAAAAACACCCAATAAACGGTATAATTATTTTGAATTAGAACGTTTTGGGGGTCATGCTATTAATAGATTGCGTAAATATAAGAATCTATCACAACCTGGGGGTTCTGTGCTTCAACTTTTGAGGAGACTTGATCAATTTAGGCGTTAAAGTTGGCCCTATTTGACCGGGGAAGTGGAGAAGTGCTTCACGAAAACTGGCAGCAAGTCGGTTTAGGGAAAATTTCATTTTCTGGTGTGTTTTTTTCTGGGGTCGCTAGAAAAAATTCCAAACGGCTGACCTGCCAAAAATTGAAAAGAATTCTGAAGTTAATAGTTGTCCGGAGACTTACACGATTTTTAGCATTGGTTCCTATGGGAGTTTATTTAGTGGGGAGTCCAAGGCCCGTCTAGTTTGTTTCCTTCCAAGTGAAAACACCTCAACGCCGGTGAAGGTTTCCCTACGTCCGGGCATCAATCTTGAAAAATTTCCCTACCCAAAAAATTAATAAATAAAAATTATATATTAATTGCAACGGAAAAGAAAATTAAATGCTACGCGGCAATTAAACCAACAAATTATGTTGCATTATTCTGATTTGTGTTTTTCGTACAGATGAAAAAAATAAAAAATACGGCTTGGGTAAACAATGTATAAATTACGGGGTGACATGTCATGCTTATAAAGCGCCGCGAGTCCGGTTTCACGGACTGACCGGCTGATATCTAGTTCCCATCATGGTGTGGCGACCGAGTCACAGCATTTCCTTTCCTGTCTTGAGCACCCAACTAAATGCACTCCCACTTGCCCACTTCTCCAGCAGAGTCCACTTGCCAAGTAAAATAGGGCCAACTTTAAAAGCCTAAATTTATGCGTGGCTCTATATGCATGTGTACAAGTCCAGCCCCAACAATGAAACCGCAGTCACATGCATACAGTCACCAATTATTTTAAAATACTAGAGAGGGTTACGATCATCGCAACTAATAAGCCATTTGCGAGTTACATTTGAATAATGTCTGGTACAATGACTTGTTTAGTCACAAGTTACCGCTTAAATTTGAATTCCTCAGACTATCGAGACAGTTGCTATGTCACATGATTAGGGGCAAGCTTTTGCTTAGTTACGTAAGAGACGGTGAACACCCATACACAATTCTGAATGGATGTGTATGACACAATGGTACCAGGGTTTGCTCATCTGGAGGTTGCTATACAAAAGCTTGCCCCGAACCATGTGACATAGCAACTGTCTCGATAGTCTGAGGAATTCAAATTTAAGCGGTAACTTGTGACTAAACTAGTCATTGTACCAGACATTATTCAAATTTAACTCGCAAATGGCTTATTCTGATACAGTGTTTTGGGTTTCTTTTTTTGCAATTGTTTCTTCAATAAAATGTTTTTTGCAGTATTTCATGTAACTTTTATTGCGTAGTTGCATCAACAAATGACAAAAATGAAAATAATAAACAATAAATAAATAAATAAAATAACCAAAAAAAGCGTCACAGTAAAATCTCATACCTTATATTATATTTAAAAAAAGATTAAAAAGTTACGTTGCTGGTAGTGTCAGGCGTTCACGCGCTGGAGAGGTTTAGATAGCGCACACTACGCCCCTCTTCTGCAGCAACGATTAGTTCCCTTATTTTGTGGCAAATTGACCCAGCAGCATATCCTCCCCTGTCTCCCCTGCCTAGCCACTAGGGCCCTGACCACTTTAGGGGAGGAAGCAAGGCAGATCCCAATCACACTGTTGCCACAGACAGCAAAAGGCCTTGAACCTATATTAGTGCAGACGGCATTCGAACCCGGATCGCGTGGTCCAAGTGTTGAGACAGTCCCAGCACCTTATCCCACTGCGCTAGTAAGGTGTTGGTACTTTTACCCGTGAGTTTACAATGTATAGCCATACGAGTGCACCCAACCAGACTGGGAGAAAACAACAGACGGCAACATGTATCTATACTGAATGGAGACTCAAAAATTAACAAAATGAAAAAGGAAGAAGAAATATATAAGCAAATCAATGAAATAAACAATTCAATAAATGAAGCAAACCATGCAGATAGGAGTCTTGTGTGGATGCCCATGGTGCAGTGTAGTACTGGCCATTGTTTAAACATTTAATCCCCTAAGTTGCTGCATATATAATGAGGCGTGCGGTTTCTTGGGGGGCACCATGCCTTGGTGCAGGGAGGCGGGAGGTCTGCCAAGAGTGTTTATTACCTCCATGGTTAGACAGTCAGGAATGTTTTACTACCAGAGACCATCCTCTCCAAACCCCACCCCCCACCAACACATGTTCCCCATCTAATTTTGCCTTTTTCACTTAACCCCATTTTCCCCCCCCCTTTTTTTTCCCTTAACCCCTTTTTCCCCCCCCCCCCCCTTTTTTTTCTTTCCCCCTATTAAGAACTATCCACATATCGCCTCATACGTTCTTTAAAGCTTTAATTTCCAAGAACTTTATAAATACTATAACTAAAGCTTTTTTGAACATTGTGAGTGCGTTCCGGTAATACTATTTTTGGTGCTTGTCCTCCCAAAAAAAACACTCTATATGATGCTTATATATACAAAACTATCAAAATGTTGTTTGTGGCCACATTAGTCTCGTCTTTTAGTCTGCTTGCACAAGGTTACACGTTTGATTCGCTTTTTCCCTACACACATCTTATAAATATTTCAGTACAAGTCATAATAATGACTTTCAGTTGAACTATGTACAACTACAAGTCATTATCATGACTTATTATCTATCATAGCAGTTTTTTTGTAAATGAGATATACCGATTTGTAATAATTATTACGATTAATGCTTACTCGGTAGTGATGTTTCTGGTCATTATTATAACTTTGTGTCCCCGCATTTTCCTCTCTTTTCAAAGCCCCTTCGTAATTGTCAGTGTTAAAAAGTATGTTTGGTTTAAAAAGTATTGGCATATTTTGAACTTGCTCGCGCCCAAACAAAACACATTTTAGATCCAAAAAGAACATAATTAGAAGGGCGTGGCCGGAACGGACCAAAGATTAATAATTGGCTTAGCATGTCTCGGTTTCTGTTGACAGTATTTGTGCTTGTTAGTGTTGCTTTCTTCTGTAAAGAAAAAGGTTTTCAAAAAATAAAAAGGGGGAATTTATATTATTGTTTATGTTTGTTCGTGTTCTGTTCTAGGTCAATTATCTTTGATGTAATATATTTTTAAAATAACCAAGTGGTGACGAGAGACGAAGCCCCATTTGTTTTCAGGGTGCACCACTAAATAGGCCAAAAGTCATGCGCAAAACTGGTTATCATATTTCCAAATTCTTTTGAATAATAACGTTTTGGGGTCATGCAATTAATAGATTGTGTAATTAGGGGTCTATAACAATTTATCACAACCTGGGGGCTATGTGCTTTAACTTTTGAGAAGACGTGTTAAATGTAGGCTTTGAGGTTGGTCCTATTTGGCTTGGGAAGTGAAAAGGTGATCATGTAAACTTGCATTGATTTAGGAAAAAAGTACATGATTAATTTGGGGTTTTTTTCTGGGGTAGCAAAAATTCCGAAAAGCTGACCTGCCAAAAATTGAAAAGAAATCTGAAGTTTTATTAGTTGTCCGAAAATATATTTGATTGATTTTCAAGAGGCTCAAATACTTTAAATAGCCTATTTGTTTTTGAGTATTTTTGAATATTTTAGCACTAGCATTGGTTGCTATGAGAGTTTAGCACCTTTTAGAGCTTTTTAGCGCCCTCCCGTGTTAAAAAATTGAGCTGCAAAACACTGGGTTGAATTTCTGCCAAAATGCATATTCATGAATATTCAAATCACACTGTTTATTTGGCAAATAATGCGAACACAGGGTAAGAAAACCTCCATTTATGATCCAGCCGTAAAAAGGTGTCAGTAGACAGTTTACCCAAAGCATTTACGTGACAAAATATGACGGGATTGAACTTTAGATAGTTTAATACAGAAAATAGTATTGGCTCAGAAATAAACACAACATTACGACTGCAAGAGACTAATCACAACTTGCGCATGCGTATTTTAATCACAACCATTGTGGTTTAGCTTCATACGTCGTGTTGGTTATATGCCTCACGCATTTGGATCCTACCACCAATCACCATTGCCACACACGTGGAGTGTCGTAAACTAACGCTTGGTGAAGGCATGGAGGGTAAGGAAGGCTCAGGTTTGATGATTTTTAAATATTGTTTCAAACTATTATTAAAAATAAATGGATCATGGATTAGTATTGATGGTAAATTGGATCATGGATTAGTCTGATGGATTGAGTATGATGGTGAATTGTTAAATAATGACGATAGTCGATTGACTGCACTCTCTGACTGAGTCTCTCTCATCATGTCTCTCGTCTCTACTCTCAGTCTCTGCAGAATACCAGTTAATACTCCTACCTAGAACTACGAGTATGACTCTATTATGAGGTTCGTTCCGCTATCGTCTCCATTACCCTCATACTCATACTCAGTCATACTTCGATTAGCTTCCCCGGGTCGACCCCGGTTCTCCTAGAACTATGAGGTTCATTCAGCTATCGTCTCCATTACCCTCATAGAGTGACATGTACAAAATCCTATTCGAAACTTTTTTCCCTTCACGTTTCTGCACCTACAGTTAATTTCCCATACCGGATCACGCCAAAATTAGGCTTTATGTGTTCCTTATACTCTCATCGAGGTCGGGTTGGGTCCAGAAAATCCACTCCGCAAAACAAAAGTTGCAAAAAGTGATAAATTCTCACCGTTTTCAGAATCCTCGCCTTCCGTTAACAAAATGGTCGCCGTTGAAATTTTTGAGCTGGTAATGCTGCGTGCTACGCTGGTAACAAACCCAACGGTTCACGTATACAATCATAGGCGCAATGCTGGTCCACAACAACCAATGTTCTGTATACGTGAATCGTTGATAATCGTTACCATCGTAGCGCGCAGCATTACCAGGAGGAAAATTTCAACGGCGGCCATTTTGTTAACGGAAGGCGAGGATTCTGAAAACGGTGAGAATTTATCACTTTTTGCAACTTTTGTTTTGCGGAGTGGATTTTCTGGACCCAACCCGACCTCGATGAGAGTATAAGGAACACATAAAGCCTAATTTTGGCGTGATCCGGTATGGGAAATTAACTGTAGGTGCAGAAACGTGAAGGGAAAAAAGTTTCGAATAGGATTTTGTACATGTCACTCTATGAGGGTAATGGAGACGATAGCGGAATGAACCTCATAGTTCTAGGAGTAAGCCCCTATGAGCTAATCGAACGCCAACTTCCCCCAGCATTCACACCGATGCATCTTGGGAGAGCCGACCGGAACTACTTCCATTTTGTGCCGTATGTTCAATACTTTCCGTGGATTCAGGAAAACATCGTAAAATAATTATTCTCAAGGTAAAACTGCAACGTTAAACAATTTGTACAACCCCACAGTGATTCAAAGGTACCCGGCTTCGAATAAAAAATACTTATTGCTCACAAAAACGCTGTTGTAATGACTAATAGCGAAAATGTGTGTCAAACTTCCTAAAATGTCCCGCTGAATTACAAACAAAATGATGGCCATTGAGAAAGTTTTTCGCCGTGACGTCATGAACCAGGGGCAGCCCCAAGTGACCCGCTCCACAAGCAGGGCACTTGGGGCTGACCCGGGTGAGCCCCGCGAATGACGTCAAATCTATTCGAACGCACCGGGGGAAGACCTGGGTCGACCTGGGTCGACCCGGGGAAGCCCTGGGTCGACCCGGGGAAGCTAATCGATGTACAATATGGCCGCCGCTGCAATTCTCCTCCTGGTAATGCTGCGCGCTACGCTGGTAACGATTATCAACTGTTCACGGACGTACAGAACATTGGTTATTGTGGACCATCATTGCACCTTAGCCCTGGCGGCCTTTCACTTTCGTAATACACTACAGTGACGTCCTGGAGATCAGGTACCATTTCTGGGGCGGAATATTTTTCAAAGCTTCTGAAGTCAAATCTTACCTGCAAGAAGCCACTAATTTCACAAGATTCACATTCCATGACGGCATACATTTTGCTGCGGTGGGTTTTGGACGTCATATATTCCTCATTAATCATTAAATAATGTAGCTCTCAACGTTGAAGAAAAGTCAATTTTGTTAGTTTTTTCAGTGTCTGACTTGCGTACGCGTACATTCGCGTGTAAGATGCAGGATGCATGACGCGCATATCCTCACAATGTTTACCGTGTGTACGCGCTTATTCGCTTGTAAGACGCAGGGTGCATGACGCGCATATTTTGCGTTGCGTTTGCATGTTCTTACGCTGTGCTGTCAAGATACTGTGACCAAAAAGTGCGATATGAATTTGTTGCATTTTGCGGTATGCGCAGGGCTCGAATTTTACACTGGACCACAGGCCCGAGGCCAGTAATTTTAGTGTTGGGCCAGTAAACTTATGACCTAACAAGTCCGATGGTCTCGGACTTGTGTTTCTCAATTGAATAACAGAAACACATTATGTTCAAGTGTTGACTTTGGGTCTGATAAATTATCTTTCAATTCTATGAGTAATCAAGTATACTCTTCTCTTACTTGTCTCAGTTCGGGTTCATATAAAAGCAGTCAAATGCATGTTAAACTGTGGCAGCAAGTTTTTTTTTTCTTTCACATTTTGAATCTGGTCTTGTAAAAAATTGTCTGGTCCAGTAAAGATTTTGAGCTACAAGCCCTGTAGTCTTGTGGATTTTCTCCCCAAATTCGAGCCCTGATGCGTAATCTGCACCCATGCAAACATACGCAAACGCCGGCGTCTTGGTTTTTCTTTATTAAAAGTTTGCAGAATTGTTAAGCGTTGGGAGCTGCATTATTTCACGAAAATTACGGATTAATGAGGAATATATGACGTCCAAAACCCACCGCAGCGAAAGGTATGCCGCCATGGAATGTAAATCTTGTGAAATTAGTTGCTTCTTGCAGGTAAGATTTGAGTTATGAAGCTTTGAAAATTGTCCGCCCCAGAAATGGTACCTAATAGTTAGGACTCTGTATCTGTGTACAGCACAGAGGAAGAGTCCTATGTAGGGCTACATTGCACCTATGATTTTATAAGTGAACTGTTGGTTTTGTGACCAGCATAGCGCGCAGCATTACCAGGAGGACAATTTCAGCGGCGGCCATATTGTAATACCGGAAGGCGAGGATTCTGAAAAACGGTGAGAATTTATCATTTTTTTTAACTTTTTTTTTACGGAGTGGATTTTCTGGACTTGTGCAACGCTTAATGAGAGTACAGAGAACATATAGAGCCTAATTTTGGCAATATCTGATTTCACAAAAGAACTGTAGGCATGTAATTTGTAAACGTGAAGGGCAAAAAGTTTCGAATATGATTTTGTACATGTCACTCTATGAGGGTAATGGAGACGATAGCGGAACGAACCTCATAGTTCTAGGAGTACTCTGCAGTGTGCTCCTGATGATTGATAGTCCTACGACTGTTGCTTATGCGTACTACAGTTAGATGCCAGATGGTGACTACTCTTCTCTCTAGCAATTTACATTCTAGCAATAGCATGTCTAGTCCTCTATCTAATATATCTCAAGAGAAGTCAAACTTAGGCCCAGTAACTGGGGCGCTGAACTCCTTTTTTTTGAAAAGTTGACATCTTCATGTCAACATTTCGAAAAAAGGAATACAGTGCCCCAGTTACTCAGGTCTATATATTACTATATAGATTATTATATAGATAATAGACACGCGTAATCTTGGTGTTATTTTCGACCAGTGCATGAACCTGGAGAAGCACGTCTCTCGCATCTGCCAAACATCATATTTTATATGCACCTCGGACGCATTGCCAAAATCAGGCGTCTCTTGTCTGAACAGGCAGCAGAGCAGCTCATACACGCCTTCATTACATCCAGATTTGACTTTTGTAACAGCCTACTTGCTGGTCTTCCCCAGAGCACACTAAATCGTCTTCAGTCTGTACAAAATGCTGCAGCACGCCTCCTAACTGGTACGAGTGTTCGACCACATTACCCCCATACTTTATAAACTACACTGGCTACCTACAGTACCTGTCAATCAGCGAATTAAATTCAAAATCCTACTCACATTCAAGGCACTACATGGTTTAGCTCCACCCTACATAACAAATCTGTTGACGCCCCAAGACCAGGCCTGAGATCTATCAGCAATACGCTTTATGTTCCTTGAACTCGCCTGGCCAGTTACGGGGACAGGGCTTTTTCCAACATAGCACCAAGACTTTGAATTTCACTTCCTGAAGACCTCGGACAAATGCACACCATCACTCTCTTCCAGCAGAAACTAAAAACACACTTGTTCACGCTTGCTTTCCCAACAATTTGATAATACTTTAACTTAACTTAAGCTTCTTCTAGACCGGCGCCTTTGAATGGTTTTCAGGAAAGTGCGCCTTACAAATGCTGTTTTCTTCTTATTATTATTAGTTTGTTCCTGTTCCTCGATAGCGGAATGAACCTCATAGTTTTAGGAGTAACTGCTGACTACTCCTAGAACTACGGTAATGAGTACATCACAAAACTGATTTTGACATTTCCCCTCATCACAACTGTTCATAAGTGTAACATGTAGTTTGTACTGTATTACTCAGATGTAAACATAGCACAAAGTAGGATCCAGTAACTGTGGTGCTGTTATAGTTTTTTCGAAATTTTGACATATGCGGTCAAACCCAGTTACTGGGTCTAGCACAAAGTACTGTAGTGTAATTTTGATTTGGACATTTCTCTTTGTTGTTCTTTGTCTTGTATTTAAACACACAGTTTTGTTTTTTTTCCAGATTGAGTCTGTATTGATGTGCCAAAAATCACCATGGTGTTCTTCACGTGTAATGCCTGTGGCCAATGTGTCAAGAAAATTCATGTTGAAAAGCATTACCTGAGAGAATGTCGTAGCTGTGAAGTCCTTTCTTGTATGGACTGTGGCAAAGACTTCTTGTGAGTAACACTAACTAAAAGCAATCAGATTTCTGGCTACTTTTTTAGGAGCATGATTCATCACCATACCTCCCCATCACCCCCCCCCCCCCCCCCCCCCTGGGACCTACCGCTTTATTTACCATCCGAAGGACAAAGCAATTTCGGTAAGGGCCTTGCTGAAGGACACACATGTTGTGACCAGGATTCAATCCCACACTCTGCAACCGACAACACCAGAGCTGAATTAGACCACTCAGCCACAACACTCCAGGGATCAGCTTTTAATACTGATAAATTCTCTTTTTGTATTTCCTACAGTGGAGACGAGTATAAACAACATACAAAATGCATAACGGAGAATGAGAAATATGGAGGAAAGGACTACGTAGCTAGTTCCAAAGCCAACAAGGGAGAAGTAAAACAGTCTCAATGGATTGAGGTTAGTCAATCCGATTCGAACCAGTTTGACTGGGATTCGAACCTACTTCTAGCTGGTCTCTTAACCATGACCACCGTGCGTGATTTACTCAAACAAAATCCGACACCATTTGATAACTCAAACGCATAAATGTTTGACATTGCAGAACAATATGTTCTTAATCTCATTTTGCAATGTGCTGCTAATTTTGACATGAGCTAAGACGAGTTTGCCGTTGTGTTGTTTTGCAGTGCGTCCAAGCGGCAAGTTCCTCACAGTCACTGAATCCAAGAGCGAGAAGTCTACTGGAACGTCTGGCCAACTACGACAACATTCCTCGCAAGAAGGTCAAATTTGAAGTGAGTCTGCATTGTTTTCCCATCGTGATCTTTTCCTCATGTTAAAAAAAAAATTGATTTTAACCAGTTGGGTTTGGAGGACACAAAACGGGCAAAATGCTTACGCTAGATGCAGTGGCGATCTTATAAATTGGCATTCGAGTTTCTGTGCATGTTTGGCGGTAGTCATGTCAACACGCCATGTGTGGTAAGGTACTGTGGCTGGTTGTGGATCCGTACACAGGCAACCATTTCACTGAGTTCCTGTAGTCATGGTTAGATGAAAAGGCACTGCAAACAATGAACTTATTTAAAACCTTTGGATGGAGTTGTGACTAATGCCTTTTGTTGAAGACTTGTTCCTTTCACTTACCAGCCAAGATTTAGTCAAGATGGATTATACTGCACTGTCATGAGGCCTTTCAGCTCTCTCTGGGACGCCATCTATTCAACCAGGCAGTGGTTTATTTGTTTATTTTATTTATTTTTTCATTCATGCTTTAAAAAACAAAACAATACA
The DNA here is from genome assembly GCA_037783415.1 of Leptasterias polaris. Lineage (NCBI taxonomy): Eukaryota > Metazoa > Echinodermata > Asteroidea > Forcipulatida > Asteriidae > Leptasterias > Leptasterias polaris. Next base: position 2,816,373 of record JAZGTN010000015.1, on the reverse strand, counting down.
ATAAACAGAAGACTGAGAAAAAACAGTCGGACCAATTCTGAAAAACAGAGGGATATGTACAAATTCCAAAAAACAAACAGCAGCCTAGGGATTGCCCAAAAGCGAACTAAATCACTATCTAAAAGAGCAATCCCCGAAAAAAAGGTTGATGATCTGTTACATAACGGCCTTCCAACGATCTGATTGTGCTTCAGACACATGACTGTAAAAAAAATGAGCCATTAAAATCTGCAAAATGACAATGAGAAAACATCTTAATATGGGTATCCCAACAGAGTTTTATTGAAAAAAGTATTCTTTTGGCTAAAGAAGAAAAATAACTTTGACTGAAAATAATCACGCACAGGTAACTGGGGGGGAAAAAAAAATATAAAAATAAATCCTAAAGTGAACTGGTTGAATATACTGCTGCTGTTCTAAAGTTGACTTTTCTTGTAACTATATGTTTGTTTTTTTCCTTGTAATTTCCCATTCTATCAGAGGTTTTTGCAGAATGGTCTAAATGTGCATGATGCCAAACTCATCGAGCAGATCTGGACTGTGTTTAGTGAGGCAGGAGCTAAGCAGGTACAATATTGTTTAATTCTTGTGTGAATACCCGAATACCCAACAGAGCTTTTATTTGGGTGGAAACTGGGAAAACCCACAAGACCAAAGGGCTTGTCTTTAAAACATTTTGAAGAACCAGAGTTTTTTTTTAACAAGACCAGATTCAAACTAAGAAAAAAAACTGTGTACACAGTTTAACTGATTTTATTTGAACAAGCTCTAAGAGAAGATTGCTCTCATTTGTCTTGTGGGTTATTATACTTTGATACTCAACAGAGTTAAAAGATATTTATCAGACTCAAAGTTAACATGTGAAGAAAACTCTCTCTTAAATTAAAGATATATCAAATAATAAACCACAAGGGAAACTGACTGGGTAAATCTTAAATGATTTCGGGTTGAACAAAGACAAATTGACTAGAGAGCGGGATTTGAACCAGCGACCTCCGGATTAACGTGCCGGCGCTCTACCAACTGAGCTATCTAGCCCTATGTTGGCGGTCTCCCTATTTTGTCAATATCTTTGCTCAGGGGTGCCAGTCAGAAGCCATTCAACCGTAAACTGCCGTGTAGCTAGGGATCATACCCAAGTATACGATACAACCTGGGAAGCGGCAGAAAAGATATAAATTAAAAATATAAGTACATATTACACAAGAGGTATTATCAGTCAATGGAAAAAACACAAGACCGCTGGACTTTACTGTATTAAGTTTACTGGCCTGGTGCTAAAACCACTAGTCTTGGGCCTGCGGGCCAGTGTAAACTTTGATCCCTACCCAAGGGTTTTATCCTATACTGAAACTAGCTGGAAATAAGACGGTGTAATGTTGCTACGATATATTTACTGTATCTGACCGATAGCAAGGCTGAGTGTGTTGAAAATGTATAGTTGATCATCACAGCGCCATCTTTTGGCTGCATTTGTAAAGTTCCTCTCATTTTGGCTATTTCTGATTATGTTGTTTAATTAGTCTGGACCATTTTTGAAAATCCTAAACTCTGCTTTTAAAACAGAAAAACACACTCGCAGCAAAGACTGATGAAGGAACCAAACAGGAGAATGGTACCTCGTCGGGAGAACATTCTGGCCAAGGCAACACTAAGGCTGACCTCAAAAAGAAGAAAGATAAATCACGTAAGGAGATGGCCGTGGATGATGGTGGAGAAATTGGACAAGATGACGGGGAATCTACAAAGAGTGACAAGAAGAAGAAGAAGAAAAAGAAGAAGAAGAGGGAGGAGGAGGAGGTTTTGGAAGATGAGAGTGATGAGGAGACACCTTGCTCTGATGATGCAGCCATGAAAACATCAAAGAAACGGAAACATAAGAAACGCCATGACCAGCCAGAACAACTGACTTTAAATGGTGAGGAAGAGGAGGACAGGAATACTGCTGACGAAGAAATCGGAGAAGAAAAGAAAAATAAGAAGCACAAGCGCAAGAAACAGGATGATGATAGTGCACACAATGGTTTGAATGAAACAGCTGATGCAACGGAAGAAACTGAAAATGGAGAAAGCGAGCCGTCAAAGAAAAGAAAGAGGAAGAAACACAGGAGGAATGATGATCAGGAATCCCAAATTCTGGAATGTGATGAAAAGGATAATGAAACCATGAAATCGGTCGAGACGGAAGGTAATAGTGGTGAAACAGTTTCAAAGAAATCAAAGAAAAGGAAACACAAGAACAACAATGCAGACGGAGAGCTTTTAAAATCCGAGTTGAAAAGAATTATACATGATGATGGAGCACTGGATGTTGGGTCGTCAAAGAAAAAGAGCCAAAACAAAATGGACAGGGTCCATGAGGAGGCTGCCGATCACAAGAAGAAAAAAAGGAAAGCTGCGGATGATTCAAATGGTAGATTAGATAACTTAAAAGGGGATGATGAATCTGGTGAGAGGAATTCAGAAGATGAGAAAAAGAAGAAAAAGGGTGCTAAAGATAAGAAAAAAGGTTCTGTAAACCTGGACGAATCATCGGTGGTTGATGATAACTCTGGAGGAATGAATACAGACGGGTTAATACTTTGTAAGAGTGAAATTAAGAAAAAGAAGAGGAAACAAAAAGATATCTCGTTAGAAGCTTGAGGTATTTGGCTGATGGAATTTTTTTTCTGAGAGGAAAAAGGAAACATTTGAAAAGATGTTGAGCAGGCAGATTGTAAACACTGCCCTCTTGTGTCAGACAAGGTCATTCATGAAGATCAAAGAAAAGTGGGAGTATTCCGATTGAAAAGCTGTCCTTTTGGATGGAAATTCATCCTAAAAAATGCAGAGCTAAGTTGTTGAAGTCAAAGTAGAAGTTACGGCAAAGGAAAGTGGGCAGATTAACAAAATTTAGTATGATATGAAATAAGTCTTAGGTCTGTTTGAAAACCATTCAACATATATTTTTGGAATGACAGTGACATTTTTATGAAGGGTTTTGGGGTGATGGACACTGAATAACTGGACACTGGACTATTTTGTTTTATTTCTTTTAAATGTTTTATTTTATTTAAAATTAATTTTTACCATGAGTGCTAGCAAACAGCTAGAAATTTTGAATTTGTTAAGTATAAAAATGTTTTGACAAAACACTCTCATTTAAAATTCTTGATTGAAATCGCAGCTTTGCATTCTTTCAGTGAAATATTTTGTCAATTATTTTCCAGTTTTTCTCAAAATTATTTCTTAACATTAAATTCCATTGATCAGTTTTTAAATGATAATTAGATGATTTTTGTGGACAGGAACCATTACCTGATTGTAAGTTTTTAGAGGAAAAATGCCAATTACTTTTATATAAAAATGGGAATCGGTTCCTTTGCAGAAATTTACTCCCAAAATAGTGGACATGATAGGCGTGTGTACATGCAAGTGCACTGCACATGAAATAGGACGGTTAATAGAATTATTCATGGTATTTGTACCCCGCTTTATCGTTTTGTATAGTTACAACCATTCAAAATTATATCGCTTATATTTTTCACAAAAGAATTCTTACATGATTCATGTATACTTTTTGACTCACAAAAGCTCCAACTTACTTCCGGTTGAAAAAAGTTCCAAACTTTTATGGAAATATCAGGAAAAATTAATAGATTATTGAATCATATTGTAAATTTTAAGCTGATCTGTTCATACCATTTTAAATAAAAATGCTGAAAAAATAGTCTGTTTTCTGTATATAGTCTGAATAGTCTGTTTAGCAAGTTTTTAAACAATGGTTCTCTTTTCTTTCAGGCATGATCCTCTTTTCAAAATGAAATCTCAACTTTTTTTGATTTGGCATTTTTAATAGATAAAGCATTGTAAAAACAATAATAAATATTATCAAAATTATTTGTTGCAGTTGTCTGGCAAGTACTATTCATATAAAAAAAAAATAACAAAATGATTTTTTATTCATGTTTTTGTGAGCAATAATCAGGGCACTACTTACTGCAGAATTCTGTGCTTACAGCTCGACACACATTACAGGGCGTCATTAGCACAGAAATCTGCAGTAAGCAGTGCCTTGAAATTAAGCCCAGGTGAAAGCCCCTAACTTTTTTCCTGCACTTGATTTTGAATTATCACCCTGAGCTCCTGCTGTGGACGTGGCCAAAATGATCGCATTGAGCACTACTTTTTTTTATTGGTTGAGATAATCGCATGCTAAGGTCTTTTGAAACAGTTAAAAAACCACCTGATGAATCTGCTGCCACCTAAGACATTTTCCCATGTGGTTCAGGCTTGTGCTCTGGCATCTTCCTAGGAGTAGTGTAAATTTTGAAAAGCATTTCAACGTAAAATGGGAGCCAACAGTGTCGCAAAGTTTCTCTACAGTGTTTATAAATAATAACGGAGTGAGGCTTCATTTGTTAGTACATGCTCTGATCAAGGTCATGCCAACTGCTTTTATCAAATCCAAGACGACAATCTGAGTCAAGATGGCGATGACTGAGGTGACGGCCCAATCCCAGAAAGCATCCCAGCACAAAGCGTGAATGGACACCATCGAGCCTAGAAGGGAGAGCACGCTGAGCCCAACCAGCAGAATATGGCAAGCGAGGGCGACAACCGGTGCGCAGTCTCCACGGTGACACGTCTTGGTTTGAACCAAGTCAGACTGAGACATTGAATCAGCAGCTGTGACAAGTTGGTCGGTTTTCACGTCATCTTCAATGTTGACAATGGTCACACCGCTGGACGAGTCTAGATTCAAGCGCATTGAAGATGTATCCGTTGCGACAGAAACACTTTCATTATAGCTAATTTGCATACCAGTAGGCAGGTCATCAGCTGGGTCAATCTCAATAATCGTCACATCATTCTTGTTGTTTTTGTTGACGATATCTCCATCCAAGCAAGGAGGCGAGATTTCTCTTTGAATGGTATGTTGAGAAGACGACTCGCCAGATAAGATGTCTGAGGATGCATGACTTGGTATAGAACCATCTTCAGTTTGACTTTCAGTCTCAGGCTGGTATTGAGGTACTGTTTTGTGAGAGGCACTTCCTTGCTGCTTATTAGGTGATGTTTTATTAGAGGACATCACTGTAGGGAGACATCGAAAGAGTATCTCGACCAGCATGACAAATGGATATACCAGGACTCCTACTCCCAACGCTTTGACAACCAACTGGAGGGTGACATTGTGGCCTGTAAACCTTGCCACTACAGAATCCCCCAGAGGCAGTTCAAGTTGTGGCATTGACACCCCCTCTACTGCCAACATGGTGGACGTGATGCATGCAAAGATGCAGGTGAGGTGTCGAACACCGGTGAAGTTCCCATCGCGCCAGGGAATGAAGGTCGATGTCAACAGAAGAGCATTCTTGATGAAGTAAGTGAAGTGGTTGACCCTTGGCGCTGGCTTGGCAGTGAAGGGAAGCAGTCGAAGGAGTGTCGTAATTCCTTGCTCAGAGGATGAAATACCACCGTTGCTTGTGCAACAGTCGGAGATGAACTGGTCTTTGGTCTTGGTGTCCAAGACATGGATGTTCTTGATCTCTCTAAAAAAAAAAAAAAAAAAAGCAGAAAAAGTTGGGTTTATTCACAACATTTCAATTTGTGCACTCATTTGAAAGTTTCCTTGTGATGCTTTCCAGACATTAACTCACATTTCACATGCTCTGTTGATGAGTCCACGGAGGTAGGCTCCGATGCTGAGGTGGGGCATCTGCCTTAAGTAGTAGATGGTGCCGTTGGTTGATGGATACTTTGTCTCCACGCCAGCGAGCTTACCGATGGTGCAGGAGGTTGTTATCATCCTCTTCTCTGACTCCTCACCAAGAGCCAAATCAAGATAGATCCTGAAGGAATTATAGTAAAAAAAACTAAATGATTGAAATGTATATTGAAACTGCAAGATAGGATGACTACTTTTTTTGACTTCCAAAGCTCAGCAAAATTGCCACCTATCGTTGCTTCACAACTTGTTAGTAATTTTTAAGTTCAAGAACTCATTGTTTTAAAACAAAGCAACTAAAATTTACTGTGATTAATGTTTTGAAGTGCTTGAGTGCAAAATTATTTTTATTATTTATGTACACAATTTTTTGATAAACACAACTGAATGAAAATTCACCAATCACTGTTGCCCAAAGTTCCTCGAAGTCTCAACAGACGCAGGTTTTTACGTGCAGCGTAAGATTTGGGCTTCGCACACCAGCGTAAGGGGGAGCCCCAAGAGGAACGTCCAACATAATCTACTTCAATGGCGTAGGTTCGCCCCTTCCCTGCCCCAGTCGCTGTGATGGTAGGGGGAGCTGAAGGCCAGGAGTGATTGCTCTGTAAAGAACAGGAAGGTGGACAGAAAGACAGTTTGTGAAACAAATTAATACACTGATAGAGGGCATGTGTGGGGGAGGGGTGTTATGAGTTGAAGTAAATGACAAGGACATTTTAAAGGTATTTTACAGATTATGTAGTAGAGCTGACAAAATAGTCGCAGACAGTGTTCATGTTTTGTGTGATCACCCATATGCATGAAATAAGGAGAAAATAGCAAAAAAACATGCACAATCTTCAGCATGGAAAGACATTGTCCTTAATCTTGGTTGTAACAACAGAAATAGCTGTTGCCTTTTAAAAAAGGTTTTCTGGTACAGTTTTCTTGAATATAAAATTACTTCATTTCAGAAGGGAAATATTTCACAGAAAAAAATTGTTCTAGTGTAAACTTCAAAATAAGTAAAAACTTTTAGACTAAAATTAAACAAGTTTTCAAATCCTGTATAATACCTTTAAGGGAGAAAAGAAGCTGAGCTTTTAGAGCAATTTTCCTTTCTGTCCAGATATGTTGATGAAACAGTGAATACAGATCATGCCAGAGACAAGGGATTGGAAAGCTGGAAAAATTCATCTTAGGGAAGTGAAGTGAAACTTCAAAGAACTTGGCATTTAAAATTTGTCTGCTAGATTTGTTTACCTTACAAGCCTGTCGTAGATCTTGCAGAAAGGCAAAGAGCATGAGCAGTCCGAAGCCAGCGGCAATCGGAACTGCAATAATGAAGACGATGTCACGCCAGTCAATAGTTGACAGGCAGTCTTCATCATCATCCAGGGCAAAGGTGGTACTAGTGCCCTGGGAGGGACCCTGGATGGTACTCAGGGTCGGGGAACTGTGCAGGCAGAAAGTGAGACAAGGATGTGGCATCATATAATAATTATGCATCAACTATTTTAAAAATTTTAAACTTTAACACCTTGATAGTATGGTAGAGGTTTTATTAGGTCTGACACATCTATGATGAAAGTTTTGTAAACCTTTTGTCTTGACTGAACAATTTTAAGTTTACATGCGTTTTAATGTCCAAAGAGTTAAAATAAAACTAAATAAATAAATAACATTTAGGCCTAAATTCAGTTTCAAACAAAGATAATTTGTTTTCACCATAAAGTAATTTTTCAAAGAATGTGTTCAACCACGGTTTGACTGTGGCCCTGCAGTGTGCTAGAGAGAGCTACTGATAGTAGCTACAACTCGGTAAAGGCCTACCTACATGACCTACTGTCATGACTGTAGATGCAATATAATCACATCTAGTATAAAGGGCCTACCTAGAATAGGGAAGTACTTATATTAATTTAATATTAATTATTAAATATTAGCATAATTTGGACTGTAGTGTAATTCTAAAAAAACAAATTAAAAAATAACATAGGCCCTAATAACTAAATAACATAATTAACTAAATAAATACAGATCGATGTTGAATCATTACGATAATCAAAAAAGTGTTCACTGAAGACTGAACAAATTTGAGTAAGAGTATCATTCAAAAGTTGTTGTTACTGTTGAGCCTTGTGTTATTGTTAACTGTACTGTAGTGTTAGTGTTACTGTTACTGTTAGTGTTAGTGCTACTGTTTTGTTAGGCCTAGGCCTACTTATTTTTTGTAATTCGCTTAAAAAATAAATTAAAAAGCCTTTAAAAATGTCAACTAAAAGTTTTAATAAAACTAGCTTACTTACCATACAGTCTCAGTGACTGCAGCCCCAAAAAGTATCAAAATACTCAAGAAAAGTCGCATTTCGTATCGAAGTAAATTCTCACACGAAGAAAAATGCGTCCACGTTGAAAACTCAAAGTAAGCACATCTGCCGTTTCTATAAAAACACAAACTTCCATTTTTGTTAACGCCCGGAGAGTGCAACGCTTGGCAACGAGTGACGCGACAATGGATTTTCATTCTCTACAAAATACTCTTTCACTTATTTTTCTCACAAAGTGAATTTAATTAAACCTACCTTTGAAGTAAAGTACTTAAGAAGTCAACATTTTAAACTATAAAAAGTTTTCTTCGAGGGCTCCACCCGTTTTAATGTCCAACTTTGGCTTGGAGAAAAGTTTGGAAATCTTTCACAAGTTTAGCAAGTTAGAGTTCTCGCAGAGGATTGTTGGTAAACATTAGACATGTCAACAGAGGGCGCTATGACAACCGCATGATCGAATTAAGGCGCTGTACACGCGCGTGCTGATAGTTGTTGTAGGCGCCGCGTCTTGTGTTTATAAAATTAGGAAAAGAACCCCACCCCCAAAACAACAAACAAACAAATAAACAAACAAACAAATTATTTTGCTTGAATTACAAAGTAACAACTGAGAATAAAAATTTCTTCTTATTCATATCGATTCTGAACGAGTACAAACTTACAATAATTATGGAAAATTCAATTCAATTTTCTGGTCAAGTGTTTTTATTCAAATGTTTATTAATATTAGATAAATAATCTTGATATAGTTATAAAAAGTATAAATGTACAGAATTTTACAAGAGAACGAAAAACACTAATTCTACCATTACTAATTATGTGATAAAAAGAACACCTTATTATTAAAGAATATCAAAATAATGCAGCATTAGGCAAACAACCACCATGAGATGTGAACAGCCAGGGTTCTTAGAACTTGCCATACGGAATGATTTCTCTAAAAAGACTGTTGGAGACTGAAGTCGAGTATGTCCGACTTATTTGAAATTGAATTTTGAATTTCAACTTGCACTCTATTCTTGCAATGACATCATCACTCACGGCTACTGCCTGCCACACTCTACATTTAAAAGAAATGATACAAAATGTATCATACAACGATCAGTTACTAAAATGTAAGAAATATCAAATAAAAGTATAAATCGCAACAATGAAAGAGTAAATGTATATTTACAGTGAAAACTTCCACCTACAACCCCCCCCCCCCCCATTTTTATTCTTAGACATCACAAAACATGCCCAATGATCTTAATTTATAATCACGGTGTGTCTCTTCTCTAAAAAGTCTGAACTGAAGGAACGTTCGGATAAGCATTCCAGTGCATGTACACAGACACGTCAGTTGGACAGCCAGAACATTCAATCGAAATGGTCAACCATTCTAACGCACGTACTAACTTGTGTAGGATTGCATGTTCCAGAAGGTCGGCACAAGGTTGTGGTCCAGCAGAATGTTCTGGCAGTCCACTGGCACAACAATCATTTGTCGACAAGAGACTGATATCAACTGGTACTCACACTGAAAAACATGTGTTGATCCACCTCCTGTCCCAAAAATGTGTACTTGTGCAAACTTGGCCTTTGTTGAAAAATACTAAACCCATGTCATGTGTAGATTATTCTCTTATGCACCTGATACTCAGCTTCATTGATGATTGGTTATGTACAAATATAAAACAGATGAAAATAAAGGAGCCTCTCAAATTTCGTAACAGTAGAAACGTTCCTAGTGGATCTGGGCCCAATTTCATGGCTCTGCTTACCGTAAGCAAAGAATCGACGCTTACGGAAGCAGGGAATTCAGCGCTTACGGAAGCAGGAAATTCAGCGCTTACGTCAAGCGTATTTCACGGGTTAGCAGGGAATTTTTGCGTAGTCCACGTAAATAGGCTTTCTACGCTTACACAGCTAGCGCAGAAATTCTGCGCTTGCTCAGTAAGTGGAGAATGGTGATTGCAAGCGCAGAATTCGGCAATAAGGAGAGCCATGAAATCAGGCCCTGATAAGGATAAGTTTTCCAGCAGGCATACATGGAAAGTTCCTGACTTTTTAAGACGTTTCCTAACAGGTAGCAAAGGCCTTGGTCCCAAGTTTGCCTTGCTTCCAGTGTCCAACAATAACAACGAATACTGATCCATTATAGCAAAAAAGGATTAAGACTTCAGTCCTCCCGGCCTCACTTTGGTTACACATGATTTGATGGTAGAAAAAACAAGATGGCTGTCCAATAACAAAGGTCCATATAAAATTAGCAAATGTGACCTGCTAAAAAACCTGCAGACAAAAGATTAAGCAGCAAATATGGATTACCATAGGCTATTAGTTAAACGCATAACCACATTCAAATGTGTGATCTTCTCAATTTCCACTAACAATTGTTCTCGGTTTTCCCATCAAGTGAAACAAAATATCTATGATTGAAAGGTATTATACAGGATTGGTAGAGTTCACAAAATAGTGGTAGACAATGTTCATGTTTTGTGTGATCAACCATACACATGATATGACAAACCTGTGACAATTTGGGCTTCATCCGTTGTGCGAGCCAGGAGAAAATAGTGAAAAACCGTGCACAATTTTCAGCATGTAAACACACTCTCCTTAATTTTGGTTGCAACAAGAGAAATCAGCTGATTTGTTTAAAAAGAAAGGTTTTCAGATACACTTTTCTCAAATATGACTTCATTTCAGGGGGAAATGTTACACACAAAAATTGGTTCTAGTATGAACTTCATAATCAGTAAGCTTTCAGACAAAAATCAAATGATGTTTTTTTAATTCTGACCAATCCTGTATAGTAGCTTTAAACAGAACGATGGATTACTCAATAGTACTTTTAGGCGCAAACCTCAGTGAAGTCAACTTCCTAGACTCACTCTCACATTTGGATAAAAAAAGACGAATAGGCTACTCCACATCATAAGGCAAGTTCTGAGCAACTACCGCAAAAACATCACTTGATCATCAACTACTTGGCTTGGTCGGTCGTCGTGATCCTTGTGCCTGTTAAAAAAGAAAATTTCAAAATGTATCTCAATTTTTTTTTAAAAGCCATTCTCAGAATTGTTTCTAGCGCTGTGGGGTTGGTTTTTCTGACCCTATTATTCTCAGTGCATCACTGGACCACTGTGAAACACAGACCCCTTGCATATGACGTCACAAGCCCAAACAGCGCCCTCAATGGGGTCAAAGGAAGACCAAACATTGGCTTAAAGTTGTGCGTGGCGCGTACACATTTCCATTGTTTAGCCTCAGCGATGGCGGCTAATGCAAGGGAGTCTATAACATTGTCTTTACTTGAAACAGCTTGTATGCCAAAGTTTATAAAGTACACTTAAAAATCCTACTTTTCAAAACATTTGCAGGTGAGTTGACAAGCCATTAAAAACAATTCAACTGCAGGGGTTGTGTATGGTGGAGCGTCTGTGTACTGTGTTGATGCATTCACCACATGATATATTCATATTGAAGGCTGGCATAGTTTATCTATCAATCAAAATCACAGTGAATGTTATTGAACAGTCAGACAGTAGGAGGGTTGACTTATGCCTATCTAGATGCATTCACCACATAATATCATATTGAATGCTGGCATAGTTTATCTGTCATTGAAAACCACAGTGGATGATAATAAATGCTGTGACAGTAAGAAGACAGTAAGAAGGTTATAGGATAAATATTCAGTAAATGTGATCAATAAATTTCCCCCTGTACCTTTTTCTTACGCTGTGGTTGTCCGTTTGGCATCTCCATTTCTTCTACACCCCTCTGAATACCATTGACCCCTTCACTTGGTCCAGCTCTTGTTGGAATCAAAGGTTCCTTAATCTCAAACACTTCAATGAGTTCCTAAAAAATAAATCAAGAGAACATAATTGAAATTAAACCAACATCAGGCCTGGAATTTCATCTTAGAGAGGGCAAGGCCATTTTCACTTTGCAAAGGGCACTTCAATTGGAAAATCTTAAAGTCTATGGGAAACTTTTGAAGGGGCACCAAGGCCAAAACCAGGGGCAACAGAGGCCGTGAACTTCATCTAACTCCAAGCCTGCATTATAATACACAACTGGTGAACTTGACTTTGAAGAAGCTACATACAGCTACTAGGAAGCCAACAAAATTCTTCAAAAGAGATTTTGGTTTGCAACTTGTTTTAATATAGATAGTTCCCACTTGATGTCACACAGTGTGAAGTCAGCAATCTTTAACGCACAATTAATGTGCGCTTTGCATTGATACTGCAAGCGGCTTGAGGGAGGTTCATCAAATTCCTTGAATCTGTGCGTACGCTTGTTAAAACCTTTTGAGTGTGTAACAGGGCCAAAAATCAAGTCAGGAAACAGCATTATGATGAAGATGTAATGTTTAATTTCCATTTTTCCCACAGTGGAAACCGCGCGCAGCCAGCGCTGTACAAACTATATCTTAAACTTTTGCTCCTTACAGAGTGAAGTCTTGCAACCAACTGAATTCAGAATATGAAAAAGACCCACAGGAATCAAGCACTGCATTCCTGGGATGACTAACTAATGAATAAACATGAAACAACTATCAAAGGAATATGTAAATTAGTCTAGTGCTACTGGTGGTTTCTCAAGTTCCAATAAACAATGACCCTGAGAGTCTCTGGGGTGCATAAGATCAGATTGGCTGTAGAACTTTCCCACAGATCCAATAAACTGTAATTAGAAATGTAATGGCATGGATGAAAAAGAAAAGTAAATATGATAGAGTAAATATACCTATTTGTTAAGTAATAGAGAATTAAGCAACCTAAGCAGAGAAAACAAGACCATACATTTTTCACCTGTCACAAGTGCATGATGGGCGATTAGTACGTGCATGTTAAAATGCAAGTTTTTAGCCGCAATCCACTCTAAATGAATCATGTTTTTACATGGTCACCCTAAAATGCATACAGTTAGACAGTTAGAAGATCAAGGAAGAATGAGAGGGGACCAGTTGCTCTATGACTTGATGCAACTTTTAATAGCGTGCTCTGCGTATGTATTTAACACAGAATGGATCAATCACAGGACAATTAAAGTATCCAATATATTTGGATATTTTCCACACTTCCAGGGGTTATGATCAAGCATGGCATCCTGAGAAAATATGGCGTGGCGAGATCGTACACCACTGGGAATGAGGTTGACTTGTCACTTACCTTCCACTGTGTCATGTCGAGTGTCATCATGATCTGTTTCCGATCAACTCGCTCCTTTGTTTGTCCTTCAATATAAGGCATTGTGGGAATGATAATCGGGATCCTGTCAGGGTCTAACTTTAATTCGGCATGGCCGTCCTGTGAGCAAAGCATATCACATGATAATATAAGTAAATTTGGGAAAACCAAATTTGTGTGTGTGTGGGGCGTCTCCCCCATCTTCGCCCCTTCTTTTTGGGACCCAACCTAGAGTTGACCCTTTAGCCCCATGTGATTGCCAACTCCCATGAAAAAATAAAAGAACAAAATCAATATTTGTACTTGGTTATGGCGTTAAACAATTTTGTTTGCATGATATTAGACGCTTTAGAAAAAAGGAACAATTTGTATTGAGAACAAGGGCTACATATGGTATAGGCTTCATAGATTAGTTATGCTATTTAAAGAACAATTTTTTCAGATTTTTTTGAGGGCCAACAAAATCAGAAATTAGCCTTAAGTAGGAAGAATATTATGCCTGGGGTCAATTTCACAAAGAGCTAAACTGTGCATCAATCTTAACTGCTAAGCAAAGTGTGATGTCACAATACAAATCACTATGGTGATACTGACAGCTCATCTTAAAGATGAATCTTAGTGCTTTGTGAAATCGAGGGCTGGTCTTTACAAGACTCTCACCTTTACTAGAAACGAGAGATGGAATATATTCTCCACCGTCTGACTGAAGGAATGTGGGTTGATGACGAACTCAAACAGCGAAACTTGTTCCACTGCAGTCAAATTGTTTTCACAAAGAAAATAGACAGAGTCAATATTCCCCAACTAGTAACATTGTATTCCCAAACTGGGAATAAATAAAATGCAAGAAATGCATACCTTATGACAAGTATCATAACACAAAGAAGTGTTGAGGACGAGCGGTCTAGTGCATCGGGCTCAAGTTTTAATGTTCCGATCAGTAGAGTGTGGGTTCACGTCCTTAAAGGTTGGGTTATAGATTGATAAATACTCAACAAAACTAACGAACATACAAAACTTACTCGGTGAAAAGCACATCTGTTGATAGCGTAAACAATTTTGCGAAAGGATTCCCCATCCCCTCGAAGTAATATGGTTTGGATACTTTTTTTACCCCAAGACATTTGAATCTGAGAAATGATTCATGCATGAATCGTTTCTCAGATTTGTGAGGGTTGGTATCCGCTCGCGAATACTGCAGCCAGAGATGCGGCTGGTATACCCGCTGTCACCTCACTAAACGTGGATGGATTCAGCGTTCTTGTGAAAATACTTTGACAGTTTTTGGCTGTTTTCTCAGCAAGTAGACACTTTATTCGGCTGAAACTTTCACATTTGGCTTTTATTGTATCTTTCTCATGATTTTGCCAAGAAATCAGAATTACGTTGACAAAAACCAATCTATGATCATACTTTTAAGCAAGATACTTAACCAGTGTTGCTTTGTCCTTTGGATGCGCCTCGGAATAGCTTAGCTAGATAGATGGCGCTTTATAAATGCTTGATATTATTATTATTATTATTATAGGCCGTAAAGCTGTCATTAACCCTAACTCCCAAAGCGTTTTTACTAGAATCCATCCCTAACCCAACACATTCCAACAGCTTATACTACCATGCGATGGGAACTGTACCCAATCTTAGGGGGACGATACACAACCTAACAAACTCCAACAGGCCTTTTTTATTTGATTTTGTTGGAGTGTGTACACTTGGCATGTGCAAAATTGGATCAGTGAAATCACACAGTACCCAACGTAACATAATCCAACAACTATCTCATTAGACCATGGAGGAAAGAGCAATGCCAGACATGTACATTTCACACATCCACCATACCCACTCAATCAAATTCCAACACCATTACTTGTCAGCAAGGATACACAATCCCACAGAATCAAACACCCAATCCTAACTTCACTGTACTTAACCTAACAAAATTAAACACTTTGCCCTGTTTGAATTTGTAGGGTTAGGGATTGTTAGGGTTAAGGGAAGGGGTTTGCCCTGGTGTTTTCTTGTATGGTTGGGTAGGTTGCATCACAGCACCTTGTAAACCATTTACAAGGTGCTATAAAAGGGACTCATAATTCAAAAACACAGCAAAGCACGTCACAGCGCTTTGAATCCTTTGGCAAAGGTGCTATACAAATGGCTGCTATAATGAAACAAGCTAGCCAGAACAGGGTTTGCCCTTACCTGTTTCAGTGACTAGCCAGCAGGACAAGTTAGCTTGTCATTTCACTGGTCTGTCAGGTTTGTCACTTTTCCGTATTTCATATTAAATAGGGATGCTTTTCAACACTGAACTTGCCAGCCGGACCACTTGGAGTGAATTTTGACTGGTCCTTGAGTGTTTTAATTGGCATTTGGCCAGCGGACCACAGAAAACACTGCAGAATGATCAGTAAATATAATTTTGTCCTCTGTCAGAAAATTCCTGCATCTTTTGAACTTGTATCTAAGCAGATTGTCATATTGTATATCTCAGTTTCTGTTAAAGGTTATCTTTGGTAGTGTATTAAACTCAAAGTATGAATGAAGTTGGACAGGCCCATAAACTGGATTGTTACCTTTGGACATGTCATCTTGGTTAAAGTTTGTGACCTGGTGTAGAATTCCCAGCATTCTCTCTACTTCCTCTGTGGTGACCTCTTGGTGGCTCTTTCCCATGGATACCACCTAAGAAACGAGTTCAAAACAATATAAACCTTGTGAGGTACCAACTTTCCAAAACCATTCAACTGTATGGGTTTTGCATGGTGGTACAACTGAGTACAGAACTAAGTCTGTGTACATGTGTACTGTGTAGGCATTCACCACAAGACAACATTATTGCATCTATCATTCAAAACTGGCACAGTGGATAATATTTAATGGTCAGACAGCAGGAGGGTTGACTGTGTACTGTGTATGCATTCACCACACGTTATCATACAGCAGATTGACAAAGTGCATCTATCATTCAAATGCAGACGATACTAATTGATCAGACAGTAGGAGGGTTAACTACCTGCTTGGGTACCACTGCTGGGCCACTGTCCTTTTCCTTCTGCCGATTTGCAGTCTGCTTTCTTATCTTTGCTGGACACTCCCCCCTGTCGAAAGATCCCAAACTGAGAACGAGGCAAAACAAAAAGACAATCATGAAATAATAGTAATAACAATTAACAATGGCCATTTGTAGTGCCCTGTCTGTCAGAGGGGACACTCCTGGTGGGAATGAGAGTGAAAAGCACAATTGCAGAGAAAGAAAAGTTATAATTTTTTGGAAAAGGTAGGTTTTAAACTGGATTTTTAAATGAGCACGAGTGCTTTCTTTTTCTGAGTTCCAGAGTGATGGGCCAGATCTTGAGAACAGTCAACTTCCACAGAGAACACCTGAGAAGGAATTGCTTAAGAGACCATGAACTTCAAGGGCGGTGGAAACATGTTAGGAAATTGAGTAAAATAAGATGAACCCACACGGTGTAGTTATTATTAAGTAAAGTTGTTCTTGATCTACTTACATAAAGTGGAAAGCTGGAGCCCGTCTGAAACATGACTTGGCCGTCTGTCCTAATTTACTCCACCCCTCCTTTGGAAATGGTGCATTCCTGTCTCCTTGATCATTACGTATTCTCCTTTCACTCATAAACGTAATCTGAAGGGGGGGGAAAAAAAATGGATTGTTCATGAACAAACATAAACAAATTAACAGAAAACTTCAAAAAACAACTAAAACTTTTTCTTGTTTTCACTATCCACAAACCTTTTTGAGATAGGGTGGTCACATTACAGGGGCACTACATGCATCAGTGGATTGCCGCATTCATTGCGTATATCCGCTTGTTTTACACAAACTAAACAGTGCTGTGAACTTACATAGTGTTCATCATATATACAAAAATTTAAGTAAGGATGGTAGTTCATTCTGCTCTTTCAGCCGGGCTCCTAGTCGATGATACCCATGCCTATATACTTACAGACTGTGAAGGGGTTATCCCTGTTTCAGCTCCAGGAGAGGGTGGCAAAGTGGCCCTTGTGACAGTTGATTCGGGTCAATAGCCCAAATCAGTTAAGCGTAGCCCTCACCTTGAAGTGGCTGTCCAGGGCCGTGTGATGTTAGGCGATCTCTCATAAATAAACATAAATAAATTAATAAAAAAGACTAATGGTGCCGAGCTCACCAATTTTTCAGCAAACTCCGTTGATTCGAATGTGTGAAAGTCTGTGTGTAGTTTCTGCGCTCGTTCTTTGCCCAGCGAGGACACAAGCAGCATAAGGTTGGCGTCTAAAGCTGCCTCCCTAGGACATTTGATCTTTGCCACTGAAAATAAAAGGTTAAGAATAATTTTTCAAAAGGAAATAAATCACCATCATACCTTAACATTTTCAGTTGGAAGGCTGCTACATACACTTTAACAGGATTGGTAACGATAAAATATATCAATATTTAATTTTTGTCTGAAAGCTTACTGATTATGAAGTTCATACTAGAGCAATTTTTTTCTGTGAAATATTTCCCTCTGAAATAAGTGATATCCAAGAAATCTGTATATGAAAACCTGCAAAAACGCACCAGCTGATTTCAGTTGTTACAACCAAAATTATTAAAGACAATGTGTTTACAAATGCTGAAAATTGTTCATAGTTTTTCACTATTTTCTCCTGACTCACACGACGGATTAAGCCTAAAATTTCACAGGTTTGTTATTTCTTGTATATGGTTGATCACACAAAACATGAACACTGTCTGCGACTATTTTGTCGGCTCTGCACGTGCCAAAGATAATTGTAACCAAAGCTGGTTCATTTCTTAGAGATGCCTCTGCACTAAAAAGAAGAGAAAAAAACACACTAAAAACCCAGCCCTTCAGAAAACAACTTTGCTTTACCAGAAAAAGGTTACCAGCCAAAATTCCACTTCATTTGTACAGTTTAATATTAATACCAGTGTCTTTATGTAGCACACATATACCACCAATAAGGTACTTAAGGCAGTTGAACAAAGATAACAATTTTGTACTTGGGATTTTGAAGTATTTGAAATTATACATAGGACCAATCTATGTAGCATCTTATAAGGGTTTACAAGGTGCTGCGATGCATTCAGCAGCCACTGTTGGAAAAACTTGGAAAAACCCCTTTCTGTAAGCAGTAAGTGTGCTGGGTTCTTTACATTCTTAAACATTACACAATGCAGGGGACCTTCGTTTTTGTCCCTTCTGAAGGACGAAGCAATAATGGTTAATTGGCTTTCTTCAGAACACAAGACAGGGACTCGAACCCACACTCTGCTGATCAGACACACCAGAGCTTGAGTGCAGTGCTCTTAACCGCTCGTTCGTGGTACACCTTGTTTATGACTGGCTCCTGGCACATTTTGTGCTGAGCAGCAATATCTTTTGCTAAGCGGCTCAATGGAAATGGGCAATGGTGATCAAGTTACCTTCAGTGAACAGGAAGTCTGCTTTTAGTAGAGTTTTACTTAATCCATCTGATTCTGGAGTGATTAGTTCTTCCCGGTTTCCTGAGGAGGTATAAGAGTACAAAACAATAAATCATCACTTAGTAGAAACAACTTAAGAATGATGGTTAACAAAGAAAGAGCACAATTTGGGAGGAAATCTTGACCAGCGTTCTCTCCTAACACTTACAGTGGTCCACTGGGCAAATTCCAGTTGAAACACAGTTGAGGAACAGTCAAAATTCCTTCTAAGTACTAAGTAGTTAGCTGGCCAGTTCAGTGTTAAAAAGCTTCCCTTATTAATATAATATAATATAATAATGCAGGAGCCTCTATGCGCAACACAAAACATAAAACAATGAAATGAATAAAAAGCAAGTTACAAAAATAAAGATTCAAACAAATACATTTTTAAAAGTCCCTTGAAAATCTGAAGAGAGCCAGCTTGGCGAATATCAAGAGGTATACTATGAAATATGGGCTCGATTTCACAAAGAGTTAAGATTGATCTTAAGTGCAAATCCATCGTAGTTGCTTAGCAAAGAGTGATGTCACAATACAAATCACTATAGTGACAACTCATCTTAAGATGAATCTTAGTGCTTTGTGAAATCGACCCATGGACTAGTAAACAAGCTGGAGGACTAGTGAAATGACAAGCTATGGCCCTGCTGGGTAGATACTGAAAAAGTTCAGGGCAAACCCTGTTGACAATGCTACTTTTTGCGCTTTTTAACTTGATGAAATTGGGCCCCTTGACAAAAAACCTAAGTGCATTATTTTGTTTCTACCACGCTATAATACTCTTTTCATGTTAGGGTCCCTTTGTTTTCTGTCCCAATTTTTAATTCTTAACTTATTTTTGTGTCCATAAAATTGTATAATTTGCATAGTATATAGTGTGGGAAAAGAACTGAACTGAACTGAAAAAAATACCACCGCCAACCTAAACCGCACACACTAACACAGTGTAACAGTAACACACAGTTCAATCCAATGAAATGACATAAACATTCACAGTAACAAAATGACTGATCGGAACTCACTTTGAGTTTCTGCAATCAAACTGCGATAATCTTGACGCAACTGTCGCCTTTTCTCGTGCTCGTCGGCAACCTGCTTCGGATCGGCCGCCACTGAATTACTTGAAGTTGATGTGCTCGCCATCTCCCCAAGATCTATTTATTCTATCTATCAAACTGATAAGTTAGTTCACAAATAAATACTTAATTTTCAGGACTTTTGAGCATCATTGCCTAAACCAAAATGACTCCTATTTGTGTAGCGCATGTAGCGCACTAGCTAAATAACATAGTTAGTAACGTACACGGCCGGACAGGCCGATTTTGAACCACTTCACTTACTTACTTGTTAAGAGCCCGAAGGAGATCGCGCAGTCATGAGATTGCGCAAAGTTCTGCACAATCTCTTAAATGCGCCCGAGCAAATTGTATAATTGCGTTCTAAATAATATATAGCTAATTTTGTTAAACATTTATAAGTTAATTTTTACTGGATTCTGGAAATGACGATAAAAAATGTACAGACAAAATACGCTTAAATGAGTTAATTGACTAGATTCATTTCCCTTTTCTTTTCAATTTTGGGCCTGTTCTGGTTTGGGCAGTACACTTGGATAGCCTACCTTTGTTTTTACACAAGATCGCCATTATTTATCATAAATCATAATCAACAGAATCTCCAAATAAGAACACATGCAAGAACACATATCCAACTCTTCTCCAAACCAAATACTCGAATGTTGTGTTTGTCTCATCTCTGGTATGATGCCAAAGCTCTCCGGACCGCATATCAGGGTTCGCCCCTCATAAGCATGGCGGGGGAGCTAGCTAGCTTGTCATTTCACTGTATAGTCAGTCCGCCAGCTTTTTCACTGGTAGAATTTCTTTCAAATCAATCATCATAATGAACATTCCCGTAGCAGGCAGTGGTTTCTAATTGCACATAGCTTTTGGAAGCAATGAACTAAGGCAGAAGGACTATTTTGACAGAATTTTGACTGCTCACAAGTTGCCCGCAGACCCGCACTTCTGATGACACAGACGTACACCCAGCGCCTCATACGCAAGCTCATTGGACGATTTCCCCTGACGTCATAACCTCCCCGGTCCCCAGTCTTCCTAGCCTGTTTCGAATCGACCATCAATAAATCTCTCAGTGGTGTAAATCCATTGGAAACAACATTGTCATTACTCATTGCCTTGCAAATGGACTCAATGTTTACTTTGTGTATGTATACGTACGTTAGGCCTATTGTAATTGTGCTCATCACTCGCATATGAGTCCCATCATGCATCACTACTACATTCTGAATACAAAAAACTTGACAAGCTCCTCATCAGCCCATCCCAGCGGTCTTGGTTAAGACCGTTGTGGCTGAGCGAACTTTTAAGTTTGCAAAACAGTTATGGTTGGATCATGGAGGAAGTTCCTTCCTCCATGGTTGGATTAACCAGCAATTTCAAGGCCAACTAGATACCATAAACATCAGATTTTTTTATTTTTTTAATACCGCGCGCATTTGACAGCATCAATTTTGCACGGGATCCGGGTGTTCTTACCTAATGCAGAACAACACAAAACAGATTATAATAAAACTTTAAAGATGTTTCTGTACAGCAATATACGCTAATAGATAAATAAATTTAAAACTTGGAACCTAAGATCAAATTTCAGTCTCAAGATAGTTCATGATTTTTTTTTCTCTCCCGAGTATATAGGCCTATTTTGAAAAACAAAACCCCAAAACAACAATTTTTTATTTAATTTTTTTTCTTGAAAAAGTGATCTCCAGACGCCTTCTAACCCTTGATCATTCTGAGAAAATAGAAATCTTCTTATTTAATCTTTTCATTCCAGAGTTGTAAGAAATTTTGAAATTGCGCGCGCATTTTAGGTCAGCAGGTAGTTGCCGCGAAATTCCTTAGAATGCGCAGCGCAATCTCAAGGTTGAGCGAACCCATCATCTCGTGGGAAGGCACTAAAAACTAACGCTTCCAGCGGTTCGGTGCCTCCTCGGCCGGTCGTGTGCCTTTCGGATGCGACGGGCGAAGGAAACACGCACACGCACACGCACACGCACCCATGTACAGAGCGTTGGCCGTTGGCTGTGTGCGCAAAATAGGCCTATAAAGGGAAATTCACAACTCTGCATTTTTAGTTATCCCAATGGAATGGTAGCCCTAGCCCTCGGCCCTAGATCCAAACTGTGTGTATTGTTCACCATAATTATTAAAACAAATGTAGGAGGGGGTGTTCACAGTCAAAGAAGGAAAATACAAGTACACAAATATTCCAGAACTTATATGTCAAACGTTCAGATTCAACTAGACACCAAACTACTAGTATTTAATAGTAGTAGATGCACATGCTGTTTTCATCCCTATATCCTCATATCAAGGAACAGGTCTCAGACGTTAGTACATGAAGCAAACTAACCTCTGTGACCTGGTTATTAAAAAAATCCCATGATTAAATACAAGTGCTGTTCCCCATATCAAGGAACAGGTCTCAGACGTTAGTACATGAAGCAAACTAACCTCTGTGACCTGGTAATTAAAAAAATCCCATGACTAAATACAAATGCTGTTTTTAAATATGTTTTTCCATCCTCATATCAAGGAACAGGTCTCAGACGTTCGTACATGAAGCAAACTAACCTCTGTGACCTGGTAATTAAAAAAATCCCATGATTAAATACAAGTGCTGTTTTTATATCTATATCCTCATATCAAGGAACAGGTCACAGGAGGTTAGTTTGCTTCATGTACTAACGTCTGAGACCTCCTTCTGATATGGGGAACAGCACTTGATCGTATTTAATCATGGGATTTTTTAATAACCAGGTCACAGAGGTTAGTTTGCTTCATGTACTAACGTCTGAGACCTGTTCCTTGATATGGGGAACAGCACTTGTATTTAATCATGGGAATTTTTAATAACCAGGTCACAGAGGTTAGTTTAAATACGTTGACATATTCTGAAATATTTGTCAGTACTTGTTTAGAGGAATACAAATTTGAAAACAGCACCTTTTAATTGCATTTTCTACTATTAGTTTTTGTGTTTAAGCTGAAGTTAACCCAAATAAACGTTGACATGTTCTTGAATATTTGTGTACTTATATTTTTCTTCTGTGACTGTGAACACCCTCATACATTTCTGTATAATCCACTACCAACGAAAGATCTGCCAAAAATGAATAGCACATCACAACAGACAATAATTATTGTCGTCCTCGATTGATTCACTTTCCCCTCCCTCCCCTCCGGCGTCCATAACCGCACCTGCCCTGGTCTAGGCAGGCAACCCTACCACTGGAGCCCATGCTTCTACTACTGAAGAACGAACGGCACACACACACACAGTTCATCCAAATTGGCATATAATAATATGCAAGGCCCGGCGGATGTACGTGTGCGTGTGCGTGTATCCGTCGCATCCGAAAGGCACCCGACAGGCCGAAAGGCACCGAACCGCTGGAAGCGTTAGTTTTTAGTGCCTTCCCATATCGTGGGCTCAACCACATTTCGCGCGGAATTAAATTTAGTAACATCGTCAAACTGTCGGAAACGACCGACACACACTGTCATCAGCTGGTCCACCTCACCACAAAACAAAAAGTAAAACTTAAAGACTCATTCACTTTCCCCATCTTTTTACGTCCTCCATCTCTCGAATTTCCAATGGTAAGGGAAAACAACGTTTTCAATTAACACACTTATTTAAAAAAAAAAATCAAAATTGTGGCATTATCACCACCAGTAGGCTACTTGCGATGATGGAGGGGAACTTTTTAATTTATCACACAAGTGCCCACAGGTGTGTCCACCCGGTCCACCCAAAACCCGTCAGGGTGACAGCTAGGCCTATATACTACGAGCACAAAACTTCCCTGCAATTGTACTGTATCCCAATACCATCATTGAGCTATAGCTCCATGCTATCCCTAATGCGGACTGTTATTGCAAATTTTATCAAACTAAAACAGTAACAGTTATTCCTCCATGCAGTAACACCCTCCCATCCCAAAAGGGTTGGGGGGGGGGGGGGGGGGGGGGTCGGGACGGAATCAAATCATGACGAAGTTTTTTCCGATCCCATCCCAAAAGTCAACACTGTGCTCAGTTGTGTATTGTAAGCTCCCATTGGCTTATCTATTTTGCATAGAATGAGGCACGTTGTTAAAATAAAACAGGAAGTTTATAAAAAGCAAACATTTTTATCAGCATGAAATATTCTGTATTCAAATCAAAATTCTTAAAATTTTTAACACGACGAATTTTATTATTGAAAATGTTATGTTCAGTCAAGCGTTGAGTTAAGATAACCAATCACATAACAGTTTACATGAGAAAATCCGCCGGTACCCACACATTTGCATAACATTGCACGCGTGCGCAGTTAGATGGATAAGAGAATCGGCCGCAAACGGTCATGGATTTGAAAACGTCTCCCCGTTATTTTGGTGGCCCGTCGTACACCCTTCGACCTCTTTTTCAGATTTCTTACAAAATTAAGGTGAGGATTTCTCATTTAATCATGTTTATTCAAAAGGAAATGTATCTGCGTGTCCGTTGTGTTATTTTTGCTTGTTAAATGACGCCATTCCAAGCTTCCTGCATAAGTTAATTACAAAAAGCACCCGACTGTCCGTTATATTTTGCATGCAATGAGCCACGTACATTACGTCCTATGTGGAGTTATTTAGTGTGTATTTTTAATGGAATTGAATGACAGTGTACAAACGTATATTGCTACATACATAGTACATGTACATGTACTTTCTGTACTTTGTGGGGCGTTTACAACTTGATTTTGTTTGTTTGTAAAGAGTTTATTATTTCTTCTGGTAAACTCCGGTTGTAATTTAAGGTCCCATTTATTAAATAAAAACATGCGAAATGTTACATTTTAAACAAATAATGAGTGAACTGAATGACTTGTCAAAATTCAAATCAATGTCATTTATTTACCAATTTAATGAAATGGGAATTATTACTTATTAAATATTAAAATGCTGTATTTGTGTATCATGTTGTGTATTATTTTAGCCCAACTTGTGTGGCTAAAGGTCCTTCCTTGGCCACACAAGTGAAGTGGGGCTAGGGGCAGGGCTGTTGTAGTCGTGTTTGTGAAATTGAAAAAAAAATACATCATTCAACTTGTCAACAAATGCTTGGTTTTTTGTGTAGAACCAGTGGAAAAATTTCCGTATTCATTATTGGATGTTGGTTGGACTTCATTTGAATCCTTTTTAACACTCCTCATGAGAAATTGGTTTCTAAAATGTAAATTTTTAACCTTTGGAGTCTAAATTAGAGTTTAAAAAAGACACTTCAAGCACACATTTCATTGAGCGGACAGAACTCTCACGCACTCATGCCCGAAAAATCTAAAATAGAGTGTGTCACACAGCACATTGTCAAGACCAACAGGCAACATCACATAGACCCAAAAATAGCTGTTTTCATGATTTTGGCACTTTATAGTTCAAAGTGCCTGTGCCTCTCTGTACCATTCTGTCAACCTTTCTGTGGACAGGTAAGGATATAAATTGACCTAAATTAAGTGAGATAAAGTGGTGGCATGGAATTTTAGCCGACTCAATATTCAGTAATTAACTGGGGCACTGTACTCCGTTTTTTCGAAAATTTGACATCTGAATGATCTGCCACCGTACTAGCGCCCCAGTGAAAACTACATATCAATGGCCGATGGGATACGACAATTTGCTATGAGTTTTGAACACCCAGCCACAACAAATGGCCCAAAATTACAAAAAGACCAAACAAAATAGCTTTAAAATTGCCTACCTGGCTTCTCGATATGTCAAAGATGCAACACCAGGCATTTTGTTGTACTCGTAATAATTGTTCGTGCTCCAAATTAATGATTTTTAAGTCCACAATTGGAGAACCATCCATCATGTTCAACTTTATGGGACACTCGGAATATAGACGGGTGCCCTGGGCCTAGAAATTATAAATTTCTAACGGAATATTTTAAGGGGCATCAAGGCAATGACCAGGGGCAACAGGGGCAATCACCTCCGTTGCCTCTGGATGAACTATATGTAGGCAGGGTTCTGCCCACGGTGGTCGGTGCCGGAAAACCCGACCGGCACTCATGATTCCCCGACCGGCAATCGCAGAATTTTTTATTTTTCCGACCACCACACATTTTCCCTTTTTTTTGCCCATTTCCTTCAAAATATTTTGAACAACGTGTAAAACAAATTATTTACCAGTAAACAGTTTTATCCAAAGTTTCGAGTATTCTACTTCTTTGGTTTGAGTCTATTTTAATGATCCAGGATCGAGCATTCCTCCCGCCTGTACGATGTACAATCCAACGCACGAAACCCGCATTGTTTTTGCAATGGTTTCCAGTCACGCTGATTATAGCTTTACGCTTGGAATAACATGATACCAGTTTCATCATGTTGCGAACCCTATTCTACAGCGTTTAATACAACGGAAATGAACTGCAGAGTAAGCACCATGCTATAGATGCTGTAAATTGTTTTCCCATGGCGGTAAAGGCGTGCGCGCACTGAGGGCCTACATTCAAGGCACAGCTGCAGGGCGCACGTGTGTAACCACTCCGTGCACGATCGAAAGGAAATTGACTTGACTGTACTAGGGAAAAAAAATTTCCGGCACTAAACAAATCCTGGGCAGAACCCTGTGTAGGCCTGGGCCTAATGCTGGGTATTGCTAAAGAGCCAATGTTACATGAAGTGTGCATGTACATGTATGTAAGTGTCAGACTTTAATGTTAGCCAACATGAAAACCGAAGAGATTTAGTTGTGCAGTTTAAAAGTTTAAAACAAGATTTTTGTTTGAAGTTCTTTTTAATCAAACAATGGGGTGGATAGCATGCTGTACTTTTATGTGTAGTTTGCACAATTTACTGTTTACCTTGTAATCAATGTTTAAATCGTGAATGGTGGCACTGGTGTCTGACTACACTGCACCATGGTCATTGTGCACAACACACAAGTAACAAGTATATACATGTAACATGCATCTGAACAAACAGCACACAATGAATGTTCATGTCATAACGTGTCAACAATTCCGTGATTCATCAATCATTGGTGAGTTTAACCCCTCTGTATGTTTACATGTTTCATCAACCCCATTATCACAATCACACAGACAGTTAAGTGATGTCCTTACATGGTGTTTATTTATTTGAATAACAATGTGATGCTGGTTTTTAGTTATTATGCCCTGGGACATCATGGACAAAGATTATAGATACATTCCCCAGTAGCTTCACAAACGTAGTCATACAGTTATAATGACTTTAGTTAACTAATTTGCTACTGTGTAGTGTGTAGTGTGTACACCACTATGGGTGCGTTCGATTAGCTTCCCCGTGTGTACCGGGGATGCACACTCGTGTTAGCCACGCAACGAGGCTAATCGAACGCTGTGGTGTTTTCGCTTGGCACTCTGGGAAAATTAAGGTCAAACGTTCGCGTAGCGGCAGGACTTACAAAAGTGTAAGCTTCAAGCTTCGTCGTCTGCTCACTTGGAAATGTCGATGTCCGTAACGACACAATTTAATTATAAAATATATAAAATAACTTGCACTACAGTGGCCATCTGTTTGTTTTTCTGGAAGTACATTTCCTTTCCATTTCCCATTATTGTTTCATGACGATAAATCTGTGTATTTTGTACTTCTGTTCTCACGTCAAGGGGGTATGGGGAAAGTCCATACTTCGTATTACTGCTGGGCTTGTCATGTACCAGAGATGCGATTAGTTTATTTTTCAAACAAGCACCGTAAATTGAAGGGAGAACAAAAACAAATTCACTCACTATTCTTTTTTTAAACACATTTTTAACAAATAGGCGGTATTTATACTTTTGCCCTTTTCTGTGGGACCTCGGCTGCGGCTCGTATTATAACTTTATATTTACCGAAGAATTAAAACTTTTTTTTACAAATAAATTATTTTAAAAATATTTTTCTAAACCATCAAAGTGTTGAAAATTTTGTGGTCTCCCCCCAAAAAGAAAAAACAGACACGAACCCAAAACAAAAACATTTCTTGGTTTCCACTAGACTGACTGGCTAGGGCTTGCCTTATTTGGTTGTGAGTTTGTTAGCCCAATGCTTTAAGATCGCTGATCTCTGGCTAGTATTCCACTGGGTATTTTAACTTGTCTCAGACCACCTTCCTCACTGTGTACAACAAACATGTGGCATTTTATTTACTGTAAAGCCTTATAATATTTTATTATTTTATGCATGGAGGACTACACTGGATATGTGTAAAAAGATTTTTTCTAAATCTCCTTGAACCTCCAAATTTTCTTCACAGAAGCTAGCAATCACCAAAGGGAGAAAGAAATAGTCCACATTTTGTCCAAACCTGTGTAGTTTTGTATTGATGCACATAGTCTGTATTACAAATGTACCTCCTAAATTGTCCTTTCGAATTGTAACATTAGGGGAGGTTTCGGGTCTCGAATAAGGGGGGGACCAAGACCCACAAAGTATTTTTCAGGAATTTTCACATAATTAAATAACAAATCTCATCCCTGGTGATAAATGCTGGCAAAAATATGATAAAAAAAAACAGTTTATAAAAAATGCAGACCTTAAGTTTTTTTCCTGGTTGAACTGTAGGGCATAATTATGTATTACGAAGCACCAAGTTGTTTCAGGCAGCTGTTGAAATTGTATCTTTTTCATATTGTATTGTTGAACAGTGTATACATTGCAAAAGCACTGCATTTGGTCCTTGACCCAAATGTTTTCACAAACGCCTACATGTATACAGTGTTGTATTTATGTTTGTATCCTACAAACATGACAAAGTGTGTATTCTCCAGTCTAGCGTCCAGACTCCATTTCAGGGACCATGTAGTATTATGTGATGATCAGTGGCACTGCAAATTGACCCTTCTATCATCATGGCAAATGCACTGGATTCTAAAATAAAAGGTGTTAACCTTCACACTTTTCCTGCAGGATTCCACGCGTTGTATTTTTACCTTCAGTCACAGTGCCCCATTTACAAGTTAGCCGCATAATAATTAGCCGTGCATAATAATTAGCCGTGCAAACTCAATCCCACCCAGTTCAGAGCCTCGCCCACTTTCCAGCTTCATTATTTTAAGCTACAAGTGTAAACCTTAAAGGGTGACACTACAGGCCTGGAATTTCATTTTTGAGAGGTTAAGGCCATTGTTATTTTGTAATGGTCAATTTCATGGAAAATGTAAAGTACTGAATTTTGTCACCTTGGTAATCACACAAATCATACAGTCGGGCCTATAAAACACATTATGTGTTTTAAAAAATTAAACAAGAGAAGCTTCTGAAATAAAAATAACATGCTCATTAATGGTAATTCCAACCTTGTAAAAGTTGTATGCATATTAATCTTTACACTCCTTTGAATAGGAACATTGTAATACATTATGAATTAATATGAAATTTGCTTAGTGCTGATGACTGTAGAGGCTAAGACAATCAACATACATGCAATGCATTTCAGATAATTCTGAGTTGCTGTAAGATGATTATTCCGGTTGGCATGGTTCTTCTATTTTGGCTGGATGACTCATACACGTGTTTCTCTTCATCCGTGTCATTGCTGCTAACATTCCCCATGCCCACTGGCAACCTCAGTTCTGTCCGTGACTTAGAAACTTTCTGTGATTGCCTGAGGTAGGTCTGGTCATGTGTGTGGGATAAGTATGGCTTCGATGTCATACCGGCAGCATTGGTTTTTGTGTTTGGAAATCAAGTGTTGAGGTTTAGGTGCATTATCTTAATTATTTAGACATTATAAGTTCATGAACATGTACAATGTTTGACACACTGTCATCATATTTGATTTGATTTACTGAAGTGCGGCATTGTACATGTATTATGGGGCATTTCCAAGGTTTACCTTGACTAGCCACTAAGCCACCTGCACTGGTTAGTTAGCTTGTCTTTTCACTATTTTGTCAGCTTTTTCACCCAGCCATATATCATATTCAACATTGAGCTAGCCAGACAGACCTCTTGGAGAGAACTTTGACTGCTCCTCAGGTGTCTTGCATTTGGCCAGGGTGGGCCAGGAATTTCATCTTCGAGAGGGCATGGCCATTTTTAGTTTCCAAAGTACACTTCCATTAGAAAATCTTAACATCTATTTGGAAATATTTTGAAAAGGCACCAGAGGCAAAGACCGGGGCAAAAGCGGCCATGGCCTGTTATTCCAACGCTCGCATACTTCCTATTTTAGAAATAATCAAAAAAAAAATTTAACGAAAGATTCTATCAAACACATCCCTTAACTCTCATCTTTTCTCCTTTTTCCCCCAACAGGTTAATGATGAACGTGAACCCCTTCTCACCAGTCTGTAACAGCTCCAGCGCTGCCCAATTCAGCCCCAATAAAGTGGGCTTTTTGAAGCCTTCCCTGCCCCAGCCATTGCTACCTCAGGCACTCAACAGGCCTGCACTAGCCCCGCTCTCAATCCTCAAGCCATTGAACAGAGACAACATACTCATATCGCCACCTCCTACCAAGGCTCTCAAGGTAAGCTCAGGAATTCCACACGGTGTTTTGATTTTTGTTGCAAATAAAGTAGTACCTTTAAGAAATGCAAGCGTAATTTTAAAAGCTTAACCTTAAGCCTGGAAATCCATGTGTCCTTCATGCATTACGCATAATGCGAAGTGCGCAAACCTTTTAAATGAAAATACACGCCAATCAGTGCACATAGTTTTTACGGATAATGCGTAAACAATACATACATGGAATTATGTGTGTTGCTTAGCGTGTTCTTTCATTTTACGCATTGCGCACTATGTATTACGCACAACAAATGACAGACACATGGATTTCCGGCCTCTGGCTCTGGCCAGATTTGGTGAAACTGCCGATGGACAGCATGCAGATTTGCTGATCGCAGACAAAAATATACTAAAATTTATAAACCAAAATTCCCTTCCCTTCCATCATGTACAGTACATGTATCATGTACATGTACCATCTTGGTGTAACTGAAAATACTTGACATGTTAAGTCACCAGATTACTACAGATTACCCGGAAACAGTTAGACATCAATCTTGTCATTAGGACATGTACATTACTCTACTCATTCATGTTATGATGACATGAACCGTATGTTTAACATTAATCATTCACAGTCGGAGCCCCATAGTATGAGGTCAAATGTTCACTCATTACACGTTTACATTCCATGTGCCATATTGGACATAAATACATGCGTCACGGTGTACATGTACAAGGTATGTTGTGACCCCCACAATGTGTTGTCATACTCCTAAGTATAATCCAATTACACAGTGGACAAGATTCTCCTGTCACACATACCGTGCATAGCGCATAGCGTAGTGTGTATCTCACTGATGATGCTGTCTTGTTCAGCAGTCAGAGCTGTCATACTGACCTCAGATGGATTGACCTTTCATGGCTGACCTCTAACAGTAGACCATATTAGCATACAGTGTTCTGTCTCTTGAGTGAGATAGTTTCAATCTGAAATTTACATTTTATAGCAAGGGAAAATGTCAACACTTTTCAGACATAAAAAGTGCTCACTTGGCATAATTTGTACATTTACATGGTATACAGAAGTAATACATGCACTGAGTACATGTAATATACACATCATGTACATGTACATGTACAGTGTATCCTGAATACTGGAAATCAACAGTGGAAAACATTTTCTTGTACACAAAATGTAGCAGTTGATACTCAAAACTCATCATTTGCTACTCAATAATTAGCATGGTTCAGTGTGCCAGGCTTGAGTACGCACAAAACATGTTCAGTCAAATATTTTGCTATGCAATATTGCTGGAGAAAATCTTCCCCTGTGTGATCATCGCATCTACATGTACATTGAAAGAGCATCCAACAAAATGGCTGCTTTGCTTACATTCACATTACACATGTTTTATGTACATTAGAACAATTTGTTATGCACCGATTTTTCATTGTGTTTTACAGTTTGCCACTGGGCCCAACTTCATTTGTCTGTATTATTTACAAATATCAAATAATAAACCACAAGGGAAACTGACTGGGTAAATTTTAAATGATTTTGGGTTGAACAAGGAAAAATTATTATTTACAAAGTTACATAGTGTGAATTCAAAAATTATTACAAAGTTAAATAGTGTGAATTCAGAGTCACTATTTGCTGTCGATGTTTTTTCTTAGGTAAAAGGTGAACTTCCACAAATGCTTTAGATGGCACTTACATGTGTGAAAGTTGGTGTAAACCTTCGGAATCGTGTTTGCTTATGAATTGAGGAAAGGGTAACTAACCGACATGTGGATTTTCTGAATCAAAGATTGCAAAAACATTGAACATACAATGTACATTACAGCCTGTGCTCTTTTTATGTACACTAACATAATAAAAACAGACATGAGCTCAAGGCATTTTAAAACCAACTTTAGTACACTGCAAAACAAAAGGTAAATATCTTCACACAAAAAACTTCCACAAATTATAAAACTATGAACAACCATTGTGACAGTGGAACCTCCCCCATACAGTACACATAAACATACATGCAGTGTACGAACAATGTGTACATGTGTAGGGAAACCTACTCTGTCAAATTCACACGCCCCCCAAGACCAAGGTCATCCACATGGAGCCTGTCCATTTGTTCTACTGTTCTACATACATGTACCTACATGCACTGTCTAAATTTGTAAAGTACTACTACATTATGTACTTATGACAGAGATTTGTTTATTTTACTGAATCCTCGCTTGTCTGTACGTGTCATACAAACTGTAGGGCAAGGGGGTTGCTACATGTACAGTACATGTATGTGCATGCTTTCAGTACGACATAAATATGCAGATTCTCTATGAAGACCTCAGATGTGTGAGAAAGGTTGTCAACGTTGTGCATGTTTTCAATCAGTGGGAGTGTTCTTTGAGAGTGATCACTCAGTAATCACCAGCTGTGATTGTTGTCTCTTCTTTAGTCGTTTAACTCTCCTTGAGTACTGTGTTACTGTGCAGCTGTCGTCATTTTTGGCCGTCCAGTCAAGGTATTGGTCTCCCTTTAATCAGGAAATGTGTCACCCTGGGATGTTTAAGGGGAAGTTTCTACAGTGGTGCGAGCGTGAACATGAACGTGTGTTCATCCACGGATCCTCTGGGCCATCCCTGTCATTTTCCTTGACAGTTTCATTGCCATACGTGTGCTGGGTTAATGCCCCTTGTCTTGACTGGCATAGTTTTAGCCTGTACTTGTCAAGTTTTACTCAGAACCATTCAAGGTCATTTACATGTATGGTGTTTTTGTAAAAAGAATTAGCCTGGTGTTTGTAGTTTCAGTTTTTAGACAATGCACATTACATGTCCATTGTACACAGTGTTAAGTTGGCCATCTTTAGGGGCAATTATCATTTTTTTAACGCTCAACTACATAGTTATGCATACCGCGTGCAGCTTACGAACATTGTATGCAATTCCAGGCTGAACACAATTGCATCCAGTTATAAAACAAACCCTGCAGTGTTGATGTCCCTACAGATGCAATCTTAACAATTGACATGCAGAATTTTTGTCATTTTCATTGAACAAAGAGGGAAAAAACAAGTAAAATCCCTATGATGAATTCTTTATTGATTTTTTTCTGGGAGCTCAAAATGTATTTGTTGTAAACATAAACTTAATTGTTTTAACAAATAAATATCCCAACTTGAACTTCCTTCCAAGTTTCATCTGTTAGTTTTGAGACTGTAAAAAAACATTACATTGTACATTTGTTGTACATTGTAAATCTGAACCTTACATGTACATGTACCTTGAGAATTGTATTTTGTTAAAAAGAGTGTTTTTTTAAATAGTAGATAATTTAACAATATAACCTTTATATTTTTGTACTACATATGTGTTACGTTTCTCTTAAGTACAAAAATTGTACACACATTGTATTTGGCATATGCTATTCAAACACCTTGCCAGATTGTTTTGAGGTCATTCACCCCTGTAGCTCTTGTGTACTTGTGATCTTATCCCGCTGAATGCATTTTGAGTTAATGCCTGCATTTTATCACCAATTGGCAATGTAAAAGCAGTATAGTACAGTGTACAGTACATATTAGTTACACTGTTACACTGGACACTCTACGCAAACACTTGAACTAACAGAAAGTACAGTGCCCCTTTAACTGACCTTCATAATAGAATCATCTTTTTCTGTTTTCCTTCCCCAGTATCTCCCGAGAGCAGGTCCCTTGGCATTTGCGCTTGTTGTGATGATTGTACAGTTTTCACACTTTGGTTGACCACAGTTAGAACTTGTGTCCAAAAAATAATCTCTTTTTCCTCTTTTGTTTTTTCCCCCTTCCTTATTTGTGGTTACTTTAAATAAACAATCATGGTATTTGTCCAAGTCATGGGCGATGTAAACTCACACGAGGAGGGACGGCAGTCCACTGAGGAAGACATCCCACACTCACCCCAACGCAAACCTAGAGGGCGCTACAGTGCCCCCCAGAGGCTTGACTACACGACAGTGGAAAACATCAACTTCAACAGGGATCATGCAAGACGTAAGCAAGCCCAGCGTTCGCTCTCAATGCCCGCCATCTTGGTAGGTGAGACATTTGACATGGGAAGGGGGTTCATGAGTGGGGAGGGGTCAGTGAAAGACCCCATGGCAGGGAGCCGCCATAGAGGGCCATTTGACGAGACTCCTCGCAGCCGTCCTCGCTTTATGAGTTTTCAAGATGACGAACTCAGGGAGGAGGATTTTCTGTTCGCCATGCACGGGCGAGCGTTCAAAGACGAGACCAGCGGAGAATTCAAACCAGGTTTTCCCGGTGATGAGTACAAGCCCCTTACAACTGGTAGTGGCTTACCTGCACAGGATCCATTTGGGGAGAGCCAGCATGACCAAGCCTCTGTCGGTCTGTATCATCAGATTGTACCAACTCACGATGAACGGAAGCTGTTTGAGCCCGTATTCGATCAACCGTGTCATCAAATCGCTCAAGACAAGGATGTGGATGAGGATCTCTATTTTCCCATTGATGGGCTCAAGGAAAAGGACATGATGGAAGTATTACAAGCTCTTGGCGCCGGTGACATTGATGAGGACTCGTTTGGCAATCAACGAGCCGGCCTACAGGATGAGAATCAACGCTGTCGCAACCTACCGTCGCTCACCACGGATGCGGAACTGCAAGATCTCCACGTCAACGACAACGAGCTGCGCTTCTTGGAGAAGGAGCTTGACGTTGAGGGCAGCCACATGCAGGAGGTTGCCAATCACTGCGAGGCGCTCCCGGACTCCATGCTGCTTCCCTCCGAGCCGAGAAGCTGGGAGCCGCAAGACGTCTTTGAAGACATGACCGTCTTACCTGGAGCGGGCAGTCTAGATCAATCACACCCTGAGGTAGCTGTCATAAACCTCTGCATGGGATGAGTTTGACTTCAAAGCTTTTTAAAACAAAACAAGCTGTGGTTGATTAAAACAATATATTTTGCTGACCAGGCTATTAACACGACGTTTGATGTGTATAAAGCTCACTATGTTAAATTAATGGTAGTTTTAAATCGTTACTGATAGTTTTAATCAACTTTGCCTGCATAATGCATGACGGGTGATTGCATGGTAGTTTATGGAATACGTTCCTGTACATGAAACTGTTGACAGTTGAATACACTCATCAGACATCTCATACTATGAGTGTACATTGTGTTATTTTACTTCAATCAAATAGTGACTAACCCATAGTTTTCAGAACATTGTTATTAGGTTTGTAATTGTTACCTGTTTTATCAACACAAAGTTCTACAGTACATTATTAACATACTGTAGGACCTTATTGCAACCTTTGTTTACAAATAAACTAGAGTGATCTTGTTTGTACACATTCCAATGGCTCTCATGTACACTGGTCATGGGAAATGTTACATTTTGTGTCATACATGTAGTTTCCACATAAAATTGAGTTATATAAAAGTTTCTTCTTATCAAAAGTTGATTAGAAACAGACAGTGCAATCTCCACACAATTTAAGATTGATTATTATTTTCTATCTGTGCTGTGTACAAAATGTGTCTACAGGAAGTTCAGGCTCTGTGGCTCTTTTGTAAACATACATCTGATGTCACAAGTTAAAGGTCTAAATAGTGAACAATTTCCCTTATTTAAAAATAATATGCTACTCAGAATGTCTACTACATGTAAAAAAAGTCATGTTTTAGTACTCAATAGTAGTATTCAGTGTGCACAACTGCTAGAGTAATTTCCCCCTGCTTAATCACACATTTGTAATTCTCAACTTTTTAACATTTTGTATTCCTTACATGTTGACTGTATACTAATGTATGGGTGTGGAAGCATGGCTTTATCATTGTTTATTTAGACCCATTGTTTACTTACATAATGCACCAAAAGTAGACTTTAAAAAAAGTTTTTACATGTAACCAGTGATTCTTGAATAAACAGTTTCAAGTTTGAGATACAATGTGTAAATTATATAAAGGGATAAATAGTGGATGTATTAGTATAACCGTGTTTAGTAGGCAGTTATGTACAATTACATAGCATTTCCAAGAAATGTTTTCAAGATTTGACAGGAAATCCCAAGTATATCAACTGCTTCATTGAAGACTTCAAATGAAATTGTAAACGACGATATTTTCATTGAATTTCTTCCTTCCATCAGGTGACATTTGAGACTCCCCGGCGTGCCCCCATCACACCGGCCTGTCCAGCCCCCAACCCAGAGGCCTGGGATATCCTACGCTTACTGGACGAGGAGGAGCGCTGGACTGACCGTGTCCAGGTCCTCACCCGACAGGACCACCAGGAGTACCTTCAGTTTGCTCAAGAATTCCTGGACGAAATCATCGACAACATTTCAGCAAGGTGAGTCCGTTGTCATACACTTTCAAGAATCTAGACTTTCAAGTCTAGATTTAAAATTACATTTCTATTCCCTTCAAGTTTAACAGGATTAGCTCTTAACTTTTTCAGTGACTATCAAGCGGGACCAGTTAGCCTGTCATTTCACTAGTCCACAAGTTTTTCCACTAGTCCATACTTTATATTAAATAGGGATGCTTTTCAAAACTGAACTAGCCAGCCGGACCACTTGGAGAGTATTTTGACTGGTCCTCAGGTGTTTTAACTGGCCAGCGGACCACTGTTTTAGATAGATTTCTTCCTGCCTGCCTGCCTGTCTAATTCAGTGTAACTCCAACAATTTTTGAAATTTTACTCTGTCTTTTTTAAAACTCTGCAGAGAAACCCATTTGGCCAAAGAGCCAACAAGCATCAAGGAACACTCTGAAGAACCTCAAATTGCTGCAGAACAACAGTCAGTAGACTGCATATTTCAGGGGGAGGAAGAGCAGAAAGAGAATTTGCCACCGGTTGGGTCTCCACAAGAAATATCCATTATGGAGGAAGGTAGGGAGGATTTTAAATGTTTTTGTTTTGCTGCTGGTTAGTGACAGTCTTGGTTAAGTTAGTCTGGGTTAAAATAGTGTGGGTTGTGTGTAGCGTTTCATTTTTAATCCTGAAAAGTGCGTTGACATCTGACTCCTTCACAGGTCCTCTCAAAATACACACACAGAATAAATAAATTAATTTTGTAGAATAATTAACCAAAGTATACCCTACCTTGAAATGCAAAAAAAGGTTTTGTTATTAATTCACTCAAAATTATTTGAAGAAATTTCTTATGAAAATGTGTGTTTTGTTTGTTAAATGTTTGTTTGTCTCTTGAAAGAGTTTCTTCTACTGCTGTATTACTTTCTGTACCTTGTTGACAGGTATTCCCAGTAAGACAGGTAAGAGTATCTATGATCTCAGCGAGGAGGACCTGAAGAATATGAACCCCTTCCAGACCGGTCCGGGTATACAGAACTCCCCACCCCTACCCGGCAGCAAGAAATCTGCCACTCCAGAGTTCAACTACGAAGACATCAAGGATCCCTTTGGGACGACGAGTGCTATTCAGAATTCACCCAAGATGAAGCAGAAGGGCACCCCTAAAAACGCTGTCCATAATGCAAGGTTTGTATTTTAATCTCCTTGCTAGCCACGGCCCCGGATCATCTAATTCCATCGTTTTTACATTGATGAGTTTTACAATTTATGTGTTTAAAGATAGGGTCATACTTTGGTAAGTACTCCAAAAATGAATAACCATACAAACTTACTTGGTGAGTAGCACTGCAACTGTTGATAGTATGCACAATTTTGAGACGGGATTCCCTTTGAAGTGATATGGTTTGGATAACTTTTCACCCCCAAAAAACACATTTGAATCTGAGAAACGATGCATGCAAGAATTGGTTCTCAGATTTCTGAGGGTTGGTGTTGCGGCCAGAGATGCGGTTGGTACCCGCTGTCACCTCGCTGATTTGACGTGTGCATGTGAAATTCTGACTTTTTAATTCGGCCTGATGATGTAAAAACAGCTGTAATTTTTTTCAACATATAAAGAAATTCTGCTCTTTGATCGCATCTTCTCTACTGCTGAGGACACTGTTTATAAAAGCTCTGTGAAATCTAAACCTGAGGGGTTTACCTAAAGGTGGAAACGCCCTCCTTTCAACACAACTCCTAAAATTTGGATTCTAGTTTCAGACTTTGTTGTCAGAAATGACTCTCACCCTGGCTACATACAGGAAAGTTCATCAAACTTGCTTAGTTTTTAATACCGTGTTATGTTTTACGCTAAGGTTTTGCTTGAGGTACTTTGTTGTTGTTGTCGATAATGTTGCTGTCGTTGTCATTGTAGCTGTTGTTGTGGTTTTTTCACCCACGAAGCTCTTTTGTTTTGTTTTATTTTGCTTTGTGACACGCTGCAGTTCTGACCTTAACTTTGAAGAGGTACAAGACGATCCTTTCAAACCCAAGAATCAAATGCAGAATTCCCCAGCGGCATCGCCCAAAAATTTTACTGAAAGCAAAAGGTTTGTCCTAAAAGTCTGTTTTTAGTATTTTTTGCAAAAAATAAGTTAGTGGCCTGACGTTTCGACCCTAGCAGAGTCTTTCTCTTTAGTATTTTTTCTATGCTTTTATGCAAGACATATTGCAATGGCTTTACATTTATAAAAATTAAATAAAAATTATGCAAGCTTGGGGGAAAAGGTTCAATAGTGAAGTTTACAGATTTTACAATTTTTGCTGACCCAGCCTCCCACAATTTTGGGGAAAAAGAGTCATTTTAAACATTGATTGTTCTTAATGTACCCTTACATTTTAATTAGAATAAAACACACACATGTACTTTATCTGTATTACTTTGCTTTTTTAATTTTGGGAGTATATTTTTACGTGTAATATTTGCTTTTTCTTTTGCATGATTTTTGTTTTATTTACTTTGCTACTCTTTCAGTCGGGATTTAGACTTAGATGAAGAAATGGACCCATTCAAACCCAAGAGTCAAGTTCAGAATTCCCCTGAAATTTCACGCAAAAATGACGCCAATAGCAACAGGTTTGTACCCACTGATAATACTGATGTCATAACTTCCCCGAATTCATTAGCGTCGTTAAACATTTTATAAAAGTTTTGCTGTTAAAAGACGCACAATTTCTGCTTTCTTGCAATGCAAAGTGATTGCTGTATCCAGCACAAATATATAAAAAAATATTTGATTATTATTTATTTAATTTTTTTAATTGATCATGTAGAGCTAATTCAACTTTAAATGTAAAAGGTAGTATTTATGTTTCACTGTTTATTGTCTTTCAAATATCACGCTGCTTCCAGCTTTATAGTTTGCTACCATCTTTTTTGTTTATGATTTTGCCACTCTGTTTTAGTTCCGATTTCAACTTTGATGAGAATATGGATGACCCGTTTGCACCGAAAACCCAAATCACCAATTCTCCGGCGTTATCCCCAAAGAATGCTGCAAACAACTGCACAGAGTAGGTTATCAAAGGCTTTAAATAATTGTTAGTTTGCTGTGAAGTATGAATTGATCACTCAAAGGTGATGTTAAGAGACCAGAGGAGACTTTGGTGAATTATGGTCCGGGTGGCCGTATCATTGCAGTCAATTGTAAAGACGGCAGGGCTTGCAATCGAAGGGTTGTGGGTTCCAATCCCCAGCTGAATGCTGGTGTAACAGTGCTTTTTGGGGGTCTGGTTTCTAAAAAACATTTTGCTGATTTTTATGGTTTCAGAGCTCCCAACTCTCCCTGACTCTGCAGGAAGTTCCCTGAAAATACACCAATCTTTCCATGTTCTGATGAACCAATTTGATAATCTCTCTGATTATGAAAACCCTTTTCCCTATTATATTGGATATAATTCTAAAAATCTCCCTGATTGGTGTACATAATCTCCCTGATTGCATGATGCAGATGTTGGCAGCTCTGTAGTTCATAATCTTAGGTATTAGACAAAGCTTTTTTGAGAGTGGGAGTTGCTTTGTATGTATGTAGTCCATAATTGATCATTTTCTTGGTGCTTGGACATACTTTCACTTTCTTGCATAATGGCATACATGTACCAAGGAAACGCACCTATTTAATAATTGGGTGAACATTATGAAACAAAGTTGTTTTAGATAGACTAATGGGAGTGTAAGTTAGCAAAAGTTTACCAAGAAAGACCTTTTATATAGTGTTCTTTTCTATTCTCCGGAATCCATTAGCCCAGCCATCCTCATCCTAATTCCCTTGACTCCTTGGTCAATTCACCCGCCTCCTCTCTTACACCCCCTTCTCCCATCTTCTGCCCCAATAAGGTCAATTTTACTCTTAGTTTGTATCATGCTTTTCCTTTGAAATGATCAGGTCAGAAGTAAAGGATGAGCAAGTGCAGAACTCTGCCGAGTCCTCACCAAGGAATACTCCAAGAAAATCAAGGTGTGCTATTCTTTAGTTTATCTTGTTGAGGTAACCTGTGAGAAACAGGAAGAAACTTAATATCCTAGGCCTTCATGCTGACATGGGTCAAAATTATTTAACCCCAAGATGTTCAGATGCTTGGCCCAAGGGTCAATTTGGGCAATTTATGAGATGGACTTTTGGGGATTTTTGTTTGCGAGGATTTAATCCTTTTAGAGACCAATCCAATTATTTCTGTATCGGGGACCGTCCAAAGTTTTCATCCTCTTTCAGGTCGTAGAGTGCTGCTTTTGAGGTCCCCCTCCCCCAAAAGTAATACTTATCAACATTTGTTTTCAAAATTGATGCATTTTACAACATTGTAAAGTGGCATGT
The DNA here is from genome assembly GCA_037783415.1 of Leptasterias polaris. NCBI lineage: Eukaryota > Metazoa > Echinodermata > Asteroidea > Forcipulatida > Asteriidae > Leptasterias > Leptasterias polaris. The sequence goes on along the minus strand of JAZGTN010000015.1, from coordinate 2,775,470 downwards.
GGTCTCCGAGGAAGAAAGAAATAGTCCTGTAGTTCTGTATTTCTGGTGATGCATACGTAGAAGCCCAGACCCACAAGCCATTCTCAGGAATATTCACATTGGTCAAATCTCATCCCTGGTTAAGGTTTTCAAGGGTTAATTATTAAGTAATAATCCACAACAAGGGAAACTGACTGGGTAAATTTCAAAGGGTTAATTGTGTGACATTTATTCATATTTCAGAACATCGCCCAAGAATAGGACGCCAACAAAAGCTGCAAAGAAGTCGCCCAAGTCCAGCCCGTCAGAGGGCAGAGAGAACGAACCTCCAGTGTCAAACGGGGACAGCGGGGACTGTGTCTCGGCCCAGAAGCCCACCCTAGAGGTGACACCCTTGCCAAGGGAAGATGAGTACGAAGATTGCCCGGAACCCATCAAGGCTGAGAAGGGTTATGAGAACTTCATGGCATCAGAGGAGTTTGTCCTGGCCCCCGAGGAAGGCAAGTATCAAAATGTTTCTGTAAACGTTTAAAAATATCAGGGTTCTCCAGGACTTTTCAAAACTAGACGGCATTCTGGACCCAAAATGTACTTGTTTTGTGTTTATTTATTTTGGGGTTTAAAAGCAATCTAGAGCATTCTAAATAGTTTTATCTTTATGATTTTTGTTAATTTGATCCAAAGGAGAAAACAAAATAAGTAAAATCTTTTTTGTGTGTATCGGCCCACAATTCGATTGCGTATCGGCCCACAATAATTGACATGTAGTGGCCCCATACGCTACCTTGTGCATGGGGAGAATCCCGAGTATGATTGAGTTATTTATCTTTTTCTGATGCGATAGTCTCACCGATAATGAGTCTCACTTTTAACTGAACTGGTTTTCTCTAAAATTTATTTTTGTAGTGGATAGACCCTTTGGAGGGATACAGAGTGACATGCCTAGAGATGAGGAATTCAGACCGGCTGAAGAAGGTAAATATCACATGGTCATATCACATGATAAAAGGACATGCCCGTTTTCACGTCGTTCCTCCATTTTCCACAGCAGCCTTTCTGTGCTGTTTATTTTCAGCAAGATTTCAGGCATGTCTGAGAAGCAAAACTTTAAATCTCTGACAAACGTCTTCCTTTGAATAACAAGAAGTTTTGGGCTCTGCCCGCTTTGCGCAAGTTGTTTGAAGCTTTCTTGTTGAAGTTTGTGCCTGCAACTACTGACTGTTGATTGGATGATGCATTTATGGGATTTTCTCTGCATGCAACGATATTTATGGCCTTGAACATTTGTCTTACAATTTTCTAATATACTTTAATCCAGTTTTGGACAATCTGAAAAACAGATAACATTTAAAGCTTAATTGATTACCGTAATCTTTGGCGTATAAGCCGCGGCTTATACATTGATTTTGGCCCTAAGAAAAACTTTTGCGGCTCATACGCCAAAGATTAAGGTAATACATAGTTCCCACTTGACGTAAACACAGTGTAAAGTCAACCATCTTTATGGGTAATGAGTATCCTATTTTGAATGCGCAACGAGGCATTTTTGTGTGAAATACATTTCCCTGCACTATGATTGTCAGCGAACCACGTGGCTTCCTAAAGCTGTGTCACACATGGTAGATTTCAGGCAACCAGTTCCAGGCAATCTCCAAGAAGACATAATTTCCAAAGAGTTTTCCTTGGAACAGTAAGACAGTGTAGAGAAATGTATCATGTACTAACAGTGCAGTTGGTTGCATCCACGTTGCCTGTAAAAATTGCCCTGTCTGACAAGGCCTTTAGGAAATATTAGAGCACGTAGCTGAAATACCAAACCCAAATAGTCCATAAAGATCAGGGACAATCTATACTGCACAGGTTATTAGAAGGTACTGATGATATGAGAGCTCTGGTATAGAACTTTATTGGGCTACCATCATCCTTGTCATGTTCATTGTGCGGATTACCAACATTAAATTCTCATCGTACGAAAAAAGGGGCCTGACTGTTTCCCCTCCCCAGCCTCACTCAGTTTGGTTTATATATCAATTTGAATGGACGATAAACAAGATGGCCTTTACATGGGTTTATAATTCATAAATAAACAGAACCAGTTGGGTACATTGCCTTTGTTGACATGAAGTGTACTTTAAGTGAAAAAGTTCTAAAATGGTCACTTGTTAAAAATTTGATTTTCTTTTTCTTTTTTGGCTGAAATTCAGTGTCTACATGTTAGTCAGGAATGTGAAATTTCAGACATTTATCTGAGATTCTGAGATCAGTCTTTTGTTCAATGTCTGCCTGGTGAAAACAAGTAGCTGGTATTTTGTTCAGATATAAAAATATTAAATCTTGCTCTCTGCCCAGAAGTGTTCAGATCTTTTTGTCAGCAAAAAGAATCTCTCCTCTTTTTAGTAAATTACAAACTCAATAAAGTTAAACTTTTTTACAGGTGTTTGATTTTTAGGATTGTTCCTGATTCTCGTATTTTTTTCAAAATCTCCTTGAGCCTTCAAATTTTCTTGAAAGAAGTAAAGCATTTACCGAAGGGAGAGAGAAATAGTCCACATGTATTTCTGGTGATGCACAGAGTCTGTAAACCTCCTGAAATGCAACATCTGGGAGGTTTTGTGTCTGGAATAACGAGAAAAACCCAACAATCCATTTATCCAGATTGTTTACACCCATCAAGTCTTATCCCTTGTTATTATGAACTGTATTTGGTATGACTTTTCATCGATGAACTATTTTCTAAAGAATGAAGTGTCAGACTTGTATGCTAAACCAATCTCGTCATGCCCTATTGTATCACACCCACACCATCCTCATCCCCCCATGCCTTCCCTGCATCAGGCCTTAATGTCCGAGGCCTAGCGAGGGACATGAGCTTTGAGGAGATGGAGTTCAGATTGGCCGAGGAAGGTAGGACGACGACCAGCGACCCATTATACCTATCTCCATCTATACGCCATTGACCATTAGGGGAATAACCATGATACTACCTGCATTGGGTCCTTGGTGTCCAAACTGGGGTATACATTGTGCTCCGATTGAAACATACTTCTTTTGAAGGGGATTGACTGGGATATACTGTCATACCCCAGTTTGAGGCCCATTGTACTGAAGGGGATTGACTGGGATATACCTTTACACCCCAATTTGAGGCCTTGTAAACTTTCATACCCCAATTTGAAACCCTTCTGAAGGGGATAAACTGGGACAAGACCCTGATCAGAGCCCTCCTTTTCTAATTAGTTGGATTTCAGTGGTTTCTTTCCCATACCTTTCAATTCTGTGGACCCCTGTTCGAATCCCTCCTCAGACCGGAGCCTTGCATGTGGATTGGGTTTTCAGTCCCTACCTAATTGCGTGGGTAGGCAAACTCAAGAGTTGTGGGGACTTTTACACAATGGAACAAAGGTACCCACAATGTTTTTCTTTGTTAAACTGGGTCCCCCACAATGTGATTCTTAAGAAAAGGGAATAATAGAACAACAATAGAAGGCCCCACAAAGGTGTGTGCAAAAGTATGGATGTGTTTCCTCCCATTGGGGTTTTTGCCTCCCACATCTAAAACTGAGCAGTTATTCTCTTTACCTATTCATCCTGTTATTGGCGCTAATTGTGCTGTTGGATGTGTCATAAAATAAATTTGTTGAACCATGGCTTACGCTTTTGCTCCGCCTTAGGCACCGTCCGCATGTTTAAAGTGCAGTACCAAAAATGTACATTATTAAGGTTTAAGTCATAGGTACTACTTACACTGGCTGACCCCTACGTGTACAAGCCCCTGTGGTACTCTAAAAGTGGGCACACCTGTCCAAGCAGACGTTTCATTGGTTATTCCCCAATCACCCCCTACCTGTTCCAACCAATCCCAGCGCTTGTTATATATCATCAATCCTAACATGCGGTGTAGTTTGGTCTAACTGTACACTGCGCAGCATGGCATGTTTCCGAGTTTTGATTAATCCAGTTCTGATTATTATTATTTTTTTTTTACAAATATTTTGTGAAGAGCACAGTTGTTTGATATTATTTTAATTTAATATTTATAACACTTTTCCCCTTGCAGTGGTGATTTGCTGTTGCCGGTTTTTTTTTCCATTAACTTTTGTTTTAACACTTAATTCTTTGATTGGGTTTGGTGTACTTAAAATTAAAATTGCATTCTCATTCAGTGTCGTTATTTTTACCACATTAATTTTCCATGATGCATTTTTTTTCCTGGTGTAAACGGCAAGATCCGCCCGTAACTTTTTTCAGTGACTAGCCAGCAGGACCAGCTAGATTGTCAATTCTCTAGCCCACCAGCTTTTTCACTGGTACTTGTTTTAAAGGCCCTGTACACTATTGGTAAGATCGAAAAACACAATAGTTCACAGATGCACACATAACTTACATGATTTAAAGTAAGTAATGGTAGAAAGGGGTCCTTAAAATATTTCTGCCTAAAATGCTATCGTTTCTGAGAAATGAGTAAAACAATAGTTTTTATCGCGCGCGATAATAAACTCGATGTTTGAAAAACAGAAAACACATAAGGTCTCTTTTCACTATTTTCTCGTGACCTCGATGACCAATTGAGCTCAAATTTTCACAGGTTTGTTATTTCATGTATGTGGTTGATTACACAAAACATGAACACTGTCTGTGGTTATTTTGTCAGCTCTACCAATCCTGTATAATACCTTTAAGGTCATTTATAGCAATTTCATTTGTACATGTATGGGACTTGAGTTTGAAACCATAAACATTCCATGCAGGTAGTGGTTTTACACATAGCTTTTGGAAGCAGTGAACCAGCAAGCAGGACCACTTGGACAGAATTTGGAGTGGTCCTCAGAAGTTATAATCTGGCATTTGGCCAGCGGACCTCTGTTAAGGGAGAATGCTGACATGTATACTTTGTAAACAATGTACATTGAAGGCAGTTTTTAATTTGTACGCAGATTATGTTTACTGTAGTATAATGCCTGCTTGAAAATGTAGCTGTGACTTGTCAACTTTGACTGCATTCATGCAGTAGGCCTATGTCTACCCTTATGTGTACATAAAATGCTCACATTTTAGAACAGATTCCACACGATAGATGAGGTCAAGTCTTGATGATAGTGTCAATGTCTGATATATGTAAGCTTACATTGGTTTGTGCAAAGTTTGTGTAAGTTTTGTGGTACTAAATCAGCTGTTAGGTTTGTGACAGGTTATGACAGATTGTAACTGGTTGTAACTGGTTGTAACTGGTTATCACCAGAACGGTGTTATACTTTCACAAACATATACCAAGCGCTAACTTTAAAATCTTTTGACCTCGGGGTTCTCCTTTAGGTCAGGCCAGCCATTCAGGCCAGCCATTCAGGCCAATACTCACAAAATGCTGGCCAATGAAGATCAACTCCTTGTGAAGATCATCTTCACAAAAATCATGAAATAAAATTGTTTAAAATGCTCAAGTTAAATTGCGCAGTAGAGCTTTTAAAGCCAAACATAAACATCAAGTAAGAAAACATTTTGAGTACTGGGTTTTCAATTCAGCGTGCTTCAGCCAAACGTTTTGAAGAAATCCTGGGGAGAACCTAGGATCTGTATGTAGTAACAGTGTCTGGTCAATGTTTATCGGAATAGTTAAGGGTTCTGTATTCATTAGTTTTGGGTGGGGGGTCAGGGGTCAGGTTGGCTTAGTGGTTTCTTTCCTTGCCTTTCACCTCTGTGGACCCTGGTTCGAATCCCAGTCTGGAGTCTTGTATGTGGATTGGGTTTTCAGTCCCTACCTGATTGAGTGGGTTTTCCCGATTCGGGTTTTCCTCCCACATTTAAAACTGAACATGTCGTCCCGTTTCCTATTCACCCTGTTATTGGTGCTGATTTTGGTTGTGTTATAAGTAATACATTTATAGTCCTCGGTTTTTTTTGCAGGCCTGGAATTACACTGAGGCCATGGCCCCGACCCTGGTCTTGGCCATTGTGGCCCTTCAAAAGCTTCCAATAGACTAAGATGTTCTAATAGAGTTGCCCATTGCAACATGAAAACAGCCTTGCTCTCTCAAAGAAAGAAAATCCAGGCCTGCCCTTGGTTGATTGAATATGCCTCTCTATGTCCCCTTTCTTCCTTGCTACACACCCCTCCCCCTCTGAGAAAGAAATTAGAAAAATAACTAGCACTAAAAAAATCTCCCTCAAGTAGAAATGTATCCTAAAACATTTTTATAATAACAATATAAAAGTTAACTCCATCGCAGTGTTTTGTTAAGTGTCAAACTGAGTTAAAAGTGAAGTTTGTGAAATATTAACCAAACCTAAATGTACTGTATGTACACTAATTGATTGTCGATCAAAGTAGCTGGATTCATGCCAGGCTTTGTGAGATCTGGGATAATTCATCAGGGCTTGAATTGGGGGGGGGGGGGGAGGCGGCTTGTAGCTCAAAAAAATTACTGGAGCAGAATTCCTTTTACAAGACCAGAATTGAAATGAGAAAACAAATACCTACACAAATACCTTGAATTTGAAGAAGACAAGCACCAGAGAAAATTTATCTCATTTGTATTATGGGTAAGAATTCTTCAATACAGAAAGAAAGTCAATAAAAACACAAGACTGCTGGACTTTTCGAGTCATGAACTTACTGGCCCGATGGTATAATCACTGGCCCCAGGCCTGCAATTCAATGTGAGTTTCGAGCCCTATTCATGTTCGTTTGGTTCCCCATGGATTTAGTGCAAACCTTTGCTTTGAATTCTTTAGTTTGCTCTTCTTTCTTTCCACCCTCGCTTGCTCTATAAGCTGTTGCCCAAGGTCAAAGCCGACTCCTTCAGTTCACTTCAGGCATGAGAATCTTCCGGATTTTTCCGGAATTCCGGATTTTTCACTTCAAATTATGTGGTCTCCGAGTTCAGTGTGAATTTGATATAAAATTCGGGGGGTAGGGTGTGGGTGTATACATGTAAATTTCACTAATCTCTCTAATACGATCAGAAACTTTTAGTTAATTTTACCTTTACAGTGATTTTTACACCGTTCGAAAATAAATTGCGTCCCGGCGGCGGCCGGGCCAATATGCGGTGATTTGTTTCTTCCATGTGCGTCGCGTATTGAATGCAGCTAGATCTATTGATATGTGTAGACTTTCCTCATTCCCGGCTTCATTCGCGGTACAGTTTGACCGTAATGTACATGTATTTTTACTGTTGCAAAGGAACATGTGTGGAGACATTGAAAAGTCTACTGACAACAGCGCACTGTGTTTTGTGTGGATGCCCGCGAATCGTTAGACTTTTTTACCAGTCGTCATCACGCACGTTCATAGGCTAAAGCGCCAGTTCTTAAATTTGTTTAATGTGTTTTACGGCTGGAGATATTTTTACGCATTGAACTATGACCTGGAAGAAACTGCAATGAGTGTGCGTCATACACGTGTGAGGAGAATCGTCTACGTTTGAGTTGACGTCTCACATTATTTTTCCAAAATGCTGCGGTACATTTGTAAACTGTCAGGATAATCTTGGAGATACTAAAAGGTGTTTGAAGAACAATTTTCAATGTCCAAAAGGGGGCAACACTTAACCCAATGATTCACAAACACAGGTAAAGACCCCAACAATCTAAATTTCCGAACATTACTGCTTCGTTCATATTTTCGTGGATTATTTTGGAATATCATTTCTTTGTTTTTTAGACAACATACGTCTGAATTAATTTTTTTTAAAAGTATTTTCCTCCTATTAACTCAACCCCGGTCCCATCTATGGTCCCATATAACGCCCGAGGGGTTCACCGAGTGCGGCGCTGACGCCCGAGTAAAGTTGCCCAATTTCCGGACATGTAAAAATTCGGAAATTGCCCAAAATCCGGACACGCATTTTTAGAGTTGCATTTTTCCGGATTTTTTTTCATCGCCTATTCTATTTTTTCCTTCTTTTTTGTGAAACTCCATTCTCATGCCTGTCACTTGGCTTCGGGGCCTTATCACTCCAGAAGGTACGAAGGGTGTTGTAATTGGAGTTCAGGGGTGAAGAAATAGGTACAGGAAAGGTCCCTTTCACTTTTTATCCTTAATTTTCTACTTTTTCTGTTTTGTTGTTGATTTTTTTAGTAGGGAAACCTGATGAAGGTATTACACTCTTTATGTTTAAACTTGGATGTAGATTAAGAATACCTGACTCGTGACATATCGTTGTAAAAGGTGAAAGGTTGGGAGGGGAAAAGTGTGCACTGAACAAAAAATGCAAATTCTTGCATTCTGTAGGGTAGTAACTACAGTGTGTCATGCAGTTTTGTGCAGATGCCATTGCACAACTTTATAAACTGTCCATATCTCAACAACTTTTCAAATACCGTGCAGTACATTGTCTCTCATGAGTAAATAATGGCACAATGTACAAATTAATTTGGAAACTACAGATCTCCACGAGTGCCATAACTTATCTTGCCAAGTTGACTTGGTTTAACTCTGTCACGAGCCAACCCCTGCGACCGATTTTTATGAACCCCCTTCAGAAAAATAGTTGTAAAACGAAAAATAAAGATCGCACGACCACACAGTTTTCCAGGATTCTCGGATAGGACATGTGAGTTGAGTTGTGCGTTGGTTCTTTCCTATACATGTGCATCAACGATTTTTCTGTGGGCTTTCCGGTTTCCCACGTTTTTGATCTCAGGCAGTGCTCTGTGGTCATTTGTATGGGTGGATTTGGCTGGCTGGCAAAGGGCGCCTTCGGCACACCTACAGCTCAATCACAATGTAGCTGCATCCTTTGCAATTCAGCTTCTCAGCTGTGAGTAAGCAGTGAATGATTTCCGTTGTATGGCAGAGCAAAAATGCTACACAAAATGTATCAGTTTCTTCTTAAAAATCATCATTTTAGGGCTACTCAATATAAACATTCTGGGTGCACAAAACTTGTTCAGTCTAACTATTTTGCTACGCAAAATTTCCAGACGAAAATCGTTCCCTAGTAATGATAATTAGCATCCCTAATTATCATTCATTGATCACCAAGCCTGATACTTCAATCTTGTAAAGTCAAGGGTAGTTTTTCCTCAGTAAAGGGCGTGATTTTTACTGGAACATTTCAAGGGGCACTTGGGCAATGACAACGGGCATGGAGGCAGTTTCCACCTTACAGTATCAGGCCGGATGACCCTATGTAGTACAACAGACTATGCAGGTGTAACTGTATCAACAGGTTTATTTAACGAGTCCCTTTTAATTCTGTTTTAAAGAATTTTATATTTTGTTTGATTATTGTCACCTTGCTGGTTGTTGTTTGCATTTGCGTCCATCAAACCAACATTGTTTATTTTATGAAGCTGTTTGGTGTCTTTGTTTTTGTACATTTACAATTTATCATTCCATGCTGAGTACTTTGTATCACAAGTTGTTTGTTGGAAAGAATTCATTGTTGAGAGACGGCTCAATTATTTTACACATGACAGGTGTATTAAGCTGATGCCTCCCAAAAATATTCCTAAGCAGGTGTTATTTGGAGAGAGAGTGCATGGTTAAAGGCATTTAACATATTGCTTGGTGTGTTTGGACACAGTGCATTAAGGATTGCTGTAGATGCACAGTTTACATCAGTTGATTTCATTATCAGAATGTTTATAGCATTATTTTTGCAGTCATTTTTACCATTTCAAAGATGATTTATACTGTTATATCTTTGTGTCCTCTCCTACTCTTCCGTGTTTCCTGTATATGTTTCTCCTTTTGTTCCCCAAACCTGTGTGATTTCACTCCTGCAAGCCCCTCTCTTGCTCTACTGTCCTTGTGTTTGTTTACCTGCCTCAAACCGTTTTCAGCCTCCCTTGTTATCTTCCAGAAGCCTCTGTTATTTTCTCCTCCAAAACCCCCTCTTTGTCTGTCTTTATAGTTCGTCACCCACCCCCAGTCGTCTCCAGCCTCCCTTGTTATCTTCCTGAAGCCTCTGTTATTTTCTCCTCCAAAATCCCCTTCTCTAGCTTTTCGTCTGTCTTAATAGTTCGTCACCCTCCTCCACTCCTCTCCCTTCTGCGATGTTATCTTCCAAAAGCCCTCTTCGGTTTACTTTTCTCATCCTTCCTTCCCAAGTGTTTGTCTTCCTTTTCTTCATTTGTTTCCTCACCCGCTTCAAACCGTCTCCTCTTCTCCCATGTTATCTTTAATCTTCCTCACACATCAGTCGACATCAGTTGACCCTCATTGACTCTAATTCCTTATCTCCTGTCAGTGTTTGCCAGTGCGGACCCTGCTGCCTTTGATGTGGACTTTCTTGAGAAGGCTGGAGGTGGAAGTACGGTAAGCTACACCAAATTTGAAAAAGGCAAAAAAAAGGGGGGGAATAGAAATTGAGTGGGATCGTTTGTCTGAAGCAAATACATAAAGGTTTTTTTTTTTTAATGTTTTCATTTAATTATTTTATTTGTTTAAAATCTTTGAACACAAACAATATCTTGACCAGGAGTTGCCAGGAAACAACAATTTATTTTTATTATTATTTTGTTTTATTTTTTTTCCGTACAGAATATTTTCATTTTATTATTGTTTGCGTCATGGTGTAGGTTTGTCTCATGACATGTAGCAAAGTTTTTTGTATTGACCAAATTCGCTTGATGTCATCCCCACAATAATCTTGGTTGCACCATTTTGATTGTCAATTATCCCAAGCAGTGTTCTCCACAGACTTTTTCTTTGGGAGGGCGGCATGACGTAATCAAAATGTCGCCCGTCGATATGACGTCATCAAAATGGCGCCTGTTGGTTTATGACGTCATCGAAAGGAAAAAACACCCGAGATAATCCTTTTCTTAAAAATAATCTTATTAACCCCCGGGCCCCGACACTATAATAAGGAGAATGATAGACATCCATTTCATTCTGTTGAAACAACCTTGTTGTAAAACTAATTCAAAACCTACAATTTGTTATACATTTTGCTTTGTGCGCCGCGCCAAAAACATCAGAGAGATATGCCGCTCAGCTCAGTGTTGGATTTTAGAAAGCTGGATTTATATGCGTTGGTGGTGATCGGATAGCCCACACGTGCAATTTTCGAAACGGGAAAAAAAAATAAAAAATTACAAAAAAAACAATTTTGACGATCTTATCCCCTAATTTCTGCCCTCAATAATACCTTTTTCATCAACAACCATTTTCATGGATTTGTGATTAGAGGTTCCGTTGTTTAGAACTTAGTTTTCAATAAAATCGTCGAGATTCAACGATCGGTAAACAACGCACGGTACGCACATTGAGAACAAATTCAATGAACTTTGCCCCGTAACGCCCTCTATTGGCAAAAGTTGTCAATGTTTGAATATCCTTCAAGGCTGTGCATTGTACCAATCTGCAGGCGTGCGGCACAGTGTGTTGCAATTCTTTATCGGCCCGTGAACGTGTACTGCGTTGGAGTCTAGCAAGCTCACTTATGAATATGGTAATCAACGGCCAATCACAGCGTGCGGAATGTTGGTTAGCTTGGACTTTGGACCGTGTGTGTTGTGTATGCGCTATGCATGGACTACCCGACCGAACGTTGTTGGGCCGATGCACGTGCAGCGGTGGATACTCAGCAGTCAGAACCATGTGATTGTGTGTGCATCGTGTTTTAACGTTTGTATACTAAAATGAACGATCGCAATTCCAATGCTGCCGCTTTGAAGTCGGGCTTGGCTCGTCGGCTACTCGTTTGATCGTATTAAGTGCAGGCTAAAAAGTAGTCTGTTTGTCATTTTTTTGGGAGGGCGGCCAATTATTTTAGCAGGGCGGCCAATTCTTTGGCAGGGCGACCTTAAACTTTGGGAGGGCGGCCCGCCCTCCCAAAATACGTATGTGGAGAACACTGCCCAAGTGCGTGGCGTTTTCTCGCTGACCGTAAGTTTTTATGTGCAATTTGACTCCCAGAAATGGCAAGCGTGACCGACAGTAGCTGCGTATATGTGCAGTTTAACCTGATGTAGGTGTGGTGTATGTTTGGACTACTCTATGTACACAAAAACAATGTATGTGTTATACTTCTTTTGAAGCAATTTGATAATTTTGTTTCTTCTTCTTTTTTTCCAGTTCCAAGAGTCTGCACTAGCCAGACAGTCATTGTACGTCAAGTTTGACCCTCTCGTCGATGCCCCAGCGGGTAAGTGACCTTCAACCTCGTCTGATAGAGTCATTTTATGTAAATTTCATATTCAATCAGCCTTACTAGATAAAGCACCCTTAAAATAGCCCTTATTTCAAGGTTGAGGTCTTTCTGTTTTAATCTGATGTCCGACTTTTTAATTATAATTTCTGCCCACCTCGGAAAATCATTAAGATTAAACTTTTACAGTTCCAAGTCCTCTTGACCTATTTCACGATGCACAACGCATTTACATAGTGCCTATCCTGTCTGCCATTTTGGGAGTCAAAATGTACACAAAGGAATTGACTCCCAAAATGGTGGAAATGGTAGACACGAATTGTGTGGCGTTGCGTTCCGCGCCATGCAAGGGGTCAATATTCAACTGGTTTTATAAGATCCTTTGGGTATAGCAAAATGGAAAGTTGTTTGTGGCAAACTCAAAGTCCTAATTTTAATGATTGAATGTTACAGCGTCAGCCCAGAAGAGTATACTATCGGCCGCCGCGCAGCCGATACAAGAAGAAGAAGATGACCTCCTCCAGATGCAAACTCCGCCCACTGTGTCCAACACAAGACAGCCGATGACGAACCTGCGGGAGAAAGCCATAGCACAGAATGCCGCCAGCCGGAATGCCCAGCAAGGCGGGATGAACGAGGGAGTGGACAGACTCCTCACCTTCAGCCCTCCAAGAAATGAGTCTCAGGTAGTGAAAGTTGTTTGACAATGTTAGATTGAATACCAATAATAACCCTAAGAGACCCAAGCCCTGTAGGAGACGGCTTCCCTATTTCAGGGTTTTCCTTGTTCTGATCATTCTTCAACTGTCCTCCCTAATTTGTGCTTTAAACCTCCTTTATTCTGTGCTCCAAGACACTTCAAAATCTCCCATTATGCTATGCCATAATGGTGAGGTAATCCATGCCACACTTTCCTGTCATTGTATTTGTATGTGTGTTTAATCAGTGCCACAGATTGCCACTGCAGATATTCTTATCTCTTCAAACAGTGGCCCAAATTCCATTGCACGGCTGGTGGCTTCTCCAGTTTACCACTCTCATTGAAGCACCTTTGGCAATGGCTCTACTCTCTACATCAGCATGTGTGTGCCTCAAACGTGGCATTTCGGGGCATGGATGGATTTTGTCAAGAAACTCTAATTTGGATGTTACCATATGGATTATATTGCCTTTAGTCTATAAAGATACTGGGGTTAAAACCAGTTGATCATTACAATTCATAGCATCTCAAACACTTTTTCAGTCTCCTGAAAATGACTAGAGAAGGCTAGTTGAAACTCTGAGACCAATTAAGAACTCACTCCACGACAGTGAAGTTAATAACAAAAAGTCCCTGTGATCCACTAAGCAAAAGTAGTAGTCCCGGTCGATTTCCTAAATTCCTACCTCCCACCCAGGTTAATAAGTAGGACAGTTCTATTCAGAACTAGGAAGTCTCCAAAATTCTGAAATCTGTGGCAGTAGAATAAATAGCAAGACAAGTTCTCAAAGAACAAATCTACACTGTGCAAAGTAGATATATTCAAACAGTGTAACTGCAAAGTGCAAACTGAATATATACATTGACTTCTAATTGTTTTTTATCCAGGGTGTTGATGATGCAGATGGGCGTCAGCAAAGAATATCCTCAACTTCAAGTCTTGACCCTCAAGATGAAGGCATTGTTCAGGTACCTCTTCATTCCGGAATTTTTTCTTAGCCCTTTACTAATTGTTTGATATTAGAACTTTCAAGAAGAGTTCAGTTCAATAAGTTTGATTGGCGCAAGTCTTTTTTTAATCAAAGAAATGTTTGAATGATAAATTTGAAGAAAAAAACCCCAATAATAATTTGTGTTTTTTTTCCTTTTTGAATTTGTTAGCTTTTGCGATACTCTCAAGCCGATCTAGATGCTGCAATCAAAGAAGCAATCAAAGCTGTGCAACACCAGGTAAGATTGAATCATCCTTTACATTCAATATCTGAACTACAAATTTCATGTATATGGTTGATCACACAAAACATGAACACTGTCTGCGACTATTTTGTCAGCTCTTCCAATCCTGTATAACACCTAAACATGATCATCTTGATTGACAGAACACCAAGGAAATCAGTCAGTACAAGAAGAAGCTAGAAGAGAAGGATAAGATGATCTCAGCTCAGAGAGCCAAGGAACAGGATTCGGAGAAAAACACAGAGAACCTCAGGTAAGTTCCTTTCATTTCATTTGTTCTGTTTGTGATGCCATGGACTCTCAGAAAATCAAACTTCATCACTAATACTAGCTAAGAACCCCATGGAGAGAAGACAATGAAGGATGTTTCAGTTTTAGATGTGGAAGGAAAACCCCGGGGAAATGTTCCAGGGAAAACCCATGCAATCAGGCAGGGACTGAAAACCCAATCCACATAGTGCCCCTGACGGGATTCGAACCGGGGTCCCAGAGGTGGAAGGGGAGGAAAAGATACCACTTCGCCAGCCTGACCGTTCTTTTCAATTGAAACCCTAGAAATAAAACTAGAAAATAAGAATTATGTGCGTTGTTACATGTATCTGTTTTATCTGCTTGAAACAATTCCTAGGTGCTACCATTTTAGCTGTTTGGCAAATTTCAGCTTTCCTTTTGGCTAATCTGGTTAATTTTGCCTCACATGGTATTTATACCTTATGTCCAAAACTGATAATAGAGGGCATGCACAGCAGCCACATGTTACAATAAGACCTTGGAAATAAACCATTAATGATAATAACTTGAGAAAGTCATGAAAAGGAAGGTCGGACATTAAGGCATATTTTTAGTAACAAGTTTCTGATGTTTTCTTTGTTATGTTCACAGTGCCCTTGTCACCCAGTATGAAAAAGCAATGCAACAAATGATGGGTAAGTTTGTGATATCAACGCAGTAATACAAGTTTGCTGTCAAGTTCAATATATCATTCTGGGCTGAACAAAGAAAATCGACTAGAGCGGAATTTGAACCTGCGACCTCTGGACTAACGTGCCGTCATGTTAATTCAGAGATTGCAGTTTCAAATCAATTTGTACGACCCAAAAGTATATAAAAACTTACCTAGTCAGTTTTCCTTGTGGTTTACAGACATCATATTCTTCCTACTTTAGTCTGATTTCTGATTTTGTTTTGCCCTTGGAAAGACCAGAAAAACTGTGATGAAATAGCCTGAAAAGTCTCTTAAAGCCTTCACCATATGAATAAGTAGGTCAGCCCTTGTACTCGATAAAGTTTTCCTACTTTTTTCCAAATCGCCTGATTGGGTATATTACTTAAATGAAGTTTGATATAAATCTGTGTTATACTCATACATGGATGTGTGTGAACCAGTTCGCTTTGGGATTAAAAAATCCTTTCAAACCTTTTTTCAGCAATAACTGTCGCCCCTGCACATTCCAAATCATTAATAATTTGATATTATTTTCATTTTACTTTGTGATGTTTACAGGTGATATAAGCAAAGCTAAGGACAGCTCACAGGAATCCGTTGCAGGAATACAGAAGGAGAAGGAACAAGCGCTGGAAGATCTTGCCTCAGTTGAGAACGCTTTCAGCGATCTGCACAGACGATATGAGAAGTTAAAAATAACAGTGGAGAGCTATAAGAAGGTAGGGTGGAGAGACCCAAGTTTGCATCTGAGAATTATGAAATTGAAAAAGCAGTTGAAGTATTCCTCAAATGTTTTACTTGCTTGGGTTTGGTGAACAACTGTGTGTCTATTCGTAAAGATAGAGTCACAGATTGGTAATTACTCCGAAAATTAATGACCATAAACATTTACTTGGTAAGAAGCACTGCAGCTGTTGATAGTATCAACTGTTTCAAGAAAGGATTCCCTGTGAAGTAATATGGTTTGGATATTTTCACCCCAAAACATTTGAATCTGAGAAACGATTCGTGCATAAAAAGTTTCTCATGTTTCTGAGGGTTGGTGTCTGTTCGCGAATGCTGCGGGCAGAGATGCGGTTGTCACCTCTCTAAACGTGGATTGAATCAACGTTCTTGTGAAAATATCTTGACAGTTTTTTGCTGTTTTCTCAAAAACCAATCTAAGACCCTACCTTTCAGGAAATATACTCAAAATTGTGTATTTATGTATAATTTTCTTGAGATCTCATTGCCTTTTTACAGAATGAAGAAGTTTTGAAGAAGTGTGTTGCAGACTACCAGGCCAAAATCAAGAAGCAAGAACAAAGATATCAGACATTGAAGACACATGCTGAGGAGAAAATAGAAAAGTAAGACTTCAAAATGAAGACGAGAAAGGATGGGTTAGGGGGACAGTTGAGTTTGCCAAGACAAAGTGGAGAAAGCAAAATGTTATCTTAACTCTTTCATTAATGGACCGATCCATTTGAGCGCAATTCTGTAATGTTCTGACCCACACAAATGCAATTAAAAACTCAGAAAAAATCTGGTTATCCCAGTAGAAAATTTAAACAAGCTGCTGCCATTTGTATTGCCTGCTTGCGGCTTACACGCTACTCACGTCGTGACATTGAAGGTTGCGATGGTCGACTCTTAGGGCTTAATGGATATGTCTGTTTGATTACATCTTGGCAGAGCTTTTCCTAGGTTTTTCAAAACTGAAACATTCTGGACGTAAAGTTGACATGTTTGGCCGAAGCACGCTGAATTGGAACGAGGTGCTCGGAGCGTTTTTGTTGTTGATTTTTATGTTGGTTTTAAAAGCTCTAATGTGTAATATGGAGCTTTATAATTTAATTTTTTTATTTTAATTATTCTTGTGAATTGATCTGAAATCTAAAAAGAAAAAAACAGTTGTTTGTGTATCAATCCGCAAATGGCACATATCCGCTCAATGGCTAGCTTGTGCATGGGGAGAACCCTTCGCGAAACTTGAAAAACAATATTTTGTGTGCATATTTTTCTACACTAACACAGAGTTTTAAGTTGTTATCGGTTTTATTTCTCTCATCTCCAGGGCCAATAATCAAATTGACATGGTTAAGAAAAGCTACGAGGGTGAGATGTCGGCCCTGCAAGCTGCCGTCAAGAGGGAAACGATGAAAGTGGACAGTATGGAGCAGACAATAGAACAAAAGGTAACGGGCTTGAATCCTAACAGACCACAACTTATTTTTTTATTAATTTTTTTTTGCTTGATTATTGTATCAAATAATAAACAGGAATGACATTCTTCGTACTTAAGTCTGATTTCTGATTTGCTTTTTCCTTGGAGAAAATCAGACACATTGTGATTAAATAGCCTGAAATGTGTATTAAGCCTGCACAATGTGCACATGTAGGTCGTCAGTTCTTGTACTCAATAGAATATTCCTACTTTTTTGCAGGGACCACACAGCATGTCTGAATAAATTGATTTATTTATATTGTGCAAATTTCAAATGCGCATTTCAGAAACTCTAACTTATTTGTTCTGTTTTGCAATACTACTTGTATTGAATAACTTATCTTTTTCAGTGCTTTGTTTTGACAATTTAGATATGTTGTTTTCTTCTTGCTTTTTAATATGCTTTTAAGTTAGTTTGCTTCCGTGTTTAATTACTTGGCTGCTGCCCGTACACTTTAAGTAGTTTTATCATTTTATTTGAAGCATTTTTATTGCTTGGGTTTTATAGTTAATTACTTTGAGGTATTTTCAGGCATGATATTCATCCTACTTTGGTCTGATTTCCAATTTGTTTGCCCTTGGAAAAATCAGAAAAAGTGTCATTAAATAGCTTGAAAAGTCTATTAAAGTCTATACCATACGAACATGTAGGTCAGCCTTGTACTCAATAAAGAGCAAATATCATGCAGGGGTATTTAACACAAGATACCATATAAATGCCTTTTTGTTATTTGTATTATTATTAACTTGCTCAGAGAGGGCTCTGTGTCTCTGGTGTTGTATGTGTCTTACAACAATACACAGGACCTACAGTTTTATGTCCCATTTGAAAGTTACAGGCTTAATAATATTATGTCTCAGACAAGCTATCAACCTTGACAGTACATGGAATGGTATCCTATTGGACTGACCACAGTCAATGGTGCTTTGCTTACCACTAGGTCTGCCATTGAGCTAACTGTCTGGGACAACCACACAAGATTACTCTTTTTGAGTGTTCACAGAATTCATTAACTATTAAACTTGTCTTGTGGTATTTCTAGATCAGGCAAACTTCCCATGAAAAAGACCATTTTAAATTAAGTCATTGTTTTCTATATTTGCTTTCACCAGACGAAAGAGAATGCTGAGCTGACCAACATCTGTGATGAACTCATCGTAAAGATCGCCGATAATAAATAATCCTTTTCTAATCACCCTTAAAGATAGTATCACTCACAGTGAGTGAAGCTGCGGAGAAAGAATTTGTGCCAAGTTTTGGACCTACTCGGTCAAAACTTTAAAACCCTGCAGTGAGAGCAGCTTTTGGCAGATGCTGACATATTTTAATATTTCCACTGGTCAGCTTATAATGCCATGATATCCTAAGCTCGACCATGCCACACGCCCTAGATGGGATGGCAATCAACAGGTGTCAGTGATTTGGTATACTAGCATGTGGCAGGACAAAGCTCTGCCAGCATCTTTTGTGTACAAAAACGTCACATCAATTATCAATGGTTAGATGAAACCAAATTATAAAACTTCTATAATTAAGCAAACAATTAAGCTTAAATTAACTCAGGCAATACCTGGACATGTAAACAACACACTTAGATAAAAAAAAAACATCATTGAAAAAAGTGCAAAACCAACCTCCTAACCTATGGGAAAAACCTTGTCAATATGTGCTGACAACGTACCACGAGGGCGTTGCTACCAAACACGTCCCTCGCTGCAGTCTTAAAAAACTAAGGATTTGTTGCTCTTTGAACCCTGGGCCCAATTTCATAGAACCGCTTAAGCACAAAAAGTAGCTAAGCACCTTAAAATGATGCTAACCAGAATAAGGTTTCCAGCCAAACTACCATGTCACATGTACAATTTGTGACCGGTATCCTGCTCATTTCTGCTTAGCCAAAATTTGTTAAGCTTAAACAGCTCTATGAAATTGGGCCCCGAAGAGTTTTTTCTTGATGCTTGGGCGATGGACAGGAGTACCCAGCTCTGATGGACGCTTTGTAGCGATAAAAATACAGGGTTCCCACTTGTAGTTCAGAACAGTACATGTGTTTTATACAGTAGCACAGCGTAGGCAGTTTTTGTTTTCGGGTAAATTGACTGACGATTTATGTCTGCATGTTTACAGTGGTTTTTAATGGGAGATGTTTGAGATGCGCGGTGGTAGGAGACTTTCAGGGTTTCGATTGATCCCTTGCACCAACGTCACAGGCGGCTTCTGTATGCCACGCTCACTGTTTTGGGAGTAGAGTTGCTTGTAAAACTTTAGGTAATCGTGTAAACGCTGTGTCGACTAAAATGTGCACTACACTGTTGAAAGCACATGGGGAAATTGACTCCCAAAATGGCGCAACCAAGATTATTGTCAGGGTTTGCCCTTAACTGTTTTAGGGACTGGCCAGCAGGATTAGTTAGCTTGTCCTTTCGTGAGTCCGTTGGCTTTTTCACTTGTCAATCTTTCAAATGAAATGGGGATGCTTTCCAACACTGAACTAGTCATCCGGACCACTTGGAGAGAATTCTGACTGGTTCTCTTGTGTTTTAACTGGCATTTGGCTAGTGGACCACTGTTAAGGGAAAACGCTGATTGTGATGATAATGTCAGGTGAATTGGGTCAACAAGTAAAATAATTCTGAGCATATGTGGTATGATTGTTGGTGACTTTGGCAGCAGTTACTGCTGCAGGATGTGACGGCATTGTTGGTGTTAACTGAAAGTCGGGCTGTGGCCAAAACAAAAGCCGGATTGTTTGGGCAAGGCCAGTCAATGGAAGAAAACAAATATTCAAAGCTGCCACATAACATCTCAGAAGTTTCACAGGATTCATTTTTTTTTTTTTTACTGACTCGTTTGAATTGGGTGAAAAAACCACTGTGTGCACATGAACGTTACCGTGTTGCCTTGTTACCTCTCTCTTTCTGTAGTGTGTAATTCTAAGTCCCTAATATAAAATACCAAGTCTAGAATTAGTCTTGGTTCGTGTCACTCCTGCGTTCCTTATTCTCAACGCAACACCAAAAGAGGGCGCTATCAATCACACAACACTCTCACACACACAGTGTTTGTGGATGATAGCGAACTAAGGATACATGAGCGTCGCAAGCCAACACTAGTCAACCACCAGAAAGGATTTTGGCTGTCATATGTGAAGGATAGATATCAAGTTTAGTTCAGGACAATTTGTTAAAATGAAACAATGAAAACTGGATTGAATTTATATGATTTATGCTCATGAGAAAGCTGATAGTAACGTTATCCGTCAAGAACATTATGAGTTGCAACTTCAACGTGATAGACACCTAGTTATAAGTGTTATTTTGATAAAGCCAGCAAACATGTGTAGAAATAGTCCCTATTAGCTGTACATATTATATATATCTATAAGGCACAATCTAATGATTTATGTACAAAGAAACACACTGTAATATATTTATGTAATTTTGATTGGATACTTGTGGGAGTTGTTGTGGTTGTTTTATGCACGCCAAATCAGGTTTCTTCCAGGTAATTTGGGGGATGACAGCCGTGTTTATAGCCAATTTTGAGTAAAACTTGCCGATTATTTGATAAATTATTTATTGAAGTTAAGTAATTTGGCTTTTGGGGATCCGTCGGTTTTGAAGGCTTTTTTGTTTTATATGATGAACAATTTCCTTTACTCTTGCATACTTTTTGATGAATTAGTTTTTCCACTGTGCTTTTGTATGACAGGGTTTCCACAAGAACTATAAAATCATAGGAGCACAAGGAAGACAAATCTGGCAACTCAAAAGGAAAAGTTAAGGAAGTTCATTAGGCATAGTCATCGACATTCTTCAAATTATCTTTGACTTTATTTAAAGCATAGACAAGAACAGGCATTGAACCTCTTATCAGGAAAATTTCAGTTAGAAGTTGATTTAAGACAGGGAGTCACATGCTTGGTTTTGGTTTTGCCGAATTTGGGGGTTTCAGTTATGAATTAAAGTCACAAATGTGTTGACTGTTGATGCTCGAGGGATCTGGGATTAATTCAAAGAGTATGAAAGAACAGTAAAAACTAATGGAAATGGGAAACCAATGGAATTATTTATAAAACTACAGAAGAATCGTCACATTTATAATACAAACCCCCCCAGTTTTTGTACTTATTTTGATGTTTCATTATGACATAAAAGATCAAGGGAAAACTTTAACATGACCTTTGAAATTGAAAAGTCAAATGGTGTAATTCGATTGTTATGTAAATATTATTAAACAAAGGGTTGTTTCTAATGTTGCATCCCATTTTGTGTGTTATAAGCAGTTATTGATGTAAACAGTTGGATTTATACATTATCAGTAATGTTAATAAAACTTCTACTGATGTGTGTTGAAATGGAAGAGTAGCGCCTCAACAATTGCATTTCTCCTTTAGGAAAAAATAATGTCATTCTGTGCTAGAAGTTTGTACATTGAGAAAATTGTGTGATATTGATAAATTTTACGTGATTGTAATTTGCTTGTTCCAGATATAAATATTATTGTACTTTTCTCCAGTGGCGCGGCGTAACTAGGGGGCCCCAATTGATGTCCTCCCCCTTTTCAGAGCCAGCCATTTGAAATCTTTAATTTTCTATTAAAAATTAGCAGAGTAAAATTTTACATTATTTCAAGTCTCATATTAATATATATTTTTTCATTTACACGCAGACAATGAGTTTGTTTTTACACTCTCGTCAGATTATCTTTTAAAAAAATAGTAAATGGCATTTAATAGGAATGCTGAAAAGGGGCTTGTTTAATAGAATGTAAACTGGAAACTGCAATTTTGATTGGCCAGAAGTCGGCCTCCTTAAAAAAAAATCTAACCCCCCCTGCTCCGGCGCTGCATTTTTCATAAAGTTCAGACTTTTTGTAGGATTATAAGTAAGGTAATTGAAAGTCCGAATTGATAGCTTTATGACCGGAAAAGGCTGCAACAAACGGCCGTAGCCGATGTTGAATCGATATATTCAGCGACTTCAGAGCTAGCTAGAGCTACGGCCGTTTGTTGCCACGCGACGCACGTGCGCACCACTGATCTCTATGCGTGCGCACGACTGAAACGGGGGAAAAAACGTTCGACTTGCGTTGCGCGCGCCCTCTGTTGTGCAACATTTTCAAGTCTCCCACAATTCCTTGCGAAAAGTTATACTTTTGGGAAGAAGTTTTTGTGAACATTATTTTTTCTCAAATAATTTTCAAAGGCCGAAAACAATAAAGGAAAACATTGGCAACGGAAATATTCAGTAAGTCAAAGTTTGAAAATATCAATGCGTGCAGGACGAGGTTATTACCCAAATAAGTTTCGTCAATGTATGATAGTGAAATATTGCTTGAAAGAGTATTTTGTAGGAGAGACAAACCATTGTCACGTCACTCGTTGCTACGCGTTTCTCCGGCGGTGTGGTATAAAAGCGAAAGTTTACCGTAGAAACGGCAGTTGTGTTTATTCTGAATTTTCAGTGTGGACGCCTTTTGTTCGTGTGTGAATTTACTTCGATACGAATGCGATTTTTTCTGAGTATTGCGATACTTTTGGGGACTGCAGTCACTGCGACTGTTTGGTAAGTTATTATTTGTGTATGTTGAAAAATAAATGTTGGCAATTTCCCTCTCCCCAAAATAAACAACCAAAAACTAAAATGGTCATACGTTTTGCAACTTGTTGTGACTTGTGTTTTTATTAAAATATTTAAATAAAAGCCCAACTAATTATTTCATGTTTTGCTTTCAAAACATTCAGGCTTACCATAATTTCAGAGACTAAGTGGCAAACTTTTTATCGGTAATTTTTAAAACAAATTTCGGTAAGGATAAGGAATTATAGGCCTATTAAATAGCGTTTTAGACAATTCTGTTCATCACAAAGACACACTGGTCCCTGCAACTCTAAAATGATTTTCTTTTCATTTCTGGAAAATCAGTGAAATTTTTCCAACATATTGAAAAACTTCAAGTTAAAGAATATGGCCTAGCCCAGGATGGACTCCTTCCCAACTCTGTTGCATAAAAAATGGAGACTGGCGCGGCGTCATCCCAGGGATAAAAAAAAAAAATTGGCCTAGCTAGCAATAGATACTGATAATATATAGCAGGTAGGCCTATATCACAACTTTGTCTTAGTTAGTAACTTAGATATTTACACATATTAATTTCCAGTCTTTTTATGTGTGTATGTCATGTGTGTGAGTTAACATCAAAAGGGAAGATGCTTTATTCAGTACAAAGGAGCATGGAGCCTTGTACTCGTAGGCCTCCTTAAAGGCCCTGTACACTATTGGTAAGATCGAAAAACACAAATGTTCACAGATTCACACATAATTTACATGATTTAAAGTAAGTAATGGTAGAAAGGGTTCCTTCAAATATTTCTGCCTAAAATGCTATCGTTTCTGAGAAATGAGTAAAACAATAGTTTTTATCGCGCGCGATAATAAACTCGATGGTTGAAAAACAGAAAACACATAAGGTCTCTTTTCACTATTTTCTCGTGACCTCGATGACCAATTGAGCTCAAATTTTCACAGGTTTGTTATTTCATGTATGTGGTTGATTACACAAAACATGAACACTGTCTGTGATTATTTTGTCAGCTCTGCCAATCCTGTATAATACCTTTTAAGTTAAGTCTTTACACTAAAACAAGTCGGCCCAACCAACAAAGAATAAATTCAAATTAGGTCTCAATCAGTTATAATGAGAAGTTGAAGAAGCTAACTCTTCTTATGAAAAGGTTCAATCATTTCTTGAAGATTTAATAAAAATGATACTAATAAGTAATAGAATATTATAGTAGGCCTAGTTTAATAATAGGAGGCTTTAATTAACAAATAAAAATGAAATTGGTTAGGCCTAAGACCAGAAATCAATGTGTTCCTCATGCAATTAAAAGTTATGTGTAGTGGTATGGTAACAATGAAAATACTCGTCAAGTTTGGACACGTCATGTGTCTGTATTGCATCCTGCATCATGATCTAAAAAGACATCCGTAATGTGCATTTGCATGCTTGGCATTACTTGTATTTTCATTTCAAAGAATTTTGCACTATATTATACGCACAATGCATTATGGACGCATGGATTTCCTGCCTAATTAATACTTTTAAAAATTTAACATCAACGCTAATAATTTTAAAATAGAATTTGAAAATTCATTTCAATTCCATGCAATTGGTTTTTACTTTTGTCTCCAGATCAATCTATGATTATACCAGAATCTACTATAGAGAAAAGAAGTGTGTAGGCCTAATAGTAATAATTATACTCTGTTCTTGCTAGTTTAGCACCAAGGGAAATGAACATGTGTTATGGAACATTTTAAAGGGCAACTAGGCAATGACTAGGGGCAACGCCTCCATTGCCTCTATGGAGTGTCAGGTATGACATGTTCAAAAGAAAACATGTGATACTCTAGCAAATAATTAATGATTAATTAAATTTGTGAATTAAGACAATAGATATTCCCATGATGTCAATATCAATAAAGTGTTTACATGGCTTTGTTTCTGTTTTCAAGTTAGTCGACAACAGAGCAGAAACAAAACTACATGTATATAGCACTAATTGTTATGTCACATCTGTGCATTAAAACATTTTAATTGCAACTAAATTTCTTTTTTGTTCAGTTTCCCGACCCTGAGTACCATCCAGGGTCCTTCCCAGGGCACTAGTACCACCTTTGCCCTGGATGATGATGAAGACTGCCTGTCAACTATTGACTGGCGTGACATCGTCTTCATTGCTGCAGTTCCGATTGCCGCTGGCTTCGGACTGCTCATGCTCTTGGCCTTTCTGCAAGATCTACGACAGGTTCATAAGGTTAGCTAAAGTATTTTTTCTCTAAATTAAAATATAAAAAAAGTCAAGTTTTTATTGTATTTTCAAAATATTTGATAATAATCCATGGATGAATAGTTGTAGTTTGTACCATATGTAATTGTATGTGCCCATCATACTGTATACTTGATAAAAAAAGATAAAAATATTAATACAAATTTAAGAGATACTATAAAGAGGCAAGATGTTCATCCTTCTTTTCAATCTAGTTTCTGATTTATTTTCCATTGGAAGAATCAGACAAATTGTAATTAAATAGCCCGAAAAGTCTATAAAAGACTACATCATAATGTAGGCCAGACCTTGTTCCCAATATAAAGTGTTCCTTCATTTTTTTTAGACCAAATAATGCCTGTATAAAGTCTGTACTTACTTCATGAGCTTTCTCTTTGCAAATTTTGTTTTCCTTGTAAACTGTTCAGATTCTCATCTTCTTGAATATCATTCATTTCCACCTTCAATATTCCCCTATTCCCCCATCAACTCCAGCCCCCACCTCCCAAGACATCCTCTAGTCTCCCCTGTCCATTTTTCTCAAATGTTCGCCCTCTATCTTCCATCCATTATTTCAGAGCAACCGTTCCTCGTCTCCACCTCCCCCTACCATCGGAGGAAATAGACATAGAAAGGAACGAACCTACGTCATTGACGTAGTGTATGCTGGCCGTACCCGTTGGTACTCCTTCCTATGTCGGTGTGCAAAGCACAGCTCCTCAGGTGCACGCACAAACCAACGTCTTATGAGACTCCGGGGAACTTTTGGCTTCAGCAACTGGTAAATTAACAATTCACAACTTTGAAGACTTTTGTTGCCATAAAAGGAAAGAGTAAATTTAATGGAAGTCTAAACTCAGGTTCAAATTACCAATTAGAAAGGAACCTTTTGGAGGGGGAACTTTTCAGCATTTTCTTAATTTTTGTCTGTTCAACTCTCGCTCTGATTGATGGTCCGTCAGGCATCTCACCACAAGCCCAAGCTTCTAGAAGATGCTTTCATACTTATTTTGGTTGATGTCTTGTATCCTGCATTTATGGTTACTTCTGAAATTCATTTTGATGTTATATATTGTTTGGAAATTGTCATGAAGTATGAAAATAAACAGGAGTTTTGAATTGAATCGAACGGAATCTGAAACATTTTTAGCTCATTGTTTTCCTCAATAATGTCATCCGAACTTTAGAAGACAAAAAGTTTCAGTAATTTTTTTCTGGAATATTAATGATTATTCACATACATCAAACCTTTTTTTTTTATTTGGACTTTTTGTTCAGGACTCCTTTTGATCTGGCTCTCGGTAAGAAGTCAGAGCAAAAGATGATAACAACAACTCGCTCCATCGGTAAGCTCATTGCCATGGAGATGAAGTATCCTCCAATGAGCAGAAGAATTAATTCCAGGCAGATTCCCTCCTCCAACATCTGGGCCTGCCTCCTTGGACTCAACAACAGGGCTGGTGATATGTGAGTCATTGACCCCGAAAAGAAATTGTGGAATTTTTTATCCAAAAGCCTACTTGTTATAAAGATGATAATGGTAGTAAGCATTCTGAAACATTATTTCGTCTGAAGGGCCCCTGTTGATTAAAAATCGATAGAATTATGTTGACAAAATAACTTCAAAGATTGCCTAAAGGCAAATTTTGGAAATGTCTGTGCGGTCCAAGAAGTGGTTGGTATTCTCTGTCACTTCACTAAATGTTTTGGATTCAAAATCCATCATGAAAAATATTTTGAAAGTTTCTTGCTATTCACTCAACATGCAAGTAGGCACCGTGTTCAACTTCAATTATTTTATCTTTCTTGATAATTTTGCCTATATATCAGTATTACATTGAAAAAAAAACAAATGATGACCGTACTTAAACAAATCCATTTGTTTACTTTTCATTATTTTTTTATCAAGTTTTCTTTTCAAATTCTCTTCCAGCAAGATCAAGAAGATCCATGTCTTGGACACCAAGACCCAAGACCAGTTCATCTCTGACGGTTGCACAAGCAACGGTGGTATTTCATCCTCGGACCAAGGAATCATGACCTTTCTTCCACTGAAGCCTTTTACCGCCAAGCCAACACCCAGGGTCAACCACTTCGCCTACTTCATCAAGAATGTTTTTCTGTTGACATCGACCTTCATTCCGTGGCGCGAGGGGAACTTCACCAGTGTTCGACACATAACCTGTTTGTTTGCGTACATATCATACACCATGTTTGCCACACAGGTTATGTCTGATTATTACCTAGCTCCGTCACTTGATGAGATCATTGTCGTCAGCTTTACAGCCGTCACCATCACCATTGCCACTGTAATCAGGGGAGCTGCGGTTGGTATAGTGGTGTTTGTTATAGTTGGTGTATTTGAAGTGATGTTGAGAGGCGCACCAACAATCTGGTCGCTGCCTATGGCATGCATTTCTCCTCCAGCTGAGGATGGACATTCATACGCCGGTGGTTCTGAACCGCATCAAGTTCATTCGGCTGCTGGGTACTTCTATGGAGGTGACCGCGATGACGTGGAAGAAGGCCTTCTTCGTAAGTCAGTCAGCACTCCTGAAATGCAGCAAGAAACAACTGGAACTGACGGAGACGTGAACAACAATGATGTATCATCCAGTAAGAGGATCAGCAAGAAAGGTGGGGCAACCAGTGATTATATTACCATCTCTTGTGGAGAATCCTTGACTGCCTCTCAGCAGGCTGTGATGAATGAGACTAAGTCACTTGGCAAGTCTGACGGGAAACCTAAACCTGACCTCAAGACTACTGACTGGCTTAGCTATGATGACAACTGTGGGGATGATCAGTCCATCTGTCCAGAAAACATGCTTGAATGTCACCACAAGTTCACTTGTCATAAGTGTATTGTCTGCAAGCGGACAACAGGAAGCAGATTCTACAGCCCAGGAGCATCTACTTCATCAGGGTATGCTCCGGTCAGCTACAATGATCGGCACGAAGTGGAGTTTATTTCAGATCTGGCGTACTCCAGCTCCAGTTGTGACTCGGACATAACTGAGATTCATATGGATGCAAGTTTCAGTCGCTCCAGTTCACTGTCCAGTTTAACCTCCATAACATCTGAGAGATCAAGTCAATCAAAGTCTAGTGTTAATTTGGGTATCTTGAATAGACCTTTTCATCAGGAACCAACGATGCCGTATAAACAGACCAGCGTTCCTGATATCGGCAAGTTAAATGTGACAACAGAATGTGAAACTTCATATCGCGAACCGACAATACATGAGCAACGTGATTCTGTTGACGTAGCCACGTCAACATCTGGTCTGGCTCTCAATCGACAGTTGACCGGTGGGAAACAGGAGGCTGGTGATAGAAACCTGTCATCTAGACAGTGTGGGATTAAGGAGGATGAAGCTTACATTCGGGAAGGGTTCGCAGTGTACTCTTCTGCCCTGACGGATTCCAACATCAGCTCTGCAAAAGTTATCCGCACTAAGAACTACATCAACAAGTTCACCGATATGGGAAAAGCAAAGGTGGTATTCCTTGCAATAGATCCGTATAAGAAGACCTGTGAATCGCAGCTCACCAACAAAAAGACCAAGACCAAAACCAAGAAACCAGTCAGTGCTAAATCTAGTCAGGGCGCATCAAAGAAATCCAAAGTTGTACGCTGGGATCCAGCTAGTGTCAAGCCGGTTGACTACATCATTGACACGGCTATGGAGTTTGAAATGCCAAGTGTGACTGTACAGGCAAGTGGAAGTGCCAAGTTATTTTTCTTTAGCATCAGGAAATGGCTTGGGGGACTGCTATTCAAATCTGAGGTCAAAGTTGGGAATGATTATAAGCTGGAGATTACTGAAAATGACAGCTCTATCAAGATCTCAGATGAGAATGTCTGTTTTGAATCTATGCCAAATGAGACGGAGGAAATGGAGATCACAGACCAAAAAGATGACACCATCACCAGCATGCAAGAGATGAACCAAGGTGATCATCTCCAAGGATCTATCTTCAGAACCTCAAGCTGCCTCATTGAGTACCGACCATCAGTCAAGGACGTGGCACCTTCCTACAGCTGGGAAAGCATCTCATCAGCTCCAGGTGTGATGCAACATGAATTCACTGCTCGCTTGAAAGGCAAAAACAAGAACAACAGCAATGACGTGACAGTCATTGAGATGGAACCGGACTACGGGTCATCGTCAAACACTATCACTGACGAGGATTTCTCTCCTGACAGCACTCCACCGAGCACCGGCGATAGCGGCTTAAGCTCAACCTCCTTGCGCACAATGGAAGCCACAAAATCAAACATGAGCATGAGCACAGATCAGCACCATAACAATGACAAACCTCACTTACGATTTGAGTATTTCCGAGCCAAACAGGCAGGGAATCCAACCGCTGAAATCAAGAGCATTGACGGACACTACCGACCAATCGGATTTCTGATTTGTCACATCTTGATTATCTTGTCTTGCATGACACTCACTGGGTGGTCAGTGTTCTCAGTGGACGGTATGTGCTCGGGCGTCTTCTGGGAGTGGGTGGCCGTCTCCATCATCGCTGTCCTCATCCAGGTTTTCATCTTGGGTATGATCAAGGCTTTGATCCTAACA
This sequence comes from Leptasterias polaris, assembly GCA_037783415.1. Lineage (NCBI taxonomy): Eukaryota > Metazoa > Echinodermata > Asteroidea > Forcipulatida > Asteriidae > Leptasterias > Leptasterias polaris. The sequence goes on along the minus strand of JAZGTN010000015.1, from coordinate 2,745,881 downwards.
CTCTTTAGATGGCATAACGCCTTACAGGATGAGAAGCCCAAGCCATACAGCGTCATTTATTAATTAGTCTTCTCAAACACTGTACATCATAATCTTTTACCAGGTAGTGACAATCAATCAAAAAAATATAGGCCTATATATTTTTTTTTTGAAGCAAATTATCCACAAGTTAGCATCTCTCAGAGATCATGTGAAAAAAAAAAACATTTTTGAAAAAAATTTCTTTCAAGTCAAAAGAAATTTGGGAAGAGGTTGTCATGTTGACTGGAAAGACACCCAGAAAAAAATAGATTTGAGAATATTTTGTTGAATCAATGCTTTTGTATTAATAGTGATAATAAAAATACAGCATTTGTAAGGCGCACTTTCCTGTATAAACATTCAAAATCACAGGTTAGGAAGAAATTACAAGGTTGTCATGTTGACTAGAAAGTTGCCTTGGCAACAGCATTTTTGTGAGGATTATTACAACTTAATCATTAAAAAAGATAACCTTTTGAACCTCAAGACAACATTTCTTCTTGACAATGAGATCATGATGTACAGTATTTGATTTTTTAACTCTTATTTTTAAGCTTGATGTTTAAGTTTTTAAAAAGAATGGAAGGAGAAAATGGTTCTGAAGGGAAATTGCTGCACTTAAAAATCAAGCTTGAAATTTGTTTAACGTTTTTGTATTATTTAAAAAGAAAATCAAATAAAAAATTTAAAAGAAATTCAAAATTTCATAAAATATCATGTCAAATAATTTGTAATTGGAAAGCAGTTCAATATAAGCAAAAGGAACCTTACAAATGAGAATTCCTCATGGATAAGAATACATTCAGAAAATTGCACCAAAGAGTTTCACAAATATCTAAGAAACTTCTCAATGACTTTGCAATTTAACTACTCTTTTTCAAAAAAGCCACCAAACAGTTAAAAAAGTACAGTGCCTAGATATAGTTTTTTAAAGGGATTCTCAACCAGCAATATTAAAGTATGCTTTTTAGCACAAAAATCATGAAAATCAACTGGCTATATATTAAAATCAAAATCAGTGTTGAATTCAAATTTAGTAGTCGATTCTCATCTCTGGTAATTTCATACAGCAAAAAAAAATCATTCTGAATAAAAATTGTTTGAGTTTAAAAACGTGTGAAGAGAGTGTCCCATTTATAGGAGGTGTTCAAAGGACTCTGGATTATTTCTGCAATAAAACAGGGAAAAAGGGAAATTTGGTTTATATCATATTCCTGAACTAGACTTACTCTCAGCAGTCACCAAGAGTTTGTTAAATTTTTATATTATTTAAAAAGTTCCCCTTTGCGCCTAGCTAGTGCGTGCGTGGTATGAGATGTATGTGCTCCGTATGCGGACAGTGTCTATGCGGACAGTGTCTATGCGGACATGTATATGCGTGGGATTACGCCGTCTTTTTCGGAGTGAAAACTGTGACTTCCTTGAGTAAGGATAGTGTAACAAATTGTCTTGCCCTTGAGAATGAAGTAACATGCCTGTTTAGGAATTCATATAACTTGTCAAATTTCATCAAATTCTTGCTGGGAAAAATATGACCACTGTCGTTATTGGCTAAGAGCTCTTGTATAGAACATAGAAAACCTACAAACATGGAATCATTTTAGGTTACAGTTCTGGTTTAATTTACAATATCAACTGAAGTTTATTATTAAAGTTATTAAGCATTTCACTTGACTAAGCAAAGCTATCATAAAAGTTGTTATGGCTTTTACAGAATAATAAAGCATTTTTACAAAGAATTGCTCCAATCACTTTACAGCAAAATTTTATTGGTGCATGCAACTGAAAAGGTTAGTATTTCACCATTCAGTTTTTAAACCCATCTACCCAAGGAAGCAAACAAAAATTATTTTCAAAGGTTTTTCACACATAATAAATATTATGTGTCGTGGTCGTGGCCGAGTGGATAAGAGCACCGAACTCAAGCTTTGGTGTTTCTGATCAGCAGAGTGTGGGTTCGAATCCCAGTCGTGACACGTGTGTCCTTAAGCAAGACACTTAACTTCGTCCTTCGGATGGGCCGTAGGTCCCGTGTGTTGTGTAATGCACGTAAAAGAACCCAGTGCACTTATCGTAAAGAGAAGGGGTTCGCCCCCGGTGTTCCTGGTTTGATTGGCTGCATATTGCGCCACAGCACCTTGTAAACCATTACATGGTGCTATGCAAAGGAATATGTCTCATACTTCAACACGTAACCCCACATACCTTGTAGGAAAAATACTGCTAGCGCCATGATCTAGATGGAATGGCGCTATATAAAATCCCGCTATTATTATTATTATATTTAGGAATGAAAACAAAATGCCCAAATTCACTTGATTAGAAAGTTGATAATACACTTTAATATCTCTTGTTTCATGCAACTTTAACCTTTTAAAAATACATCTAAGTTAAACTTTACACTGAAATTAGTGACCTTATTAATGAGTTGAAAAGCAAAGCATTTTTTAGGATATGAACAAACATTAATATTAGAAAGGTTAAGCCACGTTTGGATGAAATGTACATTATAGTGTAGGTGTAGTAATTTGAAGCTTCGTGTTGCCAATGCGGTTCAGCTGAAATCATTGCGTTGCGTGTTTACCAACATCGTGAAGAAGGGCACAAACATTTAAACACATTTTGTCAGGGTAGGTCAGATGAAGAACCAGTTTGTAACAACACTCCCATCAGAAACTTTCTAAAAAATTGCCCTTACCCATTCAATAAAACAACTATAGCATCCTTTTGACATTGCAAATGCCCAGCTGGGCATAATACGCCAAAACACAATTTTATGGCGATTTATATGTTAAGTATCCATGATGTAACAAGGGTGTTACATGTACGAGTTAAGAGAAAACATATATATATAGCTTAACATTCCTATGATGAACTTGCATCTTGTTCAGAGAGGCATTAATTTGGGGGTTTTGTCCGACCAAGAACTTTTTGAATCAAGAAAAATAAACAACGATCTCAAAGAGGTTTATATCTGAGACTCTCAACAATCCTTTGTCTTTGAGAAAATTCTGGTACATTTAAAAGTCTTGTCTTCCTCTATCACACTTATTTTAACTTTATTTACATTCTAATCTAGCTCATTAAAAAGACATGTATACCGTCACCCCCTCCCCCAAAGATCAACTGCTTCTCAGAAACACTCAAACTATTCATAAATCTCCAGATTGAAAACAATGTACAAATATTTACAGCTGTTGTGAAACAAAACTCATGATTATTAAGAGTGCCTGTCTCATTTTAAATATTATAAGTCCTTAAAGGCACTGGACACGTTTGGTAATTACTCAAAATATATATTAGCATGAAAACTTACTTGGTAACGAGCAACGGAGAGCTGTTGATAGTATAAAACATTGTGAGAAACCACTCCCTAGAGTTGAGAAAGAGGTAATTTCTCACTAAAATATTTGAATCTGAAAAAGACTTCAAGCCTGAAGCCTTTTTCAGGCATCTGAAAGCACACAAATTTATGCAACAAGGGTGTTTTTTCTTTCATTATTTTCTTGCAACTTCGATGACCAATTGAGCCCAAATTTTCACAGGTTTGTTATTTTATGCATAAGTTGGGATACACCGAGTGAGAATACTGGTCTTTGACAATTACCAAACGTGTCCAGTGCCTTTAAACGTTTTTCACTAATTTGATTATCAATTAAATTAACATCCCTTTTGACTTTGCATAATCATACTTTGAAGAAAGCTCAGTCAAAATAGACAGGTTTATTGTAATTTTATACTTTAAAAGCATTTTGATAAAGTGTGTTCACATAAATGACCACCAAGTTTTTTTACAGACACAAAATTGCAGCCGGTTTGTTTTCTCTCGCAACAATGTTTTTTTTTTACTGCATTATAACAGATTGTACAAAATTACACGTGGACTAAGTTTTTATGCCACTTTATATTCTTCAATCCAACTCGCATGTTAAAACCTTTCTGCCAAAAAACCCACCCAAAATTTTAAAAGTAAATTATATAAATGATCATACCATTTATCAGTGAGGTGTATTATTGGCCCTGAGGGGCAGACGGGATTTAGGTGTTCGAATGGCGCTGTTATCCTGTGGTATTTTATTCCTGATGGTCTTGACCGTCTTAGTTTTCTGCTTCAAAGGCTTGGGAAAATTCTCTTTACTATCCTCCTGTAAGACAGAAAAATATATATATCAAATAATTTCATTGCCTTTTCATTTTTGCTTGATACTTGTTCGCATAATTTCAAAGTTTTACCAGGGCTGGAATGCACAAAGCTCAAAGTAAAGTTGTCTTATTTCGCCATAGTGATTTGTTTTGTGACATCACACTTTGCTTAGCAATTAAGATTGATTTGCACTTAAGATCATTCTTAGGCTCTCTTTGTGAAATCAAGCCCAGGTAACATACATTAAGAAGCAAGTTTAGTTTCACCATGGAATTCAGCAAGATGGTTTTTCCAAATTAATAAAATTTGATTTTTGTAGTGTTTCCTTGGTTATAGTTAGTCGCTGTTAAAGGGTGTGTACAACATTGGTAAGATTGAAAATATAAATGTTCACAGATTTGCACATAACTTTCATGGTATAAAGATGGTCATGGTGGAAAACTTCCCTTGAAATAGTTTTGCTTGAAATGCCATAGTTTTTAGGGAATGAGAAAAACAATAGTCTTTATCACGCAGGAAAAAATCCGAGGTTTGATAAAAAAGTTAAATCATATAGTGGGGTTTTTCACTGTTTTCTCATGACCACTTCAGCTAATATTAGAAACTCAATGTATTTCACCACTGGTGAAGTGGGTATTACAATTTTGGTTTTGGTTGGCACAGTAAGTTGCAAGGCAGCATATACTAATCAGGAAATGTATTTCAAACTTACAATGAGTGATGACCCAACCGAACTGTCCGAGACATTTTCGTCTGACATCTTGTCGTCGCTTACTGACTTGGTGTCATCTTGATCATTCTGTGAAGAGGTATAATTAACACATGAAACAATGTAGGACGATCATCGATTAAATTGCCGTCATCACCAGTGTATATAGTTATCAGTTCGTGACCACCATTTTAGGTATTGCACCATCTGTTAAAAATTCACCAGTGTGCAACGCAAGCCAGCAGTATTAACTTTCCCTCTTCCCCAGTGTGTAGTACTCTTGATTTGTTTTGTCAAGTTATCTTATTTGCTGCTAAGTTTGTATAGAATAACTGAATAAAATTAAATCTGATATATTACTGGTAAATATTGATAATCATTAGCTTTTCTGGTGATGATCTGGAGCCCAAATTTATGGTGCTGCTTTAGAACAGAATAATGTGCATATGGCCTCCTAAGAACACATGACTCTATGTGCCGTAAGTGCAGATTTTTGGGATAAGCAGAGTGCCTGGCGTGGGGCTCAACGGAGCTCCGGCCCCCACGAAAGAGAAGGACAAGAAGGGATAAGAGTCCCAGACTGAGTGGACTATCTACCTCTTCAATGAAAGTGTCTGGTAGTGGCACATTAACAGCTTCATCAATTGTCCGGTCGAGTCCTTGGTTTTTGAGGAGGACATGATGGGGCTCTGTACGGGTCAGAAGACGAGGGTAGCTGAATCGGCGAACCTTGGGAGTGACACCTGAGGAATCAAAATAACAAAGCACGAATTAAGGAACATAAGCTAAGCAAAATAATACTAGCTGCTTAAGCTTTATAAAAATAGGCCAAGGTCTTACCAGTGGGGATGTCCAGCCTGAGCTCTTCTTTTAAGAAGGTTGTAGTCAAACCCTCGACCTCGGTGAACTTTATCCTCAGATCACACACGTTGTCTCCGATGTCCGAGGACTCTTTGACTGATTGCTGGGTCCACTGGTCAAGTGTAGAGGTCAATCTGGCGTGCTGAGCGGTCAGATCTTGTTGATGATCCTCTGTACTTTGTTGGACTGTGCTGAGAATTGTCTGTGATTGTGAAATAAAATTAAGTTTACAGTTTGTTAAGTTTGTTGAAACACCTGTGAACATTTCTTTTAAGTTGCAACTTTTTTGGGGTGGAGTACAAAAAATTTGTTTTCAGAACCATGGCATCATCAAGTGTTTTAATAGAGGAATGTCACCCATAACACAGGCCTCTCCTGAGATTAAGAGTGGAGTAAATTTGTACCTCTGCCTTCTGATTTGAGTCGGTGACGTGCTGAGCAAGCTGTGTCATGTGTGATGTAACAGACTCGGTCATCTCAGAGGTTTGTGACGCTTGCCTTGAGATTTCTTCTTCAAGATGCTCCTGGATTGACGACTGGATCTGAACACGACTCTGCTCTATTTCTGTGATGTATGTTTGACTCTAAGAGGGAAACACAAATGGAAAGTTTGTTCAAATTTAAGCGTTTTTCTTTGTTTTGTTGTTACTTTCTGGTCATCAGGAGGAAAAGACCTGTCAAAAGCAAGCTTTCGAGAACCAGATGTTAACTTTGTTTTAACAAAGGATCATCTTTTTCTAAGAGTTAGAAGAAATTATGTGCTTTAAAAATATGGACTTTTACAGAGTACTGTATTACATAATTGCAAATACACAGAACTTGTATTTCAAGGAAATCACTACTAGACCACAGGTCTTACAGCTTAGAACTTTAATTGTAAAATATTTTTACAGGACCTAATACATATCTTGCTTTAAAACAAATATTTGATGATCTTTTAGAGTTAGGAGGAAGTTTGGATTTGAAAAGCTTAAGTAAACATTCCTAAATCTTCAAAAATAAGGAGTTTGGGAAAAACATTGGACTAAACGGCCAAATTTCACAGAGCAGCTTAAAGCAAAAACATTTGCTTACCAGTTTTCTGCTAAGCAAACATTAGCAGGAAACCAATCACAGACGGTACATGCGAAATGGTTGGTTACCCTATTCCGATAAGCAGAACTGTTTTGTGCTTAAGCTGTTCAAAGAAATTTGGCCCTTGACTTGTAGGGTTGTGGTGGTTACTTGGAAGCCGTTTAAACAATGAGCTTGGGCTAGTGGTTCAGTATTAAGAGCACTGGTGTTTTTCAGGGGTTGTGTCGGGGAGAGAGGTTTGTAAAAATGGTACCTTAGTAGTGTGTTCATTTGTCAATGATGCCAGTGATTCTGAACCATCAACGTACTGACTAGCAAATGTCTCCGACATTTCTTTGAAATCTGTCAAACACCTGGGAGATACAAATAAATCATCAAAAACTCATAACTCATTCCATTTGTAAGCAGTACAATCAGAGGCATATATGCCTCACAAATAACTCATGCACAATGGGGAAACAGAGAATGGTTATTCTAGAATTTCAACGCCGAGACCAGGACAAACAATTTCATTGGAGGTACAAACAGTAGCAATGTTGTGGCACAGTGGTCTAGCTCATCAGACTCGAGTCCTGATGACTCAGAATAAAAAATCCAGCTCCTTCAAACTCCACAGAGCCGTGGTAGAGTGGTCTAGAGCATCCAACTTAAGTTCTGATGGCCGAGTCATCAAAATGCGGGTTCAAATCCCGGTCATGACACTCGTGTCCTTGGGCAAATTGCTTCACGTCACCCGGGAGTAAATGGGTACCAGTGAGGGTAGAGATTGATTGATGAGGTGAATAATTAGCAACATGTGCACCTGTTTGGCTGCCGGTGCTGCATACTCCAAAGGGGTTTCAGGAATGCAATGATTAGGGGTAGTAATAGAGTACGGAAGCAATGCAAATTGAAAAGGTGGTAACCAAGGTTAACCATAAGGTTTTGAAATTGTTGTAAAACTGCATTTCTCCTTTAGGCGCTTTGATACAATGGGTTTAATTAAAAGGGCCTAATAAATGCCTTATTTTTATTATTAATATTTAATTACCCTTTGACTTCATCACTGGCAGTATCAGCTCCCTCTACCTGACCTTGGTAGCTGTCTGTCATCTAGGCAGAAAAAACACATAAAAATAAAAGCATTAATATTACTGTTTGCTAGCAGAGTGTCAGATAACTAGTTGCAATCCAAGTATAGACCATGTTACATTTGTTTACAGAGTGGTGACCTTGTACATTCTAAAGCGTTTCCTGCCGGGCAAGATACTACACAGGCTATATGGGAAAATTTACATTTTGTGTCATAATTTTCACATAAATTCAAAGTTTACAAAAGCAACAGCTGTACAGCTTTTGAGATGTCCCCCCTTTCTTCATATCAAAAGTTGAGAAAAATCAGACAGTGCAATCTCCATAAACCATAAGATTTGTTGTTTTCTTCCATTGAGCTGCGTACAAATCAAGCCTGCAGGAGGTCAAGGCTCTGTGGCTCTTCTGTAAACATGTGATGTCACAGGTCACATGATCTATATGACTTGAGAAAGTTGCATGTTGGTAGTATTGGAATGGGAAGTCTGGGTCCCTACCTCCTTTACATCTGCGGTATTTTGTTTGTGCTGTTCATCCAAAAGCTCCTGCATGGTACCAGACATCTTGGCAAAAAAATCGGCCTTCATTTTCTGTCAAGTAAAAAAAAAGAGAGTAGAATTTATAGCAATTATATTTTAACATATAATTTTAATGGAACCTAGTGTTTCCTTAAATCAGGTTTTTAATATAAAAAACAACAACATTGACTGGGGTAACTCTTCACTTACCTGAGACGCCTCTTGTTGTGCAGCTAGCATGTTTTCTGCCCTCTCTTGGTGACCTTGATTCACCTTTTTCTGGTTGGTGATGTAGGCTCCCACGAGGGAGGACAGAGAGTCAAGCTGGCTGTAGTAACTCTGGACGAAGGTCTCTACAGCAGTCATCTGAGACTCAATCTATTTTAAAAAATAGACAAAGAAATAAATCTCATTTACTTCGACCACCTACAAAACCATGGCCTCTGTTTCCCTTGGTCTTGGTGCCCCTTCAAAAATTTCTCATAGACCTCGGATTTTCCTTTCAAAAATTGTTCATAGCTTTTCCAATGGAATTCCCCTTTTAAAAATGAAACTTGGCCCAGCCCTCTCAAAATCGAAAAACCAAGAACTGCACAACACGTCAGTTTTATTCCCAACATAGTATGACTTGGGTGAAGATAGTGGGGTAGCTTTGTGTGCTAGCATACTCATCATGGGGTCTCCTAAGGGAATCTGATTTTGATTTGTATCATATACTTCTATGTAAAGCCTTCTTTGAATACAGCTGGGCTTGAAGATAACACTGGACCACATGCAGGCCCGGGGCCAGTGATTTTAGCTTCAGGCCAGTAAACTCACAATCTGACAAGCCTGATGGTCTTGTGTTTTTCAATAAGGTTTATCGCGAATAGCAAAATACCAAGAGAGGGCGCTGTTTTGCCGCGCATGATAGTGTAGTGAAAGGGGGCAACCCGGGAACTCGCGCACGACGAGCGACTGTAGCATTTGCCCCCTCTGCCCTCCCATGATCCATTGCGATTCTGAATCGCGATAAACCTTATTAATAGACTACCTCATTGTGTATTTTTTTTAAATTATATATGTTGACTATGAATATGATGAATATCATTCAATTCTGTTGAGTATCAAGGTGTACTTGAGATAGATCTTCTTTTAGTGCTTGTTCAACTCTTTATGACTCTGGTCTTGTAAAATAAATTCGGGTCCAGTACATTCTTTGAGCAACGAGCCCTGCAGTGTAGTGGATTTTCCCCCTAATTTTGATCCCTTTGTACAGGTCACAAAGGCTGACACTGTGACAGTGTATGTGTACATAATTGGATCAATTTATTCTGTTTCAGGAATAATATAGGTCCTTTAGTAGCATAATTTTACCAAGTACAATCGCTGACCTACATGTACACATTTGGTGTAGGCTTTCAATCATAGACTTTTCAGGCTATTTTATAGTCACAGTTCTTTTGATTTTGTTCAATGGCACAAACAAAATCAGAAATCTGACTAAAGTATGAAGAATATCATGCCTGCATTTGTGGAGGGCCTTATCTTTTCAAATGATTGAATTAAAAATTAAAAAAACATCCTCAATGCTTTGTTATAAAGACTCTAAACCACACGTGAAACCATACCTGTGTTTGAACGAGTTTATTCCATTCAGTCACTCGCTCAGAATGTTCTTCAAGCATCTTCTGGTGTTTCTTCAACAGCGGGAGGTGTGACGCCTCAAGGAAACTCTCCACTTGGGTTTTGCGGTTGTCCTGTTTGATTTTATATTGAATCATAATTTAAAAGTAATCCACACAAACTGCTTACAAGTGTCTTCCACTAAGCAAAAGTAGAAGTACCAGGATTTTGTCTTAATCTACTCTGAGCTACAAACAAGAAAAGTTCACTTCTTATTAGAACTAAGAAGAACTGCCAACAACATTTGCATCTTGCAATCGGGGAGTTTTTATACAACAATAACAGGGTTCTGCCCACGGTGGTCGGTGCCGGAAAACCCGACCGGCACTCATCATTCCCCAACCACCACTGGCAGAATTTTTCCGATTTCCGACCACCACAAATTTTCCCTTTTTTTCCACCATTTCCTTCAAAATATTTTGAACAACGTGTAAAACAAATTATTTACCATTAAAAAGTTTTATCCAAAGTTTCGAGTAGCCTACTTCTTTGGTTTTAGTCTATTTTAATGATCCAGGATCAAGCATCACTCCCGCCTGTACGATGTACATTATATCCAACGCACGAAACCCGCATTGATTTCGCAATGGTTTCCAGTCACGCTGATTATAGCTTTACGCTTAGAATAACATGATACCAGTTTCATCACGGTGCATACCCTATTCTATAGCGTTTAATACAACGGAAATGAACTGCAGAGTAAGCACCATGCTATAGATGCTGTAAATTGTTTTCCCATGGCGGTAAAGACGTGCGCGCACTGAGGGCCTACATTCAAGGCACAGCTAGCTGCAGGGCGCATGTGTGTGTAACCACTTCGTGCACGATCGAAAGGAAATTGACTTGACCGTACTAGGACAAAAAATTTCCGGCACTAAACAAATCCTGGGCAGAACCCTGCAATAATAGAGATATCTAGAATATACATTCAACATAAGAGGGAAAAAGCTTCCATTTTAATCAGGGAGTTTTTCAAATGTATTCATTAGAACACGGAAAGAGTAATTTTCTCTGCATACTCAGGGAGAGTTGGCAGCGCTGACTGTATTAAAGTAGTCCAAATTTTCCTAATCTACTCCTCAGCACAAGACAAATAGCTAAACAGCTCTTTACTAACACATGGTAATACTGCATGAAATACATTAAAAAGTAACCCTCAAACAGCATTTCTAACATGATTTTACAGGCATTGAAGCACAATAGCCACAGAGAGACGGTTCGTGTGAGTGGAAGGAAACTTTGGATAAGGCGCCCCAGACCATTCAACTCCATGGTCTGAACACCCAAGAAGGTAGTGACTAATAACTTTTTGTATTTGCCTTTTCCTGTTTCCACAGATATCCTCATTCACTAATTGATAACATTTTCTCCCTCTTCCCACTTTTGATTTTGTTTCCACCCTCTTGTGGTCAAACCAACCCCTTCCCTTCTTCCCTTAACCACCTCCATCCCTGTCTACTTTGTTATCCCTTGCTCCTTCTGACTGCATTCTGCCTCTCTCTTCTTTGCACTCGACTTTTAGTTTTAAGCAGTTTGCAAAAGCTAATTTTCTCTTCTGAAATACTAATTGAGCCATGTGTTATAGTTTATCTTCCCACAAGGTTTCTGAATTGTTATCCAACTACATTTGTTCCGAAACATTTTATAAAATATTTAATTTTTTTTAACTTGAATCACAGGGAAAATTTTAAGTCAAGTTACGGAACTGAATAAACAATTTGGTACACATACCTTGAATCCCACCATCTTTCCAGATGTTCTCTCACTCCACTCCTTCCAGCTGTCACATGACTGTTGGCTGTCAGTTGTCATGGCAACCACCTGACCCTCCAGGTTGTCGATCATGCTGGTAACCTGACAACGCATACTGTCAACCTCAGTTGATTGCACGGACACCAGTTCCTCTGTGATTGGCAGAAAAAAGAAAGGAAAAAAAATATTATGTTAAATTTTTATTAAGTGTCATTTCTGATATTAAAAGTGATGTGCTCCCGAAAAAGTGGTGAAATATAATAAAAATATATAGTCTTATCTAGTACACATACTTATCAACAAGGTACACAAGGCCCTTCAACAGAAACATTTTAAGACAGGTTTTTGAATTTTTTGAATTATGAGACCAATTTATGTAGAACCTTATAAGAGGTTAACAAGGGTCAGCAGTCACTGCCAGAAACACCGGGGCAAACCCCTTCTCTTTACGATAAGTGCACTGGGTTCTTTTAGGTGCGTTACACAACACACAGGACCTACGGCATCACGTCCCATCTGAAGGACGAAGCAATAAACCTGAAGGCAAGAAGAGTGTTGTACTGTGAACAGTATGGATTAAGCTTTCAAAAGTCATTTTTCAAATTTCACAAGCTGCTTACTGAAATTATCCTGGGCTGCAGATTGGCGTTGTTGCAGCACATCCCCAAAGAGTGTCAAGGCGTCTTGCACTGTCAGCATTTGGTCATCCAAATCGGCCTCAAACGTCTCTTGTACCGTTGCGTTGTGTGACTCTACAGCTCTCTTGCGATCTAGCTTAGCATGGACGCCCTTTAGGTCAGTCGTGCTGTCCTCTGCCACTGTCAACAGCTAGTGGATTATCAAATATTGAAATTATAAGATTTAAAGAATAATGTATATATGACTTGCCAGTGCAGTATGTTCTCACACTGCCAAATTTGTGGAGTTGAAGTCTTGTTCAAAGTATATTTCAAAGATTCTGTACATTTTGTTTGAACAGCATGCTCAACACAGAGCTGACAACCTTTGCATCTTGCAATCAGAGAGATTTCGTACAATAATCAGGGAGATATTCAGAATTACAAACATAGGAAAAGGGTTTTCATAGTCAGGGAGGTTTTCAAATGTGTTACAGATCAAAACATGAGAAGATTGGTTTATTGTCGGGGAACTTTCTGCAGAATTCAGGGCGAGTTGGCAGCTCTGGTTTTTTCAACTAATTGCAAATGATAACTAAGAAACAGGTAAGTGATTTGTCAGGACTCCCCCCCCCCCCCCCCCGAGGACAGGATTTTCACTGACCTTTAGATGTTCTTGTAAGAGGTCAAGTTGATATCACAGGGAAGAAACACACCGCACTTGTGATGACCAAACCTCCAGACTTCTATTTGTAGTGATGCAGAGTCTGTAAACCGGCAATGTAACATCCTGTTCTTTCAGGAGCCAGACCAACTATTTCTGAGCATTTTTCCCCCCAAGTTTTGTCATTTTGTAAAATCACCCCCCCCCCCCCCCTCCCAAGAAGTGTAAAGCATTACCTTTTTAGCTTCGCTGGCCAGCTTGTCTTCTGTTCTGACGTGTTCCTTAACCAGGTATTTCTGCTGGTTGCAGTCTTTGGTTGTCACCCGGAGATCCTGTCAAAAAGATTCAATATATAAAACATTTCTCCTGAAGACGATCAGAGTGTACTGATCGAAACGTTGAGTTGTTAAACCACTGGTTCTTCAGAGAATCACCACAGCTCATAAGAGATTATTACGTGGAGTTAAAGATTTGTTTTCCTGTGGACTACAACTGTATCGAAGCTTACCGTTTCTGTCATGTGCAGTGTGTTGGTCGTCCGGACCAACGTCTTGCTTGTTGATTCTAACTCATTACTTGTTTCCTCGAGATCTTCTTTAGTTTCGGTCAAAATCTCATTGATCTACAAAAGACGGTAAATAGAATTTCAACTTGTGTAATTCATTTTTTGGGAGTGAATATTGGGGCGTCAGGAAATCAGATATTATTGCATATAGTTTCAATCAGCTTCTATGCAGAAAATATTGCTTAAATATCTGTGCTAAGCAAAATCGGGCAGGAAACCAGTCACAAACACTATATATCACATACCATTTTTAACTGGTAACCTGTTTCGTTTTATTTGTGAAGCCTTTTTGTTTTTTTAACAAACTTGTGTGGCAAACAGTGAACTTGGAAAACCCGCCATGCATCCTGTGAACACAATTTACAGCTAAAAAGTGTAAATTTAAATTAAAAACTTTCTACTACCTTGACAATCTCATCCAGCAAAGCGGCCATTTTCTCTTCCTTTTCCTGGATGCTGAGACGCTGGCTTGCGATGGATTCTTCCATAGACCTGATTCAACACAACCAAGCATCACAAAAAGTTATATATTAATAGATGTTAACTTTGTATCGGGGATAATGAATATAATTTGGTTTTTACCCTACACCGATGTGTTAAGCGTTGTATACTCAGCACAGGCAAATCCCTCGGGTGGGATTCGAACCCACGACCTTTGCATTGCTAGAGCAGATGTCTTACCACTAGACCACCGAGCTAGCCCGATGGCTAAAGGCAATTCGAATCCTTGTTTTACCCATACATCAATGTTTGTTGGAGACAGATATCATAAAGGCAAGTTGAAAACTGCTATTTTTTGGTTACCTGTAGTGCTCCTCTGCGAGGTATATTCCATTTTTATCTCGGTTTGCCACTAAGTCCCGCCGGAGACGCTCTATCTCCTCTGTATATTCCTAAAAAAATATATACAATTTTAAAAATCAATACAGGATTCTGTTAAAGGCCCTGTACACGATTGGTAAGATCGAAAAACACAAATGTTCACAGATTCACACATAACTTACATGATTTAAAGTAAGTAATGGTAGAAAGGGTTCCTTAAAATATTTCTGCCTGAAATGCTATCGTTTCTGAGAAATGAGTAAAACAATAGTTTTTATCGCGCGCGATAATAACTCCATGTTTGAAAAACAGAAAACACATAAGGTCTTTTTTCACTATTTTCTCGTGATCTCGATGACCAATTGAGCTCAAATTTTCACAGGTTTGTTATTTCATGTATGTGGTTGATTACACAAAACATGAACACTGTCTGTGATTATTTTGTCAGCTCTGCCAATCCTGTATAATACCTTTAAGTAGCTGCCAGAAAATGTAACTCTTTAAGGAAAGTAACTTGTAATAATTAAAAAATATATATTGAAATTGTCGCTCAACAACATTATTATTCCTATTCACCCTTCATACTTAAGACCATTCCATAAACTTTCTCAACTTTCTGGGGATCGTACAACCCAAAGCTGCTTAAAGAGCTAGGAGTTAATCCAACACTGTCTCAGGTTCCCGTTTGGGCCAATACACTTTGTGTTAAGAGACGCAATTATGGTTTTAAAAGCCTTGCTTATGAAAACAAGTGTCATGACCAAAAAACAAAACCACAATCCAATGATTCAGCCATCAGAATATGAGTCTAATGCAGTAGACTGCTCGGTCTCGACACTCGACATGAAATGAAATAATCCATCTTTTTTTCAATTCACATTTTCTGTCTTGAGAACAAAAAAGACGGACAGACCTTGATGAGGGCTCTCTTGGTGAGTTTCTGGTTTATCTCGGGTCGGTTGGTGATGTTCTTAGCGCGGTGAGCATAGTCCAAGGTACTCAAAGTCTCCTCTACGTTACAGTTGGAGGGAGAAATGGTCGCGATGATGGAAGTCTTGGTGCGTCCACCGAGAGAGTCTTGAAGAAGGCGGGTCAACTTGCTCTCTCTGAAGAAAAGGAGAGAAGAGTTTTTCAAGATGAAACTTTGCAGTTTATTTAGATAGATTAGTCTTATCTGTTAAGACTCCTCTTTTCTCTGCTCGCATGTAATCTGGATTTCTCCAGTATGCCCCCCCCCCCCCCCCCCCATCTTTCTGGTTTTCTCATACTTTCCTTTTCAGCGCCGCTTTGCATCGTCTGGTTAAAGGGGCTTTACAAATGTCCTGTTTATTATTATTCTTATTAATTCTTGCTCCTTTTGTTTTCAGTTTCCAATGTGTTCATAATTTATGAAGACTGTGATCTTTTTCTTACCTGTATGGGATGTGTGGAGCATGTTCAACAAGTGCGGTGATCACACGGCCAAGGGTCAACAAACTCTGGTTAATATTACCTGTGAATAATAAAACAAACAAATTTACCTCGTAAAAATGCCATCAGGTCTGACTCAATCTTAGTGCATCCATGTCAAGTATAGAGCTATTTATTTTGACTAGAGTTCTAACTCTAAATGTATCTTTCATTTAGATGGAAAATACTACAAGTATACACTCTTTGACAGCGTTTCTCTCTTAACGGCGGTCTGTTAGCCTAATGCAAGCCGAAACATCCAAGGACCAGTCAAAATTATCTAAAAGTGGTCCGGCTGGCTAGTTCAGTGTTGAAATGCATCCCTATTTATTATGAAATATGGACAAGTGAAAAAGCTTGTTAACTAGAAAAATGACAAGCTATCTGGTTCCGCTGGCTTAAGCTTCCTGCGAATGCGACACAAATTTTGACGTCACAAATTCGCAACGAATAATTCGGAAGAGTTGACTTGTGCTCAACTCCTGCGAAACATTCGCATAAAGTATGAACTTGGCTTTAGTCACTGAAAAAGTGCAAACTCCTGTTTCTCAATTTGCAGCAAACCTGGACCACCCTTTCTTCAGATTCTGGCTTGTCGCTCTGAGAGAGACTCACCTGCTTCTCTGGCTCTTTTGTCCACAGCCCCGGAGCGGCCGATGTTCTCACTGCCAGCCAAGTCAACCAGGTTGAGTTTACCGGTCTTGACCAATTCCTCACCGTCTACCGAGTTCTCCTTGATGTGGATGGTGACAGTGAAGACGGAGTGAGATCGACTGCAAGATGACAAAATTAAGGAAACAAAAGTAGAGCAAATTCAGACAACTCTCACACCAATAGTCTTTTACAAAAAGGTACCGCTATTATAGTTCAAATGAAGGATTCAGAAGGACTGAGGGCCTTGTGCCCAAATAACAATTTTGCTTATCATGGGTCAGGCATTCCAATCTTATCCAAGTCCAAAAGATTTGTTGTGGAGTGACATAGGAGAGGAGGATATTGGAGGAGTGAGCTCACATTTTGGCAAAAATGCATTGGGAGTGAACATTGTATTACATATATGCATGTTATTTCTCAGGATTTTTCCTGATTTCAGAATTTTCTCAAAATCTCCTCAAGCCTTCTAATTTTCTTGACAGAAGAAGTGAAGCAGTCACCAAAGGGAGAAAGAAATAGCCTACATTGTGTCCAAACCTGTAGTTTTGTATTTCTGGTGATGCAGAGAGTATGTAAACTTCCTAAATGTAATTACATCTCAGAGGTTCAGGGTCCTGAAGAAGGGGGACCCCAGGCCCAATAAGCCATTTTCAGGAATGTTCACATTTCGTCCAATCTAATCCCTGTGTTTTTATCTTTACCTGGAGTGGGCATTCATGAGAGTTGCGGCAGTCTGTCTCTTGGCAGCACCTTTCTCTAAGATGGCATAGACCTCACTCTTGTTGCGGACAACAACCTCCTCTAGGCCCTGGATGACAACGGAGCCCTGGAGAGATGCAATAACAAACAAACAAACCAGTCATCTCCCTTACAGTGGCTGCATGCTATAATTTTTTCTTTGACTACTTTTTAACATAAAGATTGAGAATTGCATGATTGTTTTCACTGATGTACCTTATCCTTTAATTGGAAATAACAGCTACTCAAAATTGAATTACAGGCTCTCTATTAGAATAAAGAAACAAACTGACCTTGCGAGCGGCGTCCTCAAAGATGCGGAGTCTCTGGGTGTCCTCCTGAGTGGACAAGAGATCAAACAGCTCCTCGTTGTACAGCTCCAAGAAGGAGACTCTGACAGAGAACTCCACCTCTTGGGATTGGAGCTTCTCAAAGATCTGATGCATGGCACGAGGAATGATTCCGGCCAGTGGGTCCTACAGGAAATCGGGGGAAGAATAGTTGGTTGAAAGTTTGTGTAAGTTTCTAGCTTAATAATAAAACCACAGTGTGCACTGTACAACATTAACAGGCAATTAAAAAAAACAAGTATCGGAACTGTTTAGGAGTGATTTGAATTCACTAATTAGTTTTTACAGTTTTGGTGTGACTGGGTTCCCCCTATGCACAGGCCAACATGTGCGAATTGCGGGACAATACCCGCAAATTGTGGGTTGCTACAAGGACATTGAGGCTGTTGTTATGCAAAAAATTATACATAATTTTGTTTTACTTAGATCAATTCACAAAAATGAAACCAAATAATAAACCACAAGGGAAACTGACTGGGTAAATGAAACCATTTTAGAATTCCCCAGATTGCACAGTAGGCCAAAGGAAAACATCAAGTGAAAACTTTTTTTAAGGACCTTGTTTCAATTCAGCCTGCTTTAGGCCAAAATTTGGGTCTAGAATACCCCACAGTTTTAAAAATTCCTGGGGAGATGTTTGAAGAGAGTGTCAGAGAGAAGGCGATTAATGCATGAAGGACGATGTCTGTATGTCTTAGTGCGAGTGACCAGTGTATTGAGTAGGAACGTTGAGCAAATAGTTCCCAGTGCTAGGCTAGCTGTAGATATCCATCTTATATGAATGCAAAAGGACAAAACCACATCATTCAAGATTTACAAACCAGCCTACCAGATGAAGAATGCAGCCACGATAGGCACTGAACTTATTCAAAGCAAACTACTACATCTCAGAAAGAAATCATTTCAGAGGTCAGTCTCGGACGAAATTAAAAACAATTTCGTGCAATTTCTGCCTCACCTCTTCCCAAGACATTTCCGGGTTTGGTGTCCGATCTCCTTCCATTGTGAAGGTCTTCCCAGTACCTGTCTGACCGTATCTAAAAAACAAGATTTGCAAAAGACAACGTCAGTGAATCTACCTTTCATCAACATTTTAATATTGTACTTCTGACAATGTTAGGGGAAAATGTTGAAGAAAATGGTTGACTTACGCAAATACTGTACAGTTGTATCCCATGAGAACCTCATCTAGAGTAGGCAGGACGACACTTTTGTACACTTCAATCTGTTTTGCTTTGGGTCCAAACGCCTGGAAAACAAAAAAGAGAGGAACATTTGTACAAAATAGTCAAAAATGTTGGCATCAGATATACGATGGTCTACATTTTAAAAAAATTTAAAAAAATCATAGAGAAATTCCTTTTGCCCAAGAAAAAAAAATCATATTTTATTGCTATTGAATTGAACATTTAAGATTTTCTGATTCACATTTCCAAACAAATTAGAAGAAAGGTATGATTCTAAGCCTCTAAAAAAAGTGTTTTACAAGACAGAAATGTTCAATTTCCTCAAAATTACCTTATCAAAAGAAAAAGTTTTTGTGGATGACTTCTCAGCCACCTCAACGTTGACATGAACATCTTTCTTGTTTTTGTTGACCTCTACAACCTTATGGGACCCTCTCTTCTTCTCACTCTCGTTGATTGGCCTGTAGATAGAAAGACAACAAGAAATTTTAAGAAGTCTGTGACTAACTAAAGCTTATTTGTGACACTGATCATGCTGATAGTACTACACAGCAATACATTTTTGTGACTAAGCTGCCAAGCAGACTGGACTCAAGCTCCTGAATGAAGGAAGTCAAAAAAGAGGAAAGTTCCAGGCACCGCATCGCAAGACTTTGCTACATGTAGGCCACGCCTACATTTTTTAACAACAAACATGCACTTTTCTACTATAGTATTAGGCCTAATTTGATTTTGTTCTCACATAATATTTTTGTGTAACGTTATTATTAATAAATTATAACAATATTAACTTATTTATTACAGTTGCGATCCTCTTGACGGTCGGGAGGATGGAAGGTTACTGTTACTGTGTTTTATATAATTTTATTTACTGATGATATAAATTTTTATAATTAATTTAATAACTATTTTAATAAAGGCCTTAATTTTTACAAATTTAAAAATTATTTTGAATTGTAATCATCTAATATTCATAGTCATACATTATACAACCATTGCAAAAAAATGTAAACAAAGAAATAAGATATATAAGAAATATTATTATTAATTTATTATTAAATAAAGTAACAAATATTTAAAAAAATTATAAAAATGATATTACATACTATTAGGCTATATTAATAATTATTAATATTATTATTAAAATTATTTGGTACAATTTTACTTTTAAAAAAAAGTTAAATTTGAACTGTAAAACATTATCCTAAACTGAGCATCTGCCTGGCTGAAAAAATGGTTAATGGGCCATTATAATTTAAAAACGTTTGAAATTATTAAATTCTATTTCTTGCAGGGATGAGAGTCATTGCTGGCAAAAAAGTCTGAAACTACATGTTGGATCCAAATTTTAGGATGTAGGGCCTACAGTACATGTATGTTGAAATGATGGCGTTTCTACCTTTTGGTAACCCCCTAGCATGCCTAGGGTCTTGGGAGGGTTTGGAATTCAAAGGGTTTTTAAACTTAGGAACAGTGTCCTAAGCACTAGTGTGTGAAGTAGATCAAAGGGAAGTCTTTCTTTTATGGTGAAAAATGAAAGGCTCTTTTTATTCATCAGGCTGACATAAAAAGTCTGAATTCAGACAAAAGTCTGAAAAATCTCATCCCTGTACATGCTGTATTTGAAAGAGAAATGTCAAACTAGTTTTCTACACTCCACTCAGTATGCGTCATGTGATTGGGTTCCACACTCACCTGCATCGGACAAACACTTGAATGTGTTTTTCCTGCGGCTTTCCGTTTGTTTTCACCATTTTGTGACGATCCGATGAGTCCCCAAACTAAGGAATTACTATCTCCAAGTTGACACTTTTCCTTGACCAGTATTCTGTTCTCAAAACAAAGGAAAATTAACCGATAATTTTCGGATGAAAACGGACTGATAACTCACAAACAGGCGGAAGTCTGTTGAAATCTTCGCTGTTGAATTTGTACGCTTTAAACCAACTGACCAATCAGGTTGCGGCATCTGATCATCAGTTGCATGACGGGAATGAAATTGAGCACGTTAAGTGTATTCCTACGTCGCTTACGGACCAAATGTCTAGAAACGTGTTCAAAGCAAAGGGTCCGGAAGGAGAGTAGCAAATCAAAAAAGAATTTCCGTGCACAAAATAATGTAACAAAACATCCAAGTCGAGAGATTGGAAACATTTCACTGGATTGTGCAAGGGAGGTATGCCAGGAATGTTGTGGATATCTCTGGAGATTTTCATTCTGTTCACAGGGGAGGAAATATCAGAACGAGCTAGCTGTTAACTTCTGCAGTTGGCAATTGAAAGAGGGTGAATAAGTTGCCGAAATTATTACAAACTTATCTTTTAAAAGCAAATCTAATTTGTAAAAAGACTAAAAATATTGAGTTCACGGGTTTCTATGTACAATTACCTTCACCAGTAGTGCTATTACAAGTTTGTATTGAACCATATATAATATAGAGTAAGTAAATTGCATAGAATATTCGGTAATATTAAGATAATTTGTGTAGTTTTGTGTTGGTAGTGTTGTCCATTGTGGGGGAAACTTTTGACTTTTGTATATCCAACCTGCAACTTTCTCACTAAAAAAGGTATTTTTAACATGTTTATTTCACAAAAAAGGTTCAAAATTTATTTCCCTTATTAGTTATTGAGTTGAGGAATGCTAACTATCGAAATTTTATTAAAAAAAGAAAATTCAAGCAGATATTTCATTGCTTGGCCGGAGAACTCTGGCACATTCAGGTCCAAGGTCAAAGGAACTGAACTAGCGTAGAGTAGTACTATCCAATCCAGTATTAGGCCTACTAATATAGTATTATTAATTAATTAGTACTACTGTAGTAGTACTTAGATAGAATGGCTTTTGTTGTATACAGTATAGTACTAGTACGTAGTAGTAGTGTTGCCAATAGTACTACTGTAATTAATGACCCCTTGACCCGAAAATTGCTATTTTTTTATGATTTTGACATTTTGAAATGGTTCAAAGTACTGTTTCTCTCTCATTTCAAAAAAAAAGAAAAAGAAGTACACTACAGCGCCCCAGTTACTGGGTCTATTTCTCTCTGTACTTTCTGTTATTACTAGTTAACCTCTTCTGGACAGGAAAGGATGACCAGAATTAAGGGAGAATATAGCGGTCGGGTATGGCATTTTTGCCAAAGAATAATATTAAATAATACAAAATAAAGAAACAAATACTAAATAAGGCTTTTATAAGTTTGTGTAAAAACTGTACAAAATGAACAACTAAAAGAATCCTGATAACCAATTTGAATATTATTATATTTCATCTTGTCAGTGCAAAAATGTTGTATTGATCTTCTAAAATAGCACTTATGCTACGTGCTAGTTTGAAATTGTCAAAACGTTCTTGTATCTCCCTTAAAATAGCCCAGATGTACCCACAAAACAAACTTGTATGTGCAGAGATACAATGTTTTTGTATGGAGCTTTTTCGTGTGAGATGCAACATTTTTGCAAATCAAAAAACACATTTTTACACTGACGTAACAATTTGTAATCAAATTATTATTTTTTTTCTTTCTTTTTTAACACAGAACTTCCGAACATGAAAGGAGTTGGTAAGGATGGCACTAAACAGCATCGGCCCAGCCAGCTGGACAACACTCTCAGTGAACAGCTTGACAAATTAGTGGAAGATATGACACACTCAGGGAGCCCAAGCCTCGAAGAAAAACCTCTCAAACAACTCAAGAAAATATGCAGGTAAAAATCTGATAAAGTATCGTATAGTGGATAATGTGAAATGGTCAGGGTAAATTAACCCTCCTACTGTTCGCAACATTTTCAAGTGAGTTGACCAACCATTTGAAACCATTCAACTGCCAAAGTTGTGTATGGTGGCACAACTGTGCACAGAACTAACTGTGTACTGTGTGCATTCCCTCATGGTATCATATTGCAAGGCTGGCATAGCTTATCTATCATTCAAAACCACAGTGAATGGTATTGAATGGTCAGACAGCAAGAGGGTTAATGAGGAAGGAACCGTATTTTTTCCAACTGTTTATTGTACACTTCTCTTCATTCACCCCAAGGATTTCCGATGCATATGTCGAGCACGCCTTCAATCTTTTGTCCAATCAGCTCGCTGAGGAGCATGCTGAGATCCGCCTTTCATCGTTCCAGATTATGAATGAACTCTTCAATCGTTCGCACCGCTTCAGGGAACTCCTCGTTGCTGACATGCAGGTAATTTGAGTCCGTTGTCCAAGAAGGTGATCGAGGGACCTTCTTAAAAACTTTTGTGTTGACTCTGGCTTTTGCTTAGGCCATGGCTAGCAAAGTGTGATGCACAAAGATTATTGTATAAAAACAGCTATTTCGGCTCATTTTTTTGTAAAGGTAGCATACAGGATTGGTGGAGCTGACAAAATAGTCGCAGACAGTGTGCACTTCTGTGATCAACCATATACATGAAATAACAAACATGTAAACATTTGGGCTTAGTTCGTTGTGTGAGTCAGGAGAAAATAGTGGAAAACCAAGCACAATTTTCAGCATGTAAACACGTTGTCCTTAGTTGTGTATGTAACAATCAAAAACAGCCGTTGTGTTTTGTTGTTGTTGTGAGACACATTTTTCTTGAATAAACAAAAATCATCCAACTCTCAACTTTGAAGAAAAAATCTAAAATAAAATTAAAACTCGCAAAAGCAACTTCAAGGCTTTCTACGATTTGGATACAATTTTCCTCCCATATCCCAGATTTTGCCTTCAGCGAGAACAGAAAAGTTAACTGACATTCAGAACAGGCTAGTAATGAATAATCTTAATATCTCTGACATGCAGGAGTTTTTAGCTTTGACTGTAGAGACCGTTGGGGACTATCCACTACCTCCTCCTAAATCAGCTGCCAAACTCCTCAAGGAGCAGACACTGAAAGCAGTACAGGAATGGAATGACAAGTACGGGAAGGCCTACAAGAAGCTAGCTCTGGGATATGGTTTTCTCAAGTACAATAAAGTGGTATGTTGAAAAGTGCTATCAAGATTAAGAATCTTATCCCCAAGCAAATTTGACAGATCTAGTAACTACTATGCACATTGGATGAGGTGTTTAGCTGCAAATTTGTTTTTGGACGGACTTACAGCGGTTGTTTTTTAACGCCCGGAACAACTTTGGACGTTCCTGATTTTGGGCTGACAGCTGGATGGCTGACATTTTTATCCACCCAACAGGTTCTAGAAAACATGCCCTGGACAAATCCAATATTTTCTGTCTAAGCAGCTCTATGAAATTGTGCCCTGATTTTTTGAGTTTACTTTTTCTGGGATCTACAGTTAGCAAAACAATTGATACAACTGTAAATTGTCCGGATTCAGTGTCGCAAAATATTATCAAAATGATGTACTTCTTTATATGTATTTTCGGCTATTATTTATCAGGTGGATTTTGCAAATCTTGAAGCAAGATCTGCAGCAGAGCGTCGTGCTCAAGCAGCTCGGCAAGCCAAGCTGCAGGTGTTAATGGCACAGAAGATCAGCAAGGCTCTGAATGATATGGAAGGTGAGTGACTGCTCTGGATACAGGAAAATACTCTTATCATAGAATCCATCAGTCCAGTGGAGCTTGGTGCCGATTAAACAGATGCCATACTGGACTTCTAGTCATGGTTGAGTCCGGACAAACATGTTCCGGATGGGCTTGATTGCTAGTCCAGCCCATGAGTGTGGAGCTGCCCTCCAAGCAGCTTCCCACATCACCAGTGACTGCATTTTTCACAGTAGCCCTGGTGAGCAGTCCCTTAGGGAGCTAGACAGTTGGGCCATACAATGGCTAATTGACACCAGGTGTGTTAT
Source organism: Leptasterias polaris (assembly GCA_037783415.1). Taxonomy (NCBI): domain Eukaryota; kingdom Metazoa; phylum Echinodermata; class Asteroidea; order Forcipulatida; family Asteriidae; genus Leptasterias; species Leptasterias polaris. The sequence goes on along the minus strand of JAZGTN010000015.1, from coordinate 2,721,214 downwards.
TTAACCGGTGTGTCATCTGAGACATACGCATGTAGTCCTGCAGAAAAGGTGCTGACTGTTCCAAAAGAAAATATATTCTATAAAATGTTTGACTGGGAAATGTTTCAGGATGTGTTTGTGGAGCCAGTTGTCGTTGGTTTTGTTGTGGATGGTTTAGCCACCATAGCCACCTCAGCCAAGGGTTCGTCAAACTCAGCAAATATCACAAATTGAACACTTGTTCTCTTTAACCCCTACAACTTGGGGTGTTTTCTCTAAACACACAATTCGCATTTACAGAAGGAACATAACTTTACTAAACAACAATTTGAATGCTGGACAACTCGATGGCGCACCTGAAAGACACCAAACGATGGCGCACAGACATTGTATACTGGGTATTATCATATAGTGTTTCATAATTACCATTGAAGTATTTCCACCTATACAAATACCATGGATAGTTAGTTGAGCGTAAAACGAAACAGTCAATGTCAATTGATATATTAAAGAAATACAATGTAGGTCAGGGTGAGCGCCATCACAGTTTTAAAAGAGTCAATCATATCCTGACTGCTTCATTTCTAGAAGTAATGTAAATGTTTGTTTTATTTCCACAGAAACAATTCCCGAAATCAACGAGTGTCTAACTCAGATCGAGAACTGCTTTGAGTTGCTTTTACCCCACCCAACTCGGTTCGATGAGACTGATGTCCCCTCTGGCGGATTGGTACCAACCACCAAGTCACGTTCTGATACTCAGAAAGGAGGAACTATTGATTCTAAGGGATCATCAGGTGAAAGAACAAAGGGGAAAGGAAAAGGTCAAGGCGGAACTGGAAATGATGAAGATTCCTCAAGACAAGATGGTGAAGAAGACGCTTCAGACGAGATGGAGGATGATGATGATGATGAGGATAGTTTGGAGGAGGAGGAAGATGAATCAGGGCATGATGGAAAAGATGAAAATCTACAGCAACATGGACTTCCATCATGGAATTACAACATCGACATTAACATCAACACGGGTAAAAAACTCTCAAATCATTAAATACCGGCGATTCACAATACGGTGCACCCTCTAGTGTTTGCCCCAAAAGTGTTCAACTAAAAGCAATCACACTCGGCATCGCACGGATACTTTTGGGATTTTAAATGGCTGAACTGATTGTGAAAAACATTCACCGGCAAGGTTCTAGCCAGGATTTGGTAAAAGGGTGCTGGAAATTTAAAAACTGGATGCCCAAACTGTTCACTTAAAAAACATTTACATGCAAATGACAGATAAAACAGGGTGTCCAAATTTAAAACAGGGTGTCAAAAAGACACCCAGACACCCCTCTGGCTAACACTATGTTCACCGGCCTCACACAAAATACCATCTTATGCGGTAAACACAGACAAATACAACCTTGCAGTTTTGCAAACAAATGATATTATTGGGGGTGTTTTTTGCTCTTCTTGACGCAGAGGGTGTGGTGTTACAAGAAGACGAGGACAATCAAGACATCTTGACGACGTTAGAAGACATGAACCGTCTTGCTTCCTCTGCCTATCTTCCCCGTCTAGCAGTCTGGATGGAGGTACAATATTTTGAAGAACTTGAATTTATTTTGAGAATGCAATTTTTATTGAAAATTCTGCTACCTTTAAAATGTTGATACATACTGTGAAATCGGATGTTCACAGAATTAACACTTTTAATATGCATAAATTGTTTTGAAGAAAAAAGCAATAGTGAATGCAATCCGTTTGAATTTGAATGATGTAGGTTTTCAGCAAAAGTGGCAAAAATGTCAACCAACTGAAGCGTTGCATAGACCTCAAGCAGGCCCTGAACAATGCACTGGCTAAACAAGCCGAACTGAAAGTCCAGCGCAATAAATCAGAAAGGGAAAAGAGAGGGTTGTCGATGGTCGATGCCGATGGGGAGGACTCGGACAGCGATGGAGGAGACTTTGAAGACGTTCCGGTGAAGGAGGGATTCGAACCTTTCATCCCTGATCATCTGAGAGCCGAGTATGGTGAGAGCTCTTGTTTTTTTCGATTGAACAAAGAAAAATTGACTAGAGCAGGATTTGAATTAACGTCCTTGGATTAATATGCCGGCGCTTTACCAACTGAGCTATCCAGCCCTATGTTGGCGGTCTCCCTGTTTTGTCAATATCTTTGTTCGGGGGGTGCCAGTCAGAAGCCATACAACCATACAACCATTAGCTGCCATGTAGCCATGGATCATATCCAAGTTTAGGATACATCCTGGGTAACGGTAGCCTAGGGATCACCTATATTTTGTCATTTTCAATTTTTTTGTTTTTTTTTTGTTTTGGTTTTTGAGGTTGAGTCAATTGTTGTAACATTTTAGACTTAACTTACATCCTTTTCACAAAGTTTGCACAAAATGTGGAGGTGTCCATTCAGCAATCATGCTTTTGGGAGACTTCCACCATTTAATTGCCTTGCAATATTATTTCCACCCTTCACAATCATTAGATTTTTATTTAGTGGTGACCTAAACTTGTTTTTCACACAAGGTTTGGATCCTTTACCGAGTACCAGCCAAGAATCCCAACCCTCCTCATCTTCAAGTTCAGTTAACAAAGGCAAACACCTCAACGCGGCAACCTTAACATCAACAAGTAACGACACAGCGCTTGGTGGTGATTCCTGGAACACTCTGGGGAGTAGTGGGACCGCCAAACGTAGCGAGTGGCATCCTCTAAGAGAGGCTCAACATGTCCTCTCGGATCCAGCGTCTCAAGCTGGTACTATCAAAGTGATGAAAGAGAGGCTACGTGTCATCAGGGAGCAATTTCCTGTCAAGTAAGTCCACTTTAGGCAGGTTGTTTATTTGTAATGTCTAGGAGCTTTAAAGTTTGTTAGTGCCGTGATTCTACCTTTAAAACCTGAATTGCTCGATCTCTCTGCTTTACTAGATTTTTAAGGTGAACGATTCAAACCTGTAACTTTTATGCCCTGTAACCACTTCGTGTCAGATAGCGTGTTTACCGCAAACAAAATGTGTACAGACTTACGCAGATGTTTTTTAACACCAAGAACAACTTCTGATTTCCTCAATTTTTTGCTGACAATTGGACAGCTGACGTTTTTATCTTCCCATACTTTCCATTGTGTAGCATGCACAGCAGCACCTATCGTGTTTCAGACATTTTAATAGGCAATGATGACTCTCGCCCCTGCAAAGAGGCTATGTTCATGTGTTTTAACCAATGTTTCAATGTCAATACAGCAATAGATGTGTTATTATTGAAACTTTGAAAGTACAAATTTACAGTGTAAGGTTTTACCTAAATTTTGTTTCAAATTTGTCTTTGCTATCAACATTAACATGATAAGAAAGAGGAGATCGACGGAGACGGAGAAATTGACGGCCGAAGAGCAGCAACGTCGCCAGCTGCTGGCCAAGGCCCCGGTGGTTCCGTTCGGGGTCGATCTGGAACACTGGGCAAATCCTGAGAAAATCGAAGCTCCGATGGTCATGCTGTAAGTCCGTTTCATTATTTAGCAATTTCGGTCTAGAATTCTACTTGTAATTTGCATTAGATAAAAGATTTTTTATTCAAATGAACTTTTCTGACTAAACAATGTTTTGTATTTATGATGGTCATTGATAGGGCTATTCATTGAATTGATGTTGTTCTGATTATGCTCTTGTTTGTTTTTTGCCATCTTGTTTTTTGTTATGTCCCTTTACCACCCCCTTTACAACAAGTGATAAATGCATTTTTTAGTTTTCAAATGAACTTTCCCAACTTAACATTGTTTTGTATTTATGATGGTCATTGGTGTTGTTTTGATTGTGCTTCTTGTTTTTATTTATGTTCCTGTCCCACTCCCCTTCATCTATTTCAGCAACAACTGATATGTATTGTATTTTCAAATGAACTTTTCCCGACCAAAAATGACTTTGTTTCCATGATGGTCATTGAATATTGATGTTGTTTTTACCAACTGCTTGTTTGATTTTTATTGTCTTCTTGTTGTTGTTTATGTCCCCTGGCCCCTCCTCCTCTATTTCTACAACAAGTGATATACATTGTATTTTCAAATGAACTCTTTCAACTAAACATTGTTTTGTATTTATGATGGTCATTGATGTCGTTTTGACTCTCTGCTTGTTTGATTGTTTGCCATTTTCTTGTTTTTGTATCTGCTTTTTATATTGAATATGTATAGGCCTAATGTGCTATTTGCCTTTTAACCAATAACTGCTCAATATTTGTGCCATTGTTTTGGTGCCGATATCGATCAATTAAATCTGGTTCGAATCGAACATTGCAGAGTTTTTCATCCTGACTATAGAGAATTTTTCCCCTATTGTGTTGAATGTAATTCTAAATATCTCCCTGATTGTTGTACAAAATCTCCCTGATTGCAAGATGGAGAGATATCTCATGTACATGGTGTTACAAATATTTGTTAAATTAAATTATTATGGTTCATAAAAAACTGCTCATTGCAGCCTACCGGCTGATTAACAAAACAGTTTACATTAAAAATAAAAGGAATACAAATAGGTTTTTTCTACGTAAACAGTCACAAGATATATGTTCTATTTGGGGAAGAATGTAGGGGCGGGATTTTTATTAAGGCTTAGAGGGAAATAAGGTTAAAGTTAAATAGGTACAAGTCCTTTGTTTTATTCTCTGTTGCTAACATTTTGATCTGTGATGATTTTTCTTTTACAGGGCCGATACCGCGCAATGGGTTTGGTGCTCCTCCACACAAGATGAAGTCAAAATCATGGAGGTCTGTATTGAATCTAAATACCTAAACCATGTGTACAGAATGACTCTAGTAATTTCAGCTTGAAATGAATGGCATTTAATGTAAGGTGCTGCTAGAGTTAAGCTTACCTCATTGCTCATCATCATCAAAAATAATTAAACAAAATAAAATTAACATCTATTAAATCATCACAATGCCAAGAGCTGTTGTCTGGCCCATAGGTGCCCACTTCAGCAAAGTGGCTGTGGTGTGGATTAAATTTCAGTCCAGTGTCTTTTAGTTCAGCGACTGAAACACCATACCACTGTGCCAAATTGTTCACCCAACTGGCTTGAGGTCATCCTAGTCCTCTCCTTGTACGCACTGAATAACCTGCCATCACTGTTTATGAATCCTTTATTTATTTTTTTCCTCCAGCATGCGAAAGACAGCCTGACGACCCGCGTGTTTAACTACACCGGAGAGTTCCAACCCGTCAAATGGACTTGCCGTGCCCCATTGCCTTCTGGGAAACTTTGTCTCAGAATGGACAGGTACAAGGTAAAATTCACCTTTGACTTTTTTTTTTACAATCACCGTGGAAACTTACCTGTGATAATGCATACCGCAGTTCACACGCATTTCAAATTAACGACATGCAACCGTTTTCTGCCTAATGCTAGTGTATATGTGTATACATGCAGGACAGGCATGTTTCAGAAAACGTAGAAAACTCAAACTTGTTAACATTGAGAGCTGAAATATTTCCCGAAAAGGACTGACAGGAATATCTGATGTCCAAAACTCACTGCTAAAAAATGTAAGCGTCCATGGAATGTTAATCCAGTAAGATTATTAGCTTCTTACAGGTAGGATTTGAATTATGAAGCTGTGAAATGTATCCGCCCCCAAGCAGACCCTCATATTGAGGACATCACTGTAGTATTTATATGAAAGTGAAAGTCGTCCAGGGCGAGGGGATGGTTGAAACCAAATGAATTATATTGTGTCACTTGTTTTCTTTCAGTGTCCATTTCATGGGAAGATTATTCCACGAGATGACGAAGGGAACCCAAAAGAGGATCAGCCAGAATTCAAGATGACCAAAGAACAACAAAAACAAGGTACTTTCACTACAGCAATTCCACCTCCCACATTTAACCTTTAATGGATGCGTTTTTTTTTGAACTTTGTGGCAAGAGCCAGTTGGGCAGGAGAGTCTACCGATAGTAACAGTGCTTTAGTGCTTTACTATTCGCCCTAAGCTTCAAACCGTCTGAGTCCAAGGCCAACCCTAATGGTCTGAGTTTGTTTGATCCTACAGCTAAGGCCCTGGTCAGCGATCCAACCCTCCAGAGAGATATTGAGAAAGGGCTTGGCCTTGAGCCCGCTGGTCCCTCCACGAGCGGCAAGGGACAGGGGGGAAAGAAAGGTAAAGGGAGGGCCAAGAAATACCCCAACCTCACTGACCTCAGGAAGACCAGCAACACCAGCATCAATAGACTCGGAAAGAAAGTGTTGAACAAGTAAGATAATTTACTTCTGCTTACCATCTGAATGATTTGGTTCTGTTGTTTTGTGTTGGCATTATCCCAAGGGGGCCATTTTAAGCAATTTTGCTAAGCACAAATTAGCAGGGAACCAGTCACAAACAGTATACATTACATGGTGTTTTGGCTGGTAACCTGTTTCTGCTAAGCAAGATTTGTCTTTGCTCAGCATTTTTTGGGTGCTTGACAGCTTCTTGAAATGAGTCCCATTTGATAAAGTTTGTAAGAATAAAAAATTGCCAGGGCACCGGTTGTGCCAATGCTAACTAGATGACTGTAGAGAGTATTTTAGCTGGTAACCCGTTTCTGCTTTACAGGTAACCAGCCAAAATTGTATTTACAGTCTTGTAGTTTACAATGCCACAACTGGTGCCCTGGCAACCAAATTTGCTTGGCTATAATTTCCGCTTAACGCACAAATACTTGGTGTACTGGGTGCCCACATTATAGAAGTTGTTCTCTGTTAATTTTGTTTTGCAGGAATGCCCTTCGAAGGGTGGCCAACGCTATGAACAAGATGGAGGAGAGACGATATCATGATAAGTTTAGCAACAACTTCAATTACAGGTAGTTTACATTACTTGATTCCCCAAGAATCTCCACCTTTATGCCATTCCCCTACCCCTTCCAAAGGATGTTTGTTGTGTTTTAAACAAAGTTGAAGTCTGAGTGTTTTTAGACCACGTAGCCAACATTGGTAATTGTCTAATACCAATATCCGCAATTTGTTTGATCGAACATATACATGAAATAACTAACATGTGAAAGTTTTATCTCAATTGGTCATCAGAGTTGAGAGAAAGAAAAAAAGAAAGAAAAAAAAATCATTTTTTTCACAGTTTTCAAACATCTGATTTCAGACTTAAGAGAGCTAAATTGATTGTTTTACTCATTTCTCAAAAACTACAACTCTTCTTTTCAGGCAAACGTTTCATTGGAACTTTTCTATCATGACAATTTTGTAAGTTGCGTGCAAATCTATGAAAATTTGTATTTTGAATCTAACTCATGTTATGCACACCCTTACAAAATTCGGAGAACTAGTTGTTCGTTTTCTAACAGGGATATCCCTACAATAACGTTGGAAATGTCATCGTGTCATTTACAATTTTTCTAAATGTTTTTGGGAAGTCAATTTATTAATAGTGAATGAAATACCCACTTCCAACAATAGTCTTCTGCATATAAAGTACTTAATGCAAAATAATTTTAAAAATAACTTTTGATTTAGCTCAGCAATTATCAATGAATTTGCGCATCTTTTGTAAAAATAATGTGATCAACATTTTTAATGCATAAATGCATAATGCATTTTTAATGCATATATTTTGTATTTGATAAATAATTTATTTATGAGAAATGAAGTATTTCTTTTGTTGGATTTTATTGACATTTAGATTTTGAACCTAGCTTTGTTCTAGAAATTTAATAATTTCAATTTCATTTCATAACTTTTTTGGAATGCTGTTAAACGTGGCTGTGCTGGTTTTTGTTCCACTTTATTTCCAGACAATAAACTTTTCTCACTTGGTATGTGTTTTTTCATTTAGGAGATCTTACCATAATATTCAATAATATTTGTATTCATAAAAAATATAATATAGACAATAAAGCTCACATTGTGCAATGGTAAAAGATTTTAATTTCTACGATTCTCAACAGTGTTGAAGATTAATAATTTAAAAAAATGCAGAAATAAAAATCTTACACCACAGTGACTTGTTGGACTGCGGTAACTATTTATAACATCTAACCGATTATTACTAAACCTATATATGGCAACAATATTTATACAACCAAGATGCAGAGGATAATCCTCTCTAATCTCTTATATATCTGGATTAAACCAAAGTGACCTCACTCAGTAGGTCATGACCTTTGACAATGCTAATTATTTAAATATTATACATGGAGGTTTGATCGGTCCTTTCTCATCGAAAAAATATTTCCAACCGTTTAAATATAAAAGTGCATTAAAACAGACTTAAATTGATGGAGCGACGAGTAAAGGGAAATAAAATAAATAAATCAAAAGTTCAGCAATTGTGGTTTTAAAAAGGGATACTTTTAAAATTAAAATAATTATCTACTTCGCTTTCTCTTACAAATTCTTTGTGTAAATATTCTATTAATACAAACAATTATAATATATTTACAATTACATGTCGACATACCGTAATCAAATGATGTTTTATGCAAGGCTCCCTTTAGAAAACAAAAGAAGAAAAAAAATTTAACACCCGTTTGTCCAACCTCTACGGTCTTAGCGTGACATCGTTCGGTGATTGGAGCGTGTACTGCATTCCAGCGGGTGGGTAGCCGACGTCCTGCGTCCCGACTCCTGCACCGTACGACTCCACGTTGAGCACGGGGCACATGAGCTGGGACTGGGGGTCGGTCGGGGCCGGTAGACAGTTCCCGTTGCCGTCTGTTGTGATCTGAGGAAGGTTGTGGTATTCAGGTAGCTTGGCCTGTAATCGGGAAAAAAAAAATATCGGGGAACTTGCACTTTAGGGGAAAATCTTCATAAAATTATTGAACTTCAAGGATAAATATTTGCATTCTTAAAACAACAACGGATGAGCGTCAGATTATTTCTTCTTGAGTCTTAGGTTGAAATCTTCGATTGAACAAATTTTGTAAAAGAATGTTTAGTTTTATCAAATGCAGAATGTTCGATATTCGTTGTATATAATAGTATTTAAATCAAGTGGTTCGAAATAGTATTTCAACGACGCTGTGAAAATAAGCCGAAGTTTGGATGAGTGTTTAGGCCGTTAAGCTGAGCATTTAGTACTTGGAATTGGAGCACCTCTCCCAGCGAAACCACCCCGTTTTTCGATTCACGCAATTCAGAAAACTGTCAGTTGAGCGCGTAAACTCAAACTACAGTTTCAATTGTTGAGAACTGTACCCTTAGAAAAAAAATGGTGCACTCCTTGTACCCTTTTTCGCCACTGATTAGAAATCCGAATACCATTGAAAACTGAACACGTTTCCTTTTCAATTCAGTTCAATTCAACTTGACATTTATTTCCTTATTAGTGTGACAATGAAAGAAAAGTAGGAACTTAACAAATACAGAACACAAAGACATTCAAAAACTGATTGAAAAACAAAACAATGAAATGAATTACGAGCAGTTTCCTGATAAATTAATTTGTTGGATAGTGTTGGATTTGTTGGATTTGAATCGTTCTTTACCAACAATTGCGGAGTATAACTTTTTGTTAAGCTGGGGTTTCATAATAGAGAAACTATACACGTAGGCTACTGCAGGCTCATGTCGACGTTACGAATATTGAGCGCGAGAGTTTGAGAGTAGCTGGCATAAGTTCCCTATCTCAACTTTCTATTGTCAAAGCCTTGGACTTTTGAGATAAAAAATTACCCGAATAATAACTTACATTTGATGAGCTTTTTATTCAGTCTTTTTAAACCAAATTTTCTTACTACACACATACAATGTATTTGTTTTTACATCTGCTAGCACATTATCCTTCAAATAATAGTAAATGGCATCAAGACCGCAAGGTGATTGTTTAGGAAAAATGAAAACGAAAACTATAGTTTTAATTTGCCAGAAGTGTGCCCTTAGAAAAAATGGCGTACCCCTAAATTGTCACCCGTCAAACCATAGAGAAAGGAAACTCACCTTCTCCCGTGCCCAAATGAATCCTCGTGTCCTCGCCCACTGGTAGTACGCCCCACCTGCCCCTGGCAACCGTGTCGTCATTGTCAGGGTCTCCTCCAAGTCCGACATGTACTCAATAGCAAACCGTAGAGCTTGAATTTTCGACATCTTCTTGCCCGGCTGTTTACGGTGGGCCAGCTTGGCACGGAGCATCTCGAAGGCGTCGTTCATGTCTCGCATGCGGGTCCGCTCTCGGTCGCTGGCCGTCTTACGCTGTGCCATCTCCCGCTCGCGTTCCTCCTCAGTCTCCTCGGGGACGAGGTTGATCAGCTCGGGTCTGATTCTCGGTGATATGATGGTGGGTGTGGCCGGAATGAAGTGATGGGGGGTCTGTTGGTGGTGCTGGGTGTGGTTGGGTGTGGTTGGGTTGTGTTGTGATGGAGGGGGTGGTGTCGATGAGAGGGGGTTGAGTTGATCGGAATGAACGTGACTTGGATCCATCAGGTGTGCCTGCAATGTTTAAACAAATCGGATTTCAAAATTAAAAAGAACATCACTTTAGGTGCGGAGGTCTTTTAAGGCAGGATTGGTATAGCTGCCAAAGTAGACACAGACAGTGCTCATGTTTTGTGTGATCAACCATACACATGAAATAACAAACTCGTGTGAATTTGGGCTTAATCCGTTGTCTGCTGAGTCAGGAGGGGAAAACATCCTGAAAAACCATGCCGATTTCCAGCATGTAAACACACTGTCATTGATTCTGGTTGTAACAACCGAAATCAGCTGTTACGGTTTTTTAGGTTTTCAGATGCATGTTTTCTCGAACTCGACTTCAGTGAAGTCAAATTCGAGAAAACCTTTCGAGACAACTGTATTTGAAAACCTAAAACCTCCATGAAATAATTCACAGATATATTTTTTTTCTTTAGCATGAAGTTCATAATCAGTAAGCTTTCATACTAAAATTAAACAATTATATTTACCAATCCTCTCTACATATTCCCTCTTTAAGTAGTTCTCGGTGATAGATGTGCAGAATAAGGTTTTTTTAATTCTTTAGTTTCATTTTGGAGAAGTTTGTTCCATTTCCATCCTCGGGGGTGTTCTTCTCTTGTTGAGATTATATTTTTACGCCATGGCTTGAATGAATTAGCCCCAAATCATTCAACTTCCAATTATGGCCAAATAACTGTGGAATGTAATTTCTGTATTAAAGCCTTGCCAGACGTTCTAATCAGAACTGTAGATTTAAGATGACAGTTTTAGCGATCGTATGTCGTTGGATAATACAGCACCTCAGAACGTGTTAATTGAATTATCACACTGGAGACCGAAGCATGCTATTTTTATAAACGTTTGTCATCGCATGCATAGACTGGGGGGACCGTAGAGAAAGGATTCTACGGCCGTTTCCGAATTGGCGGCTACGGCTACAGCTAAATTCGCCTCGTCATCACGCGTGGAAGTATAGGACACCTTTAGTAACACCATTAGCAACAGCCGTAGCCAACAGCTGCCAATTTGGATACGGATGGCTCATGTTTGGACAGACGGCGGTAGTCGTTGAATTTCCTCCCTCTCGCCACTGTGCAAGAACAGTTTTTCCCAATTTCAATTGAATTAAATTTAAAACTTTCATATTGTGTTCCCATACTTCAAGAATGTAAAAAAAAAAAATATTTAGAACAATAATACATAACCCAAACGGAACAACAGAAGTTTTAAAACAATTAATTAACAGTGTCAAGATTTGAAGGTAAAAGAAAGATGGAAATCAGGAAAAAATCCCGAGAAATCACAGACCTGCTCTAGAAATTAAAAACGTTGCCCATACGGACATTTTACTCCAGACAATTTGTTATAACCGCAATCCTTCAAAATGTTCAAAATGGCGGTTTTGAGCTAATTTTCAACCTGAATTACTTGTATTTACACCACAAATTTGCCAATGTAAGAAGTGGTTCTGGCTTGGCAGTCTCTTTCTCTTTATAAAGCCTATGGGTGACTGAAAGAATCGGATTGGGTCGAAACATAGAATGTATACCATGCCCGATATGGGGAGGGGTACCCCCTCCCCAATGTTCACAATCACATACTTGCTGTATATGCTTTAACACACTCTTTTTCTCTTGTACAAAAGTACCCCCGATCCTCTAAACAATTCCTGAGATTCCAAGCACACAATGAAGACACAATATTAGGAGGGGGGGGGACACACTATATGCCCCATGGCAAGCAAAAAATTGAGAATTTCCCGCTCAAAATTATATAAAAAGGAGCCGTCACTTCTCTATAAACTTTCAGATTACCAAATCGCTCATTTCCCCCTGATTTGTTAAGTGCTAATTTGTTAAGTGCTATTTTTAAAACAGATTGTTTCAGATCAGAAAAGACAGTTCATTAAGTTTCTTTTGAGCAGTCCACGTGTGTGGTACTTTTCCCTGTACATGTACAATTTGTACATTTTTCAATACAGCTTGTGTGTGCAGCAGAGGCTGTCATTCAACTGTCATTAACAAAATGGAGTCGCAAAACGGAGAGTAGGGCACTAATGATTATTTGAAAAATGGAAGATCATTAGAAAATCTCTTAATCATAGCCTTAGGAGAAAACATCTTGGAGAAAAGGGAAGAATCAAGAGTCTGCAGCACTGCACAAAAACAGTAGCTGGCGCTGATTTGACAATAACAATTTATTATAATGAACATGCATGTGGCGGCGGTAACACTATAGTATAAATTTGTCCTATACCCATTTTCAAAGATCGAATAGCATGCGTGGATTTGATATTATATTTAGGTGGGGAGCCTTTTGGTAATGCACCAATATTTACTTTACAGCTGTCATTTTCGAATTTAAACAAAATGCACTCACTTCAAGTTTGGCAATGAGTTCCAAAAATAGAATGCAGTTAAATTAAGATGTGTGAAACTCAGTTCTGACAACATGATTATATTGGAAAATTGCTTTATGATTGTAACATGAATGTCACATGAATGTCCCGTTCTCCTAAAGACGAGCAGGGTACCTACTGTTTGAAATGTCGAGACCAAAACGGCTCTTTTCAGAGTCAAAACTCCTTCCTAAAAGAGGGCGTTTACACCCCCGCAAGTTATAGTTACTTCTTGTGAATGTCCCGAGGAAAAAAAAAATTCATTTAACAAAATTGTGAGACCGTTATGGTTTTCCGGTTCACACGCCGAGGTAAATTTTAACCAAAATTTACACTTTAAAATTATTTTCAATATCACATAATGTTCCAAGCCATTGGATCAGAGACAATATTTTGATACTCCATCCACACATCTACCGCCATGATCCACACCACACAAATCAGCCCCATCGCTAAGCCTAGTCATGTGGAATTAATGTGAAGCGATTGCAAGAATGTCCCCCGGGCGAAAACTTGAGGTGACCAGGGCTATTAATGATAGTTCACATCCTGTGTTTTACACGAAAACAATATTTTAACCCATCAAACTTTTTTGTATATGATTATGACAAAAAAACAGAAAGAGTAATTTAAGAGAAGGAATAATTTTACCTAAGTGGAGCCGTAATGTCACGCTTCACATCACCCGTAAAAACTGTTCCCCGGGGGCCAACCCTCAAATCCTATCCCAAGCAGAGTTCAACTTTGCTTGGGGTCCAACGAAACATTAAATCTCTCGGCCCTGGAGGTCGGAAAATTACTTAAGTCGACAACGAAATAATGGAGTGGGTTCATTTTGTACGCGATGGTCTAATGTAATAGCTGGTTGTGAATTATTTCGACTGGATTTTTCTGTGTCCGGGAGCGGTTTATATACGGAGATTTCGCGCGCTTGTTTTTTGTTTAAGTGATTGGCACATTAGTGCATAGAGATGATAAAACACAGACGGAAATAGCGTGAAGTCATTTTGAACGTAATTCCTCAGAAGTAATCGCTTATAAAGATTGTACCCCCGACCATTATGTAAATTGATGGACACATTTTCTGATGAGAAAACCGTTATTATTTATTTATATAAGCCATGTTATTTTGAAGACTGTATGCATTCTTTTTGTTTGGGAATGTATTTATAATTAGTTTGCCTCATAAATGCTGATGATCGAACACTGTTGTGCCACGATATGCAATATTTCACAAAACACTGACCTCGATCCTAGTTTTACTGGATGTTTTCATCTTGAAGAAAATGATCTAACTTAGCCGGATTTCCCTGCTTTCCAGCTACACAATCTGGAATGCACGACATAACGCTGTTTGGGAAAATTGCCCCTACCTTAAACGATAGTCTGGTCCCCTACCATGATGTTTTTAGTTTTTTTGTTAGTAGTAGTGTATAAATACTTTTTAAGCTGTGTATGTACTGTACCTTTTTATTGCTTGTCTTGTCTTGTATACCCTGCATGTGATTTGGCTTTTACTATTTAGTCAAAACCGTGACCTGGGTTGTGTGTACATTCTTTTGTCGATTGTTTTTAATTAATAAAGAATGATTAAATATAAAGTCATTGATGATACATTATACAAACGCTCGAACCAGATCCTTTATGAATCACTGTACTTAATAATAACAGATTAAAATTCAGTGTTTTTGCTTGATTTTGACCGTACGTTAATTAATACTGCGGGGGGGGGGGGGCAGAACTGCCAACTCCTTGATTCTGCTGAAAATTCCCTGAAAATAAACCAAACTGTCCATGTTCTGATGAACACATTTGACAATCTCCCTGATTATGGAAACTCTTTCCCTATTATGTTTAATGTAATTCTAGATATCTCCCTGAATGTTGAACAGAATCTCACTGATTGCAAGATGCACATTTTTGGCGGTTCTGAAGCCCCGCATGCGCATTGGTATTATGAGTCGAACCGACTTGTGTATAGTCCACCGAGCGAACACCGTAATGATCGGTTGCAACTTCATGGACGGAGGCAAGCTCAAATGTCTGTAACATTATTACAAACGAGTTTGGGGGACCGCAATAAGTTGTTAGTGTAAATCTTGCATCGGGTACAAAAAGGAAGCATATTTTGTGTACGCATATTTAAAAGAAGTGTATTGGTCGTCATTTTGAAGTTTTATGGTTGCATTTAAGGCTATATTTTAAATTTCCAGGACCGATGCTTCGTTTTGAAAAGGCCACAAGGGCACCAATGCGTTGATGAAGGAAGGGCACGTTTACTAAATAATGATGACTTGTACATTTCTATTGGCACATTTCAAGAGGCACCAAGGCAATGACCAGGTTGCCTCCGTTTAAGCATAGAGCAAGGACTGTTCCTTGCTCTATGGTTTAAGTATCACATGCAGGCTTGTATTACAAGCCTGCGTGTTGTAAATTTCCGTGTTGTAAAATTTGTTAATATTTTACAAGAAGCATGGTAAAAGAAAAAAAATCACAAAAAATCGACTAATTCCCCAATGATTCTCTACTCCATTTCAAAATAATTTGTTTTCTTGTACGATATACAACTTGAAAAGTGAATTGCGTTGACATCCTCATTATACCACGGTCCCTTACCCTTGTGTCTTTAACTTCGCATCCCAAAATGTTAATTTAATAAATAAATAAATAAAATGACATGCATGCTTGTATTTTGGTTTTAAAACAATCAAAAACAAATATCAATATCAACAATTAAATACTATTAAGTAAAGTATGCCATAATACTCACAATAACTCACACCGAACTCCTCCTTCGTTCTCCTGGTAAACAGCGTCAGAAAAGTCAAGGCTGCAAACTTTTAAATCTTGAAAAGTTAAGTTTGTTCCAGCTTGACAGTAGTCTCAGTTCGTTTGGTGATATATTGGATTTGTATAGTTTGTATAGGGAAAAACAAACACTGTCCTTGTTGTATTTGCTCCTTGGAAAGTTACAGTGATCAGATAAGAAGTTGTTACATGATCTTCCGTTCGTGAGTTTCTTTGGCTTCCATCGAACCCCGCTCTGCGCGAACTTACTGCTGTTGTCTTTATAACTCACCGAGTCCCTGTCTGCTCTTCACCCGTTCGTGATGTGTGCCAACCCCGTACTAAAACCTCCCCCATCTCACGCAAACAACGACGAACGAACCCCAAAACAATGCCCTATCGGATTCGCGCAATTAACAACACCGCGGGGCCTAACTCCGTGCAGCCGACCGGGCGGTGGAAAAGACGCAACTCACCCGCTTCGTTTTACACTCCACAGTGCTCACCCCCATCCCATAGTCTATCTCCCGGCTTGTATATTATTATTCGGATTGAATCTAAATCGGTGCTATCAGTGGAAATCGAGCCCTCGGGGAGCTTGGGAGAAAATTCGAGCTCAGTGATGTGGAAGGAAAAGACAGAAGAACGATAGCCGTAGGCATGTGGTGCTCGGGCGGCACAAACCATTTACAAGTTACTATTTTTTTTCATCTTCTGTGTACTCACTCCTGATCGTGGCTGGGTCAAAGATCTGATTGACGGTTTTGTCAAATCAAGCATGAAATACGTGACGTAATGTCAGTTAATCTTACAAATTGGGGATAAATAGAAGGAAAATAATGAGTCATATTAGCTGACTCTTTTTGACCGGTCGTAGGTGACTAAGTGCGTACAATCTGTTACTCTAGCGTACAGAGCTTGGGCCAGAAATGGATAGGACCGCTATACCTTTGTGGTGAAAACTTTGGAGAGAAACAAAATAAAAGTGTTGTCATTCTTACACAAGTTTGGGAAACAAACATCCATAGGAATGTTCTTGGAGGCTTGCGATCTTTTAAAAATGCTTTCACTTTTGAAGGAACAGCCGAAAGTGTCATTCGTTTGGGAAAAAGTTGAAATATGTTTGTCGAAGAAGACTCTTTGATAGTGGAGAACCATGTGGCAAAAGATGTTGTTGGTAGGAGCATGGAGGAAGAATCCTCCATGGTATAGAAGGCCTACCTGCTGTCACCTCGCTAAATGGGGAAGAATACGTTCTTGAAACTACAGTGGCATTTTCCCCTGAGGCTGTTTACTCAGTAAGATAGACGTAGCCTATGCAGCTGAAACTTTCACAGGCAACTTCTGTTGTATCTTTGTTGGTAATATATTTTTTTATAAATCAGCATGACAAAAACCAGACAATGACAATACCTTTAAATTATTTGTATCTGCATGGTGCATTATATAATGGTACACAGGTGATGGCAGAACTTCGGCAATTTTTTCCCCCCAAGAATTATCTGGCTAAATGGTCAGGTATGGAATTTCTACGGATTCTACGGTATATTAAAAACTTGTAGGCACAACCACTACGTACTATATAGACCACACCGGTTCTTCTCAGGACCAACATTTCTCCCAACAAAGTTTTATACATAGTTGTACCCGCAAATTAATATAATTTTTCTTACGACCCACACCATGCAAAGCTTCAAACATCACTTAGGTTCTTAATTTGTTTCATCAACGTCAACATTAGACTATCATCTTCTTGGTTGGAGTTCTCTCGCGAAATGGAAAACTATTACACCTTAACGTCTTATCAATTTGTTTGCATGTACAACAAAACTACCTGCTCTGATGTCACCGTTTTGAAAAAACATTCATTTATTTTGCTAAGATAAGGAGCCCTCCCCCTCGATTAGCCGCAGGTATCGGTTACCACGAGCCTGGTATACCGAATATAAACAACGAATAATTAAAATGGTGCTTATGTTGCCGCCATTTATCTGTTACGTCACACGTGCCGGTGGAGATTTTTTTGTTGATCTTTGTTTCAAACGGGCCTCATGAAATAAGTGACGTTTCATGGATGGATGAAGCTTTGCATGGTGTGGGTCATGAGAACAAACTGTAGAAGTAAAATTGCGCGGGTACAAACCAGCTTTAAAACTCTTTTGGGACGTTTCAAACAGTGACTGCTCGTCTTCATGGTTTTCGTTGCCGTGCTGTGTCTCCTTCCTCCATGGTCTAATCAATCGTGTTGAAAAATACTTGCAGTCAAAAAACGTTTTGTTCATTGTCTTGGCTTGCGGAGTTGGTGTTGGGGTTGTAGTCGACTGACGAAGGCTGATGATGGGGAAAGGGGGAGGGGGAATTAATGATGATCCGTGATACTGATACTATAGTGACTGAAGATGGGGGAGTCCCGATCATCTGCTTGTGGGGCGTGCGGCTGGGGGCGTCATCACGGTCAGATTTCAAATAGTCTGAGTAAGAATGAATTTGAAATTTGAATATTTCAAACATGCATAATCATTATTTAATTTGGTGGGCTCCACCCGGAGACAATGCACGCACTAGTATGCCAGTTGTGACTGTGGGTGGAGTGGGCAATGCATTATTCACAATGGTTTTAATGCAGTAGTATGGTTCGGTTGTCCATGAGGTGGGTTGTCAGGTTCCCTGCCGCACACAATGAAAATGATAGCTCTGTATTCTATTTGCTTACAAGAGACCAGACTGTTTCCCCCTTAGCCTCGGTTTGGCTATATATTGGTGTGTAGAAAAGGGCTGCATTGGATTGTCTAGTCTCAATTCAAGTCACGGATTTGGTTCAGATGAATCAAACTCGTGTTCTTGTTGACAAACATTTGCTACAAAATTTGACTTATGTTTTTGAGTTCATCACCTTCGAGGCCATTAGCCGAGTTCCAATTCCCCCACAAAACTAGACCGTTCACTTCCAATAATAACAAATCCACCCCCAAACGCAAATTCAAACCCATGTTTCAGTCTGTTTTCTTCAACTTTCCTTCTGTTTTGGCCCGTTTTTCTGCTGTCGATGCTGAAATTAGACGTGTGGACCCCTCTTCAGACCCAAGTCCCCGCCATGCTTATGGCCCAATCGCAGGGAGAGAACCTCTGTTTGTGCTAATCGCCAGTTGTTCCCCTACGCTTGATTTGATTTCGAGTCTTTCACGCACGAGGGGGTGATGCGATTAGCGGCGAATCAGGCCAATTACGGGCCGTCTCGCGAGCCGATAATCCGGTATCGTGTTCGGGCCTGTCTCGGTCCGCCCCCGGCTACGGTGGGAAAGGCTTTTGAAGTTGCTCTCAAAAATGGGCGTTAGAATCACCCTCGGGTAGGTCTTTTATCTGACTGGTTTTTAAGTTTTCCCTTTTCCCGAGGGATAAACAGCCATTTTACGAGTAGTTCACCAATAAAACTTTTCAAATGTGTGTATTTAGCACCAGATTTCTCTATACGACAACCCCCCCCCCCTCCCACTTTCACTTCAGTTTAATCCTTGGCATTCTTTGGTCCTTGCTCTACGTCGATCATTCCCAAGTTGAAACTGTGATACATTCCCCGTTGTGGCCTTTTCCCGTGGAACAAAGATTCCATGAATTAACAAAACGATGTTGACTATAAACCATTCTTTGTCTTACTTTAAGTGAGTGGGGGAGTGGGAGACACTTTTGGTTCGAAACAAAATGACAATTTCAAAGATGAAACAATGGCCATTGGAAATATTACTAAACATGTTTTATTTTCATTTTAACATAATGAAAACGATCAAAAAATTTCCAAACTATAATACATATTATCTTGGCTAAACCTAGGTGTACCTCCATGGCTATAATAACTGATTTATATTACGACAGTGGCATAACCAGACCACCCCTCAGAACCCTTGCCCCCAAATGAGATCGAAAAAAATAAACAAATGAATTGTTGTAATACATTAAATGTGATGCCCCCCATAAAAATTTCTAATTACACCACTGCATGATGCATTACAACAACCCACTCACAATGACTGAGATGGTTCTTCTAAAAATGTTAATAAAATTATAAATTTATAAAGAAACTTTCACATGGATGAGATTTGACCGAGTGTGAACATTCCTGATAAACGGCTTGCGGGCCTGGGTTCCCACAGCCACAACCCCTCATCTGTTACAGTTCAGGATTACAGCCTCTGTGCATCACCAGAATTACAGAGATTTGGACACAATGTGGACTATTTATTTTTCCCTTTAGAGGTCGACTGCTGCACTTCTTGCACGAAGATTTTACAGGCTCAAGGAGATTTTGAGGGGAAAAAAAATGTAATTAAGAAATCGTTCTTAGAAAGGAGTCAACTGGAATTACTCAGAGACCAGAGCACACATGACCTCTGCTGACTCTCCAACAGTTTCCCAAGAACTTGAAGCTTTTTTAATGGAATGAGATATTTATAAAAACCTAAAATTCATAGTTTATTTTAATAGAAATTCACATTTCTGTTTTTAACCATGTTTCAATACACTAAATGATTAACTTTGAAACCATTTTTTCTTAATTTTTCAATTTTTTAAATATCGCCAGGAAGGGGAGGGGCAGGGGTATAGTTCAACCCCACCCATTCCCCCTCCCCCATCCTCCAGTTTTATGACCACCACTCCAGTGGGTTTATTATAACAAATCTTGAAAAGCAGTAACAAGGCGAACTACTTTGATGCAATAAATAAGTTCCTATTAAGCAAAACTTAAAATCACTCACTTTGTAAATAAATGCAGTATTACAGAAAAAGAGCACCACAATCAAAACTAAATGATTTTTTTTTCAAGGTTTGGTAAAAGACAAAAGTTTTTAGGCATGAAAAGTCCAAAGTGAGGCCACTGGGTGTTAAGATGAAGACCCTTGCATGAGACAAAACAAAACTGGTTCAAAATTTTCTTTCCTAGTCGGATCAATCTGAAATGCTAGTGAAGAGGCCGGATAGTTCAGGACTGGGATGTCGAGGTGGCCTGCCTCAGACGCGACTTTCGCTCTTGTTCCATTCTCTTAGCCCTCCCCCATACATCTCTCGTCAGTGATGCTTGGCCCATGGAGATGCTCAACAACCTTCATATGAGCAGAAAAAGAAAGCGTCAGATTTCAAAAAACTTTTATAACTTCTTAGCTTACCGATTAATTTTTCACATCCAAATTAAAAATCAACTTCAACAAAATCACTCAAACCAATTTGACTATTCATCCTTATTTGTGTTTAGTTTAACATTATTTTGTCATGAGTGTGAAGTTTTCCTCTCTGTAGTTCTGTCGATTTTTGAACTAGGGTTTTTCCCGCCATTGGCTGGCACCCTGCATGCAAAGACCCATAAAATTTAAAAGTGAAATCAACACTGAAGTACCAGCGCCTCAGAAAACCAGCGTAAAACCAGTTTGTGTTGTGGCGTAAAACGGACTTGATGAAGGTTGTTTATCTGTGTTACTATGCATTTTCCATTGTGTTGTTTTGATCCGAGACCGTAGTGTGACGCCACAGTGCTGTTTTGATTCCTAGGTTCTTAGGGGCTTTTCGTGAAACTCAGCATTTATGCCCAACGTGACTTTGATCATAATGTTTTATTTTTTTTACATTATGAAGCAATTTTTATTGAGTTTTACTCAATTATATGTTACTGTTAGAAGACACTTGTTTACCTTTCTATAACAAAAGATCAATAATGTTAATTTCGTTCAAGTTGATCTTTAAGAATAAAAAAAATATATATATATATATCACAGATATCTCACCTCGCAGTTACTAGCAACGAATGAAAATCTTCCTGTGTCATTTTACTGGGATCGGCCTTCCGAGCTTCAACAAAATCCTGCTCAACTATCTGTAAAACACAATTAAAAATAAAAATCAATTTATGTTAATACACTTAAACAAGGTTGACTGGAATCCCACAGAGACCAGAGCACACATGGCATCTGTTGCCCCTGGTCTTGGCCTTGGTGCCCCTTCAAAAGTTTCCCATACACTTTAAGATTTTCCAATAGAAGTGCCCTTTGCAAAGTGAAAATGGCCTTGCCCTCTCTAAGGCGTTCCCTTCATCAGGTTGAACTCCTCTACAAAGTTTCACACGGCCAGTCCTCCTTCAAACATCATCTAAGAGAACAGACAATCAAGCCGACACAACCAGACTAATCAACATAGCCCCACCTACAAGCAACAATTCACCAGTGTTGACTGCTACCTCTATAGCCCTTTCCCAAGAGCTGTTCAGAATTGGAACGCAGGCTACCAGTGGCTACAAGCACTGCAACCAATCTGAAAGGGTTCCAGAGAGATGGAGCTTCCAATCTCTCTCAGGACATATTGACAAGACCACTATATGATGATCACCCTAACAGCACAAACACAGAGCACACATGGAATTGCAGCCCACCCTCTCCAAGACAACAGTAATGCTTTTAGGAGAGTAAACCAATGCAGGATGATGAATTGCAGACGTGCAAAGTTTGCCTTTCAGCATTTCGACTACGGTGATCTTTTCACTATCTTCGGGACAAGTCTATCCCTTACCTTGGAAATCTCCTCCGATAGGCTGTAATCTATAAAGGGGATTATCCCCAGATATGTCCTGATCTGGTTGAGATTAATGCTGCCTGAGCTGATAAGACTCTGTATGCTTGTCTGGATATCAGCGATGCTCTTCGACGACGTACTGCGTTGGACCGCAACCTGACAATCATTCTGTGAACGAAAATGGAAAAAGTTCCCAAATACTTTTTAAAATCTGTGTCAACTTGTAGGATGTAAAATTAATTTGAGTAACCCATTTACTGATGGGGTATATACACACCTTAAAAAGTCAAATTTAAGACTTTTTAAGTCCCTTTTAATGCTACCCTTAACAAATTTGTGACACAAAATAAGTGAATAAAGCAGGGGAGAAACAGCTTTACCCGCTCACACTTTGTAACTTTTTGACAAAGAGCTTAATTTTTTTTTTTTTACAAGCTGATTGAAAAATTCATCGCATGCTGCATCAATTTTTTAAAGACCTCAAATAACTAAACTTAAGACTTTTTAATACTTTTTTTAAGGATCTGCAAAAACCCTGATATAGAGTGCTCTTACACCGGGAACCACAGCGCTTTACAATAAAGCAATTCATTAAAGAAAAATAAATAAAGGCACAAAAAATGGGACAAGGCAGTTGGTCCGCAGTTGGTCCTTAGAAATCAACCACTGAATAGGAAAGTTTTCAGATGATTCTTGAAAAATTCCCAGTGACTGTGAAGAGTGGATCTGATGAGGGAGACAGTTTCAAAGGCGCTTGGCATGTGCTTAAAATGCACAATCGCCAGCAGCAGAATGCACCTTTGGAACGACTAGGAGTGTACTGTCTGAACCAGAACAAAGGCCAGGTCGTCCGGGATGGTAAACCTTGATGAGACTGGTGAGATATGCAGGAAAGGTATTGTGAAGGCATTTCTAGACAATGGTGAGGATCTTGAGAACAATTCACTGATGGACTGGGCGGGGCCAGGTAATAGAGGAGTGGTTACTGACCAAGTAATTAAAAGCAACTAATAATGTTTGCTTATCTGTAAACACTCACCGGTACGAGAGACTTTCCTTCCGAGGTAATGACGAAGACGATATTCGTCATGAACTCCGTCTTGTGGAACTCAAAATCATAATCAATCTTCTGCCAGGAGATTGCGTTCCCAATAGCCGTCAGATTCTGAACACCTGAGACAAGAAAGAAGTGTCACTAGAGGGCGCTCTATTACAATAATTCCCTTTGTCAGACTAGCAAATTTTTCCCCCCATAGCTACGTGCTTAGCAAATAATACCAGGGTACCAGTTGCAGCTATGTTGACACTGCTTCTCGGTTGGTAGTCGGTCACTGCTAAGTAGGATGTTTCTGTTTTAAGCAGTTTTTTGTGTGCTTAGTAGCGTTATGGTCTCATTATTGTTTCATTACCAGAAATATATAACAATAATGTATAAATGTATGGACAGCATCTCATACCATTCACATCGAGCTGTCCAGGCTGAAGGGCCGTCTCATCGAGTACCAAGTGAGTCTTGTCGCTGAGTTGCAGCACCCCGCTCTTGAGTCTATTGGCCGAGTAGTCCTTCTTTGGCGTCATGCGGAGTTTGTTCATGTTCTCTAGCGACAGCGGAAGATGGTGTGACTGAGGAAAACAGGAAAGGGAACAATCAAATGTAAAAATATATATATATTTTTTTCCTTTGGATTGAAACTCTCTTGGGGTTGGCATAGTGGTTTCTTTCCTTGCCTTCAAACTAAAGGGACCATGGTTCGAATCCCACCAAGAACACTATGTGGAATGGGTTTTTCAATCTCACCTGATTGCGTGGGTTTTCCCTAGTATAATTCTCTGGGGTTTTTCTCCCACATCTAAATCTGAAACTTCCTTCCTTGTCTTCTCTCTATGGGGTTCTTGGCTAGTACAGTGATTAAGTTCGCTTTTTCTGAGAGTCCTTGGCTTCACAACTAGAATGCAAAACTTCAGACAAGTTGTGGCCCCCTGCTCCCTCTAGATTAGGAATCATCCCGAACAGATCGTGGTGGTTAAAGCATCTTTCTTTTTATTTGTGAGAAACTTTGGGTTCAAGTCCAACCTGAGTTGCCTGTGCATTTTCCTCTGGTACCCTAACTTAAAGTGTTTGCATGCTTAAAGAGTGCAAGAACTGCAGTTTCTAAAAAAAGAGCGGAAAGTGCCAGACTAGGCAAGACTTTGTACCACGTTTAAAAAAATGTTTAATGGCACAGCTGATCAGCTGAAAAGTGGCACGCCTGCAAAAAATAAACTCAATATTATTTTGAGAAATAAAATATCATCACGAACAAACTTAGTTTTCCTCATTCAACCTCAGTAAATGGTCTTGAATGTTGAGGTAGAAAATAGACAACAGGTTGCAATCTTACCTTGGTTAGCAGTTGGCTAAGCAGACTGTGCAGTGATTGGCTGAAGCCTGGCTCTGCACAGCCAATCAAATTCAATGAAAACTTTCCAAGGGCTGTAACGTCTCTTCTGGCATATCTAGAGAGAGAAATTGTTTAGATTTGAAACCAAAATGAGCAACACTAGAAACACTGGAACACCGGGGTATGCAGCTTTTCTTTTGCCTTAGGTTGAGACCAGTTTAAATTCACATCCATTTGCACTGTTGAACTGGTTCAAACCTGTTCAAACTTGATTTATCCAGTTCTGAAGTGATCAAACACAAGCAGTGCAGCACTTGTGTCTGAAAGCCTTTTGCAGTCTTGAACTGGTTTAAACCAGCTAGAACTGGATGAATCTAGCTCTAAAGTAATAAAGCACACACATGCAGCGCCCATCTATTTACAATCATATTTTAAACTGTTAGACAAGTAAACAAAATTCTGCAAAAATCTGCTGTTTCACACATCAATTATTCTGAATCAACTTACACCGATGACACCAGGTTGAGTAACAGGTAGTCTGCGGCAAGAGCATCCCCAAAAAGAAGTTGCTGTAGAACAAATCTGAGCTGGTCCCTTATAGTGCCAGCTTCATTCATCACACTTTGCATCACTGGAAAAGAAAAAAAGAGAAAAAAAGGGGCTTTACAACATTATTGTGAAGCTGCTTATGTCAGTGCTTAAGGTTAATTTGTTTGCAATTGATTCGTATAGCTGCTTAGGTTAAAAAATCTGCTAAGCAGAAACCAATATAGTATCCGCTGACTGTAGCTGGTCCCCTGCTCATTTGATGCTAAACAAAAACTTCATAAGCAGTACATACTTTTTCGGCAGCGCTTACAAATCTTGGCCTTTTGTGGCATAAATGACACTTACACGTCTTGCCTTGCTCCGTATTCAGATTAACTGGTACCAAAGGGTTATTGTGTTGAAGTTTGTGCGATACGATGGCATGGAGGCGGGGTACCAGTGATGGTGGCGGTGAGTGCGCAGTCTGCTCTTCCATGAACTCATCCACTCCTTCCATGGCCGAACTAGCTTCACTGGAACACAAGTTTAGAAAATGAACACAGTTTAAGAAGTTCAAAAATCTATACATTTACACTTTATATTTACACTATATTTTTCCTCAAAAACCCCCTGTACATTTAAGTGTCCCACATAAATTTCAAAATGTCTGTGTGATTTTTAATATAAAATACACAGACCCTTTGCATATGACGTCACAACCCATAACAGCACCCTCGCTGAGGTAAAAAAAGACCCATTATTGACAGCAGAGAGTTGACACATGCAGCGGTTGATTATTAGCCCACCAGGACTAAATGAAGCAACTTTCAATAGCCCCAGCACTAGTGTTAGTGACTAAATCGAGCCCTGCCTATTTTTGATTCAAATATTCAATTTTACACATCAATTTTCTTGCCGTCTTATTACCACAGACAAAGATATAAAAAAAATCTTCATAGTTTGACTACTGTTCTGATGCCATGGACATGTGTCATGTCCGAGTGGTCAAGTGCACTGGTTTCTAGCTCTGGTGTTTCTCATTAGCAGAGTGTGGGTTCTAGTCTGGTTTTGACACTTAAGCCAGACACTTGAGCATTATTGCAAGGTCCTTCAGATGGGATGTAAAAATGTAGTCCCCTTGTGTTGTGTAGTGCACATAAAAGATCCTACAATCCTGGCCATATCTATTTGGGCCCCACCCCCAATCAATGTTGGCTCTCATTGCGAGGTCTGCGCTCCAGCTGGGGTTAACAGCATTGAGCAAGGGAACGGGGGAGGGTATGTTTGTTGTCATGTGTCAAGCATTTTGGCCGAGCTTGCAGTTGCACTCATCATAAAGAGTTTGCCCCTGGTGTTTCTGGCATAGTCTGGCCACAGATTGCACCGCATCATCTTCTAAAACCTTTACAAGATGCTATATAAATGGGTCTCATAATTCAAAAACTTAGCCTAGGTCTACCTGTCTTAAACATAAAGAGTGCGTTGAGACGCCCGTAGATAAAGTGCTAACTGATTATTACTAAATTACTACAAAATTTGGTTCAAAACAAGAAATCTTGCTTCACTGTTCAAGAAAAGAGCAAAGCATTGCAGAGTGACACTTCTTGAGAAGTTTTTGTGTGTACTTAACTGCTTGAAGAAAGGAAAGTGATACTTGATTGGCTTTTCTTTTGTAACTTACCCGTTTTGAGTGTGCCCAGGTAAGTGGGCTAGCTCCGGGTCGACCGACAATATGCCAATAAACTCAACAACGTCGTTCACACGGAAAGAATCGAAATGATCATATACCTTTGGAAGACAAATAAACCAAAAAGGTGAAAATAAATTAATACAATTTTTGCAGTATAATCAATTGTTTTTATAATTTGGTTTTTACCCTACACGATGTGAGTTAAGCACTGTATACTCAGTACTTTCCCGAGGGCTGTGAAAAAAATCCACAGGCAAATCACTCGGGTGGGATTCGAACCCACGACCTTTGCATTGCTAGAGCAGATGTCTTACCACTAGACCACCGAGCTAGCCCGATGGCTAGAATCATTGGCAGCGGGTACCGCATAATTTTTAATAGATGTAAATTTTTGCATCAATTGTTTTCTTAGTTTTTTTTTTCTCCTCAAATAATAGACCTACTACTCAGTGTGACTACTTGCAAACAGCCTACAGTATCAGTAAGACTATTTTGATGTGACGTGGTGTGTCATGGCTGAGTGGTAAAACTCAAATTCTGATAGCTAAGTCACTGATGGAGTGTGGGTTCGATTCCCGGTCACAAGAATTGGTCTCTTGCGCAAGACACCCGAGAGACATCTTTGAGTGGGCAAGGCTGCCAATTTGAAAGGGCACTTCCACTGGAAATTCTTAAAGTATATGGAAACCTTTGAAAGGGCACCAAGGCCAAGACAAGGGCAACAGATGCAATGGCCTCTGTGTAATTCCAGGGCAGTTGCTTATAGTATTCTTTCTTGAATGTTACAAATTATAGAAATAAGTAATAATAACACTTTGCATTGAGTTCCTGTTTTTAAAAAGACTTCCTCTGTGGAAATCAATTCATATCATACCTTCACCATACAGGCGGGCCCCTTCTCATCTGGGAGAGGGTAGTTCAGGTCAACCGAGGTCACTGACACCTGACCTGTGTCCTCTGTCCTTCTTGTTCTTTTCTCGGACTGGTTCTCGTCTCCTACTGTGTCCATAGGTACATCAGTCTCTTGGTTACCAGACTGGTCTGTACTTCTTGACTGTGCGGATGACGGGGTTGCGTCATCGACCTCCAATGCTCTCTTGATCCTTGACCCTTGAGAGGTGGATGGTTCAGATGTTTGGTGATGACAATGTTCAGAAAAGGCGTGATGTTTGTGTTAAGGAAATGTTTAGGCTTGAGGAGGTAAAATATATGAATTATAAAAATGAATTACAAAAATACAAAATATTATTTTTATAAAAACAAAAGGATATTTGTTTGACCCAGTCCGCCTCTGCTGGGATCGGGACGCAGTAGAAGGTCTGTCTGTCTAAGGTGACATTCTTTGGTGATTCAAGATTCAACTTCTGATTCTGAGAACACTCCGCAAGGTCTTGGAACTTTCCAGATTTCATCATCTATGGAGAAAAACAGAAATCTCTTTGTGATAAACAGCTCTCTACTATTTTGAAAAATGTCAAGAGGTACGTGAGCTAACACCAACAGTAAAGAACTAACAAGATGCGGCGTGCTCCCTCCCTAAGTTTCATATGATTGGAGGGTGCACACGGGGTGAAAGTTCATAATTCCGTGTAAAGCCACAGGCCTGCTTTGATAATGACGACTGTGCCCCTTTAACACGATGGCATTCCAACAAGATACTCACAGCCTGGAATATTTCACCAATAGAGGGCCTTTACTCTTGTGCTATCGCATTGTTCTGAAACCCTCTCAATGTTTCTTGCATTTATTGTAGCACGCAAAGTAACGAAATAACGAAGACTACACGCCTGTAAATTGAAAATAATGTGACTGCTTGTGTGCCGCACAGGATCGTGCGTTGTGTACGTTGTGATCGCAGTGTGGTCTTTGTTTTAGGCACTTTGGAGAGAAAGTTTTTACAGTTATCCAAACAATAAAAAATGTAAACTTGTAACCGGACGATAGGTCGGTTAAACGCTTAACCGTGAAAACCTTCACAGGATTAGAACTGTGCACCTTTAACGTGATGGCATTCCAACAAGATACTCACAGCTTGGCCTGTAGTCTTGTCAACCACCTCATAAGCTCCAAGATAAAACTCAGGGTCGTACATGTCCTGAATCATGCAGCGGAACCGAACCATGGTGTTTGGTTTCAACAGATGCAAGGATCTGTGATTGAGGGATGGCACCTGTAGTGGAACCAAAAATCAATTAATCAAAACCCGGAGAAAAATTGAATTCCACATTTATGTAAACTAAACTGATAACGTTAATTTTCTAACAGGTGAACTAAAGATACAGTATAATGATGATATTGATATTGTAGGACTAGTTGTGATAATCGGAACCCTCGATCCTCTCGTTATGATTATCCCAACTAATTTAGACCTTGCACTATGTTGAGCTACAAGAAGCAAGTTTGAGGTTACTCAAAGCAATCTTGACTGGTCTAGTGACTGGTCATTGCAATAGAACATTGAAATGAGGTTTCTACTCTTCAGGGCTCGAATTTGGGGAGAAAATCCACAAGACTACAGGGCATGTAGCTCAAAATCTTTACTGGACCAGACATTTTTTTACAAGACCTGATTCAAAATGTGAAAAAAAACCCAAAACTTGCTGCCACAGTTTAACATGCATTAGACTGCTTTTATATGAACCAGAACTGAGACAAGTAAGAGAAGAGTATACTTGATTACTCATAGAATCGAAAGATAATTTATTAGACCCAAAGTCAATACTTGAACATAATGTGTTTCTGTTATTCAATTGAAAAACACAAGACCATCGGACTTGTTAGGTCATAAGTTTACTGGCCCAACACTAAAATTACTGGCCTCTGGCCTGTGGTCCAGTGTTAAATTCGAGCCCTGTATACATGTTGGTATACTCTCCTTCAAAACAATAACAGCCTATCACGGCCGAGCTGTCAAGCACATTGGACTCAAGCTCTGGCATTTCTGATCAGCAGAGTGTGGGTTCGAGTCCCGGTCTTGACACTTGAGTCCTCAAGCAAGACACGTAATTACTACTGCTTTGTACTTTGGATGGGACGTAAAGCCGTTTATAGTGCTGTGTGTTGGGTAATGCAGTAAAGATCCCTGTAGAATTATTGCTAAGAGAGGGGGTTTGCCCTGGTGTTTCTGTCATGGTTGGCTGTAATAAGTTTGTGCCTCAGCACCTTGTAAAACTGATACAAGGTGCTACATCTTATGTCAGGTGTCTTGTAATTCAAAACATAGCTATGCATACCTCTCCCTCGGTTGTGAAAGGGCAGTATAAGAACTACGCATTATTATTACTATAATATTTTCTAGAGGCAGACTAGTGATTAAATTGAGCCCCGGCCTAGTATTAGTAAAACTAACTGACTTACCCATTCCAAAGAATCTTTGTCTTGAAGCTTCTTGGTGAAGTAATCCGTTACTTTTTCTGACCAGTTTTTGTCAGTTGTATCTTCTAGTAGTAATTTGAGGAATAAATAAAGAGAAATAAAATCTTGTTCATGTTTCTGGAGTGGATAGTTGTGATAATCATAACTCTCCATCCCTACTACGGTCGCAGGGTTATTAGACAACTATGGTAAAAAATACCTGTAGCCTATGTTATGTGCAATTTCAACCATATGACACATATTCTAAGATTTATAAGAACACGGATTTGATCTTCAATAAGAAATGAATCAATTCATAACACTCAAAACATAATTGAGAAAAAGAAATTGCTTTTAACACTGAAGAAGTTGCCGGCCGAACCACTTGCCCATTGGATGGAGAGAACTTTGATTCTTTGAGTGATCCTTGCTTGTGTTCGGGTTTGGCCACACAAAGCACAATGACTAAATAAGACTTATTAAATAATAATTAAATTAATATTTTTAATAACGTTTTGAAAACCGATTATCAAATCTCTATCTGTATACTGCATGCCACCCACGAGCGAAATGAATATCACTGATTATCAGCTCAGTGTACTTGAAAACATATTTCGACTCTTGACAAAGAGTAACGTCAACATTGTGACACGTGAACAATGTCACATGTGTGTGTGTGTGATTGACTGTGACTGAGCATGGAGGAAGAATGACCGTCCGACGAAGAGCATCAATCCAACTAGAACGTAGTTGCGATAACGTAACCCTCCACGAAGGTCGATTGCGACCTGAGGTCGCAAGCGACCTTCGTGGAGGGTTACGATTATCGCAACTACAATCCAACCCGGAACAAAAAAGACAGCGCAAAATGTTATTTTCGTAGTTTTCACAACTTACCAAACAAACCCTGGACAATGTCCAGTGGACGGTTGAGCCAATCTTCAATTCCCGGCATTGTGAAAAGTTTTTCTTTTCAAAAATCAAGAGATCGTCAACTCTGATCAGATTCGTAAACAACAGATTTGTGTGCCGCCAAACTTACAAACAAGTGGTTTAAAGAGCGCGAAACAAGTACACGTGATTCGTGACCCTTGAACTGCACGGGCATTTAATTTTTTCCAGTGCAGTTTAGAGCCCTCTGTTGAAATTATACGGATAGTTTTTTCTGAAGCTGCTTGAACAATGTGATGGTGCATAAATGAAATCGAATTAACGAAATTATTTTGAGTTGTCATTCAAGTAGATCCTTTGATTGGACGATTGTAGGTCACGTCACACTTATTATTCAAAACATTACGTGATAAAAGGTGCATTTTACCTTTCACCTTATTTGATTATTCTACCACAATTTTTATTTTGTTTATTTTGTAGTTTAATTCCCCAATCGAGTCAAATATATATTTTGCCATTTATCAAAGAAATAACGATTTTTTTTGCATACTTACTATATTTAATGGCGAGTCAAAGATATATTTTGCCATTTATCAAAGAAGTAATGAATGTTTTGCATACTTACTAAATTTAATGGCGAGTCAAAGATATATTTTGCCATTTATCAAAGAAGTAATGAATGTTTTGCATACTTTACTAAATTTAATGGCGAGTCAAAGATATATTTTGCCATTTATCAAAGAAGTAATGAATGTTTTGCATACTTTACTAAATTTAATGGCGAGTCAAAGATATATTTTGCCATTTATCAAAGAAGTAATGAATGTTTTGCATACTTACAATATTTAATGGCGAGAGTATTTTCAGACGGTGAAAGATTAAATGTTCAATTCAACTTGGCTTCGACACGCTCAAGTGGAAAACTTCATACTTCATAATTGCACACTATTTTTAAAGTGTCTCTGATCATTCACTATAAATATTACAACAATTTATTGCAAACAGGGTTGCCAAGAGATGATTTTTTACACATTAATAAAGTCACATCGTCGCGCAGTATTAATGTTCTTCTGCGGCTCGTAATTGACCCAGATAGGTCCCTATATAGATGGTGCATTATTGCTTTTATTATTAGGCCTATTGTTTGTTCTGAAATTTAAAAAAATTTGCATTATAAATTAAAGTACTTATCTATACGTAAAGTTCAGATAATAATAGATAGTTCCAAGTAGACGCCATCTTTACGGGCAAATCGCATTTTGGCTTGCAGGCGCGTCAAGCGCTCAAATTATTAACGCAGCCGCGTCATTCACAAACCAATCATGCAATGAGTTTTGTGAAATGTGCGCGTGCTGCACGCCGTTCTCACGCGTAACGCATGACTGTGTGTTCCAAATTGCCCGTAAAGATGGCCGACTTACGTCATACTGCAACCTATCTATACTCATAGAATGGTCAATTCGAGGATCACTACAATGTTTTTTAAAGGACAACAACACAAAGAGTTAATGATAGTCGCTCTTAACCTCACTCTGGTGGTCATAATTATTATATAAAACTATGTTTTCTCACCCAGAACAAAAATATTGACAAAAATAGGAAGACCGCCTATAAGGCTATAGGTAGACTGCTCAAATTGGAAGAGCGCCGCACGTTAATCCGGAGGTCCCGCCTAAGTAAGTTTTTCTTTATTCAACCAAAATTATTTAAGAATTTACCTTTGTGGTTTCTATAACCCATTTTTTACAGAAAGAAATTGACAAGGTGCAAAGAAAAATGAAATATATATATGTCTATAGTTTATTTCACACACAAAAGCCGTCGTGCCAAACTTTAACGAATTATATCCAAGGCCAGACGAAATATCAATTCATACGAAATGATTGTTTGCAAATTTATGTAATAGCCATTGTATATCAGTGAGACGCTTCCATGGTTATTTGATAACACACACAGTCGAGCACACTAATAATTTATTTATGTTGAGAAAAAGCAAGCATTGAATACATGGCGATTTAGGTTCCTGCAATACACCCCCTTGTTCAAATAATATGGACACTTACCCGACGATTTTTTTTTCTCACGCGACATCTTATTTTGTACATGGCGATTTTTAAGGATTATTTTCTGTCGTAGACTTTTTTTAATGACTAATGGGTGATAAGAGTAAACATATAAATGTTCGCAGATTTGCACACAACGTATGGTATAAAATTAGTCATGGTGGGAAACTTCCCTTGAAGTATTTTGCTTGAAATGCAATAGTTTTTGAGAAATTAGTAAAAGAAAAAAAGTTTGATCCCGCTAGTCAAAAACTCAATGTTTAAAAACAAATTTAAGGTTTTTCCCCCCTACTTTTTTTTCCGTGACTCCAATGACCGATTGAGCTAAACAAATATTCGCTGAGTAGGTGGCCATTATAGAGTACCATAATAGGCTTTGAAATTGCCACAATAAAAGTATAGGGGGCCTAAGGTAATATAATAAAAATAAAATACTAGAGGAAATCCCCATGCGATGTATTCATATTCTCCTCTCCGTGCGAAGTAAACAACAGGAACAAAACTGAAAGGTCACAGGTTTGGCACAGTTGGCAATCAATTTTACTTTCGGTTAAATTGTTATTAACTCAATTATTCTGATGTTTGTCCGTCCGGCAATGGTATGAGTTATGTCGACGGGGATAACTAATTAGATCATGAACGGATATACGTCTTTAAGGCTTGCTATTTTTCTCGGTTCTTACATCAATACGGAACTAGTCTCAAATAATTTCAACCCCAAACAATGAAACAAATAACCAAAAATGAAATGATGTCTTTATAAAAATTCCAGCCATCTCTGATTTTCTTTGTCAATATAATTATGGTAAATCATTTGATAAGTTCGCAGTACAAAAAAACAACCGTTGAAAGGCATCGTTGATCATTGATGTTTTCGGAGACGTATATTAAAGGAGAAAGGAGAGAGAGAAAAAACAAGTTTCTTCACAGCCCCCTTTAAAAAGGTCGGCTGACTGAAAAACCCCGATTTATTTTCTGACCTTCTTTCTGTTGTGTCTGAATACAATAAATAATTTAGCGTAATGCATGTGTTTTCAAACAAGCGCATTCAAGTTAGTGAATACAACATTACCGTGAAAAACGTTTGGGAAAGTTACACTAAATAAACATTTCAGAGAAAACAACGGTGTGTTTTGGCCGAGCGGTCTAGTTCACTCAGACCCAAGCTCCGGTGTAGTCAGCAGCAGAGTGTGGGTTCGAATTCCGGTCATGACACTTGTGCCAAGGGAAGCGAGTGCATTGTGCTCTACCAGCCAGGCTCCTATAGACTGTGCAAGTCTCGCGCGCATTCGAACTTCCGGGACCATAGTGGTCCCAACCATATGAAGTTTTACGTGGGCGAGATTTTGTTTCGTCAATTATTTTAGTTTAACGTAGTTTATGACCTAGAAAATTATATATGTTGTTGGAATGTAATACTAAGTGATAACAAAGTATAAAAGTAAAACCAATTCAACAATATAACGACGAAAACCCAATAATTTAACTTGACCTCAGCTTCCGGTTATTGCAAAAAATTAAGAATGTTGTGCTCGCCTCCGATCATAAAACTTATGTAAACGCTTGTTTTGGATGCGCGATTATAATCGCCAGATGCAGTAATTGCAAAACAAACCCTTTTCATTGCAGTCTATGGTTGTTGAGGCGTCAGCATCTTCTCTAAACTGCGATACGAGTCAAATTTAAACCTGTTTGACCACCACGAATCCGCGTAAGGGGTGTCTAAAAAGTTAACATCAAAAAAGCATCCTTGTCCCAGAGTTTAAATGTTTTCCCCAATATTAATCAACACACTATTGTGTATTTTTTTCAAAAGCTAAAACTTTTCATAAAATTGTAATAATTTTTTTTTTTTTCCAGATTTTGTCATTAGAAATAATTTAAAACAAAGATTTGATTTCAGAAATAAAAATGTTCTTCGTTTGACGTGTTTTCTCGTTCGGATAAGTGCGAGACTTGCACAGTCTATAGTGGATGACACCCATGCCTACATCTTTACGGACTGTGAAGGGGGTAACCTTTTCCCATCCCCAGGAGTAGGTGGCAACGTGCCCCTATAGTGACAGTTAATTTGGGTTGACAGCCCTCATCAGGTAAAGTCCTCACCTTGAAGTGGCCGTCCGGCCTTGTGATGATACGCAATATCTCATCAAATAAAAAAAAAAATGGAAAAAGTTATTCATACCGAGTTGCAACTGGTTTATACAAAATTTCGTCATGAGAATTTATGTTTTTTGTCAGATATAATTTAAAAAGGAATGTTGAACACAATCATTGCTTTCTCATGCTTGAAAGGCTCTATAGAAAAAAAAGCCCAACTAACCAAAACAATTTCAACCTGAGCAAAATATTCATGAATAGTATTTTTGTTGTCGAAACTTTGATAAAAGATTCGGGCTTTGCACGCGATGGTTATGGAAAGTACCTAAATTTGCTTTAGAAATTGACGTTTTGGTGTAAATGCGGCTTGTGTGGGTGTTTAAGCGTTTGACATACGAAGTGTAGACCTGAGAACAAAATAAGCCAACATAATGTAGGGACTTGAAACACTGTGTGGACTTACACACGTCCACACAGTGTTTTTTTACAGTGTTGAAGAATATGTTTTCCTTAACTGTATATAGAACAAAGCACTGTCCACAGAGTGTATGCAACACAGCTGATCTTGTTGTTGTTGTTATTTATTTTGGGAGGGTGGCTTTTGTGAGTGTTGTTTTTAGGATGGTGGCTTTAAACTTTTCGAAGGAAAGCAAGACGTAGCCTAGGCAGACTTATGTTTTAGTTGATGTTCTGCACCTTTGAATATTAAATTATCCCGTAACGCGAGTGGTCGTTGGATCACCACAGATGACTTTGCAATCAGCCCATTCCACCCTTCACAGCCCGCAGCGATTTGGCAAAATCCAAACCCAGCCATTCTTTGATGTTTTCTTCCCACCTTCTCATTCTGTCCTCATCTTTTAATCCTCCTCTAACTGTTCCTTGAAGTATGGTTTAAGCTAGTCTTGATTGGCGACGCTGTTTTGTGTTTTAGCCACCGGTAGAGGGCGCTACATTGACTGTTTGGGAGGCTGACTCAGAAGGACTGTGCAAGTCTATAAATCTGGATCAAACAGCGTTTTGATCCAGATGTTCGTGTGATACAGATATCTCTTCTCCAGTAATGTTCGTGTGATACAGGTATCTCTGCTCCAGTAATTCGTGTTGCGGACAGTAATTCGTGTTGCGATATCGCACTACGTTAAACAAAATGAACGTCGCCAATCAAGACTAGGTTTAAGCCAATCCACAGAGGATCTTTAAATCATCTTGTGACTGGAAGAAGGGCGTAAGGCTACAGGCACACTGCACACAAAGCACATTGTTTGTCTCTAAAACAAAATGACGTAAGCAACAAAACGGTCCCTGACAAAAAAGGCATTATGACATTTGTGTTGCTACAAAATATACTAAAGACATGTTTTTCCCATTCTAGTATAATTGACTTATGAATGGTAGAAAACTGATCAAACTTTCACGCTTTCATTTACGTCCTTTTTACTCTTTCAAGCATATGACGCTAATGTAAAAATATAGAGATATACGAGATTGCCAAGCGGTTCACTTCGAATCCTTTAAAAGGTGCTGATGCTGTTTTGGGCAGATTGTGATATTTCACATGAATAATAGTGGTGAAAGTTTAATGTACTTTTGCCCTCACAAAAACCCCTAAAATATACCACGCAATAAAGGTAACATACAGGTTATTATTCGAGAAACCCAATGCGAACGTTAACAAAGGCACATTCACACAGCACGAGAGCCTTTTTGTATAGATTGGTACTGCGAAAAGGTACAATGACAAACTATTTTTTCAACTTACAATGTAAATAAAGTATAACAACGCCTCGCGGCACGTCAGCAATTTCACGAAGGGCAAAAAAGTCCCCTGCAGTCAAAAATATATGTTCTGAGAAAACCGCGTTTGAAGTTTAGCTTATTTT
This sequence comes from Leptasterias polaris, assembly GCA_037783415.1. Classification (NCBI taxonomy): domain Eukaryota; kingdom Metazoa; phylum Echinodermata; class Asteroidea; order Forcipulatida; family Asteriidae; genus Leptasterias; species Leptasterias polaris. The sequence continues at coordinate 2,684,195 of JAZGTN010000015.1, read as the reverse complement.
GAAACTACTAGTTGGTATACTATTCGAAATCTTATCTTGGAAATTTTTACATGTCAGGAAAGTAGAGATCCTAAATCATACAAATCTGTTTAAATTTTTTCCATAACGTGTTTAATTAATGAGTATTTATTTAATTAACAAAATTGTCTCTTCGTGAAAACGTTACAAACCGTGCTCTGTGTGCAGCGCGTCGTGTATAAACTTTTTGGCTGTTCGTGAAAACGCAAAAGCCGGAGCACCCACGTTTGGCACCGCGCCAAGGGATAATTCCACGCGTTAGAGCAATACACTTTTTGGCACTTCGTGAAAACGCAATTCCGGGTTGTGCTTATTTTTTGTCCTTTTAAGTTTTTGGCTCTTCGTGAAAACGCAAAAGACGGCGCGCTCATGTTTGGCACTGTGCCAACTGTAAATCAACGTGGTAAGGTATACAAAAAATTTACAAAAAGGTTTTTGGCTCTTCGTGAAAACATAAATCCAGGTTCTTGAGGTTTTTGTCATTCATCAACTTAGCATAATTAAGAAACTAGACGATTTTGAGACCTATAACTTCGTAAATAGTTAGATCCCAATCACCTTAGTCGAATCCACCCAAAAAGTCAAAATTAGTTTTTTATCGATTTTTCAGGTTTTTGGCCCTTCGTGAAATTGCTAAACGATTTTTTTTTATGTATGGGTTTGTTTTCTATATTTTTCCCCTCCTTGGGGCCCAGGTAGGGTGAAATTGATAAGCAGTACATATTCAGGGGAGACCGAGTGGAATGGAAAATGATACTTCAACTATAGGATCTTCCTTGAACGTATAATCGTGAAATAGTTCAACTTAGTTAAATTGTACAATAACAAATTACAACTGCTCCCTGCTGCAGCAGTCCGTAAATTTCATAAGTCAAGTTCAGAGTAAGATTTTAAAAATCATACATAAATCAAAATTGCATATCACTTTTTATTGTTATTATGGAAGTTGGATAGTGCCAGGGGATAGGAAATGAACTTTCTTTTTGACAAACTCGTGAATATTTTGTGGGTAACCTTCATCTGGCGACAGCCACATACGAATCTGGCGGCCGCAACACGCCCAATATAATTATCTGGCGGCCGCCATTATGACCTTGCGGCTGCCACATAAAAAGTTATAGACAAATTAGGAAGGGTGTCAAACGATATTGTCGTAATGTTAGAGATGATCAATTATTGTCAACTAACAGTAATCACGCGTTACACCAAGCCCGCAAAAGTAACACACGTTCAGGACAACAATATGGGGGAGGTTTGGTACCATAATTCTACACTGCAAAAACTGGAGGGTTAAAAATAAAACCATGGGTGTTGTCAAATATAGATACAGATGAGAGAAGGCGAAATTAACATCTTAGGGTGTTAAGATAACACCAATGTAATCGTGTTGGCAGAAGTTAGTGTTATTTTAACAACCCATTGTGTAAATTGTGATTCTTTTTGGTATCTATATGTGACAATACCATTTAAAAAAAACATTTTTTTTGCAGTGTAATTCTCAATTAGGATTAAAAGTAATCTTGTTTTCTCTCTCTTCATAACCGAAATTGGTTGTCAATTACCTTGTCTTAAATTTATGCCAACGTTAATTACCACCTTGTTTTTATTCGTGTATGGCTCATGTTCAATAATGCTTGTTTGAAAAAGGTAATGTTTGAATGTGTACCGGTGTACGATGTTTTCCCCTGCTATCGACCCAAACCGCCGGAAACCAAACATTAACGAGACGGTGTTTTCATACCTTGAAGTCAACACGACACTCCTGCCCCGTCAATAAACGCGAAATGAACGGTCGGAGTGGAGCTCGGAATACCGCTGACGGAGAATGAGGATTGTCCAAGCAAACAATTGTAAAAACAAACACCAAGCAAACATAACGATTATTGGATTTGTGTATGTCATCTTTATTCAGTGTTGTGGGCTTGTGGCCGTGGTTGTAAAAAAAAGAGAGCCATAATATGTATAGGGTCGTACTCGATCTGGTAGGGCAGGACTATTCAATAGGCATAATGTATACAAATATTGACTGCTTCGAGTGCTGTGGTTAAAACAACCACTCCCGAAGTGATCCCTGAAGCTTTCTATTTTCCCGAGGCAAAGCAACGCTGCGATAGTCTTCTCGAGAGTGGTATATTATTTTTAACCATAGCACGAGTAAAAGCAGTCCATTTGTTTTGTAACACCGCATACATCATTGTGCCCTTGCGTCTATAGTACCGAGAAGCTGCCGTTGCTACGGGATAGTAAACTGGTTTCTATTGGTATAAATTATAGTGGTTGCCACGGGTATAGTACATTGGTTGCTACGGGTATTGGGCGTTGCGTTTGCACGGCTTCATAGTTAAAACTAAATTATGTTGTGACGTACTCTACTAATTTTAAAGCAGAATCTTGGTAAGGGGTTAATAACAGGAACTGTGCCTGTAGAGCCGGCGATCATGAGGGGCCTACAAAAAATCGAGGTTAATAAAAGGAACTGTGCCTGTAGAGCCGGCGATCATGAGGGGCCTAAAAAAATCGAAAGCCCACAAAAATACAACAGATAAACACAGAACCACACATACAACAACATTTATCATAGGCCTATTCCTACACTATAAACGTCTCTCTGGAGTGTGGGAATGCTTCAAACAAGTTAATCTCAATCTCTATTGTGATACATTTAAATGTAATAAATCCAACGCACTGTGAAATTGACCTTGTAGCCTAGTACCAACTTACGGAACACTGGTACGTGCCTAGGCCTAACACTGGTATGTGCCTAGGCCTAATACTGGTACGTGCCTAGGCCAAACACTGGTACGTGCATATAGGGCCTAACACTGGTACGTGCCTATAGGGCCTAACACTTGTGCGTGCCTAGGCCTAACACTGGTACGTGCCAGGCCTAACACTGGTACGTGCCAGGCCTAACACTGGTATGTGCCTAGGCCTAACACTGGTACGTGCCTAGGCCTAACACTTGTGCGTGCATAATGCCCCAATGAACACTGGTGCGTGCCTAAGGCCAAGGGCCTAGGAACCTGGTGCCTGGCATACGAAATATTGGTGCATGACTTGGGCCTTCCCACGGAAAACTGGTGCGTTCCTATGGTCTACGGAATGGAACACTAGGCCATGTGTACCAGTGTCATATAGGGAAATCTGTCCCCCGGACTCCGGTCCCCCATGGGAAATTAACATGGGCTGGAGGATGATGATTGTAAAGAGGGTGCTATCAGAATAAGTTTGTACACAGTTCGTCGTATGGGGGAGAGAATCTCCTGTCACACCGGCACTGGTACTTGCACTGGTACTCGAGAGAAGGAGAATTTTCCGTATACAAACTCAGACTTTGAAGCACATGATAATACGTATACAGCAATCCTTCACCGATCTTGAACTCTTGGTGGCAGCAGATACCGCCATTATTGCGGTGGTACCTGGGTGGTACTGCGCTGCCTAGCGACGGGTTTAAGCGATTTGCAAAGTGAAAGTCCAATAACGCGACTGATCAAATGATCGCCGTGTAGCCCAAACCTTATACCAGTCGCTAGGCAGCGCAGTACCACCCAGGTACACCGCAGTAATGGAGGCATATCTGCTGCCACCAAGAGTTCAAGATCGGTGAAGGATTGCTGTATAGCCTCCTCTTATAAACAAATTTTCGTTCTCGTGTACTCGTGCTCCACTAAGTTTTAATGACCAAGTAATCTTTTTATTATTGTCTTGAACTCATTAAAACTCATCAGCTCGTACGCAGCGAGTTCACCATAACAGTACTCGCACTCAAAATTATTAGGAAAAACTTGCCTTATCTGAAGCGGTTGCAGTATTTCCCGGATAGATTGTCGCGCGTCGATGACATCATTGTCACTGCGACCTTCAACTGCAAAAAATCAAGGACTTTAAATATAGGGACCATGGTTCCCTGTCCCACGACCAGAAATAGATTCTATAGTCACCTACCTCACACTTTGTTACTGGATTCATTCACCCGTAACTTCCTCGTAAACATGAACTTGGCTTTGTCCCATTGCATCTGATAAAGTAGTTGTTGGTACGAAAGCTTATGCAGTTAACAAAAAATTTAATTAGTATATATAGTCAGTATTAAGTGGTACCAGTACCTTCTTTGTTTTATTTATCTATCAGAGTAACACAGTTATCGTTTGTTATTGCAAAACATTCAACAGTTTGTCATTTAGTACAATAATGCTATCAACTTACACATATCAGCTACTCAAAACCAAAAGTACACATCACCTGCATAAATTTAAAAAAACAACAACCCAAAATCCAAAAACTAATTTTTACCAAAAAGAGGAAATTTGAGTCAACTCATACGTGCTGTAATACTCAAGGCCACTCCGTGCAAAAAGGTGACGAATGTTGTGTAGATTGTCCTAAACAAAAGTCAAGTTTACAACAGCATTGGACAAGTCTAACTCAATTACAGCTCAGGGTTCGTTCTCACTTTAGGCCAAGAGATAATAGCGGCGTTAGATATCATTACGGGCTATATAAAATATCAACCGAAGAGAACCGAAGGTCGACTGAACCAAAACATGGCCGATCACTCGTCAAATATTGATACATTTAAAACCTCGCTGGTGAATTATTCATGGTCATCATTTCGTATAAAAAAATTAGTTCGCGCCATTTTTGTAGGACATATTTTTTTAATGAGACCGGCGTCCCTGTCGCCACCTTGTACTAACCATCCCATGGAATGTGTTTAAAATGCGCCCATAACTGACTGGTTCTACGGTGGGAATATTAATCATTCATATCCTTGTTTTGCATGGTAATTGTAGTTATTGTAGAACGGCTACAATTCTTGGTACCTTTATAAAGGTTTGGCACAACAATGGTGGTTTTTCGAACACTATACAAATGTAGTTTCGATGTAAACACACCCTACATGCATACTGTGAAAATTACACCAAATATGGTGGTCTCGATTTAAAGTGCAAACAACGGACAATAATTTTATAGTGTATAATGTTGATGTTAATTGTGAAATAGCCTTCATGTGACTCCAGAATTGTTATTTGTCATCAGTTGCTTTCGGTGATCGAATTTGAGGCTTTTCTTGAAGAACCATTTTTCAAGACGTTGACAACTTTTAAGATTGGATTATTTCTCCGGATGATTTCTTCTGGCGAGATATTATAATCCAGCATTGAATATCTAGATTATCATCATGTTTGTGTTACCCCCCCCCCCCCCCCCCCCCCCCCACCCGACGGTCACCGATGATTCAACCTTTAAGTTATTGTCTCACAATTACCTCTCATTGATTGCGAATTAGAAGTATTTATTGTTACCGATCACAAGCAACACGGGCTACTCAATAGTGCATCGAGCCTGTGGCATGACTGCAGTCACCCACCATCTAAATATTATTATAATATCAAGAATAGCTCTTGTCAGACAATGCACAATATCGCAACGATCCACGTGCAACTCATGCGCACTGATTCAGTGAGCGATTCGAGCCCCAAATAAACAGTCAGGACAGCTGTAGCGGGTAAACATGTACGACTGTCATTCACTGTTCGGACGCAGTAATCGATACAAAATAACCTATTGAATGTATTTTTCTTCAGCTTCAGGGGATTTCTGTCTGTCAGATGACATTTCCTCTTCGATAGAAGAAGATGTTAAAACCATCAGCTCTCTTGAAGTAAACGAGGCAGAACATTGAACACTCTGGCGTGGATGTTTTGGAGTAAGAACTCAACGATGTTTGCTAAATACACTGGAGTGTTTAGAAGTGTTGTGGCACTGATTGTGCTGTTGCCTTTTGGATTGTCCGATGATAAAGTAGCGTGCACGGTTTACCGTGAAATGGGAGAAGTGAACCTCGGCGCTTTGCTCTCTCTGCACGGCAGCGTCTCCTCGCTCTGCGACACGGACATCATACCCCGTGGCGTGGTGCACGCCGAGGCTATGGCGTGGGCTGTCAGAGACATCAATTCTCGGAATGACATCCTGCCGGGGTTGACCCTCGGCTTCGACATCAGGGACGATTGCCGTAATGAGAAAGTCTCTCTGTGGATGTCACTGATGATGCTGAAGAATATTTCCCCCGACGCCTTCGAGGATGCCTGCTCCGATGCCACCTTCTCTGCCACCAACCTCACGGATGTAATTAATAACGCGGTGAGGCCCACAATCATAGGTATAATAGGTACTTCAAGAAGTGCCACCAGTATTCCTGTTGCCCAGATAACCACACTCTTTCAGGTGCCCCTAATGTCTTTCTGGGCGTCCAGTAACGAGCTCAGTGATAAGGCAAGGTTCCCCTACTTTCTGAGAACCGTTCCTCCGGACCAGCACCAAATCATTGCCATCGTGGACATGATCGAGTATTTCCAATGGGACTACATAGCTATTATTCACTCGGTGGACAGCTACGGCCTCCACGGAGCCAGAGAGCTCCTCGTTCTCACCGAGCAGAGAGGCATCTGTGTTGCTTTCACCTCGGCGGTGAACCAGCAGCCCACGGACAAAGAACTATCCGATGTGGTGGCAAAGCTTGTGCGGTATAAATACGCCCAGGTGGTGGTGATGTTCTCGGCCTTGCAGGTGGCGAACGCGGTGCTTGGCCAGGTTGCCAAGATGGAGCCCGGGCTGAAACGCACATGGATCGGCGGGGACGACTGGGGATTTGATCTGACGGAAAACGGTTTTACCGATATCGCGCAGGGATCTCTGTTCACTCGCTTCTATAGCCAGAATGTATCAAGTTTTGATGACCACTTGTCAGGCTTGGACCCAGCTACCGACACGGTAAGCTCGTGGTTTTCAGAGTATAATCATGCTAAACGAAGGGAGCTGGGATGTGGGAATAACACAACTGATTGCCCGGACGTTTTTCCCGGCAGCCCGAGCAATGACTACGTGGTATCTCCTGTTATAGACGGGGTTTATGCGTTCGCTCATGCACTGGATTCTCTCCTTAAAATACTTTGTCCTTTGCGTTTGGGAATGAACTGCACTGATGTGAATAGAATTACAGGGCACCAGCTCTTGCCACATCTACTGAATGTCAGTTTCACTGGAACCGGTGGGCTGCTTTACTTTGATGACAATGCCGACCCACCGGGTAAGTACATTATGAAGAACTACAAGATGCTAGCAGATGGAAGTTACGCTAGCGTTGGGATTGGACTTTGGAACTCACTAAACGCTGGCAAAAGACTGGAACTCCAAGTGGATCAAATCCGCTGGCAGGGTGGAACCACAAAGGCACCCCGGTCAACATGTATACCGGACTGCGACGAGGGATTCATGCTGGTTCCATCAGAAGATAAATGCTGCTGGACCTGCCAGGAGTGCAGAGAAAACGAGATTGTAATAAATAGAACCGTGGTGGTGACAACTAAGGCGTGTCTAGCCTGTGATATTACAGCCTGGCCCAGCCTGAATCGCTCCGTATGCGAGGACATTATCCCGACCACCCTGGGTTTCCATGACCCGGTCGTCATCACCATTCTCCTCTTTGCTCTCCTCGGGCTCATCCTGACGGGTTTGGCCGTGACAGGCTTCACGGTTTACCGGGACAAGGCGCTCATCAAGGCGGCAAGCCGGGAGCTCAGCAGCATCATCCTCGTGGGGGTAATCGTGGCTTTTATCGGCGTCGTTTTACTCCTCCTCCCACCAACTCAGTGGACCTGTTTGGTGTCCGAGGCAGCCATCTCTCTGAGTTTTACCCTGACCTATGCACCGACTCTCCTTAAGGTCAACCGCATTTATAGGATCTTCACAGCCAGTAAGAAATCAGTCAGGCGCCCGAAATGGGTCAGCCCTCGTAACCTACTCTGTGTGTCAGGAGTCTTGATACTTATCCAGGTAAGAAATAGGGCTGTGCCCCCACTACATTCAGACATTATGACCGCGTCCAAACTGGTGGCTCTGGCTGCGGCTACGCAAAGTGCACTCAGCAACAATCATCTGCAGCAAACAGCCATAACCGTAGCCAAAGCCGCTCCTTGGTGACGCGGTCTTAGACTGGAACCTTACTGTTGTTTACAGTTCTCTCTGACCAAGAATACAGGGAACAAAACAGGGCTTGTTCGTTTTGTTTGTTGCAGGTCAAATTTATACAAATCAAAAGTAAAGCTCTAAACTTTCAGCCTTTTTTAAGGATGACCATTTTGTTCGATTCATTCGAAGCTTTTGAGAGAAGCGGTAAATGACTTTGTTGTTGTTGTTGAAAAAAAAAACTACGATTGTAGATGTTCAATCCCAAACACCACACCCGTCCGAAAAAATTAAAAAATTATATCAAACGACAGATTGCTTTCATTATAAAACTGTTCTTAATAATTATGACTAAACAGATCACCAGCTGGCGATGTACTCATTAATAATGAATATACACATTTCTAAATGTTATCATCAAACGGCAACAAAACGTCAAACGGCAACAAAACACATATTCTACACAATTCTAGGAGCTGTCATTATATCACTCATAACATTCTGATAAGGTAATTTGCTGACTATTCTATAGCCCGGGGTCCTCGGCACTATAGAGGCTTGCTTCAACCAAACCATGCGGCCCAATTTCCGGCCGTTAAGGTGAGACCTTGTTACAATTCTTCTATCCTTCTGCATGGCGGGAAACACATTTCCTGTTTTTACAATAGGGGCCTAATTGCAAAGATTGAAGATGAATTTTTTATTGATTTCACATGCATGATTATTGGCGGGGGGGGGGGGCTGCCAATTTCAAGCATTGCTGAGGAAGAGATCATCTGACTGTAGCCTACTTAATAATAATAATAATAATAATATGGATTTATATCGCGCTTTATCACACCCAAGGGCGTCTCAAAGCGCTTCTTAACATTATTACCCCTGGTCACTGACCAGGGCCATTTATTTCATTCCTTAAACCTAAAGCATCTCAGCTCCCTGGGGAGTATACAGCCTGTGCTGCAATATGCGCTACAAGCTAAAATCAATCACAAGAACCATCTCTGCCCTCACAGGTACCCATTTTACCCCTGGGTGGAGAGAAGCAATTATAGTTAAGTGTCTTGCTCAGGGACACAAGTGTCACGACCGGGACTCGAACCCACACTCTGCTGAACAGAAACACAAGAGCTTGAGTTCGGTGCTCTTAACCACTCGGCCACGACACTTACTGTTGCGTTTTACAAGAATGAGAAATTCCAGACGTTTATCTGAATTCAGACTTTTTATGTCAGCCTGGTGAAAAAAACCTGCTGTTATTTTCAACCACTCACACATAGTTAAACAATCTTGCCCTATAATCTACTTCTCTAGTGCAAAGGACACTGTTCCTAAAAGTTTGTGAAATCTCAACCCCAGGGGTTACCCAAAGGGGGGAATTCTATCATTTCAACATACCTCCTAAAATCATGGATCCTATATAGTTTCAGACTTGTTTTTGTCAGCAATGACTCTCACCCCTGGTTTGATCAAGTTTGTTATAAAGGGATCTTACGGTTGAGTTTTGAAACCGTTTATTTAGAATCATTCCCTTTTGTCACTGAGTGTGAACTGTTTACTAGTACTGTTTTTTGTTTACAAGTGTACAGTGTGCTGAGATAATTTTATTTGGTGCACTTAAAACAATAACTGATTAGATTGATAAGATTAGATTAGACCGGAAGACTCTTGCTTCAAGTCTTGACCCCTTTATAAGTGCACACCACGAAGCCGAGGCTGAGGCAGTAAAAGACAATAAATACATGAAAATATTATCAAAATATTTATTGAAAAAATACACAATATTCACTGATACAAATTTTTTTAAAGGGGGACATAATTAGCTATAGCCTTATGAGTGAATGAGACAAAAGTGGAAATAATGATCGACCAGGACTGATTAGACTCGCCCACAAGCAATCTACTCACTCTGAATCCACCATAAACAAATTATTTACCAGCAGTGGCTTTACTAATGGAGGCAAGGGGAGCACGTGCCCCCAATTGATGTCTGTGCCCCCTCCCCTCGGGTGCCCCCATTTGAAATCTGGACTTTTGAGATTAAAAATTACCAGAGTATAAATTATGTTACATTTTATAAGCTTTAATTCAATAACTTCTACGTTTACAAAAATTATGTTTCCACTTACACGCAGACAATGTATTTTGTTTGTACACTCACTTCAGACTATCTTGTAAACAATAGTAAACAGCATAACAAGTGCCATGTAAACAAATATCCATCAAAACTGAAACTAAATTACGGGAAATACTCACTTACGTCATCAGCCGGTGTGCATCGGGCATATCATAAATAGTAATACAGAGAGCTTGAATTGTGACCTAATATGCAAAATAGGCGGAATCACTGGAGTGGAGAAAATATATCATACGTGGAGATACACATCTCCATTGATCCAACCAAATATGCCGTTCCCATATTTTAAAACACACTCTTTTCCTCTTGTACCCCCTAAAACCCTTTCTGAGTTTCCCAGAACACAATGAAGACACAATAGGAGGAGGATGGGGGGGGGGGGGGGGGCGGGGATTACACTATGAAACCAATCGAGCATCAAATGAACATGTAATGATTCAATTATCATTTGACGGTCACGCTTTAAAAATCCAATTAAACTCGACCGTCAAATTAACGTATTGTCTGCAAATTTGTATTCAATTAATTTCGTGTTTCAGATGGACCTTTTGTCCATGGTTCTGATGGCAAGAACTTGTGATTAGTGAGTAGTCAGATTGAAACAATACCGGTGGTATCGGTGGTGCCACCCATAAAACAAGGGGTCATGTCACCTCCACCACCACGAATCTCATCTATACCTAATATCTTGCTGAAATGTGGTGTTCAATATAATAGGTGAAACAAGAACTACACTCAAGAGGCGTTTCTAAGGCGACAGATCCAAATTCAACACTCGAAAGCTGGATACTACCGTCACTTCAATCATCATAATCACTTCATATCTGAAATTAATGTTTATATAGGGCATTGAGGCACTACCACAGAGAGACTGCTCGTCTATTAAAATTGAAAACAAAAACTATTGTGTGCACTGCTAAATTTTCAAACATCGCGCGATTTCAGAACTAACTCTTCTTCTTATTCCTCAAAAATATGACATTTCAAGAAAACATTTCAGGGAACATGCCCACAATGACCATCTTTATACCATGTAGGCCTAAGTTATGTGCAAATCTGTGAACATTTATATTTTCAATCTGACAAATTGCACACCCCTTAATTATTGGGCTTAATCTGTCTCACACATCAAAGCATCGATTTAAATATTGATTCTGTTTTGATTTTAATGACAGCGGGTTCACTCTCGCTCTCAGGGGGGTTTCCATAGTGACGTTTGGAAATCAACTCTTTGGCCCGCGTGGGATCGAATTAGAACCATTACAAGGTCGACTTGTCTTCATTACGTGTCTAATGAAAAAGACAAACCGTTAGGGGTCGAGGTTGGTGATAATGAATGGAGTCACACGGGGGCTAAGATTACCAATATCAATCTACCGGTACTTGTTACACCAAAGCCTCATGCAAACAAAAAATAAAAAGGGTAGATTTAAAGATCTTCAATCTTATGTATATCTATGCCATGAAGTAATTTGAAGTCAAAACAATTTGTTTAACATTTATGGAAGGGTTTGACAAATATTCCCGCATAAAAGAATATTTAAAAAATTAATAAATAAAAACCATATCATGCTGTCATTAAAGGCAAAGTATACCTTTGGTTTTTGGAACTGTTCGATCGTTTTAATCCTATATAAATGTGGATATAGGCCTATACAACTAACCTGTGAAAATTTCATTTCAAAAGGTGGTCTCGAAAATCCGGAGCGAACATGGCCACGCAGGAATATACAAAACAGGAATACAAAATCTGAGCAACGTTTCTGTTAGAAACGCTTCTCAGAATCAAATTTTGGGGCAAAAAACCCTGATAACTTTTTACATATGCACATTACTTCAAAGTGAAATGTTTCTCAAAATGCGTTATACTATCGAAAGCTGCTGTAGGCTTCTAAACAACACGTTTTTAGTGCCAATAATTTAAGAGTGATTATACCAAACGTATAACTTCCCTTTAAACCGATTTAATTATTATTATCATAAACATCTGATAATGACTTTGCCCACCTGTCGTTAGCAGTAAACCTATGTAATGGTCGCACAGAATTGATTTCAAACTTTGTCTACATGTCTTCAAATCCCTTGCTCACCAGTCACCATCATACATTATCTGACATTCTACATCCATATGTCCCACTGCGTTCCCTACGCTCTTCCTCAGAGAACCTCTTGGCCGAACATCGCACCGTCTCTAGAGCTGGTTCACGTGCATTTTCTGCTGCTGCTCCAAATGTATGGAACTCATTACAATCACATCTTCGCCATGCAACTACACTTGGACAATTCAAGAAACTACTGAAGACTCATTTATACCGAAATACTTGACTGTTTTATTTGACTACACATTGTAACATCTTGAGTTTAAACTTTTTGTCGCATCTTCTGTAGGCGCTTTGAAACCCAAGGAAAAAGGCGCCTAATATAAATGCTGATATGTATGTATGTATGTACAAAGTCGGGGGTTTCTAAAAAAAAAATAAGCATGCTCGTTCCAACGTTTATTTTGTTTTAGGCATAATATTAATTATAATTTTTTTAATACATTTTTCAAATAAAGAGTGAAATTCTATTTGTAACAGATTGCTCTGGGTGTTTCATTTTCAAGAATTCTCCAACTCGAGCGAATATATTTTGGCTATGAAATAAAATAAAAAAAATTATTTTATTTTATTTCATAGCCAAAATATATTCGCTCGAGTTGGAGCTCCGACATTTTTTTTGTTGCAAATTGAGAGAGGCTAATCAAAAGCTTTCAATTTGTCGCGTATAGACGGGTTTTATCGACTTTTTATGCATTAATGATCCACAACACGGCATACCATTTTAAAGAAATTTTTGCTTAGCATCGAAGTTCCTTCTCAGAGGAAACAAGTTAAGAGCCATTAATAATGTCACGTCATTCACATCGTTGCAACAAATGACGGAGCAGTCAGGTTGGTGTAGTGATATCTTGCCTCGCCTTCCACCTCTGGACCCCAGTTCAAATCCCACCAGGGGCACTATGTGGATTGGGTTTTCAGACCCTACCCGACTGCCTGGTTTGTCCCTGGAATAATCGTCTGCGGTTTTCCTCCCACATCTAAAACTGAAACTTCCTTCAGTCTTCTCTCCATTGGGTTCTTGGCTAATATAGGGATTGAGTTAGCTTTTCTGAGAGTCCTTGGCTTCACAACCAGAATTAATAAATTAATAAAATAAAAATAAATAAATAAACAAACAATTTAATGCAAATCCATGGTGAACGCGCAAAATGGCGGCCTAAATTTGCTGCGTTCATGTAAAATACGCTTAAGCAAATTTTCCCGCCAGTTTAAAAGAAAACTTGCGTTATATAAGAAGCTCTATAAAATTGGCATCTTGTCTTTAGCACTAACTGTTTCTGCAAACAAACCCAATCAATTTGAGTTTGAAAAAGAAGGTTGCAACGTCTTTTATTCTGCCCTAATTGTTAATTAAACATACTCGACTGCAGTTAGCTTTGAAGCAACCGAAACAACATCCATCCCATAATGGTTTCACTGGAGTGAGAGAACAATGCAAGCAAATTTACACAACCTTTATTCACAACAGCGGTGAATCTTGAAATTGACTTCCGCCATTTCGCCAACGCGTATGATGTGATCAGAACTATTCCATTTGAATCACGCTCGACGACCGACGGCTTTGCTTCTTACAAAATCTCGTCTAGACCAATAACTTAAAGGTGTATTACAGGATTGGTAGAACTTTCACAGAAAGTGTTCGTGCTTAGTGTGATCAACCGTTAATATGAAATAACAAACCTGTGAATTTTTTGGCTGAATCCGTTGTGTGAGTCAGGATAAATTAGTGAAAAAACATGCATAATATTTCTGTCCTTAATTTTGGTTTTAATTACCGAAATCAGCTGGTGCGTTTGTTTAGGTTCTCAGATTCAGTTTTCTTGAATATGACTTCATTTCAGGGGGAAATATTTTATGGAAAATGGTTGAAGTATGGGCTGCATAATCAGTGATCTTTCAGACAAAAATTTAACAATGATGACTATTATTTTTTTTTATTACAAGTCCTGTATGATTATACCTTTAACGGTAGTTTACATCATTTGCAGACATGAAACAAAATACATTTCCAAGTTATTATAAAATGACCTATCTAAGTATCAAGTGAAGTTGTTTCTACAGGTGTCATTATAAAGAAAAGTGCAATTTTAAAGCGATGTTTGGCCGACCATCGTTTGAACGTTGGAGTCATAACACAACAATGTCTGTCTGACGGTTTACAAACTGTCAAAACTAGGCTGGTTACCTTTATTGAGTATTGCATGTTACTCAAAACCCTCTGTATTTAAAATGTTGTGGTTTATTATTGACATTTAAAAGGGAACAATACCGATGATGGCTGATTTACGGAACAGGCAAATGCAATGGAATAAAAGCAATGAGTGTATTGCATTTTAGGGACCAGTCAAAAAGGTTAAATTCAACCAAAATGTTATATAAAATTAGTATTGGGAAGATGACCTTAGCTTTCGATCCAGACCGGACCTTCGTCATAATTATTGAAATATTTGTTGAATGTTTTACTCACTTTGTGACCATGATAACGAACTTTTCTGCTTAACAGTGTTATCAAAATAATAAAAAGAAAAGTGAGAAAACTTCTATTTGGGGGAAATCGCAAATGCTTCTTTAAAACGAATTGGTTACGAAATCTCAATTCGCGTGACTTTTGAAGCTCAATGCTCAATAACGTGGAATATAATTCCATGATTTGTAAGAACATTCTGTAATTGTTTATGCAAACAAAGGCGAGCCACCTCTTTTATGCATCCATTCCAAGATCGATCGCAGAGGGAAGTCTTTTCATTAAATCTACCGGAGACGTGTTTTGTCTTTTACAAAATAAAATAAAACACAATCTGCGATTTGGACATGAACAATGATCGAATCCGGTAGTGTATAAAAGTACACGTCTGATCTTTCATACTTTGGCTTTCGGGAGCACAGGAAATGGCGGCCAATGGTTTGTGACTTTTGGCGTTAAAATGCTTGTATAACCTTTGGGTCCATGTGGCATGAGACATTTCGCAGGAAAACGGTTCAATGCAAACTCAAGAAAGAAAAACATTCACATTCTTATCTTACAAACTTTCATTTTAGACAGTGAATGATTGAACCGTCAACGATAGTTTAGAATGGGCTGGCTGCCTGGCATGTGAAGCTAAACTTAAAATAAGTATATATTAATGATGAGGAAGGGGAAACATTCAAAAGGCCTAGGGCCTTCGTGGCTCGAACTCGGGGCTCAATTTCATGGAGCTGCTTAACGAGAAATATTGCTTAACAATTTTTCTGCTTTGCAAAAATGAGCAGGATACCATTCACAAATGATTCATGTGGAATAGTATTTTGGCTGGTAACCCTAATATTGTAAGCATAATTATAAAGCGCTTAGCTTTTTGTGTGCTTAAGCAGCTCTATTGGGCCCTGACCCCAAATTCAAAGAGCTGCTTAAGCACAGAAAGTAGCTAAGCACAACAAATTTATACATATACCAGAATAAGGTTATATCATGATCATGTTTGCTTAGCAGAAATTGTTTAAGCACTATGTCCTGCTTAAGCAACTCTTTAAAAATGAGCTCAGGTGTTTCTGATCAACAGAGTGTGGGTTCGAGTCCCGGTCGTGGCACTATTCTTCCTTGAGCAAGATACTTCACCATTATTGCTTTGTCCTTCGGATGGGACATTAAGCCGTAGGGGACCCGTGAGTGGTGCACTTCAAAGAACCAAGAACACTTAATCGTGGAAGAGTATGGGTATTTCTGCATGGTTCACTATTGTAGCAAGCACCCTTGTTTACAGGTTTCCTCAGGCTTGTGAGCTACAGTTATATTTTTATATTAAAACAAATATTCTCTTAAAATTTTGAAACGATAGTGGTTATTTTTTTAGAAACCACATTGTGCCAATCACACCCGAATTTGTGCGACCATTACATAGGTTTAATGATAACATAAACGTCAATTGGTCAACATGCAAGTAACGAATGTCAACTCTTACTCTCGGGTTCCCTTTGTTGATTCGTTAAATTTATTTCACTTAATTTATTAGTTTCATGGCTAAATGTTATTTTCCCAAAAGTTTAATATGAAACTGAGCCCCTTAGGCCCAAATTCATAGAGCTGCTTAAGCAGAAACTGATGCAAAACTATTTTACTGCTTAGCAAAAGTGAACTGGATACCAGTCACAGGTGGCACAAGTGATGTTGTTCTTTGGCTGGTAACCTATACACTGGTAAGCATGGTTTTTGAAGCAAATTTTTGGGTTTAACTTTGATACTTGGCCCACGACACCCCCTTCCTTGGTTGCGCACTCCCTTTACCCCACCAAGTGTTCACCCCATGTTTTGACTGTTTTTCTTTTCACCATTTTCCAATTGACTGCTTGTGGTACACCAGTATACTTGTATATATTTTGCAGTGTTGTAGTCGAGTCACCTATGTCGAGTCCGAGTCCGAGTCTCAAGTCACTTGGGTCGAGTCCGAGTCCGAGTCCCGAGTCACTTGGTCCGAGTCCGAGTCCGAGTCACGAGTCACTTGGTCCGAGTCCGAGTCCGAGTCACGAGTCACTTGTTTAAATATTGATTGCAAACCAAATGTCGTAAAATAAGAATTGGAAATGACAAAATAAAACACATTTATTTTAAACAAAGTTCTGTTAAAGTTTTTGTTAAAGTTGGTAAAACCAAAAGAAACAATACGGGGCGAACGGCAGATATGCCATGACTGAAAAAATGTTGTACTACTTTTTACTTGTGACGTGACCAAACTTGACGTCGTGTGTGTGTGTCGACCATGTGTAGAAACTGGTGCAAACAACACACAGCCATCACAGTGCAATATGCAGGCTGTGTTTTACAGGTACCAGACATGCCATTTCCCTGGTAATATGCATCAAGCACAAACAACGTTGACAGAATACCAGCATAATACTGGTGTCGTGCATCCCAGTGTTATTATGCGTATTGAACATACGAATCGAACATACACGCGCTGTACGTAGATGCTATCTACACAATAATCACGAACACTATTACTTGCAACACCATACGACAGTGTACTTATTTATTGTGCTAGACGTTAACTCCATGTGCACTCCGGGAATGACGATCGGATCATCGGAATTGTTTTTATTATTTAAAAAAGGTTTTGTTTGTGAAAATACGTGACTCGAGTCACGAGTCCTCGGGGACAAGTCCGAGTCATGATAGTCGAGTCCGAGTCCGAGTCCGAGTCTTTTGCAGACGTGACTCGAGTCAAGTCCGAGTCACCGAAATTGTGACTCGAGACGGACTCGAGTCCGAGTCCTGGACTCGAGTCATACAACACTGATATTTTGTAACATTTTCATTTAGCCTTGAGAAAACCTCTGCTAGGGTCGAAACGTCAGGCCAATGAAAGTTGTAATTATTTAAAGTTCTTAAAAAAGTTCTTTAAAAAGTTCACCATTGAAACTTGGCCTTCTGGATCAACACCAACCAAAGAATCGTACAAGTTAAATAAAAATCTAATAATTAAAAGTGTATAGTAATTTGTATGTTTTGATTCCTTCTCATAACCACCGCAGCTCCTTTTCACGTAGACAGTAGTAATAAAAAAAAACTCCAAGCCACGTAATAATCGATAATCCAAATTGTCTGTAATTCTAAGGACAAATTGAATTTCATTCCATTCGAACCATTCGAATGCATTAATCAACGAAACCAATTAAAGCACACTGAAATGTCAATGCACTCAATCGATTCCTTAAAAGAGCACTCAAGTTATTGACACATTCAAAAGTTGAAATGTCATTTTGCTGCCATCAGCAAGAACGTTCCGTGGGGACTTGTAAATTTCCTAGTTGGCCAATGTTTTACTTTTGAACTATTATTCATAAATAAATACCTTGGACAGTTTATCCATTCTGCTGATTGGTGGAGAGCACGTCACGTGGGGGTGTTTAAACGTGTGATATAAACACGGCTAGAAGTAGTGTTTAAACACCGTTGGCTGGCTTCGCGTGTTGGGCGCGCAAGCTTGTTTACGCCAATTTACTTACGCGGAACGCAATATACAGCTATGTATACCAGCGCGTAATCTTGTCGACACGCGCGCGCGCACAACCCAACGCGCTCAAAACAGAATGTTACAAAAGTTTTTGAAAATGTAAAAACTTCGAAAATTCGCTTAACAAACAGATTGTCTTTTTTACCACCGATTTTCCTTATTCTTTCACTTTTTAACAAATTGGCATTTATGAATGGGAATAAAAGAGTAGTGACTCGTTCTTAAACGGTCGTTTAAAACCTTGCAGGGTCGTGGCCGTGCGATAAAAGGCCCTCGCCTTCGGCTCAGGCCTTTATCGCACGGCCTTACGACCCTGCCGGTTTTAAACGGCCGTTTAAGAACTCGTCACCACTCTTTTATTCCCTTAGTATATCGATCTATACTCCATCCGATACCATCCATAGAAATACTATAATTAAAATGAACTTTCAGGAAGGGATCATGTTTTAAAGAACAATTTGAACCAAAAGATAGAGAGTGGATGGAAAGACTTTTTTCAAATCTAAGAATGTCATTTAATCTCGCAACAATGTCGTTTAATTTTAATTTGATTACAAACTCTATATAATATGTTGGTTTTATTATAAGAACTGGTCGAAACAAGTTCAATTTTTATTTACAAAGGAAATGCATTATTAAATTTGCAATGATTTCAAGAGAGGATTCAAAAACAATTATAATAAACATTGTACAATACACAATCACGAGGGAAAGCCCAAAAGGCAAAACAATTATACAACGTCATTTTGAAATTCTATCAGCCTATGAAAAATCAGATATTTTGTAACTCTCAGTTTCAACTCTTGAGTGACAAGCTTTGGCTTCTTTTCTGACGTAAGTTGAAATTCACCAACAATATTCTTACTTCGAAAAGGAAGCATATGACGAAATTTGTCAGAGGCAACAAGTTTCCCCCCCAAAAAAAATTAGGCGAAAGGTAACACGTCCTGCTTTCTAGAGTTACCAAGTTGGGCCCCAAAAGAATACGAATAATACTCCTGCCCTAAAAGGATTCAAAAGGAGAGAAATTGAAGAACCACACATATATCAAATAAGTTAAATGTAAATCTGTGTATGATTTATATCACCAATTTCAATGTTGTGCACACCTTTTCTTGCGTCTGGTAATGATATATAGAACAAGCAGGATGTGATAATCTGTGGCAACTTCCCAACAAAAGACCATGAACCATTATTATACAATTCTACTTGCGGGGTCTTGGTCACCGGGGTTGGTCAACAGCTGCAAAGAAAACAAACAAACAAACAAACACAACTTACAACAGCAACAGCAACAGAAATATCATTATCATCATCATCCCCATCATCATCATCATCATCATCATCATCATAAGCATCAGCAATATAAGCAGCAGCAGCAGCAGCAACAACAGCAGCAGCAGCAGTAACAACAACAACAACAGCAGCAGCAGCAGCAGCAGCAGCAGCAGCAGCAACAACAAACAACTTGTCTTCATATTTGTTTACTTGTAACTTTTTGCTAAAATAAAAGGCATGTTAAAGATACATCACAAGAGATAGTTAATCATTGTATCTGGCTGACTAATTTTAATCTCAAAATAGCAAAAGATGTTAAGATAATACATGTTTTTAACCAACACTTCCAAACCCGGATGTTCTTATTTTGACTCGTGTTTATATCATTGCGCCTTTTCACACGCTCAAATCCGTTCTCCAAATTGTGTTCTCTGTCGAACCCGTATAATATAAAGAAATATTTATATAAATAGTCACCAGCCCTGAGGCTTCCTGGACCGTGCGTGTGGACACAAAATTAATTAGATTAAAGCTCAATTATAGAACGGTTCATGTCAAACGATAGGTTGCCTTTTGTTGACCGTTGTTTGCTGAGATTAATTCGATTACGGCTACGTTTACAACAGAGATTTAATAAATTTGGTACAATGCGAGGCAGCAATGCACAAGCCTACACTCACGATTTCTCCTCGACAAAAATGAGCATCATGTTGGGTTATTATTAGCCTAATAAAAACAAATCGATTGTCGTAAAAAGAAAAAAAGGAAATAAACAAATAGCACTCCAAAGCCAAACAAAAACAACAACTACAACAACAACAACAACAACAACAACAACAAATGAAACTTGTGCTTTCTCCTGGATCTCTCAATTAGGCACGTATCGGTAAATGTTTGGGGAATTGTGCCTTGATCAGGCCTAGGCCTATACAAGCATGTAATTAGGCGTACAGTCAGAGTTTGTTATGAGAAAGATTTTTGGCTATTATACCGGGCCATCGCAGTTTTGTCCATTGAAAAAATGTATTAAAATAACACAATTTTTAAAATGGCTGCCATATTCTTCTTATATTTTACAAAAATTCAAATCTGCGATGGCACTGCAGCCAAATAGCTTTCTCATTACATACTCTGATTGTGTAACAAATTCACTGCCTGCAGTGTAGAATCAAAGGCAGAACCTACCTGCCGAACACTATAGTCTCCTTGTGACACCGAGGCGCTTTTGACAAGGCCATATTGTGGTTGAATGTAAATATAACAAAATATTATTTTGTCTTTTTGCCCTTAATACACCGATGTGTATTAAACACTGTATTCTCAGTATTTTCTCGACCTTTTCCGTGCTAGACCAGATGTCATACCACTAGACCACCGAACTAGCCCGGTGGCTAAAGGAGCTCGAATCCTTAGCAGTGGGGGCATCGCATCGATTTAATAGATGTTAATTTAACATCGGGGATAACAAATATTAGTTGGTTTCCCTTACATTGATGTATGTTAAAGGCACTGGACACGTTTGGTAATTGTCAAAGACCAGTATTCTCACTTGGTGTATCCCAACTTATGCATAAAATAACAAACCTGTGAAAATTTGGGCTCAATTGGTCATCGAAGTTGCAAGAAAATAATGAAAGAAAAAACACCCTTGTTGCATAAATTTGTGTGCTTTCAGATGCCTGAAAAAGGCTTCAGGCTTGAAGTCTTTTTCAGATTCAAATATTTTTAGTGAGAAATTACCTCTTTCTCAACTCTACGTTACTTCAGAGGGAGTGGTTTCTCACAATGTTTTATACTATCAACAGCTCTCCGTTGCTCGTTACCAAGTAAGTTTTTATGCTAATATATATATTTTGAGTAATTACCAAACGTGTCCAGTGCCTTTAAGCACTGTATACTCAGCACTTTCCCCGAGCTCTGTGGGAAAAAAATCCACAGGCGTACTCACTCGGGAGGAATTTGAGCCAACAACATTTGCCATGATTGAGCAGATGTCACTACCACTATAACAAAACATTATAACTTGGTCACAAGGTGCTCTACGGTTTATTTTCACATGATAGTTTATAATGCTTTCATAAGAGTATGGAATGAATTTATAAACTACTTTGGGGTAAACAATCTCCACTTCCAATGTGTTTGTATTCCACAACATAACAACATGTATAATACTATTTCATAATTTGTACTTATGTATTTTTTCTTTTAAATTATGTATCTTCGGATATTAAAAACATCTTGACCAGTAGTAGTCCAGGGAAGTGCAAAGGTTTAAAAACTGTCATCAAAAAGGTCTTCCACAGAGCTTTTTTCAAATGCTATTTTTCTTTGAGTAACACCAATAAAATATACCAGTTACTAAACTACATTTTGTATAATTTCCAATTAGTTTAATTGATCTGTTCCCGGATATATGCATTTTTTAAACATATTATAGGGCCTACATGTCAATTAATGGAAGTGGCGACCAACCCCAAGCAATTCGCGATAATTGCTTGCTCCCCAGCTCTGCGTTTTTGACCTTGCCGGAATTAGAAGAAGTCGGTCGTGCGTTTAACTCATTTCATGCTTCACTGTTGATTGTAACATTGCAACAGTACCACTGCCGCATTTTCAAAGATTTTAATTTTTATTTATTCGGCCAAGAATCCATAGAATATGAGAAAATGGAATTATGTTGCATACTGCTTACCAACCATAAAGACCTATATCTACCTATACAATATGCAAAAAATAGTTAATGGCCTGACGTTTCTACCCCATCATCCCAACACCTGCTAGACTGTCCTCGGACCAAAACTTCATATGGAGACAGAACATTTTCATTTATCGCACCCACACTATGGAACATATTGCCTCTAAACATTCGAACCTCTCCCACCGCAGATGTCTTTTGTTCTAAACTCAAGACATTTCTATTTAATTTATCATACCAATAACTTTTGCACCAGCACCCCGCTTATTGTTTGTCCTGGAGAGAATTAATTAAGCGCCTCGGAATAGTTTTACTAGATAGACGACGCTATACAAATGCCGGACAAGTAAGTAAGTAAGACTATATCGAAGGCTATGACATCACAACACACATGAACAGATACACTGGTGTAACAGAAGCAGTCAGTGCAAAAAGATGGAAAGAGAGAGCGACAGAAAGCACACAGAAAATTATAGTGACATAAATAACAATACAAGTTAAAGGGCGTGGTTCAAAATTAAGTTTGCCTATTCATATATTTTGCCTGTTTATTTTTCACACTAGATTCTGGTCATAGTGATCACATCCTGTATCAGTCCAGTGACGGCGTTGTCTAAGGAACCAGCGATACCAACGAACTACCTTGAACTCTACTGTGCATTTGGCTACGAGTTCCTGGTGCCCTGTACCTACAACCTCGCTCTCATTATCGCCTGCTGTTTTTACGCATTCAAAACGAGGCAGGTACCAGACAACTACAACGAATCCAAGTTCATCGCCGTGAGTGTCTACTCCACGCTGGTGGTCTGCCTGGCTGCGCTACCAGTCTATTTCACGGCCGTTGCGGTTCTGCCAAAAGTAGCAACCTTGTGCTCAGCGTTGCTACTGAACGTGTACCTGACCCTGGTGTGTTTGTATCTGCCTAAATTATACGCCGTTCGATTCTTGCCGAAAGATCAGACGACGACTCAAACCATGGTGAGGGGAGGAACTATTTCAAGCAAGGTGGAAGGAACTGGAAGTGGCCGTGGGAGTGTCGTCGGTCCAATCCGTCCTCTTTAGCACCGACACCGCACTGAACAAAAACCATAAAGACACATCGGAATTCACGTCAAAGAATTTCATTTGTCCCTTGTTGATTTGTGTGAAGAGAGGGTCCATTTGTTTTGGTATCCAACTGCCTCTTATAGCAAAGAACGGGCTTTTGAGGATCTATTTTCTAGGATCTAAGTGTAAACAAAAGTCGTGTGAAGGTACTGCAATGCAAATAGCACATTATTAATCACCCACCCACACACATAATGTAAGTGTGCAATGGCCTCCAATCGACACTCCAACTCTTTGTCCTGACAAATGTGGACCCCATTATTTCCCTTTGTGATAGCAATCCGTGCAACCACTGTCCCGTTTGTTATACTCATAGGTCCTTGGTTTGAATGTCACTACAAGTATATACACCCCCACGCACGAGTGTGTAAACGCCTGCAATCGGAGACCTCCTATTGTCCCTCTTTTGTTTGTACTCTTAACTTTTTGGCAACATTATTTTTGTACAAACTTTCCAAAAAGGGACCTTCACCTAACCGAGCACTCTATTGTCGTCATGAGTATTATAGTGGAAAGTTTGACCGTGATTTAGTTTCATGCACATAGCAATAAACGCGGGAAATCAAAAGGTCCCCCCTAATAATGTCCGAACACACGTCCGAAACTCATTGCATGGATTGCCTCCTTCCTGGGGCCACAACTTTCTGCAGACACACGGTTTTGAACCCCGCTTCCGAGGACACTCTGACAACTAATCAAAGCTGACAATCATTACTGATGACGTCACAGATTGTCGACGCTGTTTTTGCGTGTAATAGTCACCGGTAGAGAGCGCAGCATCGACTGGTTCAGAAGGACTGTGCAAGTCTACAAATCTGAATAAAAACACGGTCGAGCCCTAGAGACAGTGATGAAAGCAAATGAATTTGAGCGCACGAAACAACTTGTTTTTAGTGCACAGAATGATTTCGTGAGCACGAAATGCTTTCGAGAGCAGGAAATATTTTAGAAGCGAAATAACTTACTAAATGTGCACGAAATGATTTCATGAGCAAAATATTTTTGTGTCCATTAAATTCCACCCATCTTATCACGTTCCTTTAAGAGCTCCGTATAGGTTTAATGCATGTGCAGTTCAATTAATCGTAAAACAGTCGGTTAAAAGTTCTGTAACAGAACGTCTGCAGTTTTGTGTGTGTAAAATGCTGCCAAAGTGAGCTCGAAAACGATGACTATGGTTAGGCGCCCCTAGGGTCCTTGTTGTTGATGAGCGTGGATGTGCTCGTCCACGGAGAGTATCAGTCCTTGTTGCGTAAACATCATTTTTGTAGACAGTTTTTTCCCTCTGGGGCTCACTAGTCTGATGTCTAGCCATCTGCACTTTTGTTATCCCTTTGTAATTGAATGTAACATAAAGTGAAACTGTATTAATAATACCACAAACACTCATATATTTTTTGCTAGACATTTTTTTAATTATACCACCTTCGTAACAAAGAAAATGTGTTTTCAGAGAAAAGTGGTACTTTTGTTGTTTTTATTAGAAATGATGACCGGAAAACAAAATTAAACGAAATCAAACAAACAAAAACATGGAAATGAAAACGAAAGTGAATTTTAAACTATTGACACGGTACCGTTGAAGCGGTCAAGTTTTAGAATGTGAAAATGTGGACGGGCAAATGGCCTGTTATAAAATAAAATAACATCATTTGTTGGTTTACCGTCAATTCAAGTAACAATGTTAATACAGCATATAACATTACTTAAGATTTCGGCCAGAGCAAAATTGAACGTGAAGTAGAGTTTCGCAACCGTACACTGCAGTAGTAAACGGTAGCTGAAAAAATACTCAAGTGACATCGACATCGACGACGACAGGGAATGACCGGCGACCATGACAACACAAAATGACAGCAGCGAGTTACATTCAATAGACATTGCACGTCTCGAGCGTAGTGGAACATTTTTTGGAACCACTTTGGTCCATTCCGTATTGACGCGTGAAGGACAGATTGGCGAACTTTAGACCTAAAATAGCTCAATTAATAATAACTAGTTCCTATATAGCGCATTTTACAATAACGTATCAATGCACTTTACATTAGTGCCCTGATCATTGGGCCAATAACATTCCTTTAATCTTTCTCAGCTCCCTGGGGAGTATACAGCCCTGGGCTGCCGTGGCGCTCCGAAGGCCTTTTCAAACACAAAATCAACCTCTACCCTTGCAGGTAAAGCGCCGGCACAATAATCCTCAGGTCGCAGGTTCAAGTCCTGCTCCAAGTTTTCATTGTTCAACCAAACAAATGTACCCAGTCAGGTTCCTTTGTGGTTCATTACTTGATGTTTGAAATACAAATTTAGTAGTAAATCCACAAGAAACGATTCGTGTTTCATCTGTAGGATTTTGTGCACGCGTTCAGATCGAGCTTATTTCATTTTGTGGCAATCAAAATAAGCACCTGTGATTGGTTGGACGGTGGGGGCGTCTTCAGATGCTATTTCTGGACCTTGACAGTACTCACAAACGAACATGTCTCTGTGATGGACTGGTACCTGTACGACTCTG
Organism: Leptasterias polaris; assembly: GCA_037783415.1. Lineage (NCBI taxonomy): Eukaryota > Metazoa > Echinodermata > Asteroidea > Forcipulatida > Asteriidae > Leptasterias > Leptasterias polaris. The sequence continues at coordinate 2,658,388 of JAZGTN010000015.1, read as the reverse complement.
TAAGCATTTACGCTTATTATAAGGGAATTGACCCGGTACCAATCTTATACTTTGTCTTTCAAGCAAGCGGCCGGACGGCCAGAGCCGGAGCCCACGCCAAAACCGCGTTTTCGACACTGGCCGTTGTTCATCATTAATGTTTTCTTCTTTTATACTTCATGAAAGTTATGCAAAGCAAAGCAAAACAAAACACAACCAAAGAACCCCCCTAACATACTCAATGATCTTCATACTTTTGAGAACTACTTTTCCCTGGAAAAAGGCGTTCAAAATTTTGAAATGTTGCCCTTTTGTCCGTGAGGGAGCTAAGTAATGTATAGTTGTAGACAGTTCCACACAGTCCTTCATTCAATCCCGGGGGTCAGAACTGATCCGCACTCTGGGTCCCGTTATGATAAAATGACACAGGGTGCGTTTTCGCGGTCGTAACCAATAACTGTTTCGGTTGACTTGGCCATTGGTTATTCACTGGTCAGTGACCGAAACACTTATTGGTTATACAGCCGCGAAAACGCACAGTAGTGTTGGTTAAAACTGACGCCATATTTTCTCAAAGTCCCATTTCGACCAGTATTCGGGTCAGACTGACTGCCAGAACCCGGGACTTTAGAGTGCCGGTTAAAGCCGAGTGTTTATATTATGATACCGCACGCGCAGATCCGTGTCATTTGATTGGTGGAACACGCGTCACGTGTCATCCTTTAATTTACCAGGTGTACTGCCACGACGCTCCACAGTTGTATTTAATATAGACTTGTTGACAAGTCGTTAATGATGGTCGCGGTGAGTGGAGTCGCGTGTAGTGCTGTAGCCTAATAAAAAATGTTCTCGCGAGATCACTGCTCTCGCGCGAAGTTGCTGGCTGCCGACTCTTCGTCATTAACGACTTGTGAAACCCGCCGGCGGTTCATATTCATTTATTCATGTACGAACGCAGTGTACATTACGGTTGCTGTAGCGACGATCATGAAGACGAGTCCATTTTATCTAAGGGTAGTACTAATTTTAGTTACTGTAAATGTACTGAATGCTTGCGCTTGAGACATCTGTGGGTGTGTTTTGTGGGTGTTAACTCCTTCATTAATTTAGTAACTAAAGAAATAAAGTAAACTTATCTTAAAATTCATTATTATAATAATTGTTTAAGATGTGTGTTTTGCCTCATAAAAATAAATAATGCCTACCGTGAATAGTTACTGATACGCTCCAATCATTTAACCCGATGTGTTCTACAGTGATTGTGTTATTAAGTGTGTATAAACAACAGACACGGAAACCAGTCAACTCGCCCCCCTAGCAAAGTCGCCATTTTCAAAAAACACATGTACAAAGTCACCAACTACAAAGTCGCCCCTAGCAAAGTCGCCCCCTGACAACAAACTCGTCCCCTCTCGCTCATAGTCGCCCCTCACAAGGGAATTATTTTAACAAATTTGTGTGATTGGACTACAGGGCTTCGAAAGCTATCTTAACGGAACGAAAGAGGAATTTTGGGGAACAAAATCTCATTGCGAAGGAACGGGAGCGTATATTTAGGGAACGAAAGCATATTTCGGACGAATGAAAGTATATTTCGGGCAACTAATTCAAAGTCGTATTTTGATGAAACGAAAGCTTGTTTTTAGGGAAAGAAATCTCCTTTCGGTGGAAAAAATTTATTTTTATTGAACGAAAGCATATTTTGAGCGAACAAAATTATATTTTGTGCGAACAAAATCATATTTCGAGGAAACGAATGCGTATCTTTCAGGGAACAAACGCGTATTTCTGGGTAACAAAATCGTATTTCGGGGGAAAGAAGGCGTGTTCGAGGGAACAAAAACGTATTTTCTAGGAAAAATCTATTTTGCTACATAGAAAAACACAACTTTGTTTACAAATTTAAAAAAATATAATTTTATGTGACAAAATTATAATATTTTGATTGAATAATATTTTGAGGAAACGAAATGACTTTGTTGGAATTTTGTGTGTCGAGAGATGGAAAAAAATTCAGTGAGATTTTTTTTTTCACATTTTAATTTGTAATTTATTTTTCACCTGTTCCTTCAGGGGCTCTGTTTTTTTTTTTTTTTTTTTTTTTTTTTTTTTTTTTTGGGGGGGGGGGGGGTTCGTTTTTGTCTCACAAATTGTTTAACTTAATTGCACCGTCAATATAAGAGTGGTATTCCTATTTATTGACATAAATCTTATTTAATTTCCAAATCGGGGGAAGGAACGTACACCGAACATTGAAACGTAACGATTTTAAAACAGCGGATTCGATCAGCGAGGTTTACCGACTAACAAACTCGCAATGACAAGGTAGTTGGTGGTCTGGCTCCCTACCCCTCCCACATGTTCATGAGCTTCCAGGTACAGCTATCTCTTGGCATGGCTAGGGTATAGGGGGTTTCCGTCGTGCTGAGCCCCGCCGAGAGAAACTCTGCGCGTCATGGCATGCATGCAGCTACACGATTTGCCCCGTGTGTTACGTACGTCTCCCCACACGCTGTACACTGTCAAACACGCTTCCGTTGCTCGGACTCTCTGAAATAAAATCTTACGTTCGATTTTTTGTAATTATTTACAAGTTTTAGTGAAGTTGTACCCATAATTTGAATACGTATTTTCTTGTGTCAAAATATTCATGAACACAATCACTCTCACCACTCAGTGTTTGGTTTTGATCGTGCATGATCAAAGCATCAAAGCAACATAAAACTCCATCCAGTACAGGATTTGATGTTTAATATTCATCTACAGTTTGAATATTCATAGATATAACGAAATTGACCAATCAGATGCGTCCGTACGAAATCGGCTGAAGTGGCCATAGGCCGTGCACAAACCGCCAGCGGGTTTCACAAGTCGGTAAATGTGACCAGTCTTGAGAGCAGTAATCTCGCACAGAGCAGCCCTCTCGCGGGATATTGCGAGAAAGCCGTTCCGCTATCACCGCGACAGACATTTAACGACTTGTCCACAAGTCTATATTTAATATTGAAGTCCAACATTGATAGGACGCTTCGGACGCTTCGTTTCCAAAATGATCGCCCCTCCTGTTTGACAAAACGGGTCACGGGGGACAAGGTTGGTGTCTACCTGGAGTCGTACACATTGTTTAAAATTTGTATTGTAAATAGCATTTTTAGAGTATGGGGGGGGGGGGGGGGGGTGGAAGAGTTTCCGTTTTTCATTGCAAAGAATACTTCAAATGTGGATCTATGTGTGAGTTTATATAAACCAATATTGAATGCGTTTCGTTTGTGGAAGAATATGCATCTAATATTTGTACATTATATCAAATTGATAGTTTGCCATAAAATGAAAACACTTTCGCAAACACATTTTTTATGATCTGATTTGAAACGACTATGTGAGAACCAAACAGCTGTATCGTCCAGAGACTCAACATAAAAGTGACAATTTTGAATTATAATTTTCTACGTAAACACACATCCTATTATAGTCACCGATCACAAAGTGCTGTTCATAAATAAAAACACAATAAATAAAATTGATATTTTGTAAATATTGCAAATCGCTAAATGTGTTCGTGTCGGGTATTTTTGTCAAAGGAACAAGAAATGAGTTTTAGGTTTTGAAAAAAACCCTTAAGTGTGGGCTGGTATACACTAAGTCATGGCACGTTTTAAATTCCACTGTTTTCTCCAAAGTGCAATGCCCTTGGGGAGTCTAAGTCCCTGCTATCATAGTCTGGACCATTCCACATATCTAAGGGGGGATACGAGTTTGTTTGTTTTGGTTTTTTTGAGGTGCTGAAACATTATTTCGTGCACAAAATTGTACAGACACACCCAGCCCTTTGATAAGGAGGAGCCATCAGTTTTGCTTTTCTAACAATACAATATAATTTGTATAGCCATATACTTTCTAAGCATTTGAAGAAACGGAATCGAACACACATAAAACGCGCGAGACTTGCACAAAAAGCCAGTCTGCTAAACGTGGATGGATTCGACGTTTGTATGAAAAAAAATTGACATTTTTTTGCTGTTTTCTTAGCAGGTGACTTTTATTGTATCTTTCTTTATAATTTTGCTTTTATGCCTAAGTAAGTTTTACGTTCCAAAAAGCAAGGTCTGCATTTGAATAAAGTAAGCTTATATTCAATGGCAATAGTAAAAAAGAAAAGAAAAAGGGGATTGTACGAAGGGGTTGGGGGTAATCCCGTGTAAGAGCTAAATAACATGTTGGAGATAATCTCAAATTGTTCCTCGATTTTAAAGGGGCTCTGTCGTCTGCTTGTTGTGGCTGGACATGGAAAATGAACTTTCACCCCGTTACTACACGCGCGCGCGTTGACCTTCACATCACAAAGAAAAAGTGCACCTTTAACATTTACATTGAAGACTTGAAGCCTTTGTCTTGGGCAGAAGCTTACCTTGATGAATTTCTCCGGCATTGTTCCATGTCATTATTATTAATAATTTGGAGAAAGGAAATTATAATGTTTTACATATTAAAATTGGCGCGTGTGGATGGAAGAAAGGACACTTCGTGAATTGCATAGCTTGTTTTTAGTGGTACCCATTGATCTCCCTTAACCTACAATGCCTCATCGCTGTGAGAAATGGTAATCGAAGGCTTTCCCATTCATTTACATATTTTAAGCAAAATAAAAACGATATTTTGTTCTAGTTTGTTATTATTTGGGTTTGTATTTCTATTTTTATCTACCATTATATTTTTGGGGGGGGGGCTAAACTTAGAAAGTATTTTAGACAGAAGTATTTTACAGACATGAACTGAGCTTCGCCACAAGATCGAAATTAATTAATGAATTTTCCAACAATTTCCAATCATGCTTTTTTTACCCAAAAGAGACTGCGGCATGTGTATACCTTAATCATATCCCGTATCCCCGACATTCATGTGAAATATCAAAACTCTCTCCTGCATTATAAGAACCGCATTCCATTTTGAAAGTTTTGAAATTTCTGTCTCTTGTGGAGAAATACGCATAATTTTATAAATCTTTCATATTTGATACAGCCACTTACTCTTTAACGTATTCTAGTGAATTGCTCCATTTTGAAAGACCCATTCAATCCATGATCCTCCCGACGGATTCCGCGTGTATGGAGTAAAATATTTAAACTTCCTCTTACCATTCATGTCGACCAAAGAAGAAAGGCAAGCTCAATTACTGAGTACAACAAATTAATCATAGCTTTTATGATGTGAAACATTTAGGATTGACTTTCTGCTCGGTTTCTTCCTCACAAAAGGCAATCGCTTACTTTGCTATTGGCGTATTATTGTTTCGTTGACAGTAAGGTAATAGCCGACGGATATGACAAAGGTTGGACAATACACCTCCTAAGTGAAGTTTGAAGCTTTGAACGGTGTAGAAAATAAGAAGTAACTGTATAAATAGTAAACTTGCTGGTACAACCGTGTGTCAAAATCTCTCATTGGGAGGAGTGTTGGCTCTGAGACCACACTGGTGTCCTATAGGGAAATCTGTCCCCCGGAGATTCTGTCTCCCATATGCATGGGACATTAACATGGGCTGAAGGAGGTTGATTCAAAAGAGGGCGCTACGCCAGAAGAAGTTTGCACACAGTTCGCCGTACGGAGGTAGAATCTCCGGGGGGAACAGAATCTCCAGCCACACCAGTTTATTTCAAAGCCTACACTCCTCCCCAAAATGTTTTTTTTTACACATGCATGGTTGTACATGTACCTGCAAGCTTGACTATGTAGTTATACTTCTCATACACGTACCTGCCATGGCCACAGTCTAAGGGGGCAAATACACAGCGAGAAACCCATGCGCTGAGCCACGTTATCAAAATGTAAATCCACAACGTTTTTCTTTAAATCAATGAATAATATTCAAGGTGCATAACTCGTATGAATTGTTGAAAAATGGTCCAATATTGTGCCTTTGGGGTTGTTGACTTTCAACCCAGAGCATTTGGTCCAATATTGTGCCCTTGGGGTTGTCGACTTTCAACCTCGAGCATTTGGGGTACACCAACACTCTAACAATGACCCAGTTCTGCTTAAAGGTGTATTCATTTTGAGTAATTGTGAATACTTACCATTTAGCGTTGGTTGCTATGGGGAACTTATGTGGTGCACCCTTACACTGGAGAAAATTAATGCGCAGCTCTGACTGGAGAGAGGATGACGCCCTCTATCTTTGGTCATCTATCTTTGCGAGTTTGGCAAGGGAGTTTTGCGACCTCTGCCGGTTGGGCAAGACAAGTTGTTGTTTTTGTGGCTGTGGATAGCATTCAGGCCAACCTCGACCTCACACTTCACACCCGTAGTTAGGTATTCGTGCAGCAGCACGAACACCTCTTATTGTTGCACCTCAAATTATTATTGTGATCGTTGGTAATTTGTTGGTGGTACTAGCCCTACTCCCTGACCGCTGACCTCTTTTACGAAATCGTCAGAGAAACGAAACTATTACGAAGAGAAAGCCCTTGAGACGGGCTTTCCAATGGTTTAAAATTTGTGCAAATCCAGAATTATTCTGGGGGTGATTTGCCCATATTCTCGGGAGACAGCTCTGTGTACAAAAATCCCATTGGAGATGCTTTTGAGAAGCATTCGGAGTATGCCCACTTGTGGTCATTTCCGGTATGAAGATGGCGAAAAGTGACCCTAAAAGTCAAATTTCCGGATATAAGAATACCTAAGGCACAGTCAGGTACAAATTACGTCTCTCTAGCATGCCTAGTTCAGAAGTTATTCTTAACTTAAGCGCAGAGTTTATTTTAAACATTTTTTCGGTCCGCAACTTCTTCCTGGTATTGTTATACGCAGCCACATTGTTTAAACAAAAAAGAAAATGTTGCTTTTAATGTTGATGATCTTTTCAGTAGTATTTACAAATTATTTCCGACCACCAGCCCCCCCCCCCCCAAACAAAAAGAAGAAGAAGAAGAAGAAGAATGTGTTGTTTAAAACAGTCAAACTAAGCACGTTTTACTTTTATTTAATGATTAATATGCACAGTAAATGAAAAAAACAAACAGTTATTGTTTACTACATTATTATGATTGACTCAAAAACACCACTGCAATAAAATACGATTTGGATGATACTGTAAAAAGCCACCGAAAAACTAGACTTGTTTTAGTCTCTTATAGTTTAGACTGCCCTGCATCAGTTTAGCCAGCAGTAATGTATAGGCTCAGTGCTGAAGGACTTGCACTTCCGTGTAAAACACTGATTAAAGTGCCGTCTTGAATATGACAGTAGAAGTTCTCCAGGATTGGGACTGGCCATGTGAGTAACTGCACAGCGTCATGCGCCTACTATTTGAATATGCGGAATTTGCAACCTCAGCCGGACGTTGAGTCCCAACCCTGCCGCTTCACAGTGAGCCCCCTGCCCCCACTTAGATTCCTTGCCCCCATGCCCTCTGAATGAGAACGACAAAACGCTAATAATTATGAATGGTTTATACGTACATAAATAATGTCCTTGCCCTCGACAAATGAAAATGTCTGAGAGATTAAAAGAACATCGAGCAAAATCAGTATAAGAAATTTAAGTGATGACAATAATATGTAAAAGCTTCTAAAAACAAGACTACTTAATACACAATCACTTGATTAATTGCCATGAAAATGCAATTGTTTTGAGAAAGTGAAAATACTATAAAAAAAACAGTTGACGTGTCTTTGTCTGATGATCTACACCGCGGGTATGTTTCAGTAATGATGTTTCAGTTTGAAGTACGTGTACAGGTTTTCTATAGAGTTAAACGCATTGTTAAGAGGCTATCAAAATCAACATGAGCTGAAGTTTTGTTTCACTCAAAAAAACTCCCGGATCCGAGTTGACCAAGATTCCGAGTCCCATCAGGACGTCTGAGCTTTTTCTGGTCGGGTTAACCCGGAACGTGATTAAGGATCTTGATTCTGCGTCATTCTTGATCCATGTATGGATGCTTTTGACATAGATTCCGGGTCACTTTGACCCACAGGCCCAACGGAACCTCGATCGGGGTCAATTCAGACTCAGAAGTTTTTAGAGTGTGGGCTGATGGACAACTTTTTTTAAGGCAACTTTTGCCACTCACTGAACACTGTAATGAATGCATACAGAAGTTGTCTTTTGGATCTTAGCCGAGGCGGTTGAGTCGTTGAGCTGACAAATTTTCTGTCCTCCTTCTCCGGTGATTCTGATGTTGATGGAGCGGCATTGAGGCTCCTTGATGCAGGCGAAGGCACAGCTAGGGATGCTGGTGATGACGAACTCTTTGATGACGTGACCGACCAGGCATGAGTTGAGAGGCAGCGGGTTACCCGCAACGGCGAACCGGTGGTACCGCGGTCTTGGGCACGGCCGACCATCAGCAATCCTGCTGGTGGTGCCTTCAGTAGTAGAGGGAATGAGTTGAGGGCGTTTGACACAAACAGTTGGGAACAAGTTATCGCAGGTTCTGTTATACCATTTACCAAACCAGTCTGACTGAACCAGTCCCCACACGTACCCACAGAGACCCTCTTGGTTGTAATTGGGATCCCAATTAGAAAACGCTCCCACTTCGTTCGCCTTGCCCTCGCACTCCCACCGTTTGCGTGTTTGCTTGTAACTGCAGGCGATCCAGGTGCGGTCGATGTTGCGAACCCTTGCCATGTCCGCAACGAAAGTGTTTTCTTGGGCCGAGTATGGGACCACCATCTCACTGTCCAGGTCGAGGCAGGCCGCCCATGCGTCCTCCCAGGTGGCTGGGTTCATAAGTCGGAAACAAGCGTCCCCGAAAGACTCCCATGCCAACGGGCAAGACGGTACAACAGTTGACCCCAACCTCGATACAAGCAGCCCGGCCGAGATGACGCCCATGATGTACACAAACAGCATTTTTTATAAAGTTGAGACGGTCCGATAAAAACAGTTAACTGTGTTTTTATAACGATTTGAAGAACCAATCTCGGCAAAACAAAAACAGCGTTGAATTCCTACATTGAATAGTGTCATGCACGAGTGTTATTTCCCGGAACTCTCTCTTGTCCACATTCCCTATAGACACTGCACCACAATCACAAAGTGAAAGCACACAGAAACACCTACCATAGAAAGGTGAGCAAACGCGGTGAATATTTTGCCTCAAACTACTGGTCCACACGATTGATAATGTGCTCGTCTCTGTTGGTCGACTTAAAAGAGCTCAACAGTTTGGTTTAAAAAGTGTTGATTAGACCCTAGTAGTATCCCGAAATACAGTGAACAGGTTAATGTTTCCAAAGAGTAATTATTAAAACCCAATCATAATGTTGTCCAACGTTTGTTTGTTTGTTCGGTTCTTTTTTTTCAGTGAGTAATGAACAATGACGACTTACATTAGTGCACGCATGGTAGGCCTACTCCTCCTATAACAAAAGCAATGATGCAAAACTGACAGTATTTTATCTTAAACAAGAGCATAAATAAGCCTGCATTGGTGCCGTGGCAATTAGGCTATCTCATAATACGACCGAAGCTCCAACCGCTATATTTTGTTAGGCATTTTGTTATTACGCTGTAACTTTCAGTTAAAGGTGTGTTACGTGTTTGGTAATAAAGAAACAAAGTAACAAGCTCAAAACTGAAATAAAGACCACTTCCAACTCCAAAGAAATAACCCCGCCCAAAATACTGCCAAGTGCAAGATGATGTTCTTAATTCGATTGCCCTATAATATAAGAATATGTGAAACAATCATGCTTGGGTGTGCACACAAGCTCCCTTAAACCATTATGGTGCTTTCTTTATTAACAAGAAAGACAGAAAAAACAAAACTTATAAAAATAACAAGTTTTTAATGACCTTTTCACAACGAGGTTGTATGGTGACCACCTTTTTGTACGCTGAAATTTCTTCACAATTTCGATTTGTGTATGGCGTTTACTTGTAAATTAGAAGATTTGAATGATTTTTGACTCTACCTAAAACCGACCTTTAAGTTCCCCGACTCTATGAGTCCGTTGCCATGGAGTGAACTGCGATCGTTATATCAGCTAATTCAATTTTCTTGTCACATAGCAACTGTGATAAGCACACTAGATTGGAATATTAAAAACATATTTTCCAGGTTAAATTCAACAAAAACTCATTCATTTTAACACCTGGCTCGTTCGATTTTGTTTGAAAATGAAAGCTATACTTTATTAAAATCATCAGCATTCAACAATTAAAGGCCAGGTATAACTCTCATTGAAAACTGGATGATAAGAATAGACATTCAATCTGAGTGACTGTTTAAGTTTAATCTGATGGTTTGGCATCTGGAAATGAAAACGGCCTTCTTTCTACAGGTTGACTGACTGGCATCCGGCATGCTCTAGTGTAGGCTATGATAGTTGGGCCCCCAAAATGAATGTGTTTGGATCCAACGAAGATTATACATTATGCACAGGACACCATTTGAGTAGGGCAACCTCGGCTAGAGGTCTAAAGAAAGTTGCCCATTGGCCCATGATGTGCGTTTCCATTCTTGCATCATCGGTTTACCAAGATGGCGACGTGATGACGTCATAGCATATCAAAAGCTGTGTATCAATATTGTGAAATTTAAAGGGGCTGCGTTGATCAATGCAGGCCTGTGGCTGTACATGGAATTACAACCCCCCCCCCCCTCCCCAATGCAGTTGTTGCATGCGCGCGCACTCTCTTGAGATTAAACGGGGAGAGCGCGCACGTGCAGTAACTATGTGATAATGTGTACAGCCACAGACCAGCTTTGAGCGTGAAGACCCCAGCTCTTTTAACTCACTTGTTATTGGTTCATTAGGAACACGATACTCAACGGGCCTTGGAATCAATTTGGGCTCGAAAGTTGATAAAATTGACTTTCAATCGATTAGCGGCACGGGCGTTGAGGGAATAAAGGGGAGTTCAATGGCAAACAAAATACAATGTGCAATTTTAATAACAATGTCCACCATATCTCAGAATGGTTTTATGGCCGTCTTCCAAGCAGCTATACTGGTGACTATTAATATTATCGTCAATATTAACCTAGTTAGGGTAGTGACAGTGACACTGGGCCTTTACGTATAATTATCGCTACGGAGCTACCGTAGTGCCATGGCCAACTTGTTGAAATAGTACCACAATAACACCTCCGGCGTGACCTCTTCCCTGAGACATCTTCTTCCTATAGTATTAAGATGAAGACTCGACTCGACTCCATAAGTACCGGATTTGCGTTGTCGTTGTCGTTGTCGTTGTCGTTGTCGTTGTCGTTGTCGTTGTCGTTGTCGTTGTCGTTGTCGTCGTCGTCGTCGTTGTCGTCGTCGTCGTCGTCGTCGTCGTCGTCGTCGTCGTCGTCGTCGTCGTCGTCGTCGTCGTCGTCGTCGTCGGCGTCGGCGTCGGCGTCGTCGTCGTCGTCGTCGTCGTCGTCGTCGTCGTCGTCGTCGTCGTCGTCGTCGTCGTCGTCGTCGTCGTCGTCGTCGTCGTCGTCGTCGTCGTCGGCGGCGGCGGCGGCGTCGGCGTCGGCGTCGGCGTCGGCGTCGGCGTCGGTGTCGGTGTTGTGTTGTTTTTGTGTTGTTTTTGTGTTGTTTTTGTTGATTCGGTGTGCAGGCTGTCACTGTTCTAAAATCCGCTTTGCTTTGCTCACATGATTCCATGCCTATTATTATTATCATGGGCTTGTTATAAGCCATGCGGTAATGGGTGTTGTTGCGTGGTTGTTGATGTTGATGCTGCTGCTGCTGCTGTTGATGTTGTTGTTGTTGCTGCTGTTGTTGTTGTTTTAGGGGGTGGTTGGTGTACTCTCTTAAGTTTTAGACTGAAGTTTACTCTAATTGATTGAAATTAGTGACAACTGCAGATAATGTTGTCCCTAGTTTCAATCGACTAGAGTGAACTTCAGTGTAAAACTTTGTTTTAATTGTCTTTGTTTATTGTTATTTTTGATTGTTGGGGACTTGTGGTGTTGGGGTGTTAGTTGGTATATGGGTGTTTAGTTGGTGTCTCAGTTTCAAGGGGGCGTTGTGGAGTTGAGGTTTTTGACGGGGTGTATATTTTTGTTGTCTGTTGCCGGTCTATGATTGGGTGGTGGTTTTTCATCGCACATCCGGCTATGGGTAACAATTAACAATCTACACCATCCACGGCCGGGTTCACACTAGCCACCTGAGAAATGTTCACTATAGACCCGTATTGACAGTCCAAACATTGCTGTCCTTTCACACAAAGTGCAGCTTGTAAGTTTTTACAACCATGCTAAAGTAAAGCAATGACCCCTGCTAAATTCCTCTCGTGTAAAAAGGGCATAAGAGACACAAATGAGTTATTTAGGACGTCGTAGAAAAATACGAATACAAATATAATTCGTCATCAAGAAATTCAGATTTGATGGATCTCAACAACGTGCATGGATGGCTCTCTCCACGGATCCGTACTTCCCTCCGCTGCTGATGCCCCCCCCCCCCCCCCCCGTCTCCACCCAAACTTACAAATTATGTAAAATAATTAGCTGTCAATAAGAACAAAGGTTTCCCTTTTTGTTCACATATTTTCTTAGATCAAGAATATTGACACAATGCTCTGGACGCAATGCTGTCGGTCAGGAGCAATTAGAACATCGGTCGAGATACATATTGTTTCGTTATACTTTACACAAAGCTCTAATGGCTGGATTATACCAAGCACTAAGATTCATCCTAAGATGAGTTGTCAGTGTTACCATAGTGATTTGTATTGTGACATCACACTTTGCTTAGCAATTAAGATTGATATACGCGGTTAAGATCAATCTTAACTCTTTGTGAATTCGGCCTCTGTCATGTCATCCTTGCCACAAGGCACCCTTTTTTCATTGTTCTTTATGCATCAGTATTCAGCCGATTCCCCACTGTCACTTTAAGTACTAAGCCTGTCAAGTTAGTATGACCGCCTCGCTTTATTAAACGCTAACGATGCTATTATATGCTGTCATGATAAACTCATCTACCCTTCGATGGGGTCGATTGATTCAATACAAAATAATATTGGATGCATAACATTATGAGTACAATAGATGGATTGCAACAGACTGTGCAAGTCTCGCGCGTATCGGAGCGAGAAAACACGTCAAGCGAGGAATTTTTTTTTTTTCTGAAATCAAATCATTGTGTTTAAATTAGATCTATGAACAAATCTGAACAAAGATCAAATAATCATCCTAGTCCCAGAGTTTTTAGTTTGTTTCAACAAAAACTGACAGATGATTTGTGTGTTTATTATAAAAGCTAAAACTCATTTTATACAAATTGTAGTGATTATTTTTGTTGGTCAGTTTTTTTCATAGATTTAATTTAAAAACAATGATTTGATTTCAGAAACAATGTTCTTCGCTTGACGTGTTTTCTCGCTCTGATACGCGGGAGACTTGCACAGTCTATAGACGTCATTGGCCACCATCTTTGATGAAAAACAACGGAAAAGTGCACGCGTGTACGCGCTACGCACGACTCTCAGCCAATGATAGCTCTTCACGCGTGCACGTTTCATCAAAGATGGCGGCCAATGACCTCTATTGCAATCCATCTATAGCGGATAACTAAATCCCTCAGAGTTTATGCACTCTGATTTGTTAAAGACTGCTCTTCATGTAAACATTCTGTATGCATTTGGTTTTTGTCGTTTTTGTGTTTTGATAAGGGGAGATTGTGCCGCGTGCACACGCGCATACCACGCGTACGCTGGTACGCGCATGAAACCAAGTAATGCAAAGCGTAAAGCCGAACACCGAACCCTGCATCAACCAAAGCATTTCAGCTCATAGTCTGGTTATAGCAAATAATTATGCATAAATAGTTAAATAATGTGTAAGAGACTAGGTCCCATGCAAAAATTGAACAGGTTAAAGAATGGCCTTTGGACATGAATAGATCAAATATGGATCAAAAAATATCGGCGAAAGAAAATCACAAATTCGGATAATTTTTACAGGTTTATTTTCATTAGGGCCTAATAGTTTTTATTACTGGCAACAACAGTGTTAACAGCCGGTGTCATAGGGAAATCTCCGGAGATCTCGTCCCACTAATGGGAAATTAACGTGGGTTGAAGGAGGATGATTCACAAGAGGACGCTATCAGAAGAAGTTTGTGCACACAGTTCGCCGTATGGGGGGGGGGGGGGGGGGGGACAGAATCTCCGGGGGACAGAATCTCCTGCCACACCGGTCTTCACTGCAGTGTGGCAATGACTTTAATTGGTGGCTGGCCGCTGTTAATGGACCTAGCCTTTGGCTCGGTCAATTAACACCGGTCAGCCATCAGCGGTGATTACCACGCAGTGAAGACCGGCTCCTCACGCTGCTATTGCCTAAATACAATCACGAGAGAGGTGAAATCTGGACTGTTCCATTTCACGAGGAGAAGCCGAGTGAAATGGAACAGTCCAGGTTTCAACTAGTGACGAATAATGTTCTGCTTTGTACCGCATTTACAGATACTTGTCTGTGATTGGTGGAACACGTGTCACGCGTCAAGTGTCATACTTTATTTTGCCATGTATAGAGTTTAGACATTTCAGTTTTTAGTATAGGTGTCCTATTGATAAACATAGGACGCGTGGAACTTGCAGCTAACTTTTGCGCGCGTATGTACTAATAGATTTTACATTGGGTGCCGTCCTCAATATTAGAGGGCCCGTAAGTATGTGCGCCAACAAACGCATGACACGAACGTTGCCGTGGACTGGGCGATTTAGGTTATAAAATGCGAAAGTTATGTATGGTTGGAAAGATGTTTTAAAAGTAGAATATATTTATCAACACAAATATGCCTCGAAATTGTGTGGTTTTCCTTTCTCTTCGTGAACTAATACCATTTGGTAGTCAAATTTTTGACTCCACAATAGGCCTACCGTGACAGTTTTATATATATATATATATATATATTTTTCCCCCCAACACGTTTAGACACCGTAGGCCTATTCAGCTGAAACTTTCACGGGTGACCTTTTGTCTTGATTAATGTGCCTATAAATTAGCATTAAGATACATTGACAAAAAAACAATCTTTGACACAACCTTTAAATATTTAAAGTTAATTTCGAAAAGAGCTATCTACAACTGAAGCCACAAAGAGCCGGTTGTTGTGATGAAAAGGACATTATTGATTACACGGACTCCCACAATACAAACATTCGCAGAAATTCACTTGGGAAAAGAACAGGCGTACAAATGTTTTAAGTAAATTAATAATCAATTAACGTAAATGAATTTTGTGTTTCATCCATCACAATCATGCGCCAAACCCCTTATTTATTATGTCATAAACATTCGAAGACCAGTCTTGTACCGTCACATCAGACGCTTATCCGTTTTGTTTTGGACAGAGGGCAATTACCCAAATTCTCTTTTACAATAAATGTCTTACGACGAAATTAAGATCCATTATAATATTGATTTTTATTGGTAGTAATTCTTGCTATGTTTTCGAGACAACTCGCCTTGTCAGACCGTCTTGTTTGCCTGAAAATATTTCAGTGTAAACTGTTCGTCCCGTTTGAGGAGCTCGCAGTGCTCATTTTGCTTTCAAACATTCGAACGCCAAGGAGTGAATTTTTGTTAGTTGTTGAATGCGCAAGAATTGTCAGCATTTTATCAAAACAAAATATAGCCTATACATCTCTATAAAAAATTGCCATGTTCGGTGGCATTAGTTGCGTGTTGGTGATCGTGTTTGTCATAACGGCGTTTGAACCCGCTTGTGGTTGGGAAAATTCCTGCCCGTCCATCGACGAGTACAGCGGTAGCGAGTGGCGGAGGTGGGGAAACTCCTGTTACCGTCTCACCGACCGGAATGAAATGTACACTGGGGCCAAGGAAAGGTGCAAGAGCTTAGGAGGTGAAATCGCAGCTCCTCGTTCAGCCGAAGAAAATGAATGGTTCGTCACTTTGGCGGGGAACTTTTCAGACTTGTGGATAGCTTGCAAGAAAGACGGGAAACAATCATGTTTGTGCAATGATCAAAGTCAAAAGTACTGTAACTGGAATAGAGATAAACACAATGATGAACAAATCTGCGCGTCTTTGTGTGGAGCACGGTCTAAATACTGCAAAACGGGTGAATATGGTGAATGGTTACCTGTAACGTGTAACGCCCCTGCTAATAATTTTTCAGCGGTCTGCATCATTCGCCCGAGCAGTCAGCCGAAGTACTGTTTCCCCACCGGCAAGAACGGTCAGCTCGTACATGAGTCCTTGGCCAACCACACCATCAGGGAGCTCACCACGCCTACCGTCGTCGGTTGCGGAAGGGCCTGCGTCGACGAACCCCAGTGTCTCTCCTTCAATATCAAGCGTGACGGCCAGAAGCTACTTTGCCAACTGAACAACGCCACCCGCTGTGATAAGCCTAAAGACTTTCTTGAAAACTGTCCAAATTTCTCACTTTATTCTGATGACATTAGGGTTAACACCCTCCCGTAGGAGCCGAGTATGAAATCGTCGACTGGAATGTTTTGTAATTAACAAAGTCAAAGTATACCGTTGGTTTTTGGAACCGCTCGATTGTTTTAATCCTATCTAAATGTTTACAATACAACTAATATGTGAATATTTCGTTTGAAAAGGTGTTAGTGCTTTTAAGATATCGCCAACAATCTGGGGCAGTTATGTCCACGCAAGAAGAATCATCCGTAACTGGAATACACAATCTGAGAAACGTTTCTGCATGAAACGTTTCTCAGATTGAAATATTTTTGAATCCCCCTCTCTCTAAAACCACGCACCTATGAAAAGGATTTGTTTCTCACGATGTTATACATTATCAACAGCTGCAGTGCTCCTTACCAAGTAAGTTTTGATGGTCAGCAATTTTTTGAGCAATTACCAAAGGTAAAACTCCCTTATAAAGAGGGGATTCAAATAATGGGAACTCAGTTTTTATGATCTACTCATTGTCCAATAGAGTCCCTTATGAACATCGATTTTGTTTATAGAATTTTCTAACCTCACATTAATGGTGTACAATGCCACTGTGATTGATACCCTTAAAATGCAATTTTTGTCAACATCCAAAACGTTTGCTGACGTCACATTTCAAATATAGGTTTTCCCGGCCAATTTCAACAAAAATCCATTCATTTTAACTCATGGCTCATTCATTTTCGTTTGAAAACGAATGCTCCGTTGAATCAGCATTCAACAGTCAAAGAGATTAATTCAATTTCACCAGTTTAGCATTCACAGGTCAAGTAAGGTCATTCAATTTCATTAGGCCTCAAGACTCATTCAATTTCGTAGGCGCTTGGGAGTGTTTACAAGATTTTCTTTCATCGACAAGATAATTATTTCATTATAAAGTTTAGGTTTTATTACGTCATTGCTTTGGAATAATACATAATCAGTTATACAGTATCCAAAATCACCGAAAGTAAAATTAGGCCCTAATGTAGAATTTAAAATGCAATACACAAAGTAGACGCGAGCTGCCATCGACAAGGTACATAATTAACACTTTCAAAATGATTGGCGTTTTCTGCAAGTAATTTGTTTTTCTCAAAATAAGAAAGACACACCATGATAGATGTTAAATTTGCATTTTACTTAATATAACTTGTAGAAAAATATGAAGATTGTTGTATTAAGCATTTGCTTTCACTTTGACTTTTTTCAGAAAGAACGTTTTACTAGCACGTTTTTAATCCTTTACTGCACCACTTTTTGATCTTTAAAATAGTTTTACAATTTTTGACGTTTAAATATCAGTTGTAGTGCAGATAAGGGGAAATGGTCGGGGGAATTGTGCGTTTGGTGATACACGCATACAGTCAGGGTGTGTCATGGGGAAGATATTTGATTAGGAGCATCGAAGATTTGTACTTAAAAAAAGGTGTCGGATAACAACCAATTGTTAAAAGTTTCAAAATTTGCCTGTTATTATTACTTTTTTTCAAAGGACAAATGGCCTTATCGCCACATATCTTTCTATTGACATACTCTTACTGTCTGCCAAATTTAATGCGCATAGCATCAAATGTTACAATCCAGCATCAGCAATCACATCTGCCGTATTGTAGCTCTAAACTGGCTATGAAGGAAGAGTGAAATCATACATGTAGCCGTGTGGAAGCAAACCATGAGATGAGACTAAGTGTGAACACAAAAAACATTTTGATGGTATTCGATATGCGCATAATTTTATAGAAAATTTTAAGACAAGGACTCACAAAGAAAATAGTATAGGGCTGGAACGCACTCAAAGTTTTTAAAAAGCTTAAGGTTTTGTCATTTATGAAAATTCTCCCCCTGATAAGATTGGAAACAAAAACGAAAAAAATACCCCACAGATTTGTTAATGGTTTTTAAAATGGTCATGTTGGAAAATTTCCCATAAAATGTTTTTGTTTGAAATGCTAATAGTTTTTGAGAAAAAATTAAATAATTACTTTTAATTTCTGGAGAAAAAAATTGGATGTATGAAAACAGTGAACCCATTATAATGAGGTGTTTTTCCTTACTATTTTCTCGTGACTCCGATCACAGGTTTGTTATTACTAGATAAAGGTCACAACGTAAATCTAATGCCTTCTGTGTTTATTAAGGGTTCCCCGTTGTTGCCGTTTTGGTTTTGTTTTTTCTAGCAGAATTTGTAAAAGCTTATTTGCAAGCTTTGGTTGTATGTCATAAAGATATGAAAGTAATATTTTGTCGGTGTATTAAAAAGAGCAAACTTCATTGTTGCAAACTGCTCACTAACTTTATCAACCAGTCCAAAAAATACTAAAAGAAGAAAATCCCAAGGAAAAATCCTCATTAAGACTGATAGAACATGAAAGAAATGTAAACAATTTGCAACGAAGGGCCATCAACATTAAAAATAGTGTTCTGCTGTGTATACCGCATTTATAGATACTTGTCTGTGATTGGTGGAACACGCGTCACGCGTCAAGTGTCATACTTTATTTTGGATAGAGTTTAGACACTTCAATTTTTAGTATAAGTGTCCTATATTGATAAACATTGGACGCTGGGGATTTATAGCTATCCTTTGCGCGCGTACATTGATTGCATAGATATCGAATATAATACCATAGATATAATACCTAGATCGGACGCGCGTACATACGCACCATTAGTCGTACACAAAAATCCTGGTTCTTCATGGACGCGCTAAAAAGTCACGTGAACAAGGTAACGCGCTGAATATAAAAAAATTCAATAGGCCTAAATGATATTGTAAGGCTATATACTATTTGACAGGTTTGTGGTACATTTTGAAGACCCATTTCATGGAATAAATAACAAAAATCAAGATTCATCAACTCAACATAACCACCTAAAGCGTTGAATAGATGGATTGCAATAGACGTCATTGGCCGCCATCTTTGATGAATTGTGCACGCGTGAAGAGCTATCATTGGCTGAGAGTCGTGCGTAGCGCGTACACGCGTGCACTTTTCCATTGTTTTACATCAAAGATGGCGGTCAATGACGCGTATTGCAATCCATCTATACGGAAACATTTGAAAATCTTATATCACAAGGGGATAGTCATTAATTTTTCACTGAAAGTTGAATAAAGTTTTAGATCATCATAGTAGGACTATATTCAATTTAAAAAAATAACAATTGGAAGTAATTCATGGCACAATACAGAAAAAAACAATTTGTGGTAGATTACCATTGAAATTACCATTTGAAATATTATCATTGGAGATATACATTCTCCATTGTAAAGTACCTCCTGAGTATTAACGGGGTTGGACCTCTCTCATTAATTTGTATTTTGTACACATGAAATCGACCAATTTAAAGCATAAGATTAACAATCTTCCACCTAGACTCTGTTTGACCAATAATAGGCTAGAATGACGTCCTTGCCCAAAGTATTTATGCTAGTGTTATCCTTATTCCAAGCAACTACTGAGTTCCAGAAAGAAAATTGTCTACTCCATTAGCGCGAACGCCGAAATTACTCTTTAAATTAACAAGTGAAAGAAAACGGCAATCATTGTATAAAAGACTACAAAATGACATTGGCACCCTGCGTATACACTGCGTATATCCCAATGCGTATACACTTCTTTACCAACTTGAATATTACCATTGTACAAAATACATGTAAAATGCCCTCCAGAACATCGCCCTTATTGATTGGAGAATGTAACTGTGTGAACGTAGACCATGCATGGTTTGATTTTGTAAACAACAAAGCATTTAAGTAAAATACAGTTGGGAGGGTTAGGAATAGTCCAAATGAGATAAGTAGGCCTATAGTTTAGTAAGGAAAACGATTTACCCCCTTGTCCCTGCACCGCCCGAGTTTGCTGAAACTAGAATCAAGACACAAGCAGTAAATTACTTGAATTGTGGTTCAAATTTTCAAAAGACACCCAAGGCTAATTATTTACTGCCTTTGTGCAGTTTTCGTCTTTTTCGTGGATATTGTCATTGAATAACTAAGTCCCTACGGAACAATTAGTGCCTCTCGTTAATGGCTGCCGGTAATTTTTATCGCGATTATTTTTCATAAGGTTAAAATGGACACAATAGTTTTTGAAGCCTTTTATCTGGCATCATATGCCAGATAAAAGGTTACTGATTAATTGCTAAGCCATTAGTTGTTGACAGTATCATCAAAATGAAAGAAAATTACTTCTTTTTTGTTACAAATGAGCGTGGTTTTGGTGAAAGCTACAAAATGTCATCATCATTAGCATTATTGTTACAAGTCATGTGTGAAGGGGAACAATAAAATTTATTTATATCAACGATTGCCATTGACTTGACTAATGCGTACCACAGACTATAATTTTATGTTGATGTTACTTTGTATTGCAATGCACAAGCTTGTGAGTGTTTCCTCCTGCCGCATCACTTTGGGCGGCTGGGCGGTCCAGTGGCTAAAAGGTTAACTACAGTCACTGCGAATAAGTACACTTTCGTATAAAAATCTGATTACTTAAAGAGAAGTAATCTTATCTAAATTTAAAGCAAAATCATAAAGTTAGTGTTGGTAGAACACCCAATACCAAGTAGGCCTACCTGAAAAGCATGGGTAGCCTACCTACCCAATGAAAAATATTCATAATTGTTTTTAGAAAGTTCGTTTTCAGAACATTCATAAACGAAACAGTGTCGTCGGCTGGAATTCTTTACCGTCAATTCAAATTCCCTTTTTGCCCATGTATTACATAAAATCCTGTTATGATTCTATTATCTACACATTAAAGAATGGCTTAGGCTATCCCCTTGCCACAAACCCTCACAAATTGGAATGCTTCTGAAAGAAAACCCGCCATTGCAAGAACCGAGAAGGCCTAAGTAATATAAAAAAAATTCTGGGGGGATGGACTCAAGTTTAAGAAAAAAAAAATCACGAGAAAAGTATTTTTTAAAAGATTTTTTTTTTTAAATCGATGGAAACGAAAAGAGCAGAAATATCATAAACAGCTAATGTTCCCATATAAAGCGACTACCATGACCCTTTTTCTGTCATGAATAATTTGGTATAGGCCTACAAGCAAATCTTCAGTCGCCCATTAGTACAAGCATATGCAATTTTATGAAGCGAAAATTGACATAACTGTTTTTACTGGACGGGGTTTATCCCCTTTTAATTTTGCAGGAGGATAACAATCCCGTATTTTGGAGTCACTCATGAAAGCTTACCAGAAAATATGTACAATAAATTGAGCGAACGTAAATATTACGACAAATCAGTGATGTTTTTTGTAATTTTCGAAACTAACACCATCAGAACTAGGAGTTTTGCCGGTCTTTTATTATGTTTTTAAAACAAGCTCATTTCCTTCCCTAAAATAACATAAGGCCAATTCAATACGGTGGTAAGGGAGTCACGAACTAAAAGACCGACCATGAAGATATTCAGCAGTACTAATAAAGCACTAGTTTAAACGTAAGTCACTAGTGCGCGTTCAAACTGTAGTGTTAACCTTGTTCACGTGACCGCTAAAAAAGCGCCCTCACTGAGGCCAAAAAGCGCCCTCACTGAGGTCAAAGGAGGCAGATGAACAACAATCTTTGACACAACCTTTTAAATATTTTATTAGTTAATTTCGAAAAGAGCTATCTACAACTGAAGCCACAAAGAGGCAGTTGTTGTGATGAAAAGGATATTATTGATGACACAGACTCCCAATATGAATCATTCGCAGAAATTCACTTGGGAAAAGTACAGGCGTACCCAATTTGTTTAAGTTAATTAATAATCAATTAACGTAAATGAATTTTGTGTTTAATCCATCACAATCAGGCGCCAAACCCCTAATTCATCATGTCAAAAACATTCAAAGACCAGTCTGATACCACCACATCAAACACTCATCCGTTTTGTTTTGGACAGAGGGCAATTATCCAAATTCCCTATTAAAATAAATGTCTTACGACCTGCAGGCCGATTGGTGAAACCCGCCCGCCAGAGAGGGCGTCCTCTGGCTTCGGCCTTCTTCCTCGTGTAAAGTCAGGACTTGTTGAGTGTAAATAAAGCTCCGGAACAAGGGACAGAAAAGCCAGTGAATTGTACATTCTTGTGTCATTTAAAGCTGTGTGCATCGCAACCCCCGGTCGACGCTACACTATGTTTTCGTGACAGCTCGCCTTGTCAGACCGACGTGCTCGCCATATTTTCCCGTTTGAGGAGCTCGCAGTGCTCTTTTGCTTTCAAACATTCAAGCGCCGAGGAGTGAATTGTTGTTATTTGTTGAATGTGCAAGAATTGTCAGCATTTTATCAAAAATAATAATAAATAAATAAAATTACCATGTTTGGCGGCAGCAGCTGCGTGTTGGTGATCGTGTTTGTCATAGCGGCGTGTGAACCCGCTTGCGTCGACGAGTACTGCGGTAGCGAGTGGCGGAGGTGGGGAAACTCCTGTTACCGTCTCACCGACCGGAATGAAATGTACACTGGGGCCAAGGAAAGATGCAAGAGCTTAGGAGGTGAAATCGCAGCTCCTCGTTCAGCCGAAGAAAATGAATGGTTCGTCGAATTGGCAGGGAACTTTTCACACTTGTGGATAGCTTGCCATAAAGACGGGGAACAATGGTTGTGCAATGATCAGAGTCAAAATTTCAGTAACTGGAAGAGAGGTCAACACAATGATGAACAAATCTGCGCGGCTTTGTGTGGAGCACGGTCTAAATACTGCACAACGGGTGAATATGGTGAATGGTTACCTCTAACGTGTAACGCCCCTGCTAATAATTTTTTAGCGGTCTGCATCATTCGCCCGAGCAGTCAGCCGAAGTACTGTTTCCCCATCACTGACAAGAACGGTCAGCTCGTACAGGAGTCCTTGGCCAACCACACCATCAGGGAGCTCACCACACCTACCGTCGTCGGTTGCAGAAGGGCCTGCGTCGACGAACCCCAGTGTCTCTCTTTCAATATCAAGCGTGACGGCCAGAAGCTACTTTGCCAACTGAACAACGCCACCCGCTGTGATAAGCCTGAAGACTTTCTTGAAAACTGTCCAAATTTCTCACTTTATTCTGATGACATTAGGGTTAACACCCTCCCGTAGGAGCCGAGTATGAAATCGTCGATTGGAATGTTTTGTAATTAACAAAGTCAAAGTATACCGTTGGTTTTTGGAACCGCTCGATTGTTTTAATCCTATCTAAATGTTTATAATATACAATACAACTAATATGTGAATATTTCGTTTGAAAAGGTGTAGTGCTTTTAAGATATCGCCAAAAATCTTGAGAAGTTATGTCCACGCAAGAAGAATCATCCGTAACTGGAATACACAATCTGAGAAACGTTTCATGCATGGAAACGTTTCTCAGATTGAAATATTTTTCTAAAACCACGCACCTATGAAAAGGATTTGTTTCTAAAAATGTTAAACATTATCAACGGCTGCAATTCCTTTTTACCAAGTAAGTTTTGATGGTCAGCAATTTTTTTGAGCAATTACCAAAGGTAAAACTCCCTTGTAAAGAGGGGATCAAAATAATGGGAACTCATTTTTTATGATCTGCTCATTTTCCAATAGGCCTAGAGTCCTTACAAAAATTGATTTTGTTTATAGAATTTTCTAACCTCACATTAATGGTGTACAATGCCACTGTGATTGATACCCTTAAAATGCAATTTTTGTCAACATCCAAAACGTTTGCTGACGTCACATTTCAAATATAGGTTTTCTCGGCCAATTTCAACAAAAAACCATTCTATTTAACTCCTGGCTCATTCATTTTCGTTTGAAAACGAATGCTCCGTTGAATCAGCATTCAACAGTCAAAGAGATTAATTCAATTTCACCAGTTTAGCATTCACTGGTCAAGTAAGGTCATTCAATTTCATTAGGCCGCAAGACTCAATTTCGTAAGCGCTTGGGAGTGTTTACAAGATTTTCTTTCATCGAAAAGAAAAAAAATTCATATGGTTAGGCTTTAATACGTCATTGCTTTAGAATAATACATAATCATTTATACAGTATCCAAAATCACCGAAAGTAAAATTAGGCCCTAATGTAAAATTAAAAATGCAATACACAAAGTAGACGCGAGCTGCCATCGACAAGGTACATAATTAACACTTTCAAAATGATTGGCGTTTTCTGCAAGTAATTTGTTTTTCTCAAAATAAGAAAGACACACCATGATAGATGTTAAATTTGCATTTTACTTAATATAACTTGTAGAAAAATATGAAGATTGTTGTATTAAGCATTTGCTTTCACTTTGACTTTCTTCAGAAAGAACGTTTTACTAGCACGTTTTTAATCCTTTACTGCACCACTTTTTGATCTTTAAAAAAAGTTTTACAATTTTTGACGTTTAAATATTAGTTGTAGTGCAGATAAGGGGAAATAGTGGGGAATTGTGCGTTTGGTGATACACGCATACAGTCAGGGTGTGTCATGGGGAAGATATTTGATTAGGAGCATCGAAGATTTGTACTTTAAAAAAAAGGTGTCGGATAACAACCAATTGTTAAAAGTTTCAAAATTTGCCTGTTATTATTACTTTTTTTCAAAGGAAAAAATATACGATGGCCTTATCGCCACATATCTTTCTAATACTCTCTGTATGCCAAATTTAATGCGCATCAAATGTTACAATCCAGCATCAGCAATCACATCTGCCGTATTGTAGCTCTAAACTGGCTAGAAGGAAGAGTGAAATCATACATGTAGCCGTGTGGAAGCAAACCATGAGATGAGACTAAGTGTGAACACAAAAAACATTTTGATGGTATTCGATATGCGCATAATTTTATAGAAAATTTTAAGACAAGGACTCACAAAGAAAATAGTATAGGGCTGGAACGCACTCAAAGTTTTTAAAAAGCTTAAGGTTTTGTCATTTATGAAAATTCTCCCCCTGATAAGATTGGAAACAAAAACGAAAAAAATACCCCACAGATTTGTTAATGGTTTTTAAAATGGTCATGTTGGAAAATTTCCCATAAAATGTTTTTGTTTGAAATGCTAATAGTTTTTGAGAAAAAATTAAATAATTACTTTTAATTTCTGGAGACAAAAATTGGATGTATGAAAACAGTGAACCCATTATAATGAGGTGTTTTTCCTTACTATTTTCTCGTGACTCCGATCACAGGTTTGTTATTACTAGATAAAGGTCACAACGGAAATCTAATACCTTCTGTGTTTATTAAGGGTTCCCCGTTGTTGCCGTTTTGGTTTTGTTTTTTCTAGCAGAATTTGTAAAAGCTTATTTGCAAGCTTTGGTTGTATGTCATAAAGATATGAAAGTAATATTTTGTCGGTGTATTAAAAAGAGCAAACTTCATTGTTGCAAACTGCTCACTAACTTTATCAACCAGTCCAAAAAATACTAAAAGAAGAAAATCCCAAGGAAAAAACCTCATTAAGACTGATAGAACATGAAAGAAATATAAACAATTAGCAACGAAGGGCCATCAACATTAAAAATAGTGTTCTGCTGTGTATACCGCATTTATAGATACTTGTCTGTGATTGGTGGAACACGCGTCACGCGTCAAGTGTCATACTTTATTTTGGATAGAGTTTAGACACTTCAATTTTTAGTATAAGTGTCCTATATTGATAAACATTGGACGCTTGGTATTTATAGCTATCCTTTGCGCGCGTACATTGATTGCATAGATATCGAATATAATACCATAGATATAATACCTAGATCGGACGCGCGTACATACGCACCATTAGTCGTACACACAAATCCTGGGGTCGATTTCACAAAGCACTAAGATTCATCTTAAGATGAGATGTCAGTATTACCATAGTGATTTGTATTGTGACATCACTCTTTGCTAAGCAACTACGATGGATTTGCACTTAAGATCAATCTTAACTCTTTGTGAAATCGGCCCCTGGTTCTTCATGGACGCGCTAAAAAGTCACGTGAACAAGGTAACGCGCTGAATATAAAAAAATTCAATAGGCCTAAATGATATTGTAAGGCTATATACTATTTGACAGGTTTGTGGTACATTTTGAAGACCCATTTCATGGAATAAATAACAAAAAGCAAGATTCATCAACTCAACATAACCACCTAAAGCGTTGAATAGATGGATTGCAATAGACGTCATTGGCCGCCATCTTTGATGAATTGTGCACGCGTGAAGAGCTATCATTGGCTGAGAGTCGTGCGTAGCGCGTACACGCAAGGGCGTCGATGGGGGGGGGGGGGGGGGGGGGGGGACAGCATATCAGATGTCCCCCCCACTTTTTGATTGACTGTTCATTAGAAATATACAACAAAATATGAAAAAATATACACCATTTTCTAGATTTAATATTTCATTACAATTTTTGTTCAAATAAAAGAATAGCGAACAAACGGTGAAATGTTTTCTTCATTTTCATCTTTTGTTCTGATGGACCACGCGCAGAATGGTATTTTTGGCCTATTTCCGTTTCTATAATACAGACAATAGACGACAAGTTTCGTCCAAGACATGAACGCCAAAATCCCGCTAACATATATACCTTGTTAGCATTCAAGTTATGCGTCATTTGTGTATGCTATAATGTACGGTACACGATCCCTCCACAAAGGAAGTCTGTCTGTGTGTGCGCCCATGTGCAAATGTGTTTTCAAATTGATTTTGGGTTGAACAAAGAAAAATTGACTAGAGCGGGATTTGAACCAACGACCTCCGGTTTAACGTGCCGGCGCTCTACCAACTGAGCTATCTAGCCCTATGTTGGCGGTCTCCCTATTTTGTCAATATCTTTGTTCAAATTGTTACAATCGCACAACGCAAAAAATGTAGTAAAATCCATTATTAATATGAGCAGTTTGGGTCATGACAAGATTTGTCGAAGAAGCAGTATTTTGTTTTTTCGAAGAACTTCAAGCTGACACACGATAAACGCCGGACTCCCGAAGCATGTTTGTATTTGGTAGAATCTCGGTTTTACATAAGGGAAAGCCAGGCCCAAACACCATTTCGGTTGATGTTATTGTTAAATATCACCCCCTGTAACTTGCCTCCTGGTCAAACAAAAATAGGGAACAAGTGTAACACAGAATTAAATGTAAAAGTAATGGGGGGTGCAAATAATGTAATATGTATTTTGTCAAGACTTGCTCGCCCGTCCCCCCTACTTTTCAGTAGCGATCGACGCCCTTGCGTACACGCGTGCACTTTTCCATTGTTATACATCAAAGATGGCGGTCAATGACGCGTATTGCAATCCATCTATACGGAAACATTTGAAAATCTTATATCACAAGGGGATAGTCATTATTTTTTCACTGAAAGTTGAATAAAGTTTTAGATCATCATAGTAGGACTATATTCAATTTTCAAAAAATAACAATTGGAAGTAATTCATGGCACAATACAGAAAAAAACAATTTGTGGTAGATTACCATTGAAATTACCATTTGAAATGTTATCATTGGAGATATACATTCTCTATTGTAAAGTACCTCCTGAGTATTAACGGGGTTGGACCTCTCTCATTAATTTGTATTTTGTACACATGAAATCGACCAATTTAAAGCATAAGATTAACAATCTTCCACCTAGACTCTGTTTGACCAATAATAGGCTAGAATGACGTCCTTGCCCAAAGTATTTATGCTAGTGTTATCCTTATTCCAAGCAACTACTGAGTTCCAGAAAGAAAATTGTCTACTCCATTAGCGCGAACGCCGAAATTACTCTTTAAATTAACAAGTGAAAGAAAACGGCAATCATTGTATAAAAGACTACAAAATGACATTGGCACCCTGCGTATACACTGCGTATATCCCAATGCGTATACACTTCTTTACCAACTTGAATATTACCATTGTACAAAATACATGTAAAATGCCCTCCAGAACATCGCCCTTATTGATTGGAGAATGTAACTGTGTGAACGTAGACCATGCATGGTTTGATTTTGTAAACAACAAAGCATTTAAGTAAAATACAGTTTGGAGGGTTAGGAATAGTCCAAATGAGATAAGTAGGCCTATAGTTTAGTAAGGAAAACGATTTACCCCCTTGTCCCTGCACCGCCCGAGTTTGCTGAAACTAGAATCAAGACACAAGCAGTAAATTACTTGAATTGTGGTTCAAATTTTCAAAAGACACCCAAGGCTAATTATTTACTGCCTTTGTGCAGTTTTCGTCTTTTTCGTGGATATTGTCATTGAATAACTAAGTCCCTACGGAACAATTAGTGCCTCTCGTTAACGGCTGCCGGTAATTTTTATCGCGATTATTTTTCATAAGGTTAAAATGGACACAATAGTTTTTGAAGCCTTTTATCTGGCATCATATGCCAGATAAAAGGTTACTGATTAATTGCTAAGCCATTAGTTGTTGACAGTATCATCAAAATGAAAGAAAATTACTCCTTTTTGGTTACAAATGAGCGTGGTTTTGGTGAAAGCTACAAAATGTCATCATCATTAGCATTACAATTGTTACAAGTCATGTGTGAAGGGGAAAATGAAAATTTATTTATATCAACGATTGCCATTGACTTGACTAATGCGTACCACAGACTATAATTTTATGTTGATGTTACTTTTTATTGCAATGCACAAGCTTGTGAGTGTTTCCTCCTGCCGCATCACTTTGGGCGGCTGGGCGGTCCAGTGGCTAAAAGGTTAACTACAGTCACTGCGAATAAGTACACTTTCGTATAAAAATCTGATTACTTAAAGAGAAGTAATCTTATCTAAATTTAAAGCAAAATCATAAAGTTAGGGTTGGTAGAACACCCAATACCAAGTAGGCCTACCTGAAAAGCATGGGTAGCCTACCTACCCAATGAAGAATATTCATAATTGTTTTTAGAAAGTTCGTTTTCAGAACATTCATAAACGAAACAGTGTCGTCGGCTGGAATTATTTACCGTCAATTCAAATTCCCTTTTTGCCCATGTATTACATAAAATCATGTTATGATTCTATTATATACACATTAAAGAATGGCTTAGGCTATCCCCTTTCCACAAACCCTCACAAATTGGAATGCTTCTGAAAGAAAACCCGCCATTGCAAGAACCGAGAAGGCCTAAGTAATATAATTTTTTTATGGGGGGATGGACTCAAGTTTAAGAAAAAAAAAATCACGAGAAAAGTATTTTTTAAAAGAGTATTTTTTTTTTAATCGATGGAAACGAAAAGAACAGAAATATCATTCACAGCTAATGTTCCCATATAAAGCGACTACCATGACCCTTTTTCTGTCATGAATAATGTGGTATACAGCAATCCTTCACCGATCTTGAACTCTTGGTGGCAGCAGATATGCCTCCATTACTGCGGTGTACCTGGGTGGTACTGCGCTGCCTAGCGACTGGTATAAGGTTTGGGCTACACGGCGATCATTTGATCAGTCGCGGGTTATTGGACTTTCACTTTGCAAATCGCTTAAACCCGTCGCTAGGCAGCGCAGTACCACCCAGGTACCACCGCAATAATGGCGGTATCTGCTGCCACCAAGAGTTCAAGATCGGTGAAGGATTGCTGTATAGGCCTACAAGCAAATCTTCAGTCGCCCATTAGTACAAGCATATGCAATTTTATGAAGCGAAAATTGACATAACTGTTTTTACTGAACGGGGTTTATCCCCTTTTAATTTTGCAGGAGGATAACAATCCCGTATTTTGGAGTCACTCATGAAAGCTTACCAGAAAATATGTACAATAAATTGAGCGAACGTAAATATTACGACAAATCAGTGATGTTTTTTGTAATTTTCGAAACTAACACCATCAGAACTAGGAGTTTTGCCGGTCTTTTATTATGTTTTTAAAACAAGCTCATTTCCTTCCCTAAAATAACAAAAGGCCAATTCAATACGGTGGTAAGGGAGTCACGAACTAAAAGACCGACCATGAAGATGTTCAGCAGTACTAATAAAGCACTAGTTTAAACGTAAGTCACTAGTGCGCGTTCAAACTGTTAACCTTGTTCACGTGACCAAAGGCCGCACTCATGCCAGAACCTGCGTATGATTGAGTGCCGTCTGATATAGACCCCTTGCATATGACATCACACGCTAAAAAAGCGCCCTCACTGAGGCCAAAAAGCGCCCTCACTGAGGTCAAAGGAGGCAGATGATTGGACGATAGGTGTTCTTTGTGCGTAAAATAGTGTGCGTGACCTCAGGGTCCATTTAGCGTTCCGCGTTATGCAAGGGGTCTTAGAGCGCGCGTAAGCATGCGCGCCAACACACGCATGGTTACGAACGTGGCCGTGGATTGGGCGCTTTAGGTTATAAAAAGCGTTTGTTATTATGAATGGTTGGAAAGATGTTTTAAAAGTAGAATATAATGGTCAACACAAATGTGCCTCAAAATGGTGTGGTTTTCCTTTCACTTCGTGAACTAACACGGTCCGCCATTTTGTAGCCAAACTTTTGACTCCACAATACTGTGACAGTTTTTTATTTTTTATTTTTTTCAAAACGTTAAGACACCGTAGGCCTATTCAGTTGAAACTTTCACTGGTGACTTTTTGTCTTGATTAATGTGCCTATAAATTAGCATTAAGATACATTGACAAAACAACAATCTTTAAACCAGTCCAATAAATACTAAAAGAAGTAAATCCCAAGGAAAAATCCTCGAAAAGACTGATAGAACAAGAAAGAAATGTAAACAAGTTGCAACGAAGGGCCACCAACATTAAAAATAGTGTTCTGCTTTGTACCGCATTTACAAATGATTGGTGGAACACGCGTTAAGTGTCATACTTTATTTTGCCATGTATAGAGTTTAGACACTTCAATTTTTAGTATAGGTGTCCTATATTGATAAACATTGGACGCTTGGGATTTATACTTGCGCGCGTTCTAATAGATTTTACATTGAGTGCCGTCTGCAATATTAGAGCGCGCGTAGCATGCGCGCCAACACACGCATGGTTACGAACGTTGCCGTGGATTGGAGGCTTTAGGTTATAAAAAGCGTTTGTTATGAAACGAATTGTAGAATATAATGGTCAACACAAATGTGCCTCAAAATGGTGTGGTTTTCCTTTCACTTCGTGAACTAACACGGTCCGCCATTTTGTAGCCAAACTTTTGACTCCACTCCTTGTTTTTCCCCCAACACGTTTAGACACCGTAGGCCTATTCAGCTGAAACTTTCACAGGTGACTTTTTGTCTTGATTAATGTGCCTATAATTTAGCATTAAGATACATTGACAAAAAAACAATCTTTGACAAAACCTTTAAATATTTAAAGTTAATTTCGAAAAGAGCTATCTACAACTGAAGCCACAAAGAGCCGGTTGTTGTGATGAAAAGGGCATTATTGATGACACGGACTCCCACAATACAAACATTCGCAAAAATTCACTTGGGAATAGAACAGGCGTACAAAATGTTTCAAGTAAATTAATAATCAATTAACGTAAATGAATTTTGTGTTTCATCCATCACAATCAGGCGCCAAACCCCTAATTAAACTGTTCGTCCCGTTTGAGGAGCTCGCAGTGCTCATTTTGCTTTCAAACATTCGAACGCCAAGGAGTGAATTTTTGTTAGTTGTTGAATGCGCAAGAATTGTCAGCATTTTATCAAAACAAAATATACATCTATATAAAAAAAAGGGCCATGTTCGGTGGCATTAGTTGCGTGTTGGTGATCGTGTTTGTCATAACGGCGTTTGAACCCGCTTGTGGTTGGGAAAATTCCTGCCCGTCCATCGACGAGTACTGCGGTAGCGAGTGGCGGAGGTGGGGAAACTCCTGTTACCGTCTCACCGACCGGAATGAAATGTACACTGGGGCCAAGGAAAGATGCAAGAGCTTAGGAGGTGAAATCGCAGCTCCTCGTTCAGCCGAAGAAAATGAATGGTTCGTCGAATTGGCAGGGAACTTTTTACACTTGTGGATAGCTTGCCATAAAGACGGGGAACAATGGTCGTGCAACGATCAGAGTCAACATTTCAGTAACTGGAAAAGAGGTCAACACAATAATAATCAAATCTGCGTGTCATTGTGTGGAGCACTGTCTGAATACTGCACAACGGTGGCTGAACATGGTAAATGGTTACCTGTAACGTGTAACGCCACTGCTAATAATTTTTTAGCGGTCTGCATCATTCGCCCGAGCAGTCAGCCGAAGTACTGTTTCCCCACCGACAAGAACGGTCAGCTCGTACATGAGTCCTTGGTCGGCCACACCATCAGGGAGCTCACCACGCCTACCGTCGTCGGTTGCGGAAGGGCCTGCGTCGACGAACCCCAGTGTCTCTCCTTCAATATCAAGCGTGACGGCCAGAAGCTACTTTGCCAACTGAACAACGCCACCCGCTGTGATAAGCCTGAAGACTTTCTTGAAAACTGTCAAAATTTCTCACTTTATTCTGATGACATTAGGGTTGAACATTCGCCAACCATTAACACCCTCCCGTAGGAGCCGAGTATGAAATCGTCGACTAGAATGTTTTGTAATTAACAAAGGCAAAGTATACCTTTGGTTTTTGGAACCGCTCGATTGTTTTAATCCTATCTAAATGTTTATAATATACAATACAACTAATATGTGAATATTTCGTTTGAAAAGGTGTTAGTGCTTTTAAGATATCGCCAAAAATCTTGGGAAGTTATGTCCACGCAAGAAGAATCATCCGTAACTGGAATACACAATCTGAGAAACGTTTCATGCAGAAACGTTTCTCAGATTGAAATATTTTTGAATCCCTCTTTCTCTAAAACCACGCACCTATGAAAAGAATTTGTTTCTCAAGATGTTATACATTATCAACAGCTGCAGTGCTTTTTACCAAGTAAGTTTTTATGGTCAGCAATTTTTTGAGCAATTACCAAAGGTAAAACTCCCTTATAAAGAGGGGATCCAAATAATGGGAACTCAGTTTTTATGATCTACTCATTGTCCAATAGAGTCCTTACAAAAATTGATTTTGTTTATAGAATTTTCTAACCTCACATTAATGGTGTACAATGCCACTGTGATTGATACCCTTAAAATGCAATTTTTGTCAACATCCAAAACGTTTGCTGACGTCACATTTCAAATATAGGTTTTCTCGGCCAATTTCAACAAAAAACCATTCTATTTAACTCCTGGCTCATTCATTTTCGTTTGAAAACGAATGCTCCGTTGAATCAGCATTCAACAGTCAAACAGATTAATTCAATTTCACCAGTTTAGCATTCACTGGTCAAGTAAAGGTCATTCAATTTCATTAGGCCTCAAGACTCATTCAATTTCGTAGGCGCTTGGGAGTGTTTACAAGATTTTCTTTCATCGAAAAGATAATTAT
Source organism: Leptasterias polaris (assembly GCA_037783415.1). NCBI lineage: Eukaryota > Metazoa > Echinodermata > Asteroidea > Forcipulatida > Asteriidae > Leptasterias > Leptasterias polaris. The sequence goes on along the minus strand of JAZGTN010000015.1, from coordinate 2,624,763 downwards.
TTCATTATAAAGTTTAGGTTTTATTACGTCATTGCTTTGGAATAATACATAATCAGTTATACAGTATCCAAAATCACCGAAAGTAAAATTAGGCCCTAATGTAGAATTAAAAATGCAATACACAAAGTAGACGCGAGCTGCCATCGACAAGGTACATAATTAACACTTTCAAAATGATTGGCGTTTTCTGCAAGTAAATTTGTTCTCTCAAAATAAGAAAGACACACCATGATAGATGTTAAATTTGCATTTTACTTAATATAACTTGTAGAAAAATATGAAGATTATTGTATTAAGCATATTTGCTTTCACTTTGACGTTTTTTCAGAAAGAACGTTTTTGTAACCCGTTTTAAATCCACTTTTTGCAACACTTTTTGATCTTGTTTTACAATTGTTGACGTTTAAATATCAGTTGTATAGTGCAGATAAGGGGAAATGGTGGGGGGATTGTGCGTTTGGTTAAACAACTTTACAAGCATGGAATTTGGCACACAGCAGGCTATAAACTTTGGTTGTATGTCATAAAGATATGAAAGTAATATTTTGTCGGTGTATTAAAAAGAGCAAACTTCATTGTTGCAAACTGCTCACTAACTCTAACAACCAGTCCAATAAATACCAAAAGAAGAAAATCCTAGGGAAAAATATTTTTAAAGACTGATCGAAGAAAGAAATTTACAAAATTTGCAACGGAGGGCCATCAACATTAAAAAGTACCAACAATCCAAGTTCGTCAACCAGCGGCAAATAATTATAACGGTAATTTTTTACTAGTGTTGAATTTTTTGGAAACAAATCATGGAAGGTATTTCAGTTCATGAATCTTACGAGAAAATAATGAATTTGGTCACAACATTTGTTAACACGATTGAATGTTTTGCTAACATTCGGCCGTCCATGCCAACCGGCGCACTTTATTTATCAACAATGGAAAGGTCTTTTGGCGGCTACCGGCGGCTACCGGCTGGATCTCCGCGCCATCATGCGATATGTGACGTCATAAGCAACATCCTTAGCATAGCCGTAGCGATAGCCGCCAGCTCGAATACGGCATGGTTCTAACAGTTGACGGTTTTAAAACTTCTTTTTTTTTCTCTGATATTTTTTAACAAGGGGAGTGCACTTTCACAAAATAATCGTATAATGCGTACAATGATCGTTGGTCACCTTCCTCCAAAATACCTAGACTTCGATGCATCTATTTTTTTAGCCTTATCATAGTCAAGTCAGTCTGTGGTTTGACCTGGACAAAATTGCAACAGATAGGCCTATCATTTCTGTTGAAATGTTTGTCCAGTTCAAACCATTATTTTGCTTAAGATTGACAAGAGTACGTATTACTTTTCTTCATAGACCCCATTGGCCGCCATCACTGTTGAAACGTGCACACGTGAAGAGCTATCACTGGCTGGGAGTCGTGCGCTGCGCGTGCACGCGTGTACGCGTGTACGTTTCCATTGTTTGTCAGCAAAGATGGCGGCCAATGCAAGGGGCCAAGAGAAATTGTAAGGGATTGGCATAACACGTCATTTGACCTTAAGGCATGAAACAAGTTTGAGATGAAACCTTCGTATTTTCGGATGTGTTGCGGCATAAATGAACGGGTTGATGCATGAGTTGAGATAAAACACATTGACCAAATAGAAGTGGACTCGGTTACTGTGTCCACATTCCGGACACAGCTGGGCGACCACCGTGATGAAAATGACGTACGGGAGAGAGAAAGCAAGGAAGGCGGTGACCAGCGTCGTCATGATGATAGCTGGCCGGATGTATCGATCCCGGCGTTTGGTCTCGCTGGTTCCCCCCGCCGTGTTGGGGGAAGATTGTTGGGCGTTCCCCGCAGACGACGTCATCGACATGTGCAGCTCCTCGCGATGATCTCTGCCGTCCGGTGGACTGCCGACCGAACCCGTCGGCTGTGTACCGTTCGCTGGCGTCCCAAAGCTACGCAAACGCCGTCTGAGAAGAACAAGGAATCGTGCGCTCAAACCAACAACACAAATTACTGGGCAGATCACGACGAGCAATAAAATCAAGATGATTACAATATTGTCTCTCGGTGGGGAGCGGCATTCATAGAGGAAGTCATACCCTGTCGAAAAATCCACCACCTCCCAAATGATGATCTCGATGAGACCAACGCCAACAGATACGGCCCAGACCGCAGCGATGGTCCGGTGGACGTTGGGCCGGGACTGAAGCGTCAAGTACCGCGGGTACTCTCGAGAGATAAGAAGATAGCGGTCCAAAGCAATCACGGTGATTGATCCCATACCGGCTATGATACCAATATTGGATGTGAAGGAATCCAACTGGCAACCGATTTCACCAAATCGCCAGGAACTGTGAAAAAGGTTATAAAAAGGCAGCTATTATTGTTAAGGAAGGGATGCGCACCCTCCATTAGATACGATACGGAGGGAGGGCACGCGAGTGCAGTAACTGGGTGAGAGATTTCCATGAACAGCCGTAGGCCTGCTTTGATCATGACGGCAGTGCCCCTTATTAAAATGATGTGTGAAACTGCTTTTGTGTGGACAAAAAATGACTATTAATGGTACACACATGTATACACACATTTAGGGAGGAGTATTGTCTCTGAAGAGAGCCCGTTGTGGCCCGGTGCAGTATACTCTGCTGGTCTTCAGGAGAAGCAGAGAAGATCATACTTTTGGAAACGTCGAGATCACAGCTCCTTTTAGAGCAAACACTCCTCCCTAAAGAGATTTACACATGATTGTGACCGCAAGTTAAAAATACAGTAATATAGGTTCGACAAGACAGTTTTTACTGTGTCAATTTTAAAGGCAGTGGGCCCAAACCTTTTTAAGCAGCTGGAATCACAGCTTCGGTTTGGTGCACGAGGAGATTGACTAGCATGCAAACTATAAGTTTCATAAAACCATGGCCCAATTCCATAAAGCCTGTAACCACAAAAACTTGCTGAGCACATTGCTTAGCAGAAACAGGGTACACTACTAGTCAAAATTCCATAAAGTTTGCATCGTTGCAACTGGTGCCCCGCTCATTTTTCGCTTAGCAAGGAAATTTGCCAAGCAATATTTTCTGCTCTATGAAATTGGGCCCATGTTTACAGGTCAAATAGAGGTCAAATAAATACCTGCAAATGAGTTCTCCAACCCCAACCGGTATTATGAACCCAATCAGCAAATCTGCGCAGGACAGACTCAACATGAAGAGATTCGATGGTTTCTTCCGGAGGGACTCGTCGGTTACGAAAGCCGCGATGGTAAGCAAGTTCCCAGCGATTGTTACCACGCTCAGCAGCGACAACAGCGAGGCGAGAGTGACCGAACCGGCATCGGGTGCGGTGCAGGGGGTGCCACGGACCAAACTCCCGTTTATATCCATGTTTCTTTATAGTAGACCTAACACTGAATTTTAAAACTATATCTCTTCCTAGGATGTTCTGTCAGCCGGGAGTTCTCTAAAAGATAATAAAACAAAGGGTACGTATTTATGTAATTTTTTGGTTATCTGACAAAACTATAAAAACCATCGCCGAAACTGTAGGGCAGCATTTTAGTAGACCAGGGGGTGCACTATTGTTTTCTAGGGGCACTTCTGGCCAATTAAAACTGTAGTTTCCATTTGCGTTTTCTCTTTAACAAACCCTCTTTCAGCGCTCCATGCCAGCCATGGGATATAATATCTGACGTGAGTGGGCGTGTAAGTATGGGAATAAAAATGAAATTATCACACACTATACAAGCTGCAGGGCCTATTACCGGCGGCGCTGGTCATTTCGAATCTCAAAAGTCAATAATTTCATATGGGGGGGGGGGGGGGCATCAATCGAGGGGGGGGGGGGGGGGCACAGCACGTCAATGTCACCCACGGCACGCCGGTCAATTAATAGCAAATTTGTATTAACTCGTTCCGTATAGCTCTTTTCCCCCCACATCACAGTTGACATGACTTGAATTTATTGACCCCACTTCTGTTCCATGTGCTCATTTTAGTAAACAATTCCCCAAAATGTAATTATTTTTCTTCTGTCGTTTTCGTGATGGAGCTGACAAAAATAAACGATTTATAAATGCATCAAATCAGCATAAGCACTCGATTCCAGGTACCCCCACACACACACTGTCACAGGTACCCTCCCAAAAGCCCCCAAAACAAAATTAAAATTCGACGTGAATAATTCGACATAACAATACTGAAGTTTTTAGCAAGAGGCAATTATTGTTTTTATGAAGTGATTACTATTGAACTTGAAATAGCATGTTAAAACAAGATAGGCCCTATACACATTACAACAAATAAAACAAAGTTACATTCTGCTATAAACAATACTTTTTGGAATTATGTCCACGGGCTTGTGGAAAACACATTTATTTCACGACAGTATTCATACTGTTGTACTTCCCTGGACAATTCCAAGTAAAGACGTTTTAAATTGTCCAAAGTTTTAAACTAAAAACAACAAGAATACCGGCAACAAATCAGAAATTGTACGAAAGAAAGCCTAGTGTATACCTTTTGTGCCATGATTCTTTAAAATTACTAGCTGCAAGTGTCTCTTGCAAAACTGAATAAATCATAACAATTTCAGCAGCTTCGATTGGGCCGGTGTAGGTCTACGGAATGCAGGAAGCCTAGAGGAAGAGGTTGTGACACAGATCGAGTGACTTTAGATTTTAACAAGAGTTGATTGAACATTGATCGAAGCATAATTAATTATACCAATTTTAACATCACAACTTCCTTACCTGTTATCGTCCTCTGTGGTCGGTTCTAAACCGGTCGCAAACTTGAGTGTAGTTACTTCCGCCAAGGTTGTCATTGTGAACTACACAAAGCAGCAGTGTGCTATTTTAAAGGTATTATACAGGATTGGCAGAGCTGACAAAATAATCACAGACAGTGTTCATGTTTTGTGTAATCAACCACATACATGAAATAACAAACCTGTGAAATTTGAGCTCAATTGGTCATCGAGGTCACGAGAAAATAGCGAAAAGAGACCTTATGTGTTTTCTGTTTTTCAAACATCGAGTTTTTTATCGCGCGCGATAAAAACTATTGTTTTACTCATTTCTCAGAAACGATAGCATTTTAGGCAGAAATATTTTAAGGAACCCTTTCTACCATTACTTACTTTAAATCGTGTAAGTTATGTGTGAATCTGTGAACATTTGTGTTTTTCGATCTTACCAATAGTGTACAGGGCCTTTAAAGGATCAAGTTCACTCACCAACATGTTCGGATAGTGTGGCTATTTCAGTGCAGTCACTTCATGCAAGGTTACATTATTGCAAATCATAGTAACTGTAACCCAAATAAGAATGATGTCATTCTATTATGTCTCCAGCTTGATAAACTCAATTGTAAACAGTCATACTAGACTAATGCACATTCAAACCTTGTATGAACAAATTAAGCCCTGTCCACAGCTAAATAAAAGACGAGCCAATACAGTGACTTCCTTTGACGAATTGGGAATCCATACATGGGCGTAGTGAATAAGTCTACACTGACGTCATTCACAAAGTGCCTGGCCTATAAAAATAGCTCCCAGAAAGTTCATTTCCGTATGGTACCCATAATAGTCGTAAACAGCACATGTAAAGCACCTAATTACTGTTCATTTCCGATAATGGAAAAGCAGAAGAGATTAGTGGTTCATGCAAGGTGTTTGTTCCATTTAACCTTCGACGTCACGCTCCACTGGATTTATTGTGTTGCGGAAAAGAATTAAGGTCAACAAAATGATGCGGTTTTTTCAACCAAAACGGAAAATTCCTGCGACTCATGATTACTGAATGCGTGTGATGGAGTTGTAATTTTTTATTTTAAATAACCACAATTTCAATTGCATTTTGAAAAATAATAGGCCTAAGTACATAAATAAAACCAGGCAAAATATAAATAATAAATACGGCATACCTATCATTTAAAAAAATAAAATTATGATCTATTCATTGTTATATTAATTTATTATTTATATATAGGTTTATTATGTAGGCCTATTGGTTGGTTGAATGGATTGATTGATTTATTGATTTATCTATCTAGGCCTATTTATTTAGTTATTTATGTATTTATTAGTTGGTTGATTGATTGATTGATTGATCGGTTGCATGTAGTTATTTAGTATAGTTAGTTAGTTAGTTAGTTAGTTAGTTAGTTAGTTAGGTTGTTAGTTAGTGAGATAATAGTTATTTAGTTAGATACTTATTTAGTTATTTGGTTTTGGGTGTTATTGTTAATGTTCAACCTTTTGTTTTCTTTTTTATCCGGTATAAAACTTAAAAGAGACTAGGTATGAGGCAGGTGTCTCTACTTGAGGATGTAAAGTGAATTAATGAGTGTTGGAAATGTAAAAATGAAGTAACATGGATTAAAGCCTTTCCTGATACAGAAAGTTCATAGTTACACTTTTGGTTAGCAATTAGTGCTACACTTCTTTCACGTCATAGGGCCGAGCGGCGAAAGTTCAGTTTTAGCTCTCCCTGAAAATAAATTGGACAAGCGCCCTCACTTGACATGATGTGGGTTTTTTGTTGCAGGCATTTTGGTCTGATAACCCCGAACCCAAATTGATATTGCACAGCGAGTACCAAACTCACGTGTTAAACTGCAAATCGTGCAATCGATGTTGAGTGGTGAGGAGTCGAAGTCACAGCGTGCTGTCATCCATTTGACGTTGTTGACGGTGTAGCAAGTCAAGTGGCTATAATTTCAGTCCCTACTTTCATTTTTCCGTAATAGTGTCAACAATTTGCTTAGCTCAAGACGTGTAGAGTTAGTAGCCGTAGTCTGAGAGGTGTAGGTATTTTTGTATTTTTACTTGTAAACTTCTTATCTTCTAAGTTTTAAGTTTTACTGTGACTGTGAGCTGTGACTGTGAGGGTCAAACTGTCGTCAAGTCACAAACCCTCCCTTCCATTCCAAAGGGTCATGAGGTCGAGCACCATGTGCTTGGGAGGAAAAATCTCCTTATCCGACTGCCACTTTTTCACTGAACATTGTTAATACCATAAGTAGCTTATTTGTGTAAATGAAGTATTATTTTATTTCATAAAAAATGCAGGAAAAATTGGCTGTCTGATGGTCTGATAGTGATATGCTGATATGGAAAGTTTACTCATAACTCAGTCAAAAACAATTGCAATACATGAATTATTATAATCGATATAAATTCGATTTTTATATAAAAAACTAAAAATTATTTAATTTACAATTTCACATGCACATGTAATACTAAATAAGGGCAGCAAAAAACCACTATTTTATTATTATAATTATGCGCCATTATGCATTTTGTATAAAAAAGGGGCTGCAGATTTATTTATTTTGAACACACGCATTGCTGGTTGCTGCCTGTGATTCGGCACTAGAACTTCACGCACGAGCATGGCGAGCGCGTCTGAAACTGGTGCGTGGAAGTTTGTGCGATGAGTTGTAGTTTGCAAATCATGTTTCGAACGGCCGTGAAGTTGCACCATATCGTACCAATACGCTGGAATTTAAGGTTTAAAAAAGGTGGGGGGGGGGGGGGTGGCCTGGCGTCCTTGGTCACAAGTGATGAGCAAGCATGAAGAGGTTGGTTTGATTGATCTTAAAACACAATGGGTTATGCTGATTAGACCTTCAGGGCACGGGTCACTGAGCAGCACTGTGTGAAAGCACAAATCAAAGACACATCATGCTACAGGTTGGTTTGACCATTGACCTTCGAACATTGACCTTCGAACACAATTGGTCAATGATAGATTGCTCTTCAATTTGTTTACAAACTTTGAACATCATACTTTATGGCAGGCCCACGAGTGTCCCACAAAAACTGACCGAACAAAAGTATAACTTTTGAAAGTAAATAAATGAAAAAATGTCCGAAATGCAATGCTTGTACATGGGTGAAACAGCAGTAAGAGCATTATACACACTACACTAGCTTCAGAAAAATTGACCTTGTAATAAATTATTTTTGAAAAACTATATGAAACCAAGTTTTTATGCCATAGTTTTTAATTTTGTTATTGTAAAATGTACAAGCACCGGGGTACTGCATAGGATTATTTGTCAAAAGTTAGTGTATGCATTTTTAGCAGCGAAAACACCCATACTTTTCTGTTTCCCGAGTCCTGTAAAAAAAAAAAAACCACCCACCTACATTACCACCTACATAAACAATCAAATCAAACGTTTCATTTCACGTTGAGTTCAGTGAGCATTTGTGTTATAAATGGCACTCTCCTCGATCTGACAATAACTGAGTATAACTCAGGAGTCACCCGACCTAAAGGTTGTGGGTCGGAAAGTCAAGAGGTGATTCCAATCAGGAGGTACTTCTAAAACAGCCAATGAGACCCTGAAACAGGGCAGTTCAAGAGCTTTTTTGCAAACCATCCGAAAGGGATCGCCTCGAGATGACCAACCAGGAGGCCCGTCTCTGAAACCAACCAACCATGCATCTTGCATCACTGCAGTTTGGGTGACCGTTTACCGCATCTGGAACCCTTGCAGAAGTTAGGGCGACTGCACCGAAGACAGCAGCAAAGTTGCCAAACCGAAAACCAAAATGGCACGATCCTGAGCCAAGATGGCGCAATTCCAATCTGAGATGGTGGGCTTCAAATCGAAAAATAATAACTAGTACTGGGTTAATAGCACTTTATCACACCAGTGGAGGCATATCATACATGTAGCGCTCAGTATTTGTTTCCTGCACGGGAGCTACGTTTTGAAGTATGAGACCTATTCCTTAGCACCATGTAAAGGTGCTGTGGTGCAATATTGCAGCCCATCAGACCAGGAACACCGGGGCAAACCCTTCACTTTACGATTTACAAGCGCACTGATTTTTTAACGTGCATTACACAACACACAAGACCTATGGCTTTACGTCCCATCTGAAGGACGTAGCAATAATGGTCTAAAGTGTAATGCTTAAGGACACAAGTGTCATGACCAGGACTTGAACCCACACTCTGCTGATCGGAAACACCAGAGCGTGAGTCCAGTGTTCTTTTCCTCTTGGGGGGGGGTTCCTTTTTTTTTTTTTTTTTTTTTAAACACTAATGCTCCTAGCTGAATGCCATTTTAGTTTTGTTAGGCATGTGTGTGTGCGAGAATTCTTGCAATGTGATGAAATGTCTGCTTGCATTCAATTGTTTGAAGGTAAAAATTTTTTTTTTTTTTAATATCAATTCCCCAAAAGGTAAATAAAGTCCAACATGCATAAAAGAACAATACCCATCTAATAGCCTTATTTTAGAAAGTGGTTTCTGGTTACAAACCATTTCAAAATCTAGGAAATGTTTCACAGTTTTCTTTTATTCTGATAAGTTTGATGCATGTGTAAAAAACAAAGAAAGTCTCTGTTTGAATGAAGATTGTTTTCATTTGAACAAAGATTTGCTTCCAATTTGTTTTCTCACTGATGTCCCTTTAAAAGCTCTGTAATACACAGTTTATTTTTAGACAGTGCTTTTTCTTTTGCAGGTGACACTTCACAAATCTTGAGTAGTTCACTTGATAAGGCTTTTGTTGCAAGCCAACGGCAACGCACACTGCTGGCGCTGATGTACTCTTTGATAAAAAATGGCTTCCAACAAGTCCGTTTCTGGATCTAAGCCTACATGGCCAGGAAAGGAATCTCACCTTAGCGAGGGAAGTGAAAGGTAAACAAAACTGATTTAAAAAAAATATATAAAAAAATATTTCTAAAAATCAGATATTTATCACTCTGTCCCGGCGCCTGAACCACAGGTGCTGGGATGGGTTGGCGTATACGCATGCTCATTGGACCACTTCCCCTATGACCTATTAAATCCCCGGTCACCTCTTCCTGTCGACCCCAAATCATTAAAAAAAAAAATTACCCAGCCAGTTTCCCTTGTGGTTTATAACTTGATATTAACATACGTGTTTGAACTCTCATATCAGTTGTAAACGTCCATGCACAACATGGATGCTGTAGTTATGTGTATCTGCATCCATAATGTGTGCATAGACTTGCAACGCCTCTCTACTTTAATAATTAACCTGCATCATAGCTTTGTGTGTATGAGTTGCGACTGGTGCAGTGCACAGGTTAGCATTACAATTGGTTCCGTCATGCATCACTTAATCCTTGATGAGATGTTCTGCAAGCTCATCAGCCCGTCCAAGCGACCTTGGATGAGACTGGTAGGGACCAAGCGAAGTAGAAATTATGCTATTAAGATAAAACAGGGGCCAGTTTCATAGTGCTGACTATAGCAGAAAAAATACATAAGCGTATTTCACAGGTTAGCAAGAAAATAAGCTGGCCAGCTTGCGCGTTCACCATGGATTTGCATTGTTACGTCATTCATTTTCATGCAGTAAGCACCGGAAGCTTAGCCTGCCTTTAGTGTGTTTACGGTTAATAATAATAATATAATATCAAGCATTTATAAAGCGCCATCTATCTAGCTAGGCTATTCCGAGGCGCATATTATTACCCCTGGTCACTGGGCCATTTTTATTCCAATCCTGAAACCATCTCAGCTCCCTGGGGAGTATATACAGCCTGTGCTGCAATATATGCGCTACTAGGCTAAATCCATCACAAGAACCATCTCTGCCCTCACAGGTACCCATTTTACCCCTGGGTGGAGAGAAGCAATTATAGTTAAGTGTCTTGCTCAGGGACACAAGTGTCACGACCGGGACTCGAACCCACACTCTGCTGAACAGAAACACCAGAGCTTGAGTTCGGTGTTCTTATCCACTCGGCCACGACACGCCACGTTAGCAGCGCTATGAAATGGAAACTCGCGCAGTAAGCACAAAATCAGCCGCTAAGCAGTTCTCTGAAATTGGGCCCAGGCCCGTGCTATATATGGGGTAATTGCGAAAGATGTAATCCTCGATCCCCAAGGACTGTCAGGAGGATTGAGGGTTACAATTATGGCAACAAGGGGGATGGAACAATCACTACCTAGGGGGATGGAACAATCACTACCTAGGGGGATGGAACAATCACTACCTAGGGGGATGGAACAATCACTACCTAGGGGGATGGAACAATCACTACCTAGGGGGGTGGAACAATCACTACCTAGGGGGGTGGAACAATCACTACCTAGGGGGGTGGAACAATCACTACCTAGGGGGGTGGAACAATCACTACCTAGGGGGGTGGAACAATCACTACCTAGGGGGGTGGAACAATCACTACCTAGGGGGGTGGAACAATCACTACCTAGGGGGGTGGAACAATCACTACCTAGGGGGGTGGAACAATCACTACCTAGGGGGGTGGAACAATCACTACCTAGGGGGGTGGAACAATCACTACCTAGGGGGGTGGAACAATCACTACCTAGGGGGGTGGAACAATCACTACCTAGGGGGATGGAACAATCACTACCTAGGGGGATGGAACAATCACTACCTAGGGGGATGGAACAATCACTACCTAGGGGGATGGAACAATCACTACCTAGATACTTGACTACATGTTTATAATAATTATATAATGTACTCCATTTTTTCTTTTAACATAAACAAAAAAAAAGTTTTGTCTGAGATTGAACATGTATTCAAGGTGGTGTCATGGATTGGTTGTTATCAGCGTAGTGCTGATTTGTAGGTTAAATTATTAAGAAAGTTACAATAAAAGTAATATGTGAAAGTTTGAGCTGAATACAGTGTCTACTTAATGAGAAAATAGCAAAAAGTTTGCCCGGTATTTTCACAAGAATGTCGACTCCAACCACGTTTAGGGAGGTGACAGTGGGTACCAACCCTACATGTATCTCTGGCCGCAGCTAACACAAACGGACACCAACCCTCAGAATACTGAGAAACGATTTATGCATGAATCGTTTCTCAGATTCAAATGTTGGGCTAAAAACTATCCAAACCATATTACCTGGGAAGGGAATAGTTTCTTAAAATAGTTTAAACAATCAACAGCTACAGTGCTTCTCACTAAGGAAGTTTTTATGGTCATTAATTTTTGAGTATTTACCAATCTATAACCTTACCTTTAATGTGAAGAATTGTTTGCCATGCAAGTGCCTCCATGAAGAAAAAAAGTTACAATCAAAATGTTCATACATTTTTCAGTGAAGTGAGGTTTTCAGTGCACTCCACTGCGTCAAAGGAACAACAGGCACAAATGGAGCCCTCTAGAGTTCAAGGACTGAAGAAGTCAGCTGTGTCTCCCGGCAGAGGGTGAGTTCTCTTCGGGTCTTCAAATTAAGAATCCTGATCCCTGATTCCTTGGTAACTTTCTCCTCTACCAAAAAATCTCATCACATGGACTTGTCTGGTTTTGATTTTGATTAATGGAAACTGACTGGGTAAATTTTAATATAATTTTGGTTTGAACAAAGACAAGTTGACGAGCTGGATTTGAACCTGTGACCTCCGGATTAACTTGCCGGCACTCTATACCAACTGAGCTCCCTAATGGTGGCGGTCTCCCTACTTTGTCAATATCTTTGTTCGGGGTTGCCGGTCAGAGGCCATTTAACATGTAACTGCCGTAAAGTCAAGGATCACACCCAAGTACTGCTATACGGCAGTTACAGGTTAAATGGCTTCTGACTGGCACCCCCAAACAAAGACATTGAATTTGTCCAACCTCGCGTTCAAACGGTGTAAAATGCCACTGTTTTTTATATCCTTCAAGTGCAATTTTTGTCAAAAAGCTATGGCTGACATATATAAATATATTTTTTAATCAAATCTTGGATTGCGCCCTGAATTTATTTTTCACAGAGCGACGAAGGAAGTCAAACTGGATGAATGGGACCCCATGGAAGACGATTACAATGATAATTCGTTCAACAACTACAACAGAGGACCTGGTAATGGACTGCTTGGAAAGTAAGTTCAAATTGAAATATAATTTCTCAAACAAGGACCCCAACTCCTTGAAAGATTGATTATTCTAGGATTCGTCACGAATTCATTCTTTTTCAAGGAATTGTTCTCAAAAACCTCGGACTTTCTTGAAAGAACATACAAATTTAAATTTCTGTAAATTCTCTTCAAAGGAAATGCACAACATTGGTAAGATTAAAAAATAAATGTTAACAGATTTGCACACAACTTACATAGTATAAAGATAGGTCATGGTGGAAAAATTTCACTGAAATATGTTTTTCTTGAAATGCTGTAGTTTTTGAGAAATTAGTAAAGTAATGAGTAAGATCTCGGGAGTCCAAAACCCATATTTTGAAAACAATAAATACACATTACTATTATTATGTTTTCACTTTTCCACCTGACTCTGATGACTGATTGGGCTGAAAGTTTCACAGATACGTTATTTTATGTCTATGTTGAGTCACACAAAGTTCAGATACTGGACTTTGACAATTACCGATGTTGTGTCCGCATGCTTCAAAATTGAAACTCTCTCAGAATTCAGGGTGGTTTAAGGATTTTTACATCTCAATTCGCTATTTTCGGTTTCTTCTGTAGTACTCAACACCAAGGAGGCAACAGAGATACAAAATACAAGCTGTTTGTTGGAAACATTCCATCTGAGATGACGGAGGTAAACGATTTTATCTTTTAAGAAATCCACCATTTACATTGTTCTTCTCTGGATTTTGGAAGTTTCACCTGAGCATGCTGAATTGAAACAGGGTCCTCAGAATGTGTTTTACTTTGGTGTTTGTCGTTTGTTTTAAATAGCCCTACTGTGCAATCTGGGGCCTTCTGAATGTTTTCTTATGACCTTTGTGAATTTGATCTGAAGTCCCCCCGATAAAAAAAAAAAAAATAAAAAAATTGTCCGTTATCGGCCTGGTATGTGCATGGGGAGAACACCGATTTGAGCATAGGGCTCTGAGTGGGTTTTCTGTAAAAGCTGACAAATGGAAATATTTTTTCCCCGGTTTATTGACCTCATGCAACATTGTCACACCATTTTTTCTGTTGGTATTCTGTTCTAGTCTACCATTCTGTATACTCGCATTCTGTATACTCAGATTCAGTATACTTTCATTCCATTGTTTATCCACATCATTCTGTATACTTTCATTCTGTACACTCACATTCTGTAAACTCACATTCTTCTGTATACATACATCATTCTGTATACTTTCATTCTGTACACTCACATTCTGTAAACTCACATTCTTCTGTATACATACTCACATCATTCTGTATACTATCATTCTGTATAATCACATTTTTCTGTATGCATGTACTTACATTCTCTGATACTCACATGCATTGGATGCTTTAGTGTGTCTGTTTGTGTTCTCTACACTCTTTGTCCTTATCAGCCTTTTGTCTCTTCTTTCAGGACGGGCTCTTCAACCTCTTCAGCCAGATTTGTGACATCAAATTTGCTAAAGTCATCCCCAGGAAAGACACAAGTGGCTATGGGTAAGATTGGGGAGGAGTAAGAGGGAAGGAGATTGGAAACAAACAGCTCCGGGCAATCGGTTTTGTCAACCTAGGTCATATCACCAAACATTGTTTGCTTTTTGGTGTACATGTACTTTCTTTCAAAACCTCAGTGGATGTTATTGACTGGTCAGACAGTAGGAGGGTTGACTGTGTACTGATTAGATGCATCCACCACATATCATATTGCAGGCTGGCACAGTTTAAATATCATTCAAATCCACAGTGGATGATATTGAGTAGTCGGACAGTAGGAGGGTTGACTACTGTGTTGATGCATTCACCATGTGTTATCATACTGCAGGCTGGCATAGTTTATTATTCAAAACTACAGTGGATGAGATTGGGTGGTCGGATAGTAAGAGGGTTGACTACTCTGTTGGTGCATTCACCATGAGATTGAGTGGTCAGACTGGCTTGTTGAGATGAGATGGCTAGGGTCAAATAGAAAGGAATAGAGAAAGAGGGTCTTTATATGAACCCATTTCACTACCTACTGTATGGAATGGGGAAAGATGATGTATTTCTTTTATCAGTCCTGAAGATGTACCTTTTTACTATTTTAGATTCAGCAAACAGTTTGATGAACAATTCTTTCTTTTGGTTACAGCTTTGTCGAGGTCCCGTCGGTCAAGGACGGCGAGGAAGCCATAAGACGATTAGACGGCCACAAAAACCGAGGTTTTAGTTTGAGGGTAAATATATCTGAGGTTTATTTATGGTGTGGCCATCTTGATTTTTCTCTGATCCGAATCATTGTTGCTAAATCGAGGCTGAAAGAAAAAAAAATAGCCCGGTTCCATTTTGTTGTTGTGGATGTTGGCATTCATTACTGTTAATGGATACTGGGAACATGACCAAGATGATTGAGTCACTCATAAAAGCCCTCCTACTATCAACGTGTTTCTTGAGACAACAACCCATACCTCACTATGCCACAACAGTGATATTTTGAGGCACACACATGGTGATGGAGAGAGTAGAGCCATTGCCCGAGGTGCTTCAATGAGAGTGGTAAACTGGGGAAGCTGTCAGCTGTGCTCAATTGCAATGGAATTTGGGGCCACTGCTGGATAAGACAAGGTTCTCAACCTTGGTCAATTTCTACAGTGGCAATCTGTAGGACTGATTGATCACACATACAAATATACAATGGCAGGAAAGTGTGGCATGGGTTAATTCAACATTGTGTGCATAGCATATGGGAGATTGTGAGGCATCTTTAAGTAAGCACCTATAGGAGGTATTTAGCTCTGTGCCTTTTGATGTATGACCAATGAGAGCAGTGATTGCATAATCAGTTGTGCGAAGTGATCAACCCAGGTAAACAATTTTCAAAACATGGCTACCATTTTGTTTACTGACATTCTGAAACGGGCTGCAGTAACAAAATAAAAAAAAATTAGTTCGTAAACATCCTTCTTGTTTGCATTATGAAGGTTTCGTTTGCTAGAGAGAAATCTAAAAGTGACGCCCCAGGACCCAGGCAGCTCTATCCACCCAGCCAAGAAGCAAATCAGTCCAAAGCCAAACTAACCAACGGGACGATGCCTATGGCCGGTGGTGAAAACTCAAGCAGTGCAGAGGCCGACGGGTACGCAAGCAGTGGAAGTAATGGGAAAAGGTAATGCCTTAATGTCTAACTACCACTTATCGTTGGCACGTTTTTGTGTGCAAATCTACAGAAGTAGCTGTTTAGAATTTAAATCTAAATAATTGGGGTCAAATCATCCAGCAATCGGACCTAGTGTTTTTAATAGAACATTTTCAAAGTCTACAAAAATTAACAGGAATTAAACAAAATATTGAATACAGGTTGTGAAGCCTTCACGAAATTAAAGTATTGTTTTTTTAAAGCGCCATCTTAAAAATATACCACAATGCATCTTGAGAAACCAAGTACAGGGATGCGTTTTTCGCGGTCGTAACCAATAACTGTTTCGGTTGACTTTGCCATTGGTTATTTACTGGTCAGTGACCGAAAGAATTATTGGTTATACAGCCGCCAAAACGCACCCCAGGTAAAAAATAATTCAAGCTGCCTAGATGGACGCCATGTTGTAGATTACATGTAACTAAGCCAGGTTTATAGTTCGGTATGGTAGTGCTTCAAAATTAGTGGCCATGATGTTTGCAGGTGTTGCCTGGAGCTGGTTTTTACCCAGAATTCTTTGCACGCTGATCATGCGCATTTGGACATGCATATAGCAGGGATGAGATTCTTTCGCCTTTTGGCGGAATTCCGACTTTCAGACTTTGAAAAACCGTCTTTTCTTTTCAGTTCCGACAATTTAAAATCTCCGACTTTGTGCAAATTGACTTTTGAAACTTTCACTTTCCAACATTTTAGTATGAAGTTTTGAAGATTTTGAAATGAAATAAACGTTTTTTGATTATGATTACCATTGCTTTGTGGACGTCTTTCTCAAATGTTGTAATAATAATGCCTTGCGTACGTCATGTACGTGCACACTGTCTCTCTCTATGCACGCGGCACGGCCACGTGCACGGCCGGCCGTTGGTAGCTTGGCTAGACTCCAACTCAATACACGTTCACGAGCCAAGTAAAACATAGCTGCACTGTTTCGCGCAGGCCTATGGATTCTGGACTTTACACAGCCTTGGATTAAGAGTACAACATAGACAACTTTTGCCGATGGAGGGCCTTGCGTGCGATCGATGCGGGGCAAAGTTTATTGGGTTTTCCCAATGTGTGTCGTCGAGCACCTATCATTGAATCAAGAAGATGTCAGTGAAAAAGAAGCTATACTGAACCAATCCTCACGAATCTAAAAAAGGGTTTAGTTTGTGTGAAAACGTGAGAATGAGAATGGGAATGACCCTAGGAAGCCTCTCAAAATGTGGGCATGTTCTATACACAACGGAACATTCCCGTGGGCACACACCCGTAATCCATTAGACTGCCGGAACGTTCTGCTAGACCGTATCATTGTGCCAAAGTATGGGAACAATCTGTGAATATGCGCATTAGTATTTTGACGTTCAAATAAAACGTTGCAACAAAACGGTTCATGTTGGAGTAGTTATCTGATCCAATCAGAACGTTCCTACCATTCTGACTTTGAGATGCTTCCTTCTCTTCCAAGTACCATTGATGTGTTTTTCACTTTAATATCTTCTCACAGGAAAACTCCGGAGCTTAGAAAAGTGGAAAATCGTTATGGTAACGTGGCCAAAGTGGTCTCTCCAAAAGTGGAACCATTCATCAAGAGTCCGACAAGCTCAGCCCCCGCCAGCGTGACACCCTCAAGTAAACTGGACAACCCTCTCAGTAAGAGTTCGACAAGCTCGGTCCCTGCCAACAAGACACCTTCAAGCAAACTGGACAACCCAGTCATCAAGAGTCCTCTTCAGTCTCTACTTCAGAAGATGAAATACCCCGTTAAAAACAGTCCAGCATCCCCAAAGGAGATGTCCCGAAATGATTCGACCGCCAAGATTAGCATACCAGAGGGTCAGAAGGTCACAAGGTCTGAGGCTCGAGGTACAGGGGAGGTCAAGTCAGTAGGTGTAGCTAGCAAAGAGATACAGTTTGAGGGTTCTCCGGAGCGGAAGTCTGAAAGCGAAGTGCTGATTGCGAAGCTCGAGGCAGGTGGAGTGCACCTCAAAGGGAAGGTTTCTGAGGAGGGAGAGGTGCCCCCGAGTCCAAAGGTGAAGACAGAAGCCGTAAGAAGCTCCCTAGCAGCTACTCAACAACCTCTTCTGGCTCTACCCTTCAAGGGTAACTCCCTCCCTCATAGAGCTTCTGATCAGTCTGAAGTGTCTTCAATCCCTCATTCCAAACATCAAGAAGTGGGGCACTCACACGCCAACAGGGGGATTTTAGGACCAGTTCCAAGAGATGCTGCTTTTCCTCAAGGGCAGTTGTCACAACCGCACGGTCCAAGTGGCCAGGGTTATCACTCCAACTGTGCCAACTGCAGTCAATGCGAGACCGACGGTCATGAGCCTTCTCACTATCATCAGCCCCATCATCCGTGGAACGGCCCGTACAGATATCCCAACCCCCATGCCCAATACACCCAGCCACCCGAGGGCTACCCGATGTATCCTTACCATCATTCCGTGCCCTTAAGGTACCCCCATCAGTACGGTCCAGATCATTACGGGTACGCCCCACAATATAGTTCAGGGCCCCCCTCTGGCCACAGCCATTCCTATTCATATTCGCATGTTCGCTATGGGGCACCCCGAAGAGGTATGCATCGAGGAAGCTTTCATCGTGGAGAAGCAAGATTTCACAGAGAATATTACCAAAGCGGATTTAAAGTCGCACCACATAAATCGAGACAAGATGTGCCCCACTCGTACCCGACGAAGCCTCCGTCAAAGTGGGAAGAGACAGAGAATGGGTCTACCGGTGCAACCCACGAAGCCGTCCATGATTCAACCATCAAGAGCAGGACAGCTGAGCCAGTCGCTATTCTAAATCCATCAGGTAGACCTTCTGAGAATCACACTGGAAAGGCAACAGCCTCGGCATCTCGAAGATCTTCACAGAGAAGCACAGAGTCGGAATCGGATTCTTCTGCTCCCAAGCTCTGCATGAACTGCAAGATTAAACCAGGTGAACAGATAGGTAAACAGTTTTTGAAACAGTTTTTTTCTCAGTTAAAATCATTTCACCTAGGTAAATGAAAGGTAAACAAAGTTATACCAATAGGTAAAGAAATGGATAATCAAATAAGTCTAAACTTTAACAACTTGACGTGGAATAATGTCTTTTTTCCCATATAACTTTTCAAAACTGCAACCTGTATAGTTTATCTACCATTCTAAACCACAGTGGATGATATTAAATGGTCAGACAGTAGGAGGGTTGAATGTATACTGTGTAGATGCATTTATCACATTGCAGGCTGGTATAGTTTATCTATCATTCAAAACCGCAGTGGATGATATTGAATGGTCAGACAGTAGGAGGGTTGACTGTGAACTGTGTAGATGCATTCATCATATGATGTCATATTGCACGCTAGCATAGTTAATATATCATTCAAAACCACAGTGGATGATATTGAATGGTCAGACAGTAGGAGGGTTGACTGTGAACTGTGTAGATGATTTAATCATATGATGTCATATTGCAGGCTGGCATAGTTTCTGTCATTCAAAACCACAGCGGATGATATTGAATGGTCAGATGGTAGGAGGGTTGACTGAGTGCATTCACCAGCTGATATCATATTGTAGGCTAGCATTATTTATATAACATTCCATAAACCACTGGAGAGGATATGGAATGGTCAGATAGCAGGAGGGTTGATTGAGAAGTGTTTAGATGCATTCATCACTTGTTGCAGGCTGGCATAGTTTATCTATTCTTAGTTGGGAGAGTTTCCTAGTTGGGAGAGTGTCAGACTTGTTCACCTTTTTCTTGCTTTTGCACCATTGGAAGAAATCCACAGAGGAACTTTATTATTGGAGCAGGCGCCATGAGCACTTTTGTGTATAATGGCCCTATAGAAGAGGTCATTATAAGTAGTAAATTAATAAATAAAGAAAATTACTGAATGACCTTCATGACCTTAAACAAACCTTTGACCTTTTCTATTCAAGGGGATCATTGTTGTAGTCGCTGTAAAGGTTCATACTGCTCAAAGGAATGCCAGCGAGAGCATTGGCCTACCCATAAGAACAGTTGCCGTCCAGCCTCCACACCTGATAGGTAAGTATGAAGAAGCTTCTTAAAAGTCTGAAGGTTCTAAATGGATCGGTTAAGTATTCCGGGAATGTATATGGACTAGTTCGTCAGGATGTATATGGACTGGTCCGTCAGGATGTATATGGACTGGTCCGTCAGGATGTATATGGACTAGTCCGTCAGGATGTATATGGACTGGTCCGTCAGGATGTATATGGACTGGTCCGTCAGGATGTATATGGACTGGTCCGTCAGGATGTATATGGACTGGTCCGTCAGGATGTATATGGACTGGTCCGTCAGGATGTATATGGACTGGTCCGTCAGGATGTATATGGACTGGTCCGTCAGGATATATATGGACTGGTCCGTCAGGATGTATATGGACTGGTCCGTCAGGATGTATATGGACTGGTCCGTCAGGATGTATATGGACTGGTCCGTCGGGATGTATATGGACTGGTCCGTCGGGATGTATATGGACTGGTCCGTCGGGATGTATATGGACTGGTCTGTCAGGATGTATATGGACTGGTCCGTCGGGATGTATATGGACTGGTCCGTCGGGATGTATATGGACTGGTCCGTCAGGATGTATATGGACTGGTCCGTCGGGATGTATATGGACTGGTCCATCGGACAGCTGGAATGTTCCATCGGAATGTTTAAAATGCTGACGTGCATATTCCCTCGTATAGGTCCAGCAGATTGTTCAAGTGGTCCACTGATTGCTTTAAATCCATCCATGCTTTTGAGGTGACAGTGGGTACCAACCATGTATCTGTTTGCAGCATTCGCGAACGGACACCAACGCTCAGAATTCTGAGAAACAATTCATGCATGAATCGTTTCTCAGATTCAAATGCTTTTGGATGAAAAATCATCCAACCATAATTACTTCGAAGGGAATCCTTTCTCAAAGTAGTTTATACAATAAACAGCTGCAGTGCTACTCACCAAGTAAGTTTTTATGAATATAATTTGGTTTTTATTTTATTTAGTTTCTATGGTCATTGATTTTGGAGTAGTTACCAATCTGTGACGCTACCTTTAAGCACAGGTTCATTCATGCAACAAAAATGAATGGCTTGACATTTGGACCCTAGCAGAGTCTTTCTGGGAGGCTTGATGACATCACAACACACATAAACAGGTATACTTGTGTAACAGAAGCAGTCAAGTGGAAATACATGAATAGAGAGAGAAAGACAGGCAGAAAAAGCACAGGGTTAACAATAAATAAGGAGACAAAAGGGGTGGGTGGGTTGGAGGGAAAGGTCTTGTTTGACAACTTCCTGTCAAACATGGAGCAATAAACAAGTCAAACCACCCCATTCCCTCCCAACCCCTCCCTTTTGTCTCCTTAATTCATTGTTAACCCTGTGCTTTTTCTGCCTGTCTCTCTCTCACTATTCATGTATTTCCACTTGACTGCTTCTGCCACACCAGTATACCTGTTATGTGTTGTCTTGTCATTAAGCCTTCGAGAAAGACTCTGCTAGGGTCAAAGCACCAGGCCATTAACTATTTTTGGCATTTATACCATAGGACCTTTTGGATGGTAAGCAGTTTGCAACAGCTATTTCAATTTTTTGAATAGTTTCATTCAGTTTCGAACAGTATACTCTGCTCGTCTTCTCTAATGATGAGTAGAGTATACTGTTCGAAACGTCGAGACCACACCGGCTCTTTTCAGAGCCAACACTCCCACAAAAGAGATTTAATACATGGTTGTACCAGCAAGTTTACAATTCATTTATTAGTTACTTCTTTGTTTGTGTTGTGTTTAGATCACCCAAGACGTTGTCACCAAACGAGCCCAAGACGATGTCTTCCCCTAAGACAGCGTCTTCTCCGAAGACGACATCTTCTGCTAAGACGGCAACCACAACCCTCCTTCATGGCGGTGGGGAAGGGCAGTTTATGGCACGGAATCTCCCGTTTGAGACACCAGATGACCCTCGGATGGAGGTACTTGAAGAATCTATCATTTTACAAAACCCTTTTTATTGGCAACTTTAAAGAAGGGCTCAAAGACTAAATTCAGTTTTGGGATGCATTATTTTTTCCAATCGATAGAGTCCTCTTGAAAGTTGGGGGAAAAATTACAAGTCGTGTAAAAATGCCATTTTATTTGATACTCGTTCAGAGCGAAATGTGAAACATGACGTCTTCGGACATCAGATACAAATGGGTCTGTACATTCCAAAGATGATTAAATATCATCAAAGTTCAGGAAAGAACTACAAATTATCTGCACAAAGAAATGTACAGACCATGTATTTGAAATGTGACGTCAAACATTTTTAGATTTTAATAAAAATTGCACTTGAAAGGTATCAAACACGTTGGCATTTTAGACCGTCTTAACCAAAGGTAGAGACTTTTTCACAAAGACTCTATCTAATTGAAAATAGTTGGTTCACAAAGCTGAATTTGATCTTGGAGCCCCTCGTAAAAAAAAACAATTTTAGACTGAATTGAACGTCGACTCTTATTTTATCAAAGACCAAAGGCATGGTGAAGTGCGATCAAGCAAGCCCAATATGACCACAAGTGTGCCCAACCCTTCGACTTTGTGGATCAAGCAACGTTAAACCTTGCAGTAGTAGTTAGATATACTGTAACTCACCGTACATCTACATCTATCCGACACACTCCAGCCTTTTTGTCAATTCTTGCAAGAGGTTTGATGGTTTACTGAATGGGGAAGTTAAAGTCTCCATCTGAGACAATTTTCCTTTCTTTAACCCCAAACTTATTTTATTCATACCTGAAAAGTAAGGTACTTTGTTGCAGTCTGTGGTACCTCCCTCTCACTTTTGGTGTACTCTCCGAGCCCAATTGGCCCTTGCCGCAAAATATCACAGGAGACTGTGGAGAGACTAAGTCCTCAGTACACAAACCAGCTGTACAAAGAGAAGAAACCCATGCGCCCAATACTAGCCTAGAAGGTATGGTACTTTGTGGCAGTCTGTGGTACCAGTGTCAGCTGTACAAACAGAAGAAACCCATGCACCCAATACTAGCCTGGAAGGTATGGTACTTTGTGGCAGTCTGTGGCATGTGTGTTTAGGAGGGAAAATAAAGAAAGCTTACAAATTTTCTTACGCAGGTTTTTGTAACAGAAGTGGACAGCCCCAGTTCAGTTTGGGTGCAGGTTTACAAGGAACGGACTGTGGAAGGCTTCGGGAAGCTCACCCAAGCTCTGAATGATACATACCAAGGGACAACTAACTCTGGAGAATTCAGCTGCACACCAAAGGTGAATGATCAAAATGTTTATGATTGTATATTTTTTTAATTATATATTTGTTAAAATCTTTTTTAATGAGAGATCGTCTAACATCACAATGCCAGACGGCCACTTCAAGGTTAGGGCTACACTTAACTGATTTGGGCTGTCGACCCAAATCAACTGTCACCAGGGGCACGTTGCCACCTACTCCTGGGGCTGAAACAGGGTTACCCCCTTCACAGTCCGTAAGGATGTAGGCATGGGTATCATCCACTAGGAGCCCGGCTGGTAGAACAGAATGCACTACCTTCCCAACTTTTTGCTAAGCAATCACGGTGAAGTGCCTTGCCCAGGGGCACAAGTGTCATGACAAGTGTGATTTTCCCCACTCACATGTGGACTCTACTGGAAAATGATTTCGCAAAAATTAGTTAGTGGCCTGACGTTTCGACCCTAGCAGAATCTTTCTCAACGGGAAAATGAGTTCATAACAAAAAAGAATTTGACATTTCCCTTCATCTTTAATTCATAATTATCGTTATTTACATGTAGGTGGGAGGTGTGTGTGCTGTCCAGTACTCACAAGACGTATTCTATCGAGGAGAAGTTCTCTCCATCAAAGACGACAAAGCGTACACCGTACTCCTGATAGACTTTGGAATTACAGATACCACAACGAGGCAGGACTTGCGTAAACTTAAAGACGACTTGCTGAGACTACCCAAGCAGGTACGCCAATTTGCATGTCACTCCTGAAGGCGGAGTATAGGAACAGGAATAATTAGGGGGAGGGGACTGTCATAACAGTCATAACCAATCCGCCGGAGATTTATTTTTCTGTCTGGAGTACTGTGAAAGTAGAGAGAACTAGATTGGGGGTTCCCCCAAAACACTGTTGCTTATTTTTGTGGTTGCAATCTTTTAAAACTCTTTTGAAAAGTCTGTTTTAAAACAAATTTGGTTCACTCTATCTACCAAACAAATCTGTTAACAAATTTCAAAAATCCCAAGTTCCCTTTTGAGACCTTGCCAAAAATATCATGACCCTGAGTTGATTCTTTGACTAAAAAACAAATTCCATCAATGACCTTCCCTTTAAGAGTTACCTCAGCACAGTGGTTTAAAACCCCATTATACCCAGACATCAACAAATTTCAGTACAATAACTGGTTCAAGTTTTGGTCTCATTTTCGATACGCTCGAGACTTGGGCAGACTATCACAAATTTTTGTCATATACTTTATTTGCTGATTCATTTAATCATTTTAATTCTTTTTGTTGTTTTCAGGCTTTGAATTGCTTCTTAAGTGGCATCCAATCACCCCAGGGCACCTGGTCTGAGGAAGCAACTCAAAAGCTTCAATCCCTGGTCAAGTGTCAGAAGTGTACTGTTGAGTTCAAAGGTCAAGGGGCTGAAGGTCGAGAGATTGAGCTGTACGACCCAAGTGAAAGTTGTAAGTGAATCTGAAGGAATTTTCTGGCCTTGAAGTTGGTCATTTCATTTAATTTCATTTATTCTGGTTGTGAATTCAAGAACTCTTTAGAAAAGTGAACTTAATCACTGTACTAGCCAAGAACCCAATGGAGAGAAGACAAGGAAGGAAGTTTCACTTTTAGATGTGGGAGGAAAATCCCAGAGAATTCTACCTGGGAAAACCCACCCAATCAGGCAGGGACTGAAAACCCAATCCACATGGTGCCTCCCGATGGGATTTGAACCGTGGTCCCAGAGGTGGAAGGCGAGGAAAGATACCACTAGGCTAATCCAACCGGCCTTGGTTGGGTCTGAGTGACTGACTTGAGCACTATATAAGAAGTTACTATAATTATTATTAATGAACTCTTACTTTAAAAGTTCCATCCGTAGATCCAGGCAAAATGTAAATTTTCATCTGTCTTAAAAAAGATGCTCTTAATCAATTTTGATCTTGTCGTTAAACCAACAGCACTATCAGTGTCCTCCATTCTTGTCTCCGCCGGTCTGGCCAAATCTACGAGGATCTCTACGCCATCTCCAGCCGTCTCACAGCCACCGAGTGCTACCACCGCTTCCCTACCTAACCTGGGCTCGATAGTCGACGATCTAGCCATGGCCAGGCCGATTGAAGTGTGCGTCAGCCACGTGGATAGCCCAGGCTGTTTTTACGCCAACGTGGTGGAACGTGGCGCCGATCTGGTAGAAATGGGGCAAAACATCAATGATTTTTATTCGGAGACGCAAGCTCAGGCTGGATTCAGGTAAATTTAAGGAAAGGATTTATGCCCTGCTGGGGGGAGCATGGTGGATTGGGTGTTTGGAGGGTGTTGGGTTTGGGCTTACAAGGGGATGTGAGAAGTTTGAGTGTAATTCTTTTTTTTTTTTTGCGTTTAAAGATTTTTTTTTTTTCAATAATGAAGAAGAATAAAGGAACGTCTCAAAAGTTGGACCAGTACGAATGTTCTAATTGGATCAAGTATTCCGGAGGGTGTACATGGACCGGTCTGTTGGACTACCTGAACATTTAAATACTGATGCGCGTATTTGCTCTTGTAAATACTGCTCAACTTCCTCTGTGGGCTGCTAAAGACTGCAACCTGCTTGTTTAAAATGCTCAGAATTCTTCCTTTTCAGATGTCAATACTAACTTTTTGAAATGTGTTACTTTATTTTTGAGTGTGTGAATGTAACTTCATTTGACAAACAAACTGGTTGTGATCGTTACCAGTATTACATCAGAAAGATACATTTATGACAATACATGTTTAAAATCTTGACTACTAAAACTTTCTGGGGGCAAGTAAAATGCACAGTTTACATGCCCGGTGGGCTACTTTAAAACAAAACTTAACCACAAGGTTTGCCCAGGTTTGATGACCCCATACAAAACTTTTTTACATTTATGCTAGTCAGAAGAGGCAAGAACTTGAACCTTAACGTTGAGTTATTGCATTTATATCACAGTCCCAAGCAAGGAGAACTCTGTGCTGCTAGATTCAGTCAGGACAACTGTTGGTATCGGGCGCTCGTCAAAAAAACTCCCCACTCTGGAGAGAAAGATCTGGACGTGACCTTCATTGACTACGGGAATAGTGACATCGTTAGTCTCGATGAATGCCGCCCTCTGGAAGAGAGGTTCGCCAGTCTGCCAAAACAAGCCATCCAATGCAAACTGGCCGGGGTGAAACCACAGGGAGGGACTGACTGGCAGGATGACATGACCGTGGCTTTCAAAGAATGGCTGTCGACAGCTCCAACTGTGAACATAACCATCGGAGATAAGCAGGACGACCACCTTGAGGTTGAAGTATTCTCAGCTGGAGCAGAAGAGCCGGACTGTTCCTTTAATACGATACTCCAGGCGACCGGCTTCGCTGACGACGATAAGAAAGACATTGTGACCAATCAGGCTGCTGCACAGGCATCAGGTGACTCTGTCTCAACCAATCAGATCGCTACAACGGACCAGCGGTCTACAGGCGGAGTAACAAAACAGCTGTTGGGGGCTGCCATACCCGAAACCAAGTTTGATGGTTTCATAACGTCCGTTAAAAGCCCACTGGACTTTTATCTGCAAGTGTTCAGCAGAGAAAACATGGAGGCGTTTGAGGCGCTCACAAACCTTCTGAATACGAGGTACTCTCTTCAAGACCTTGCCCCTTTCACTGCAAGAGTTGGCGACTTCTGCGCAGTGAAGAGCACCGATGATGCATGGTACAGGGCCCTCATTGTGGAGCAGGTGGCCCCTGAATCTGCATTTAAGGTGTTGTTTGTGGATTACGGGGTTGAGGAGGTGGTATCGTCAGAGAGGATCACACTTTTGGAGGATCGCTTTTTCGACACCCCAATGTTCGCTGTACATTGCGGACTAGCTTGTGTTCGTATAAATTCTTCAGTCGACCAAAACGAAAGAATGATTGCCTTCTTTACTGAAAAGGTATGTAAAAATTACCAGCAAGTTGCCAGCAGTTTGTTTATGTTAAGGTATTGCCTTCTGTAAAATATTGAGTGCTTTGCTGTGTTCTTTTAAAAACAATTGGGTTGAACAAAGAAAAATTGACTATGAATGTGGTTTCAATGACGGAAATAAATAAGTAAACAATTTTATGTACCGCATACACAGATCCTTTGATTGGTGGAACACGTGTCATGTGCAAAAAATTGTCTCGGCATTTTCATCAAGAATGTCGAAGCCATCCACATTTAGGGAGGTGACAGCAGGTACCAACCGCATCTCTGGCCGCAGCATTCGTGGATGGACACCACAGAAATTTTAATTTTCAGTCAACCCTCAGAAATCTGAGAACCAACTCTTGCCTGAATCGTTCCTCAGATTCAAATGTTTCTGGGTGAAAATTTATCCAAACCATATTAAGGGAATCCTTTCTCAAAATAGTTTATTCTATCAACAGCTGCAGTGCTGCTCACCAAATAAGTTTTTATGGTCATTAATTTTTGGAGCACTTACCATTCTATGAACCAAACTTTAAAACTTGGTTTATTATTAAAAACTATGATTTATTTCATATTTGAAGGTGAAAGAGAAACAATTTCAAGTTCAAGTTGTGAGAAAGGAAAAGGACAAGAACCTTGTTGAGCTACTCTACCCCGACGGCAATACAGAAAATACTACCATCCTACAGGACTTTATCAAGAATGGCTGGGCAAGTCCAGTAGATGTATCGTCATCCAAGTCCATGCCACCCAATCCAGAAGTCACTTCCTTGCCGACTATCAAACCACCCACAAAATTTCCGGGTTACGTTTCCGCAGTCGGTGACCGTGGCGACGTTTACATTCAAGTGGTCAGTCAAACAAACTTGGAAGCAGTCAATGAGCTGACAGAAAAACTCAACACCCATTATGGGAAGATGCAACAGCGCCCTCATGAGCCCAGCGTCGGAGAGGCCTGCGTCGCAAAGTACAGCGTCGATGACAACTGGTACAGGGTTCGGGTTGTTGAGCTCCGAGCCACCGAAGGAACGGCCAAAGTTCTGTTTGTGGACTACGGAAACACAGAGACCGTTTCCTTGAAGGGCATCAAGAAATTGGAGGGAGATTTTCTCGCCGTCCCACAATGTTGCCACCATTGTTATCTGAGTGGCGTCAGTGCGCCCTCTGGAGGCAGAGAATGGGACAGTGGTGCGACTGATATCCTCAGGAAGATGGTTACACCAGAGGTAGGTAATCATCCATTAAAAGCGGATGGACTTTGTGCATTAGTTATTGGCTTGCGTCAATTTGCACGTCCTAAAAGGTACAGATTGTTAGTTAAACTTTTTTGCTTGGTATACCAGGCAGCAGGCACAGTGGTTTACAGCCCTGATACTTCGGCTCTGAAGGGGCAAGGCAGTTTTGCCTTGACTTTTTGTAAAAATTTAGGGCACCAAGGCAATTTTCAGAAATTTCAAAGGGCATCAAGGCAATCGTAAAAAGTTGCGAAGGGCACCAAGGCAATATTGGAAAAAACACATATTTCATAAATTATTCAATCTTACACAATAAAATATGCACATCACTCAGTTTTTCTGTTCTGCTTGTTTCCTTCATGACATACATGTATGCAAATTGGACACCTTTTTCAGGTAAGTTTTTTTTTATTTAATTTTTTTTTTTTTGTAAGTTTTTTTTCTTCATATATGACATAGGATGGGATTAATATGAGGTAGAAATGCTTAAATACCACAACTTTTTTGCATTTAGAAGTGCAACTAACAAGTGGAGCCTTACAATACATGTTTCTAAGTTTTGGTCAAAGGAGAGGAGACTCGATGTTTGGCAAGTTAAAACAACAAAATTGTATCTAGGGACTGTTTACATCGCGCGCAGTGAGGTAAAAGATTCGCCTCGTATAAAGGACAACCTACGATGTCATGAAAAAATAAATTACCTGAAAAAGGTGTCCAATTTGCAGCATTTTAATGCTGCAACATTTAGTTGAGCCAATTTCTTTTGCTTGGTTTCCTGGTACGGCATTTTGAAAGCTTCTGAAGAACCAAAAAAGCAACCAACGTTGGTTGGACGCATCACCTAAGCCAAGCCAAGCAAAGCAAGCAAGTTGCATAACAACAACTTCTTCTCGGTAGTTTTTCTTTTTCGAACAGTCCCACCTACTGGGGCCGAGCGAATATTTCAGCACGTACGAGGTTGAAACGATGTGCACGTGTTTATTGTGTTGTGTTTCACAGTCTGGGCACCGACTCGAATAGGTGTACACATGCAGTGCTGCATACACGTCGTAGTGTGAAGCTGACTGCACTATACTATTGGTTTGTGATGATCGTTGTATATGTACAATGTATGTACGATGTTTCCATGTGTGTGTTCTGTGTGTGTTGTTCGTTGCGTTAAATTTTTATTAAACGTATCACACAGACATCGCGACTTTGGACAGTTGCTATTTCGGCTAATTCTCTGTCATTTTTAGAGATGAATGTCGAACTTGGGATATCGTTAAATATAATTTTTTTTCAGGAGAAACGGCACGACGGCAATGACAAGAAAAGGGCACGGCAAAAATTGCCGTGAAAAGTGGGATTTTTGAAGGGCATTGCGGCAATAGGTAGGGGCAACGACGGCAATTGCCGCCGTTGCCGTCGTGAAGTATCAGGGCTGGGTTTAAAACCCCATATGGCCCAGTTGTCAGTGGTTTTCAACAAGAAAATTGCAATAAAAGTTATCAAAGGTACAAAATACCTGTACTGGATGTAAAACAATATATTGTGACTAGGCCTTGGTTTTGAGTCTAACAGAGTCTTTCTCGAAGGCTTAATAACAACACAACACACATAAACAGGTATACTAGTGAGGCAGAAGCAGTCAAGTAGAAAATTTGAAAAGAAAGAGAGGTAGAAAGCAAACAGAACAAGCAAGGGATGAATAACAAATAAGGAGACGGGGGTGGTGGGGTGGGGTGGTGTGGGGAGAAGGGGTTGATTTTACCACAAAAGGTTGGGAACTCAAAAGGCAATATCAAAGGTGGGAAGAGGGAGAAAAAGTATTTAGTAAATGAGTGAACTAGAAAATCTTTTAATAATAATGTATTTTATTTTATTTTGTCAGGATGAGGAAAGTGTGAAGGGGTTCCAGTTGACTGTGACAAAGCAGGACGGGGACGTGTGTGAGGTGGTGATTCATTACTCCAGTGATGGTGGTGACACTTTGTCTTCAGTGAACGATGACCTGATCGCTCACTTTCAGTCACCAGGGCCGTCAGGTGATCATCTGCCAGCAAATGGGGAGCCGCCACAACCACCAAGTACAGCCAATGAGGGACTAGATCAGATGTCAGGTGGGAGTGCGGAGCTTGAGACCTTGCCTGCCGGTGCTCCGCTCACTGGTAACTGTGTCTGTCTTGTGACAGTTGTCAACAATCCGTCGGATTTCTTCATCCAAATCCCATCCGAGGAAAACATTGAGCTCGACGAAAGACTCGGCAACGAGCTCCGTACACAATATGAGGACAGCAACGTGAGCCCTCATGAGCCCAAAATTGGGCAGCTGTGTGCTGCCAGATTTAGTGCTGACAATGCCTGGTACAGGGCCCGGGCTGTTGAGGAAGTGGCCCCTGAATCAGCGCTGAAAGTGATGTTTGTGGATTACGGGAACGTGGAAGTTGTCGCCTTGAATGAGATTAGGAAGCTGGAGGGGTGGTTGAGGGAGGTGCCCGACTTTGCCCACCGGTGCGGAATACACGGTATGATAGCGCCCTCTGGAGACGAGCAGTTGCTATGGAGTGAAGAGACAATCAAACACGTAAAGTCCAAGGTGAAGTATTGTTTTGTGAAAAATTATAGTTTTGTGAATACATAATTCAGGCAGTTGAAGGTACAATTACTTTGCAGGTTGACCAGACTAAAAACAGTTCATTCTTTGACAACAACTGTTGGAACTAGCCACTTGGAATGGATGCACATTCACACAAAAATACATGTTCCACCACTTGTGTACTTTGAGCAAACTCGATAAAGGACCAATGGTGAACTAGGCGTTGGTCTGAGATGTATGCACTGAAGTTAAAACTATATAGTCCTTTATTGAATCTTGCTCTATGCTGTACACTTTAAAAAAAAATCAAAATGGTTGATAGTGGTTTGTGTTTCTTTTGTGCGGTTGTTTTGGGTTGGCCACAACAGAAGCAGTTGACATTTTTAACCAACAAAACGCAGAGTGATGCTTTGTTTTATGGATCAAAGGTTTAATTTCTTGCAGTTGGAGAACGCCATGTGTACAGTCGACATTGTCAAGAATGATGGGATGGTGTATGAGGTGGAGATTCTTTACTCCAGTCAGGAAGGTCAGTGGGTCAACATCAAGGAGGAGTTGCGGGAGCTGGGATTGGCTGAGCCTGTCAGAGCTCCACCAATCACATCGCCTGAGCCTGTCAGAGCTCCACTGATCACATCGCCTGAGCCTGTCAGAGCTCCACCAATCACATCGCCTGAGCCTGTCAGAGCTCCACCAATCACATCTCCAGAGCCTATGAAAGCTCCACCAATCACATCGCCTGTCTCATCACCAAGAGGTAAAGACCTTTCTGTATAATATATTTTGGTTGGGGGGTCTAATAATGGAATTTTAGCTACTCTTCCAAAACTGATTAAGCCAAAGCTAATTCCGCCAATCTTGATACTGCCTTGGCCAGCAACTGCACCAGCAATGCTATTTAAACCGCCCCCATGTCCCAACGGGAATTATTCATGCAAACCATGTAGTTCATGTCAACTGCGTGCCTCAGCAGCACAATATTTATTAGTGCGTACAAATTTTTAAAATGTCAAATTTTTGAAGATTGCACCCAAAATCTGTATTAACTCAATTTTTTGTTTGTACAGATGGGCGTATTTTGAGTTCATCTCTGAAAAAGATGTTTCTACCGAGCTCTGCCGTCGACGTGGTTGTGAATGAGGTTGTGAGCCCCCAGGAGTTTTACTGCCAGATGTGCATCCGAGAAGAGAGTACGTACTTTTTGACTTCAAAACTAAGGGAGCATTTCAAAAGTATGGCACGTGCTAGATGCAAAAGATTGTTCCCATGGGCACACGCCTGCAATCCATTGGATTGCCAGAATGTTCCGCTGGACCGCATCTCTGTGCCGAAGCACTGCATGAGTGAATACCTGCATCTAGTATTTTGATTGTTCCAATGGAATGTTCCAGCCGTCTAGTGGAACGGTCCAGGAGCACGTGCTGCATTACTTATCCGATCCAATTAGAACGTTCCTACCGTTCCAACTTTTGAGAATCTCCCTAAACCAATATCTAATTTTTGTCTGTTCATTATTCATGAGTAGGTGATATTTGATATTGCTTTGGGAACTGGGAGTTGGATTTTCTGCCTGCCTTGTATATTTTCCAAATATCTCAGTTGGTAGAAATTTATTTTTTCTTTCTTGTCATCGATTGTTAAAAAATTAACATCCAGCTGATGAGCTTGTAAAAGAATTACTTACATGGATCTTTCTTTATTTTTACCCCCAAAAGACGAGAAGCTGTTAACCTTGATGAACGACATTCAAGAATACGCATCCAAACTGCCGCCAGACACCCCGCCTTACCAACCAGCTGTTGAAGATCTATGCCTTGCCAAATTCACAGGTAAAGTCTTCAATTTTTATGCCCTGTGGTTTGCGAAGCCATCAAAGGGGCATACAGTTTCCGACATGCCCTTCCATGTGTGTGTGCATGTGAATGTGGGCAATCGTTGACCATAACTCAAGCACTTGGCATATCAACTCCAAACTTGCTGTGTGGATTGTTCTTGGGATCCCCCAGAAGCCTGTCATTTTAGATCCCCTACAACAAATGTCAAGGTCAGTATGCCTAAAACAAAAGAAATACTGTCCAAGCGATAACTCAAGAAGGACTTGGCATGTCAACTCCAATCTTGGTTTGTATATTTGTCTTGGGTTCCCCAGAAGCCTATTGTTTTTGGATCACTTAGGTCAAATGTCAAGGTCAGTATCTCAAAAACAAAATTAATGTCCGAGCGATAACTCAATTTCCCACCACAATCATCTTCATATCATATAAGTTATGTGCAAATCTGTGAACATATGTTAGCAATGGTATCTGCAGGATCCATTGCAGGATTCTCATTAACCCATATTGATATTCAGTTCCCGCCCCTAATCAGACCAAGTGTGGTCAAACCAAGGCTGCTATAGAAATAGACAGGCCCCTTTGACTTAACTGATTATCAGCACTGTGAAAGCACTGGGCACACGGGAAACACAACCAAGATGGCTGCCGAATGAATCTTTTTCAATTCTGTTCTTTCTAGATAATTACTGGTACCGTGGCGAAGTCATCAAGATCAAGAGATCGTCCCAGAAGGCCTTAGTGAAGTATATTGACTTTGGCAACATGGAACCCTTACCGTGGTCACAAATGCACTCGGCCCCGAAGGTTTTCGCTGAATTACCTATCCATGCGATTAAGTGCGGATTAAGCGGTGAGTTGATATGTGGTTTTATCTTCAAGTACACTTGAAATCAGAGAATGGTTGATCCATAACAAGAGTGGTATTAACCTATATTGCATGGCCCCTATCAAACCCTGTTCTAACCCCGCGTATTGCGCTATTTTAAACTGTGTCAAATATGCTTGAAGGTGGATATGGTATGCAGAAGCTCTATATGTTTTTGTATTCCACTCGTGCCTGTATGATAACTAATAGTCGGATAGGAACATGCTTGGTCTGACGCTAAGGTTTGATTTTTTTCGAAGCACTAGGAATTGTCTTATCATGTGTTAACCCTCCTACTGTTTGACCATTCAACAGTATTCACATGATTTTGATTCATGCATAATGCACTCTGCCAGCGTGCAATATTGTGTTGATGAATACATCTACACAGTACACAGGCAACCCTCCTACTATCTGACCATTCAATATCATCCACTGTGGTTTTGAATGATAGATGAACTAATCGCTCTCTTTTCTGTCCGCAGGGGTTCCGTTGGGTGCTAGTTCCTCAGAGGAAAACACCAAAAAGTTCCTTCAGGAACAGCTGAGTGGTATGGGCTCTCCGTTCTTGCATGCCACGTTTCAGGAAATGACAGCAGATGGGACGTCACTCGTGCAGTTGGTTGAGCCAGAAACCAAAACAAATATAAATCAGGTGAGAAAAACACTTTGAACGCGACAGGAATTTATGACAAAGTTTCCTTTTAATAACTGTCAGAAGAATTATTACTGTTATCCCTGAATACTACATGTATCCATAAAATAAACTGACATTCCCAACTATTTCCAATTATGTGTACATAGAACCTAGAACCTAGCTAGGTGAACGTTTGATTCCCGAATTCCTTTTTTAATTTGTTTGTTCTAGATTGTCACTGCTTATCTGAAAGATGCAAAACCAGCAAACAGCCCAGACCAAACTGGCACACGATCTCGAACCCCTAATGGTCCTGCGGTTTCGCCAAAGGTCATGAACCCCGGAGCATCACCAAAGGTCATGACCTCTGGAGCATCACCAAAGGTTGTGTGCCCTGACCCGGTCGCAGCAGCTCAAGAGGCCAAGAGGCGAGAGCGCAAGAAGAAAGAGTTAGAGGCTAAGATTGAGGCTCAACGTCGCCAGCTGGCTGAGATGGAGAAAGAAATTGCGAGCCTTAACTAGGGAGATTGAACTCACCTAAACCAGGTAATTCATGAGACGTGAAATTCTAGGAAGTCTGGAGTGAGTTTTGTTGGAGAAAAAAAAAGTGAATCAGAACTTATCTTCAGAACTCAGAGGTGAAAAAAGCTCCAGTTTGTAACCCAGTACGAGGTGTTTCCTCAGACAATGGTTTCGAAGGTTTGAAGTTTATTTTGTTGGAAACTGGGGAAAAATCATAAAATCAAATAATATTTTACAAGGCTTAGGTCTGGGTGTGGTTTTTATGATTCTCATGATGCATTACAAACTGGGAGATCCTTGGTGATGGTTAATGAGTGGACGGTTGGAAATTGTGCGTCTCATGTTTACATTAAAAGCGCCCTCTATGGAGACTTTTAGTTTTGCGCCCTGCAAGAGTTGGGTCCAGTTTTACGTATAGATTTTGAAATTCTTTAACTTTCATGTGGCATTACTACTTCAGTTAATGGTTATTTCGATTTCTGGTGAGAGACTTTCCTAAATTAATATTTTTATTTTAAAATGCTGTTATTTTAAGTGCCAAATCCATACCAAAACAGGTAATTTGAAGTTGATTTTGACACTATGATCGTTTTGGTTTTTTTGCTGGTCAAACAAAAGGACAAGATGTCAAAAGAAGTACTGACAGCAAACCGCAGAATTGGATTGTTGGAGATTCGTTTTGGTTTGGTTCAAGAAACAAGGTGTCATTTAAACTGTTCTTTAACATTGTTTAGTGTTTACTATTGACAGTATAAATTGTTACGATCTGTTAAGGTTTGTTAAGATGATTACATATATGCAGTGTTGTAGTCGAGTCACCTGTGTCTAGTCCGAGTCCGAGTCTCAAGTCACTTGGGTCGAGTCCAAGTCCGAGTCCCGAGTCACTTGGTCCGAGTCCGAGTCACGAGTCACTTGGTCCGAGTCCGAGTCACGAGTCACTTGTTTAAATATTGATTGCAAACCAAATGTTGTAAAATAAGAATTGGAAATGACAAAATAAAACACATTTATTTTAAACAAAGTTCTGTTAAAGTTTTTGTTAAAGTTGGTATAACCAAAAGAAAAGACACGGGGCGGAACGGCAGATGCCATGATTAAAAAAATGTTGTACTACTTTTTACTAGTGACGTGACCAAACTTGACGTCGTGTGTGTGTGTCGACCATGTGTAGAAACTGGTGCAAACAACACACAGCCATCACAGTGCAATATGCAGGCTGTGTTTTACAGGTACCAGACATGCCATTTCCCTGGTAGCACAAGCAGTGGCTATGGTGTTAACGTTGACAGAATACCAGCATAATACTGGTGTCGTGCATCCCAGTGTTATTATGCGTATTGAACATACGAATCGAACATACACGCGCTACAGCGCTACGCTAGATGGCCATTTACACAATAATCACGAACACTATTACTTGTAACACCATACGACAGTTATTTATTGTGCTAGACGTTAACTCCATGTGCACTCCGGGAATGACGATCGGATCATCGGAATTGTTTTTAATATTTAAAAAAGGTATTGTTTGTGAAAATACGTGACTCGAGTCACGAGTCCTCGGGGACAAGTCCGAGTCATGATAGTCGAGTCCGAGTCCGAGTCCGAGTCTTTTGCAGACGTGACTCGAGTCAAGTCCGAGTCACCGAAATTGTGACTCGAGTCATACAACACTGCATATATGTACAATGTAAGTATGTTGAAAAGAAGTACAGTCTAGTTTTATTGCCACGCTTTGATATTTTTTTAACACACATGCAACTTTTCAGCTAATATTCTTGTTTTGGGTTTCTCGGCTATGCCCTTGAAAATTGAAAAACACAGTACAAAGTCTTGCTGTTTAGGAATTTCCCTCTTTTTTGGATGTTGTTGACAAAGTGCAGTTGCATACCTGTTTTTAAAGTACATGTACCTTATTCACCCATACCTTTTAGGAAGACCAGAAAGATTTCAAATGTATAAATCCAAATTTTGTCTATTGACCGAATTCACCTGACGTCGTCGCCACAAGAGGTTGTACCATTTTGGCAGTCATTTTCCTGTTTTGGCAATCATTTTCCTGTGTGTTACTGAGCATGGCACATTTTACTCGACGCATGCGCAGTTAAACGCGCACCATATCTTTACATGCAAATTGACTCCAAAAATGGCACCCTGTGAGTCAGTAGCTGTGATTGACGTCGGTGCAAGGCGTCAATTAAGATTTTTTTTCTTTTCAAGATGACGTTGTTGGGTATCGAATTACAAAAAAATCAAAAGTGTTTTATTGAAAAGAATTCATATTGCAAGAACACAACCCACATATATGCTTGTTACGTGTACTCGTGAGTTCTTGCAATGTGATTTATCCAAGTTACCTTACCAACAGACATTTGTTTTTCTCATTTTACTTTCTCAAGAGGTATCAACTTCCAACCCAAACAGGAAGTCCGACCTAGAAGAATTGTAACCCGGATAAAAAGGATTTTAGTTTAAATAATTGTAGTTTAAAGCTCAAACATCAAGTGTGACTAATGGAGCAAACACAAAGTCCTAGTTCTCTTAAAATGTCCTCTGTTGGGATGATTATATTAAGTTTTGATGCTTTTGTGTGTGCCCAGAAACATTGCCGAAATGGCAAGTCTTTACTCTTGTTTCAATGCTGTTTATTTCAATGTTCAAGGATTTTTCACACAACAAAATGTTTGTTAACTATTTGCAAACCGTTCTGTATTCAGTTCATAATATACTCTAATTATGTGGCAAAGAAGCCTACTTAATAGTATGATTTTAAAGTTTAAATAATAGATCAAAGAGTTGTTTTTTTTTCATTTGAAAAAACCCCACCTAAATTGAATTATAGTTGGTTACTTTCTGATCATGCGTTTGGAGAAACTTCTTGTTACTAGTAGCTGCTTAAATAATGTGTTGATCCAAAAAGGTTGTCAAAGTAATGTTGAGTATTTTCTCAAAGATGGAAGCGCAGAGTCACTTCTGAGATGATTAAAACTGCAGATTTTTAATTTTATAACTTTTGAAATCATGTTGTTGCTAAAGTTCAACTTTCTCTTTAACAGTTTTCATTCAGCCAGTTAAAAAGTCATCATGAAATAGTTAATTGGGTTATGCAGGTTAAGGTCAAAGGTTACAATGCAGTCCAACAAAGTGATCCCAATATGTGCAATGCAAAAAAGAAGGCAGTATGAACTTATGTTGGTTGATTTGTCTGATTATAAAACAACTTTCAAAGCTCCCAATTGTTTAACTGGTACTAATTGACTAAGTATACATCATCCATGATTGGCATGGGACCAGCCAAGCAATCACTTTAGAGTTTTGAGTCTTGCCGAGGGATAATAATGGAAAGGGACTGTTCCTGAACTTAAAACATGGAACATTAAGAAAACAGAATCCAAGATAAACCCTAATTTAAACCCTTACACAAACTCTAACCCTAACCGTATTCCTAACCCAAACTCTATTTCAATCCTTACCCCTATCCAAACCACAACCCTATCTGAACCCTTAACATAGCCATATCCAAACCCTAACCTTATCCGAATCCCAACCCTATCCAAACCTCAATTAAACCCTCACCCAAACGATAGAATTAATCAGACCCTAAAATCATTAGAGTCGTCACCAATACCAAACGGACACCTGTGTTCCAGCAATCCAAACAAAAAACTAATTTTTTTATAATTAACTGTTTTTTATTTTAGATACTAACAGAGTATAAAGTAGGTAGCTATTTTATATACATTTGTTATAGAGCTAGTTTTGCACAATGTTTAAACTATAAGGTGTTTTGTCATCTCATTTGATCAACTTCATTCACCTTCAAGAAATGCTGAAAGTTTACGCATCCAAATATACTTGCTGGTACAGAGTTCTAAAGTGTTCAAAATATTTTTTCACATAAGCTTCATGAGCATTGCTTTTGGGAACATTTTAAGGGTTGACTGTGGCCCAAATTTCTGCGCTAGCTGTGTAAGCGTAGAATGCCTAGTAACGTGGACTACGCAAGCACACAAGCAAAAATTCCCTGCTAACCCGTGAAATACGCTTGACGTAAGCGCAGATTCTTTGCTTATGGCCCAGTTGTTGCTGTTGTAGAATCACAGATTTTGGGGGGTAATTTTCTGTTTCCAGGCCTGATACTTCATGGAGGAAATTGCTCCTTGTATTGCCTTGGTGGCCTTGAAATGTTCCAGTAGAACTTGACCTTTCCATCATAGACCTTTTAATACAGGAGAAACTCTCTGCCCTCACAAGACATATCGGGCCTGTATTCCTTTAATATACTCATACATTACAGTATAAGATTTATAAGTTATTTTCATATTTCAATCGTTATGATTTCAGAAGTAAAATAAATGTTGCCATTTTCAAGTTCTGTTTTCAAAATAAACTTTGTGCATATCTTTTTTTTTCTGTACAAGTGTTTTAGGAACTTGAATTTCTCAAAAGGACTTGTTCGTCGGTTCGCAGGCTGCATCATCATTCAGAGTTCAGC
The DNA here is from genome assembly GCA_037783415.1 of Leptasterias polaris. NCBI lineage: Eukaryota > Metazoa > Echinodermata > Asteroidea > Forcipulatida > Asteriidae > Leptasterias > Leptasterias polaris. The sequence continues at coordinate 2,585,387 of JAZGTN010000015.1, read as the reverse complement.
TGATTGGGTGTAATGTCCAGTGTCCTGGTTGCGAAAAAAGCTCATCTGCGTTGCCTATGAACACATCACCCTGAAAGCTGGTCATGGGGAAAAGTATAGCGCCCTCAATGTTCAATATCCTGGATGCGTAGAGAGCTCTCCTGCGTTGCCAATGTACACGTCGCTGACAGCAACTCCTGACATCTGAAGGGAATAAGTCATTCATTTTGTTATTAAATTACGAATAAGAAAATGGCACTTTTCAAATAAAAATGAAAAAAGAAGACAATTTTGCTGCAAATACAAACAGGCTAAATAAAAAATAAATTGCAGGGTTGACAATTTCCACTATTGCAGGCAGAGGACCAACTTTCGAGGAGACAAGTTTGTTTTCTCTTCGAAAAAATATAGAGTATCCAACGACCTTACCTCTTGAGTTCCTTATCTTCATTCTGGACAGCTTTCTCCAATGCCTGGATGGCGCTGGAGAAGGAGGAGACTTGGGGCTGATGGGTTCGGGTAACTGCGCTGATTTCATTTAGAAGGTTCTCACTCTCCGCCAAGGCCCCCAGGAGTGATTCTGTTCAGGAGAAGAAAATGGTAACAGACATGAAATGTCAGTTTCTAAAGCGATGGAGTCTTAGAGTTAAGCCCGGTTCATACTTCCTGCGAATGCGATACGAATTTGATGTCTCAAATTCTCAACAAGTAAATTCGAAAGAGATGACTTCTGCTCAACTCCTGCGAAACGATCGCAGCGAAAACAGCCCTATGTCATCAAAATTCGCTTCACATTCTTATTTCAGTTGCTCTTGGCCGAGGGGTCTTGTCAAAAATAATCCAGGACAGGTAGTCGGATATCAATTCTCCAATTATGTAAATTGTTTTGTGTTTCTGTCGGACTGAATTTCTATGACGGACATGGTGTTACTTGCTGAAAGGCACACAGTTCTAGAATGCACTAAATACATGCGCCAAGCGCTCTGCAGTTTGACTGGCTCATTAAATGTAGTATTTAAACGAACTGGAAGGTTTGGAGGTCATTGTATTTAACTAAGATGTGTAGTGTGACTTTTGAGTGAGACACGTCGAGACACCCTGCTTTCAAGTAGATAGCAATCCAAGTTTCTGCAGTTTGTAAACAAATGCTACCCCAGGCACTGTGTACTTCTCCCATGTTTTCCCCCCCCGACACCCAATTTCAAACAGGTTGAATTAATGGCAGGTAAAAACCTAGTCCCGGACAGTATTTATCCGCTGGTTGTCCTGGACTCATTTTGAGAGATTCGTTATTACAAAATCCAGATATCTCTACTGTCACGACGACATAGAGAAAGATTGGCCGCTTTCCTGCTTGGTTTGCTACTTGTAGTATTTCACTTGTGTAAGTATTTCCAACGTCCCCATCCCTGCCTCAGCACCTGCCCAAGTCCCAGCCCCACTACCCACCCCTGCCCCACTACCCACCCCTGCCCAACCAGAAGATAGATTATCGGGTAGACTTACCATGAAAGTCGTCCTCGTCTTGTGGCACGTGGATTCCAGTGACTCCCAGCTGGTGTCTGGTTGTGTCCAGGGCGTGTGCCAAGGTGCTGTACTGCTGTTTCAACTGGCTCAGGTGGGCAATGACGGGACTCACACCTGAAATCTAGAACCAGGAAGACATGTCAAATTCTTGTGTTGGGGATATTGAAATATTAGGACTTTTTTTGTTTGCCTTTTGAAACTCTTTATTTGTTTGCCCTAAACAATTTGTGGAGTGGCCAAGAATGCCAAGAATGCCAAGAATGCCAAGAATGCCCAGAATGCCCCATTGCCCTCGACGGCATTCTTGGCATTCTTGGCATTCTTGGCATTCTTGGCATTCTTGGCATTCTTGGCATTCTTGGCATTCTTGGCATTCTTGGCATTCTTGGCATTCTTGGCATTCTTGGCATTCTTGGCATTCTTGGCATTCTTGGCATTCTTGGCATTCTTGGCATTCTTGGCATTCTTGGCATTCTTGGCATTCTTGGCATTCTTGGCATTCTTGGCATTCTTGGCATTCTTGGCATTCTTGGCATTCTTGGCATTCTTGGCATTCTTGGCATTCTTGGCATTCTTGGCATTCTTGGCATTCTTGGCATTCTTGGCATTCTTGGCATTCTTGGCATTCTTGGCATTCTTGGCATTCTTGGCATTCTTGGCATTCTTGGCATTCTTGGCATTCTTGGCATTCTTGGCATTCTTGGCATTCTTGGCATTCTTGGCATTCTTGGCATTCTTGGCATTCTTGGCATTCTTGGCATTCTTGGCATTCTTGGCATTCTTGGCATTCTTGGCATTCTTGGCATTCTTGGCATTCTTGGCATTCTTGGCATTCTTGGCATTCTTGGCATTCTTGGCATTCTTGGCATTCTTGGCATTCTTGGCATTCTTGGCATTCTTGGCATTCTTGGCATTCTTGGCATTCTTGGCATTCTTGGCATTCTTGGCATTCTTGGCATTCTTGGCATTCTTGGCATTCTTGGCATTCTTGGCATTCTTGGCATTCTTGGCATTCTTGGCATTCTTGGCATTCTTGGCATTCTTGGCATTCTTGGCATTCTTGGCATTCTTGGCATTCTTGGCATTCTTGGCATTCTTGGCATTCTTGGCATTCTTGGCATTCTTGGCATTCTTGGCATTCTTGGCATTCTTGGCATTCTTGGCATTCTTGGCATTCTTGGCATTCTTGGCATTCTTGGCATTCTTGGCATTCTTGGCATTCTTGGCATTCTTGGCATTCTTGGCATTCTTGGCATTCTTGGCATTCTTGGCATTCTTGGCATTCTTGGCATTCTTGGCATTCTTGGCATTCTTGGCATTCTTGGCATTCTTGGCATTCTTGGCATTCTTGGCATTCTTGGCATTCTTGGCATTCTTGGCATTCTTGGCATTCTTGGCATTCTTGGCATTCTTGGCATTCTTGGCATTCTTGGCATTCTTGGCATTCTTGGCATTCTTGGCATTCTTGGCATTCTTGGCATTCTTGGCATTCTTGGCATTCTTGGCATTCTTGGCATTCTTGGCATTCTTGGCATTCTTGGCATTCTTGGCATTCTTGGCATTCTTGGCATTCTTGGCATTCTTGGCATTCTTGGCATTCTTGGCATTCTTGGCATTCTTGGCATTCTTGGCATTCTTGGCATTCTTGGCATTCTTGGCATTCTTGGCATTCTTGGCATTCTTGGCATTCTTGGCATTCTTGGCATTCTTGGCATTCTTGGCATTCTTGGCATTCTTGGCATTCTTGGCATTCTTGGCATTCTTGGCATTCTTGGCATTCTTGGCATTCTTGGCATTCTTGGCATTCTTGGCATTCTTGGCATTCTTGGCATTCTTGGCATTCTTGGCATTCTTGGCATTCTTGGCATTCTTGGCATTCTTGGCATTCTTGGCATTCTTGGCATTCTTGGCATTCTTGGCATTCTTGGCATTCTTGGCATTCTTGGCATTCTTGGCATTCTTGGCATTCTTGGCATTCTTGGCATTCTTGGCATTCTTGGCATTCTTGGCATTCTTGGCATTCTTGGCATTCTTGGCATTCTTGGCATTCTTGGCATTCTTGGCATTCTTGGCATTCTTGCCATTCTTGCCATTCTTGGCATTCTTGGCATTCTTGGCATTCTTGGCATTCTTGGCATTCTTGCCATTCTTGGCATTCTTGGCATTCTTGGCATTCTTGGCATTCTTGCCATTCTTGGCATTCTTGGCATTCTTGGCATTCTTGGCATTCTTGGCATTCTTGGCATTCTTGGCATTCTTGGCATTCTTGGCATTCTTGGCATTCTTGGCATTCTTGGCATTCTTGGCATTCTTGGCATTCTTGGCATTCTTGGCATTCTTGGCATTCTTGGCATTCTTGGCATTCTTGGCATTCTTGGCATTCTTGGCATTCTTGCCATTCTTGGCATTCTTGCCATTCTTGCCATTCTTGGCATTCTTGGCATTCTTGGCATTCTTGGCATTCTTGCCATTCTTGCCATTCTTGCCATTCTTGCCATTCTTGCCATTCTTGGCATTCTTGGCATTCTTGGCATTCTTGCCATTCTTGGCATTCTTGGCATTCTTGCCATTCTTGCCATTCTTGCCATTCTTGCCATTCTTGCCATTCTTGCCATTCTTGGCATTCTTGGCATTCTTGCCATTCTTGCCATTCTTGCCATTCTTGCCATTCTTGCCATTCTTGCCATTCTTGCCATTCTTGGCATTCTTGCCATTCTTGCCATTCTTGCCATTCTTGCCATTCTTGCCATTCTTGCCATTCTTGCCATTCTTGCCATTCTTGCCATTCTTGCCATTCTTGCCATTCTTGCCATTCTTGCCATTCTTGCCATTCTTGCCATTCTTGCCATTCTTGCCATTCTTGCCATTCTTGCCATTCTTGCCATTCTTGCCATTCTTGCCATTCTTGCCATTCTTGCCATTCTTGCCATTCTTGCCATTCTTGCCATTCTTGCCATTCTTGCCATTCTTGCCATTCTTGCCATTCTTGCCATTCTTGCCATTCTTGCCATTCTTGCCATTCTTGCCATTCTTGCCATTCTTGCCATTCTTGCCATTCTTGCCATTCTTGCCATTCTTGCCATTCTTGCCATTCTTGCCATTCTTGCCATTCTTGCCATTCTTGCCATTCTTGCCATTCTTGCCATTCTTGCCATTCTTGCCATTCTTGCCATTCTTGCCATTCTTGCCATTCTTGCCATTCTTGCCATTCTTGCCATTCTTGCCATTCTTGCCATTCTTGCCATTCTTGCCATTCTTGCCATTCTTGCCATTCTTGCCATTCTTGCCATTCTTGCCATTCTTGCCATTCTTGCCATTCTTGCCATTCTTGCCATTCTTGCCATTCTTGCCATTCTTGCCATTCTTGCCATTCTTGCCATTCTTGCCATTCTTGCCATTCTTGCCATTCTTGCCATTCTTGCCATTCTTGCCATTCTTGCCATTCTTGCCATTCTTGCCATTCTTGCCATTCTTGCCATTCTTGCCATTCTTGCCATTCTTGCCATTCTTGCCATTCTTGCCATTCTTGCCATTCTTGCCATTCATACGTATACAGGAGGAACAGGGATACGTATACAGGAGGAACAGGGATAATAATGTTGTATAGCGCCTTGATCTAGCTACTGGAATATTTGTGGTATATGAGAACCCAGTGTTATTAATACTCCCACACTGTTAGATGTTTACCTGTACATCAAGCTGGTGATCTAGATTGTTGGCATGGCGAGCGCTCGTTAACTCCATCTCAAAGTCTCGTTTCTTGGTTCTCAGTCCCTCGTTCTCATGCCACAGTCCGTAAATCTGAGACTGATACGGATACAAAAACTCATCATCAAAGAAATTAACAAGAAAACAGTCAGTCCTTGAAGTGAACAATTACAAAACATCTAGTAGGACTCGAACCAGCCTATGACCAGGGCTCAATATCAGGGCTTTCTTTACCACACAATTTAGGCTTATGACACTCTGTAAAGGGCATACATTTATGAGGGAAATATTGCAGAATTTAGCGTTAAACACTGGCATGAAACTGGGCTCCGATCGGGTGAATTTCCAGTTGCTAGTGGCGTGTCGTGGTCGAGCAGTTAAGAGAGCACCACACTCGAGCTCTGGTGTTTTTGATCAGCAGAGTGTGGGTTCAGTCCTGGTTGTGGCACTTGTGTCCTTAAGAAAACTAGAGTAAAACCATATTTGCTTATTTGCTTTGTCCTTCGGAAGGGACATTAAGCCGTAGGTCCCATGTACTAGGATTGGTAGTGCACGTAAAATAACCCAGAACAATTATCATGGAAGAGTAGGGGTTAACCCCAGTGTTTCTGGTTCACATAGCAAGTACCCTTGTTTACCGGGCTTATGACTCGCTACAGTAATTCACATTGTTGCAACTGGTGCCCGTTCTATTTTTACAAAGCTGTGCTTAGATTGATAGAAGATTTTAGAATAGTTTCTATAAAAACACAAAATTTACTTACCATTGCTTCCTTTTCCTGTTCCTTCAATGACTTTTCCAACTGTTAACAAGGAGAACAAATTTATAAAATTTACAATTCAGATCCAGATTTTTGTTTCCAAGTTTAATATTTACGTACATGACATTTGTGGAGTGTTGTTGCTGAGCGATTAAGAGCACCGGACTCGAGCTCTGGTGTCTCTGATCAGCAGAGTGTGGGTTCGAGTTCCGGTTGTGGCACTTGTATCCTTAAGCAAGACAATTTACCATAATTGCTTTGTCATTTGGATGGGACATCAAGTCGTAGGTCCCGTGTGCTAAGATTGGTAGTGCTTCGTAAAAGAACCCAGAACACTTATCGTGAAAGAGTAGGGGTTAACCCCGGTGTTTCTGGTTCACGTAGCAAGCACCCTTGTTTACAGGTTTCCTCAGGCTTGCGAACTACAGTGATTAAGTTCACTTATGAGGCATCCTTGGTTTCATTACCAGAAATATATAATAAGGAAACGTTATTTTCTTCGACAGAAGTTTTTATGAGAAATGCGTTTGATTTTCAAATTTTGGAAGAGAGAGGTATAGAGGATTGATGATGAAGTATTTTTTTTTCTTTACAAAACTAAAAATCAAACCTTACCTTGGAATCGATGAAGACGGCCTGGAGGTAACGAGCGTAAACTCTGTCCAAATAGTCCTGGGTAATTTCAGGGCGACGTTTCTTCTATAAAATATATGATGGTAAACTATAGGGTCATAGATAAATTTTTGTTGACGTTATGCTGACTTATGTGCACAATTATAAAGAAAGATACAATAAAAGTCACATGTGAAAGTTTCAGCTGAATAGAGTGTCTACTTGCTGAGAAAACAGCCCAAAAAACAGCCAGTATTTTCACAAGAACTAAAGTAATTTAATCCCAATAATTCTGACGTACCTTGTGCGTTGGTAGCGACACATACGCCGAGTCTTGACCTGCTGAATGGGACAGATTAGAATGGAAGACAGACACGTCTCCTGTAGGGGCCATTCCCATGGACACATCTGGGCCCTGTATCATCGACGCATCCCAGTTGCCAGCGATCATCGATGCGTCAACGGCCGGAGTCGAAGTGACGGCAACCCCTCGGCGTGTCCCACGCGCCATTGGGGTGTAGCTGTACTGGTTGGTTGGTGCGCGGAGGGGTTTCTGATGTGTCTGTTTGGTTGTGATGGCTTGCTGCATCAATGAAGCACTGACTGTTCGCTTTGTGTGAGTCTGCCGAAGGAAACAAGTAAAACAAGGTTTAAAGGCACTGAACACGTTTTGTAATTGTCAAAGACCAGTATTCTCACTTGGTGTATCCCAACATATGCATAAAATAACAAACCTGTGAAAATTTGGACTCAATTGGTCATTGAAGATGCAAGAAAATGATGAAAGAATAAACACCCTTGTTTTACAAATTAGTGTGCTTTCAGATAGGAATAAAAGGCTTCTGGCCAGAAGTCTTTTATTATTTTAGTGAGAAATTACCTCTTTCTCAAAAACTACGTTACTTCAGAGGGAGTCGTTTCTCACAATGTTTTATACTATCAACAGCTCTCCGTTGCTCGTTCCAAGTAAGTTTTTATGCTAATATATATTTTGAGTAATTACCAAACGTGTACAGTGCCTTTAAAATTGGATTCATGCTCTGGAATAACATGGAATGTTTACTGGTATCTATGTAAAATCAACGACAGGCATCAAGGTCAAATTGAGTTCTGTGACGCACTCATTTGCCATAGATAGTATGTTCAGGAAAGTGGGGAAAAAGTGACAGGTCTCTAACTCAAGAGTAAAGTATCATTATATTTTGAAACATGACGTCGTCAGACATAAAACAACAAATGGGTCTGTTCTTTCTAAAAGAGGAATTTCTGCACCAGTCATAAGCTCAAATTCAATGCCATTTTGATCGAATATCATCCGAATTCAGGAATGAACTCAAAAATTCTCGGTACAAATATGCATAGACCATATATTTGAAATGTGATGTCAAAGCACGTTTTTGGAGTTTGACAAAAACTGCACTTGAAGAGTCTCAAACACAGTGGCATTTTACACCATTTTAACGTGAAGTTAGAGACTTTTCCCATTTTCAAATAAACTCTATCTATTGGAAAATGAGTGGAATCACAAAACAGAATTTGACCTTACAGCCCCTCTTTAATATAAAAGCTGAAATTTCATTTTTTTATTTCATACCTTGAAAACAGTAACGGTCATTTTTGTGCCATCAGTTTTACTTTAGCCTACCTTTTGAGATGCTTTCTTGGCGAGGCCCATTCTGGACGGCAGGGTGGTTGAGCTCACTCTGGGTCGTGGGGGCACAGAGGTTGATTCCCCCACGGACTTGGAAGCCGCTTGCATGTATCTGGAGGGTATAAAATTTCCTGTGGGTTCAAGTCATTAAATTAACTGAGTTATCAAGAATTCAGATGTGAAATTTATCTTCATAGGTATGACACATCATTGGTTTCTGGAAGAGAAAATTTAATCCAATCAAATAGTTTTCAATAAATACAACTTTCCACCAACTTTTGAAAATAAGACATTGGTCAAGTTTTTGAGAAAACATACAAATTGTGCTTTATCCTTTGTCTGGGGGATTTTCTGAATGTTCATAAATTGTTCATTTATTTCTTCAAGTATTTTTTTCTATTCCATTTACATCTTCAAGTATTTTCTGTATAATTTACTTAAATTTTCATTTAGTAAGGAAATAAAAGAACAGAATTGAAACAAAATGAATTGAAACAAAAATTCTTTACACCTACCCTTGGCTCTCTTTTTTTTCTTCACAACAGAATCAGACTTTGCACTGAAACAAAATAAAATTCCCAAGATGAAGGCATAAATATCAGTTATCCATTCATCAAAAGCATTAAGGGCTGACGTCAAATGCACTAAACAAACTACGGGCCCAGCCAAAACCAGGGCTCATCATATTCATAAAGCTGCTTAAGCACAAATACTGTCTAAGCACGACAAAATTATGCTTACCAGAATAAGGTTATGTACATGTACCAGCCAAAGTAACTTGTTATATAGATTGTAAAATCTATGACTGGTATCCTGTTAATTTTGCTTAGAAAAAGTTTAATAGATGTTAGTTTTTGCATCGGGGATAAAGAATTTGGTTTTTATCCTATACACTGATGAGTGTTAAGCACCTATGTGTGTTAAGCACTGTATACTCAGAAAAAGTTGTTAAGCATAATTTTTCTGCTTAAGCAATTCTATGAAACCAGGCCCAGGACCTAATGACATAGAGCTGCTTAAGCTGAAAAATATTGCTGAACAAAGTTCCGCGAAGCAAAAACGAGCAGGATACCAGTCACAGACAGCACATGTGACGTTGCTATAGAATTCCAAACTATCAGTGTCATTGTGTATAGACAGATCTTTTTAAAATAGCACACAAGCACCAGGTGCTGCTGGCAGTACCGCCATTGCTGGGACGCTAGCAGTGCAAGGTTTTGTACACAATGACACGAGAAAACCGTAGTCTTTTTCACTTTTTATGTGAATGAAGTGTCTTTCTCAACGATTTACAAGTTTACCAAAAATTCTTAGTTCTTTTAATAATACCTGTTAACTGATGTGTTCTCCTCCCCTCTTGAGCTATCACGGCCCCTAGAGGGCTCCCTTCCAGGAGAAACGCCTTCAGAAAGAAGAGACAAATTACAAGGGCATTATTACATGTATTAGCACCCCTTGGAATACCAACCTTTTAAATGTCTCTCCTTGTTTCATAACTTGATTTAATGTTAAATTGAAAGGAAGTGCTGGACGTGTAACCGCTGGTAAGGCAAGCAAGGTCCAAAAAAAAGATTTTTTTTTAAGTAATTGAACCGGATTGGAAAAATGGTTTTTCAGTGATTATAAAGTTCATATCGGCACCAATCATCCAGAGATATGTTGCCATCTTAATATCTGCCAAAGTACATGGATTTGTTGCGTCTTATTTCAATTGCCAAAATCAAATTAAGCCTTACATGAATGAACATAAAATCAAAGAAAATAAAACCCAACATTAAAGGCTTTTGTTGTTTCTACCAAAAATTTGACCAACATTGCAAATTTGAATGAAAGTTTCACAGGTGGAGCCACATGGTGTGTTTATTGGAAACTAGAGGATAATAATCTACCCTTCCAAAAACCAATGATGCACTTAATCTTTGATGAACCAAAAGTGACAATGAAATAAACAGGAGTTGATAATGCGTCACCATAATGACCAGAGAGAGTGGGCGGTTTGTGGGGGGTGGGCGAGAGGGTGGTTTGTTGGGTGGGTGAGATAGACAGTGGGTCAGTGGGTGAGTGAGTGAAATAGGGTGGATGGGGGGGGGGGGGGGGGTGACTAAATATAGGTGCTAGTATATTAAACATGTTATTGGCCCTTTGTTGTTATTACCTTCATTCGATGATGACTTAAAGTGAATCATATCTCAAAATTATACACCAAAATATTTAAATTATTAACATTTGGGAAAAACAAAATTGCAAACTGTATTGTTTTTAAACATGTTGTAACCGTGAGAAAACCCCTTCAATTTTGATGCCCCTTCCCCCGCCCCCATCTTTCACCACTGACAGGAAATAATGCGTTTAGGCAAACTTCCTTCTACGTGTACACCCATAGGTAATCAAGTGTTGTAACAATGTTTCGACATGGTTAAAGGGACAATACACCACTGGCGGACCATGTGACCTGTGACATCACATGTCTATAAAAAAAAGAGTCACAGAGCCTGGACTTCCTCCAGGTATATTTCATGCAAAAAAAAAAAAAATTTGAAAAAAAAAAATTGTTGTACCGGTAACTACCAACCACTGTACTTTGGTGAAAAAACATACACAAAAAACACACACACACAAAAAGGGGTGGGGGGGTGGGGGAAGAAGAAAAAATGTCATTCTGTGAACCTAGCGAGAAAGTAGTACACAAAACAGTTTTCAGGTTGTCCATAAACAGGTTTCACACCGAGAGGTCAACTTGTGTCATCGAGGTCACCCCAGAAAACAAGTTCTTAAGGTCAACATATAGCCTTAATAAGGTCAACTCATAGAAGTAATGGGGAAGTCAACAGGATATTGCTTAAGTCCCCTTTTCCATTATCACATACTGGTAGACGGTAACGGCTAAGTGAGTGCTTTACCCTCACTGTAAATCATCCCCAGCATTCAGGAAACCAGTTTTGACTCTAAAACATTTTTTTTTCCTTTTTCTTTAAGACAAATTTTTTTGTAACAACAATTTTTTCAGTGCAGAATGAGTCAAAATGTGGTCGGTGTGGTTTATTTAAGGTTGAGTTAGCCATGCAGGCCAGATGGTCAGGGGAACAGGGTGTTATTTTAGAATAGAAGACATGATTTAAAGTCAACGATTTTAAAATGATCATTTTAAAATTATTTCCTTGTTTTCAAAATGATCAATTTTTCAGTTTGTTATCATATTTAAAATAAAGTTAATTGTTTTCAAGCAATAGTTTTGTTTGGGTCAATATTTATTTGTATATTTTTTTAATGTTCCATGGGTTCATAGACTGCAAGTTGAATTTTGCTTCTTGGATGGTTTTACGTTTGTTTTGGAATTCGAGTTTTAAGCATTTCCGATCGATATTTCAAATACTTTTTCCGTGCCTCTGTGTGGAGTGCGCAGTACAATTATAACCTTCCAGATGATACAATTCAGAAGGTTCACAGACTCTGTGCATCACCAGAAATACAAAACTACAGGTTTGCACACAATGTGGACTATTTCTAAGAAAATTTGAAGGCTCAAGAAGATTTTGAAAAAATCCGGAAAAATCTTATCCCTGAATACATTTAATCAACACTGAACTTCCCTCTAATATCAATAATTTCTGTTGTTGAAATGGATCATGTGAACCTACCTGCTAGCGTGTTCTCCTTTACAACTAGTGGGGTTCTAGCCCCACCCTGTGACCCCCCAGTACCACGTTTGCCCTCTTTGACCTGGGTCACGTCGAGGTCACCAAGAAGACTTACAGTTGGTACGGGGTCAACTTTGACCTTAGCTGTCTCCTGAGTGTAGCCAGTGTCCCTGTTATTGACAATGATAAGTGATGATTATTTATAAAGCGCCGTATTCACAAGGACAGAAGTGTCAAAACCCACACTCAGATGATCAGAACACCAGAGTTTGAGTCCAGTGCCTTAGGCCACTCAGCCATGATGCACCATGTTATTAAAGTACAACAAATATCAAATCATTTGATTCAAATGAAGTAGAGAACTACTATGGCCTTTTCCCCCAGGACCCGGAAAGTACTGACTTTGGCAAAAACTACATCATATATTTGTTCATCCCTGAATAATTACAACAATCGTTACCTTCCTATAGCACAGGCTGATAGCTTGTGGACCATTGTCATAACCCGCCCCCCCCCCCCCCCCCCCCGATCAGGAACTGCGTGACAAGTTTGGTGACATCACAGCTGGTCACTTGGTCAGCTGTTCCTGGTTACGATTGAAAAATACGTGTTACGTATGATAGGCCCCCCTACTGACTCTTAATTCGCACTGACCGCCATCTTCACTCTTTTGTCCCTATGGGTATTACATTTTTCAATGCATTGTATAAAAGATGAGTGCTGGTTCATAAACTTTGCATATGTTATATTTTTATCTTGTTTTGTCTTTGGCTTGACTGGGTGTGTGGTGGACATATGGATTTTATTTTAAATCCTCGTGCATTGTTTCTTGTTCAATATTTGTATCTGCCTTTTGTAACTTTTTAACTTGTTCTTGTAGTGTTTCTAAACTTGTGCGAGCGATGTAATTTCTTCTTTTTGGAGAGTAATAAAGTTTCTTATGTCTTATGTCTTAATTAGGTCGTAACAGAATTGGCGGCTTCGGCTATGGCTACGGCTACATGTAAGGGTGTTGCTATGGACGTCCAATACTTCAATGCATGTTGATGCGGCGGTCCAGCCGTAGCCGTAGCCGGCAATTTGGACACGGCCTTAGGAAGCTGTTGTGAATATGTGATCAGCATAAATTGTTATAAAGACATGCAACTTTGTTTTTGCAAAAAAAAAAAAAGGAAAAGATTTAATTTCCAAGCTTTGTGCAGTTTTTTACAGTTTTCCATTGCACTAAAAACAAAGGAAAAAAGAGAGGAACTTATTTGATCAGCTGAAACAATGCATGCTTGTTTCTAAATTAAAGGGATAATATTGTATGAAAATTAAAAAAATCCTGAAAATTGAAAAACAATTTCCTTTCGGTGTGCAAAATCAAGCTCCCAGAATGTACAGATTGTTACATGTGAGAGGTTTAGAGACTGACTAAATAATTTCAAAGAGATATCTGAAGGTCTGGTCATAACAAGGGCCAAGTCTTTTCATCTCTGTGACGGCAAGTTTGGCTCTTTCAAGAAAGCCTGAAGGAGCAGGGAGATCAGTGAAAAATCCTGAAATCAGGAACAATTTTGACAAATCACATGCCTGCTTTTATATCAGTGGCTGTTTGCTGTCTACCTGTCTACTGAAGGTAGAAACATGTAACAGTCATTCAATTGTGTATTTTAGAAGAAAATGATCCAAGTTTGTACAAAATTTCTTTAACATCTAAAAGTAGGGTCATTTAGTAGATTGATTTATTGGCAAAATTATCATGAAATATACAAAAAAAAGTCACGAGCGAAATTTTCAGTCAAACACAGTGTCTACTTGCTGAGAAAACAGCAAAAAACTTTCACTGTATTTTCATCAAGAACGTTGAATGTCTCCATGCGAGGTGACAGCGGGTACCCACTGCATCTCTGGCCGCAGTATTCATGAACAGTCCCCAACCCTCAAAATCTGAAAAAAACAATTCATGCATGAATCGATTCTCAGATTCAAAAGTTTTTGGGTGAAAATTTTTCACAAAAAAACATAAATTCGAAGAGAATCCTTTCTCAAAACAGTTTATACCATCAACAGCTGTAGAGCTTCTCTACAAGCAAGTTTTTTGTGTAATAGACCTTATGCATATGACGTCATTTGAGTAGGGCGCCCTCACCTAGAGGTCAAAAGGAAGATGCTCATTGGCCAGTCTTGTGCGCCGTGCGTACAAATCAGCGCGTTTCCATTGTTTCATCATCAGTTTACCTCTAAGATGGCGGCTTGGTGACGTCAATGCATAAGGTCTATTAATTTACCGATCTACAGATCTACATGTATGAAGTTACCTTTAAAGGAAATGACTTCAAATTAATTCCAGTCATTAACAGAGGGAACTAATCCACATTTGCACCGTCTACATGTCCAGGTACAACCGGCGACGCTTCATCTAAAGGGACCTTAAATAGACTTTCCTCCCTCCTTTGGGTTCCTCAACTAATTACAACCGACAGTATAAGACAGCCCGAAAGGAAGCCTGGATTATCATCACCCTAAAAATAACCACCGATTTAATTCGGTATGACGTCGGTAACTGTGGTTTATTTTTGAACTATGGTGGGAGGGAGAAAAAAGAAGTTGCGTTTGGGGGCAAGAGTTCTGAAGTGAGGATTTATTTGGCGAGGGATGTGCGTTCGAGGAGAAAGAAATCTCTGGAGTGTTAAGAGGCTTCGATAAATGAGGATCGAGCGTCGGTGAATGGCAGGGTGAAAACCAGTGCCATGCCAGGTTCGTTATTACTTTGTCTTTTTTGACATCCAACTGTCTTGGCCTCCACGCCAAACAATTTTTGGAAAGGAACTATCACTTTTACCGGTAGAAGCATAAAGCAATTTTATACATGTACCGGTAACTTCTAGAAAATTGTTTGGACTAGGCCCAAATTACACAGAGTCTTGAAGACAGCATTTGTTACGCACAGACATATTTTAGCTGAGCGGGAACAGGTGACCAGTTAAAATGTCATGGAATGTAGACTGGGAGTGACTGGTTTCCCGGCTAAACTTTGTTAAAGCATGCATTTGAGTTCCTTGTCTAATATTCTTTGCTTATGAGCTCTATGAGATAAGGCCTAGATAGTAATGACCCTGCGAATTTGATGTCAGACGATTAAACAGCGCCATCACTGAGGTCGAACGAAGACCTCTCATTGGGTAAAAGTTGTGATAGGCATGTACACACAAGCGTGTTCCCATTGTTTGTTCTCAGCGATTGCAGCAAAAGCAAGGTGTCAATTTGTATGTCTAGCTGATGGTAAGCATTGTTTTAAAGGGGCGGGGCGGGCTGGGGCTATCCAAGATTGAACCCATCTGAGTTTCAAATACCTATAGTCAAAAGGTTTTCTTTTGTCATGATCTTAGCAGGCCTCTTGCTGTACATGGACTTATTAACTATTACCCAGTTAATGCACGTGCACACACACACTGGCTATCAGGTTGGTGTAGTGATATCTTGCCTCGCCTTCCACCTCTGGGACCCCAGTTCGAATCCCACCAGGGGCACTATGTGGATTGGGTTTTCAGACCCTACCCGACTGCCTGGGTTTTCCCTGGAATAATTATCTTGGGGTTTTCCTCCCACATCTAAAACTGAAACTTCCTTCCTTGTCTTTTCTCCACGGGGTTCTTGGCTAGTACAGTGATTAAGTTCTGAGAGTCCTTGGCTTCACAACCAGAATTAACAAACGAAATGAAAATGAAACATCATAAAGGGTGCCGTCATCATTATATATCGAGGCTTCAAATTTCCACGTGCATCCACAGGCCTACTATGATCATGACAGTCCCCCTTTAAAATGGAAAACTTACCTGAGGTCACTTGCAACGACGGCCGGAGCATGGCATATGACCTTTGCAGGTGAGGTCACAAAGTCTGTGCTGGTCACAACCTCTGACCTATCGGGGTCAAGGCGACCCCCCGAGGCGTCTACGAGTAAGACTGGCGAGGGTGTCTGATGCCTCACATGCTTGACCGGGGACTAGAAAATAGAAATATAGGAAGATGTTTTTTGAAATTCATTTAACCATTTAAGCAGGGATAAAGTAATTCATTCATTCGTAGTTAAATTGATTCATTTGCGCATTTATTCATTGTTTAGGTTGAGCCTTCTTGCTAAAACCTATTTTCAAGACTAGAAAAGGTTGTATTGTAAACTTGGGTGTGATCCCTGGCTATACAGCAGTTACAGGTTGACTGGCTTCTGACTGGCACCCCCAAACAAAGATATTGACAAAATAGGGAGACCGTCAACATTACGGCTAGTAGATAGCACAGTTGGTAGAGCACTGGCACGTTAGTCCGGAGGTCGCAGGTTCAAGTCCCGCTGTAGTCAATTTTTCTGTGCTCAACCCTAAATATTAATTTGAGAATGAGTAAAACTACCACAACCACATATTTGCAATGCATGGTCATCGTAACAGCGCTTTTGTTGCCTTAGGCACAGTGCTGGGATATAATTAACACAGAGGAAGTACTATCAATAAGCTCCCTAACCCTAACTTGATTTCTGAAGGGGGGGGGGGGGGGGAGGGGGAAGCATGTTTCTAAACTTACAAGAATTAATCATGACAGCATATCTATCATGAAAGACAGTATGACGTCATGCAAAAAGTGCCTAGGTTTAACCGCAGAGCATTTGTACGAGGCACCCAAGGCCAAAACATAGGATAAAAACACCATGCAGAAACCTCAGTACTATTTTCACTTTGTTCGATGATGCATTTATACTCACCCTGGAGGTTGTTGTGTAGTACATGTCTCTCTCTGTGTCGGACAGTTCCAATGATGCAGAGGGGGTGGGCTTGGATGGAGAGGTGGGCGGGGAGGGATGCTTGCTGACTGTTCCAAAGGGTGACCTGCATTTAAAACACGTCAAAATAAATCACTGGCTATTAAGAGGAATGATGTTTAAAAAAGTGTTACAGACCTTTAACATAGGGGCATCCATCTTGTATTTAACTACCATTTAAATCAGTGTAACCAAACAGAGGCTAGAAGGGCAAATAGTCTGGTGCATTTGGGGTGTAGATTGGATTCAGCATGCATTATTATTTATTGCACAGAGGGGACTTGACAAAGATAGTGGTCGGCATGATAAAGATCTATAATCAACATGTATGCTCACATGAATCCCTGACTAAACGATCATAATTTTTCAGTGAAAATAATTGTTAATTTGTTGTTAGTTTTGGTGTGTTTATTAGTTTTGGTGTGTTTATTCAAAACCAGAAGATTGGAATGAATTAACTTTTCAAAGTTGCAGTCAAGTACTTTCAGTATCAAGTACTGCAGAGTACTACGGTGGCCGAGTAGTACTAGAGTACCAGTACTTGGGCCATCGAGTACGAGTACAAGTGTCTAAGTACCAAGTATTCTGATGTATGAGTACCGAGTCCAACAATTGATCATGCTTTATCTGGAATCAGGCATACCACTATAATCAGAGTTCAACAGTTTGAGTGTACCATATATGGTGTTGAACTGAGGACTGCTCTAGCAAACTGATTATGATTTACATGGGATCAGGCATACCACCATAATCAGAGTCCACCAGTTTGAGTGTTGAGTTACTGAATAGTGTTGAACTGAGGACTGCTCTAACAAACTAATTATGATTTACATGGGATCAGGCACGCCACCAGAATCAGAGTCCAACAGTTTGGATGTTGAGTTGAATTGAGTTTGGGTGTATGGTGTTGGACTGAGGACTACACAACTACATGTAAACTGATTGGGCTTTATAATATGGGATCAGGCATACCACTAATCAGAGTCCAACAGTTTTGGTTTTGAGTTACTGCAAGGTGTTGGACTGAGGACTGCTCTAGTAAACTGATTATGATTTACATGGGATCAGGCATACCACCATAATCAGAGTCCACCAGTTTGAGTGTTGAGTTACTGAATAGTGTTGAACTGAGGACTGCTCTAGCAAACTAATTATGATTTACATGGGATCAGGCACGCCACCAGAATCAGAGTCCAACAGTTTAGGTGTTGAGTTGAGTTGAGTTTGGGTGTATGGTGTTGGACTGAGGACTACACAACTACATGTAAACTGATTGGGCTTTGTATGGGATCAGGCATACCACCATAATCAGAGTCCAACAGTTTGAGTGTTGAGTTACTGAATAGTGTTGAACTGAGGACTGCTCTAGCAAACTGATTATGTTTTACATGGAATCAGGCATACCACCATATTGAAATACAATGGTTTAGCTAGTAGGATTTGAAACTTTGCATGGTGGAGAAAATTCTTGTAAGGTCTGCAGTAACACAATACATAAATCTCCATTATAAGGTGCGGTGGTTCTGTAAAAGAGTTGAGTTATTTCCTGATCAGTTCTTTTCAGAACTGCCACAACTCAAAGAGAGATTTATATATATATGTGGTGTTTATGCAAACCTTACTATACAGTTTGGTTGCTCAGTTACATTGGTTAGATGTTGTAAGAGTTGAGGACGTATCCTAGTGTAGTAGTCAAGGGAGTTAGCGTAGAAGTATCACAAACAAATTACTACTGTAAATCCCAAAGCACCTGCCCACAACTGTTTGTTGATAAAACCATTTCAAAAATGGACACCCGACTCACTTTCTAGGTGTACCAGAATTGGTGACGTCTTGTGGGGTTAGCCTGTTGCTATTTCTAGTCATAACACTTGCCAGTACTTGTCTTGGGGGAGTTGTGGTTCCCTGCAAAGGGTAGCCTGAATGTGGAATGGTCACTGATAAGTCTCCTGAAAAAAAAATATATACCAGAAAAATGTATGTGAAAAAACACAATCAGCTGGTTTGGGTTGTTACAACCAAAATTATGGACAGTGTGTTTACATGCTGGAAAACGTGCATTGTACTTTGTTCACTATTTTCTCCCGACTCGCACAACATTATAGTGATGTTCATAGTGTTAGCCAGAGGGGTGTCTGGGTGTCTTTTGGACACCCTGTTTTAAATTTGGACACCCTGTTTCATCTATCATTTACATGTAAATGTATTGTAAGTGAACAATTTGGACACCCAGTTTTTAAATTTCCAGCAGATTTGGACACCCTTTTACCAAATCCTGGCTAAAACCTTGGCATGTTTAAGTGTTACTGCCAGTGCGTGCATGCGAGCAGATCATTATTCCATGTACATGTACATGCACAGCCACAGGCCCGTTATAATCATGATGACAGTTTCCCTTTAACCAACAAAAACATATTTGCACATAAACATTGAACTTTTTGTTTACCTGTTTCTGTATCAAAACTGTTCATATTGATGTCCCTGGGTGATGCAAACACTGTCATTGTGTCTGGGAGGATGGGTTTGTTGACAAGACGACCCTGGGCAAGACCTCTTCTGTAGAATTATTTTTTAAGTTGTAAAATAAATGACAAATTTATAACGTTAATATTAAAACCCAAATAGAACTAGAAGTAGACCCAGTAATTGGGGCGCTGTACTTGGTTTTTTAAATTGTTTACATCTGCGCTAGTCATTAAGTATTAAAAGGTAGTATGACCGCAGATGTCAAAAGTTAAAAAAAACAAGTACAGGCTACAGCGCCCTAGTTACTGGGTCTACAGTAGAAGTAGTCAGACCTAGGCGACAGTCACAATGTAACCTTCCATCGTCTCAACGGTCGTAGACCAGACCCCTCCCAGTCTACAAAGTACTACAACCATCACTAGGACTTGAGTAGGCATCAGGAAGAAGGTGAACTGAGTGAGGGTTTATAATACTACATTTTGTTTCAACTTGTTTTGTACAGTACTCCTCCTACGTACTACTAAAGTAAACATAGTACTAGTACTACTACTACTAGCTATAGGGATAGTATATTAATTTAATTATACAATTCCCACACCAAAGCTACCATCCCCATCTCCCAGGATGCATGAGGAAAGACAAACAAAAGTGACAAAAAAAAGTTTAAAAAACCAAAAAAAAACACACACACAAAAACCACCATATTGATATGGTCTATTGAGTATTGTTAAACTGTGGACTGATTAGAATAGAATTACATGAATTAGAAATAAGAATGGAAAATTAAAAAAATTAGAATTTATTGTCCTCGACCTCGCGCTCTATCCAAACATTCCGGAACCTGGCCTTTCCCAGACTGAGCTGAGTGACATAAAATTAGATTACTTGATTCATGCTGAATGAAACCTGGCAGAAAACAAGCTATAATGTTATGACAAACCTCTGTTCTTTACTGCCAACATCTTGCAAAGTTGCCGGTTTGTAAAGTGCTCTCTTCGACGCCATCTTGAATCTCCCGCCGAGTGCGGTGTCCCTATACACACGTACACTAGCCCCCCCCCCCTATGCAATAACAATGCAATGTTTTGTCAATGTTTAATTTACTACACGTCCTCTAGCTACTAACGTGTAGTCCGTGTTGTCAACACCTACACGTTAAAGGAGAAACTTGGCTTTTAAATGAAGCATTTTTTTTCCACTTCTTATAGCTGGAATAGTCTACTTTCTATATTATTGTTATGGAGTAGTATGATCACCAAGGGAATATCTTTGGTTATTTTTTTTTCTTCTTTTTCTCAAGAATAAATATTTATTGTACGGTGTTTTGTCTATTTTAATTAGCTGTGAGAATGCGTAAAAAAAATTAGGCCAAAACAGGCACTCATCCCCGGCAGGCAAAGGTCGCCTTATGCTCACTGGTAATCAAAAACCTGAGAAGATCTATTTCTATATTTAAAAAAACAAAAAAAAAAAAAAAAAAAAAAAACTTTAAAAACCCCAAACAAAACTGAATTTAACGGGAAAGTATACCTTTGGTTTTTGGAAGCGTTCGATTGTTTTAATCCTATATAAATGTTGATATATACAATAAAATTAACCTGTGAAAATTTCATTTCAAAAGGTGATCGCGTTTTTGAGATATCGCCAAAAAAACCGGAGCGAATATGTCCCACGCATGGAAGAATCATAATCCCAAAAAGGAATACACAATCTGAGAAACGTTTCTGACAGAAACGTTTCTCATGCTTTATACCATCGAAAGCTGCTGTAGGCTTCTAACCAAAGTATACCTTCCCTTTTAAATCCAAATAACTGCCTTTGAAAATCCAAATAACTGCTTTTGAAAATCCAAATAACTGCCTTTGAAAATCCAAATAACTGCCTTTGAAAATCCAAATAACTGCTTTTGAAAATCCAAATAACTGCCTTTGAAAATCCAAATAACTGCTTTTGAAAATCCAAATAACTGCCTTTGAAAATCCAAATAACTGCTTTTGAAAATCCAAATAACTGCCTTTGAAAATCCAAATAACTGCTTTTGAAAATAAAAATAACTGCCTTTGAAAATCCAAATAACTGCTTTTGAAAATAAAAATAACTGCCTTTGAAAATCCAAATAACTGCTTTTGAAAATAAAAATAACTGCCTTTGAAAATCCAAATAACTGCTTTTGAAAATAAAAATAATTACTGCCTTTGAAAATCCAAATAACTGATTTTGAAAATAAAAATAACTGCCTTTGAAAATCCAAATAACTGATTTTGAAAATAAAAATAACTGCCTTTGAAAATCCAAATAACTGCTTTTGAAAATAAAAATAATTACTGCCTTTGAAAATCCAAATAACTGATTTTGAAAATAAAAATAACTGCCTTTGAAAATCCAAATAACTGATTTTGAAAATAAAAATAACTGCCTTTGAAAATCCAAATAACTGATTTTGAAAATCCAAATAACTGCCTTTGAAAATCCAAATAACTGCTTTTGAAAATAAAAATAACTGCCTTTGAAAATCCAAATAACTGCTTTTGAAAATAAAAATAACTGCCTTTGAAAATCCAAATAACTGCTTTTGAAAAAAAAATAACTGCCTTTGAAAATCCAAATAACTGCTTTTGAAAATAAAATAACTTCTCTACAAAATCAAAATAACTGCTCTTCAAAATCAAATTAACTGTTTTTTAAAATAAAATAGCGATGGCACTAAAATGCTTTTGTACGTTGGTGTCATTTCCATTTATTAAAATTCTCCAAGGCTTTTTACATCAAACTGGTAAAAAAAAATAAAAAATTGTACATTTCATTTAATTCCAAACAAAAGGTCAATAACTATAAAAACATTTCATTAAAAAAAATCAAACCGCAAAGATGGCAAGAAATGGTGGTACGATTGTCTACAGTCCTTGTGTGTTTAAATATCACTTATCTGTTATTGGTTTTTTTCGTATTTTTTTATTTTTTTTTTGTTTGATTTTCATTTTTAAACCAGTCAAAACGTAAACCAAGACAATGCAGTTTTGCCCTTTAATAAGTTTCTGACACGAAGTGCACGTTTTCAGACTAAAAAGTTGGGCAAGACTTTTATGGCTGCACTGGTCTCAAAGTAAGTACTTAGTGCACACAAAACTGGCATGTGCGAGCATTACTGTTTGTCGTGTTTACACTGTGTGCATGTGATCTTTGCATTGTCTGTCTGCAAACCACTGTATTGTGCTGTCTGACATCTGTCTGTGGTATTCACAAAAAGAGCAACTTGCCGGTGTTGGAAATACTCTCTGCTGGTGGAAGTTTTTACTCCGTGTTCATGGTGTTTCACCCGTGCGATCGACGTGCAGGACTACCGTGAGAAGAAGTGGACGTATGACCGGCGGTGTTGGCGTGAATTCGGTCAATGTGTGTACATGTAGGAAATTGTAAGTTTGATCTAAGCGAAATACACTAGTTTGTAAATTAACGTTCATAGTGTGTGGGTTGTACCGTAACCATGGAGGATGGAATATAATTCCTTCCTCCATGGTTGTCTGTGTCCTTTCTCTATGGTTGTACTGATGGAGTGATAGTGCCATTTGTGTTCACTTTTGACTTGCTAGACTTTAGCACAGAGATTTAGTCTAGTCATAGAGCCTACCTCCATCATCATGGTCTAGTGTATGTATACCTGTGATGTTATCTCAATCTGTAAAATATTGATGTTCATGTACTGTATCAGTTTAATTAATAAATTATGTAACCTTTTGTACTATTCTTGTGATTTATGGCAGCATTGAAATAAATGTAAAGGTAATATTATTAATATTATTATTACTTAGTGTGAGTGCATAGACGTTTGCAGTCTGCTGCAGTGCAAGTTACATTATAAATTATATTACTTGGCCTATTTCTACTTAAGGCACTGTATATGTACACGTTTGGTAATTACTCAAAATATATATTAGCATAAAAACTTACTTGGTAACGAGCAACAGAGAGCTGTTGATAGTATAAAACATTGTGAGAAACGACTCCCTCTGAAGTAACGTAGTTTTTGAGAAAGGGGTAATTTCTCACTAAAATAATAAAAGACTTCTGGCCAGAAGTCTTTTATTCCTATCTGAAAGCACACTAATTTGTACAACAAAGGTGTTTTTTCTTTCATCATTTTCTTGCAACTTCAATGACCAATTGAGCCCAAATTTTCACAGGCTCGTTATTTTATGCATATGTTGGGATACACCAAGTGAGAATACTGGTCTTTGACAATTACAAAACGTGTTCAGTGCCTTTAATGTTTACATTAAAATTTGATTTTTTTAGGAGGCTTTCAATAGGAGATTTAATCAGTTACTGAGATATGTGCGTGTACTTTAGACCAAACAAAATATTTATTTTGTTTTTCCTTTAAAAAGGATGCTGTGTTTTATGATCAAAGCAGGCCAGTATCATACACATATGGAGAGTGCGCATTTGCCTGCAGTAACTACATGTAGGTGAGAGTTCATAATTGCATACAGCCATAGGCATGTTTTGATCTTGATGACACAGCCTCTTAAACCCGACTGCTCAAAAACCTATAAATCTGTAAGAAGTACAGCAGCTTTGGGTAGTATAATGAATGTTGAGAAACTTTTAACTTCGAAGTACTACGGTTATGGAAAAATATATCACTTTTTATTTCCCAAAATTTGAATCTGAGAAGCGTTTCTGTCAGAAACGCTTCTCAGACTGTGTATTCCTATGGGGAATATTCTTCCTGCGTGGAAATATTCGCTCTGGTTTTTCGGTGATATCTCAAAAACGCGACCACCATTTGAAGTGAAATTTTCACAGGTTAGTTTTATTGTATATGCCTACATTTATATAGGATTAACACTTAATTAGTAGGCTCCAATTACCAAACGTATGCAGCACCTTTAAAATAGAAAAATTGTCAACTGATTGCATAGTATAAAAATCACTTCACAGCGACATCCCACTTATTGAACTTTTTTTGTATCCCCGTTTTAGAATGAATCCTAAAATAATGTTTCCTTCCCTATCTACCAACCCTCTTTTTCCCCCAGCATTTAAACATGAATCCTTTTTGTTTGTTTGACAGTCTTTATGTAGAATAGGAAAACAATTGGATTCAGCCGAGAATCATTTTAAAGAAATATTTTTAGTTTGTTAGGTAAATTGCATTTATTGTCATCCTGTTCAAGTTGAACGACCTTTATCACCTGGTATTTCTTGGGGAGTCAGCCTCTATAACCAATTGTTTCCTGAGCAACTAACAAACTTAGTTAACTAGGTCAAGAGGTCAAGAATAACCAATTCATCCCCCCCCCCAGTCCCCTCCTCCAAATTGAAAGTTCATCTACAGGCTAGTATTGTCACATGTCAGGGGAAATGCAACTTTCACATGTCAGTGAACGAACAATGGTGATATTGCAATGCTTGTGGTCGCGGGCAAATTACTCAAAAAAATAACTAAAATGTTTCCGTCTATTTTGTTCCCGTGGAAGATCATGTTCAAGAGGAAGCAATTCTATTGTTTTGTCGTCAATGACTCATTGTGTACAGGGCTCAATTCTGCTTACCACAAATTCTGTGCTTACTGCACCCTGGACAGTTTGTGTTTCTATGGGGTGTACATTTAAAGCACAATTCCATGGAGCTGATTTTAAAAGCAGTAACAATTTTCTGCATGAGAACTAACTATAAATACCGGTAAATAGTAAACTTGTGAGTATGCAACCATGTATAAATATCTTTTTATTGTAGGAGTGGTGGCTCTAAAAAGAGCCGGTTTGGAATCGACGTTTCGATCGAGCAGTATACTCCGTTTCTTCTTCAAGAGCAGAGTATACTGCTCGAAACGTCGAGACCAAACCGGCTCTTTTCAGAGCCACCACTCCCACAATGTATGGTTGTACCCGCAAGTTTACTATTTATTTATAGTTGCTTCTAAATTCTCACACCATGCAAAGCTTCAAACACCACTTAATTTTCTGCTATGCAGAAATAAGCAGTACACGTGACATGGCATTTTGATAAATTTTGTTGTTCCCAGCTATATAAATTAGGCCCGGTTGAATTGAAGTTCAAAAACATAATGTGGAGTCTTTGAACTTAAAAAAACCGCCAATATTTAAAAACTTGTATTATTCTATAGTCAGATTAGAAACGGTAACTTGCTTCTTGGCTTTCTTGGGAGTTTTCCCTTATGGATTTGTTTTAAAGATCAAGTAACAAAACATGCGTGAAACTGACTTTAATTTAATTTAACAAACAAAGAAATATTTACAAGAATGGGATTCAAACCTGAGACCTCTGGATTAACGCGCCGGTACTCTACATCTAGCCCTATGTTGGCTGTCTCCCTACATGTATTTTGTCAATCCTTGTTAATTCGTGCGTGCCAGTCAGAAGCCATTCAACCTTAAAATGTCCTAAAACCAGGGATCACATCTAAGTAACATTTTAAAGTTTATTCTGCTATTATTTGTTTTTGGTTATTGGTTTCAATTTCAAAGAAACAGCCTACTACATGTACGTGAGGCTGGATTTCCCATTTCCTTGGTTTGTATTACGTTTACATGTGAATAAGGAAATTACGATAGGAACTTTGTAACCCAGATACAAAAGTATTTTGTTTTAAAATGAAATTCAAGCCATCTTGCTGGTCAAAAAACAAAACCAAAACCCACAAAAAATGTTCACAGTGTCAAGACCTTAAATTTAGAAAAAAAAGAAGAAGTGCAAAATGCAATTTACGCATCCAGACCACAAAAACAAGTCAAAGTACATGTACAGTATAACGCCACAATTTGTTTACCGCAATGCTTAATACTTGGTAAGTGCATTTCCTACAGTTGTGCAGAGACACTATTTTGTTTTTCATTCTTCTGGAAAGTGGTAAACAAACTGTTATACATCATCAGTGCTAATTTTCTATTCTGGTCAACAACAAAATAATTCACAGTGTCAGATAGTATCAAGTTATCACAACCAATAAACAGGAAATTTTTTATTTTTTTAAAGTAATTTATGTATTCAAATTGCAACCTAGCTAAAACCAGAAAGGGTCGGGACTTGAAAAAGGGGCATTCCAACTCTTATAAGGTCTTTCTCTTTGCTTTAAAAGTTAAGGTAGCACTGCAGGAAAAAAATGTTGCCACGGCTAAAAACAGGGACGTAATTTTCTGTATGTTGCCTCGCCTAAAAACAGGGATGCAAGTTTCTCCATTCTGAACATGGAGACAGTAAATATTAATTTTAAAATTTTGAATTCGAATTACATTGAGCATGGCACCTCTGTATCTAGTTACCTACCCCACCCATTAAAACAAGTTTTGTTACAAAACAAAAACAAGGTGTAATGAAATCAAAGGAGACCAGAGTCTTTCATCCATACCCAGAACACAAAGCAAGACCTGCACCCAGTGTATGAGTTACCCATTGCACCACCCACTACTGCCACTAGAGCCTTTAATCTAGGGCATGGTAACAGGCGCCTGTTCATTCCAGCCGATTCCAAGCATCCTGTTTGTTTAATAAGAAATGTCGATCTACTCTGCGCAAGACGTGAACGCCGCTGCTATCAAATTTACACACAGTATGCATACTTTCTAACATCAGGCCGCTGTGACTTTAAAATTAACTTGAATCACACACCATGGGGCTACTTGTACAGGAATAAAACTTGTACACGTTTAGATACACTATGTACCATATGGATTACTGGAGTATTTTTAGCCCTCTTTCTCAGGAACGCAAACCATGCTTTGCGCATTAGAGTAGCTCCTCGGTGATCATATTGAGTGCACTGTAGCGTGGACGTTGTAATGGACCCAGAACTTGTGGTTCAAGTGCTGTGCTTTACATTTTTACAAAATTACAATGTACGCTGTGGGATTAGTCTCTGCAGACTCTAGCAGCCTGAGGTGAGTTGTACTGGTGTAGTCTTGTTTCAAGGTGTTGTCTTTGTAAATGGCGCTGCTGGTGAAGCCACTGAAGAGGCATTTATAGTGTTTGCCTTGGTTTTAGAAGCTAAGATTTAGATCTTGAGTGTTTACCAATCTTAATTGCTGAGCAAAGTTTGATGTCACAATACAAATCTTTTTGGCATTTAATGATGAGAAGTGCTTTGTGAAATTGAGCCCTGGATTTTTTTTTTTTTCGGAGGCGAATATGGCAAGGAGGCTTCTGTTTCATGACCCTTTTGACTGGATGCCTTTTTTAAATGTAGAAAGTAGGTTTTTTGTACTATGAAAGTTCCTTTTTTTGTATTTAAAAAGCAAAGTGTCCTCTCTCCAAAGGAGTGAAACATGAGGCCTTACACATGTACAAGTATGCAGAGTGTTAGCATAGCCTCAGGGGTGTGGTAAAAAGTTTATTTCCCCTGTTTTGACTTTCAAACCTGTTTTATGTGTTGATACAAAATGTAATGTGGGCACCCCATTTTTATTTGCACTTGACCTGGCTCCAATTTCATAGCACTGCTTAATGGTAAAGTAAGCAAATTTTCGCGCTAACATTGGCAGAAAAATTTGCTTTTAAAAGCATTTAAGCGTATTTCACAAGTTTAAAGCAATTAAAAATAGGCAGCCAGCTTGCGCGTTCAACCTGGATTCGCATTGTTACGTCATCCATTTTCATACTTTGAGCACTGGAATGTCAGCATGCCTTTCCGTGTGCTTGTGTTGTGGTTGGCACAAAATCGGTTGTTAAGCATCTCTATGAAGTTGTCCCCAGATCTCAGGCTGAATACCGGTGCATGTAGTTTGTACTTGATGCAGCCGAAAGTCAACAGCCTTAACAGTTTTGTTTTTAATCAAGTTACACTACATGTAAGTGGTAAAAATTACATTATTGAAGGGTAATTACTGTACATATTGAAGTTTTGAACTTGTTATGTTTAGCTAATAAGCATACAATAATTCTAAAACAAGGAAGTGGATAATGGAGAAGTTACTGTATATAATCAGAACTTCCTTCCTTGGGACTTATGAATTGCACAATCACACAAAATAAACGGCAGAGAAACATTTTGTTAACTGTCATCCAGTGAGTGTTCGACCCTTAATGCAGGGTATACATTTGGGATGTCAAAGACCAGTATCCTCACTTGGTGTACATGTAGCTTGGTGTATCCCATACAGGGAACGATTCCATCCAGCAATTTTGCATAGCAAAATTTTCAAGACTTGTTTTGTGCACACTGAATGCTAATATTGTAGCAACTCCTGATTTTTGAGTAGCAACTGATGCATTTTGTGTAGCAATTTGCTCTGCTATACAAGGGAAATCGTTCACTGCAATAATGCATAAAATAACAAATTTTGAAATTTTGGCTCAATTGGTCATCAAAGTTGCAAGCAAATAATGAAAGAAACAAACGCCCTTGTTGCATAGAAATGTGTGCTTTCAGGATGCCTGAGAACGAAAGCCTTCCTCAGATTCAAAATTTTGGGGTGAAAAATTACCTCTTTTCTAAAACTACATTACTTCAAAGGGTGTTGTTTTTAACAATGTTTTGTTTTTATCAACAGCTCTTCAGTGCTCTTTACCAAGTGAGTTTTTATGGTCATTAACTTGTGAACTGCAAGTACACCCTGCCCAGCCTCCAAATGCCACTAAAAACACCCCATGGACCAGTCAAAATTCTCTCCAAGTGGGCTGGCTGTCTATAGTCTAGTGTTGAAAAGCATACTTTTTGTAATATGAAATATGGATTGGTGAAAAGCTGTATACTGCCACCCCCACCCCCATATCACTGAATAGAGTTACAGTAAACCCTGCTTTGAAAGTTAAGTTCAAAACTAATTTGGCTACAAGTAGTTCAGTGTTAAAGAGCATCCCTTGTTTTATAGGAAGCGCACATTTTTATGGTACAATAGACCGTATCGAATATGACGTTACCTTTCAAATGCCCCACATCTGTGAGCGTGTGTGTGTGCCATAGAAATCAAACCAGGAACGCAGAGTGCATGAAAGCCGCCATATCATAGGACAGGCCGTATGCGCGTGTAAACGCTTCTTAGCGTTCCTGGTTTGATTTCTATGGCACACGCACACGCACACGCTCACAGACGCCATGTTGTAGGTATAATTGAAAGGTACATGTAACGTCATATTCGATACGGTCTATATTCTGCATTTATACTCGGACCATTGCCCAACACTGACAGTGTAAATAAAAACAAATACGGGCAGATTTCCCCCAAGTATGACATAAACAAACAAGGGCCCCATGGAGAGAAGACAAGGAAGGAAGTTTCAGTTTTAGATGTGGGAGGAAAACCCCAGAAAAACTATTCTAGGGAAAACCCATGCCGTACATGTAAGACAAGACCCAGTCCGCATTTCCACCCAGCAGGATTCGAACGGGTCCTAGAGGCTGTAAGCGAAGAACGATACCACTACGCAAACCCGACCGCCGAGGGCCCTAGGACCAAGCAGTCTCTTCATTTCTAGTCCTCGGCCAATCTCAACCCATGACTATGAACCAATTCCAGGTTATGTAGAAGATAGCTGACCGCTTTCTTGTAATGACGTCTTTCCTGTTTGTTTTGTTTTATCGTCCAGATCCATGAGTTAACCGCATACGTACGTATTATCGCTAACCGGCGAACTACCCATGAACCCCGTCCTGCCAGGAGTCATTATTAGCACCGTGCTTCGTCCATGGCCCAGTCTTGGCAGCAGCAGTCCCAGCGCGAAGGCCCGGAGGGCTACAACTCGGGGTCCTCATTGAAGCTCGACATCGAGAACAACTACATGCATGGTCTGGAAAATATCAGTAAGTACATTCAGTAATCATTTATCATGTTTTAAAGTAAAAAAAAAAATTATTTTTATTAATTGCATATAGAGGGGATGCCGGAACGAACCTTAAAAAAAAAAGTTTGAGTTCAATATTTAGGAACATTGAATAGACCAGGACTTGAACCTGTGACCTCCGATAAATGTGCCGGTGCTCTACCAACTGAGCGGTCTCCCAATATTGTCAATATCTTTGTTCAATGATGCCAGTCAGAAGCCATTCCATTTTGGTTTATTATTTGATATTTTTTAAAGCTTACAGTATAGCGCTGTGAGAAATGACAGTCGGAAAGGCAAGATACAATTTCTTTGATTGATGTGAAAAATGAAATGTTAAAATTATCTACTGACGGGGGTCATTTGCATCTCTCATAACTTTCTCAAATATCATAAAGATGGTTTTAAAAAACCTAGTAAGGTTTGCCTTGACACATATGAAATCTCTCATACAGTATAAGTTGTGGTGGTTCTGATAAAAACCAGTGGTGTAACAAGTTGACGTTTTGATCCGTATGCTTGGACCATCTTCAGGGGAAGGCTTGTTTCTCTTGAAGATAATCGGAGTAACTGAACTGAGTTATTACACCACCGTTTTTTTTTTTTTACCACCACAACTAAAAAGAGAGTTTTTTATATGTACAATAGTTTTACCACAAACCTTAAAAAAATAGATTGTATCTGCCACCAGCCGTGCAAAGTTTCAAATCCTATGAAAACAAATTGTTATTAAATCTACTTGTGAGTTTTCCTGAACTGAATTCTGGAAACTTGTTTCATAAATAACTGAGAACAAGTTTACTAATTCTGGAAACTTTTTTTCTTGTCAATTCAAGGTGTATGCGACATCCTTAAACAAGACAATGAACACTGCGGCTTTCTCTACAAGCGAGCCCAGGAGAAGATGACCGATACAGTGACAGAGTCCGTAGGCTCTGTCATCAACACCGGTCTATTTTCAAAATGGCAGCTTCGATACGTGGTACTATACCGGGAGTACGTCTTGTACTACAAGAACGACCGGAGTTTAAAGCCAAAGGGCGTGTTTTCACTGCGCGGCTACAACAGGTGAGGACCGAATTGTTTTAAAAGAGAATAAACTTTCAATTTGTGTTTGTCGATCTGTTTCATAAAGAGTTACTTTAATGAATTGAAAATTTAATTGTGACTTAACCATTGTAACCTCAATTTGAAACCGGTTGGTTTGAAATACACTCGATAACAATAACATTACTGAAAAACTAAAATACTAAATTTTTTCTACACAAATAAAAAAAAAACTACGAAAAAGAAACAAGGCAAACATTCTCTCAAGGGAAAAAAGGGAAGTTTATGCACTATTCAGAATGTGTTTATTGCAATAGGGAAAATATGAAGAAAAAAAACTATATGTTTTTTTGATGCACATGGCAGTATTTCAGGTGGAAATATTTGGTTCAAAGTTAAGGAATTGACGCCCTGATTTGTTCAAGGAAAGTTAACAAAGTCAGCGCCTTTACAAATTGAAATGGACTGTAACAAATAGTACTGTACAGCACATTTAACTCCCTTTCCCCAACCCCCAAGCAGGACTACTGTATGTGTTAGTGAATTGAAAACACACCCAGTTATAAATAAGAAACAGCTGCGACACAAAGAGAGTTTTCTCATAAAAATATCGTAGTAAAGTGTTTGAAAAATCTCATGAGCCATAAGCCATACAACGATCCCGCATTGTCTTTACACTTGACCCCTTGACCGCCCCAAGACGGCCCTCTTGTGAGTTACGAGTTGACAGTTTGAGGTTTGAGAAGTAGCCCCTGGAGTCTCCACGATTGAACAACATCTGTCTCGGGTTACATTTGTTTTGACTCTCTGGCTGCAAGGTCTACTTACGAGGGTTTGCCCGCCAGAGAGAGTTTGCCCGCCAGAGAGAGTTTGCCCGCCAGCGATGCTACTATCAGGAGGGATGCAGATGAAACGGTTCCTGTCTATAATTGAGTTATTATGACCTGCTGAGTGAACGAGGAGCTACAGTCAGCGTTTTAGCGTACAAGGCCTCCCTGTATTGCCAACTTTGCTTGATCCATTGATCAAGTCTGATTATTTATTGACGCAATTAAGGATGGCAAGACAGTACACTTAGTCTATTCATTGTCTTGGTGCCCCTTTAAAATGACAGCAGAGTCAGGGGGGGGGGGCTCCAGTCTGAGACTTGAACTTTGGCTTTCAATTGACTCCCATTGTTTTAGGAATCGGACTTGAAATTTCATATTTGAGATTGAGAGGGCAAGGCTATTTCCATTTTGCAAAAGGCACTTCCATTGGAAAATCTTAAAGTCTGTGGGGAAACTTTTGACAGGGGCAACAGAGACCTCGGCTCCCGGGGCCTCCATGTAATTTCAGGCCTGAAATTGACTGGTATAATTGGCATTCGAATACAGGAGTGGTAGGCACTAGCTCTGGTAGGCACTAACTGTGTTGGGTGGAGATGGATAGAGGGGGGCACCAAGGCTGTTGTTACATGACGATGTCACTACGACTGGCCATTTGGACTCTAGGAGTCAAGGTCACTGGCAGGCACTAGGAGTCAAAGAACTGGGTGGCACTATAGGGAGTTCACGATGACTGGTTGGTGTTGACTGACGGGGGGGGGGGGGGGGGGGGGGGGGGCTAGAAGACTGGCGGGCACCAGGACTTATAGTCCCCCTCCAGGACCTGGTGACAGTCACCTGAGCTGGTAGGAAGTGTGGGTCAGAAGGCCAGCATGATTGGGGGGATGTGGACTGACAGTGACCAGGTAGCTCCATGCAGTGACCATCAGTACTGGCTACCAAGTCTGGAGGCATCCGTGACTGGCTAGTGCAGGATGACAATTGTCATTAGGACTGACTGGCAGGAAGCTTATTGTAGTAGTAGCAGGGATGTGATTCCTCTATTTTTAACCAGAAATCCATGGGTTTTTTTCCCTAAAAAAAAAAAAATATGGGTTTGTTTTGCCCCCCGCCCCGCCCCTAAACAGAAATGTGAAAAAATGAAGATAAAACATATATACCGCCCCAGATTGCAGAGTAGGGCTTTTAAACCAAAGATAAATGTTAAAAGTGGGCTTCGTGCTTGCAAGCTTTCGCGCTTTGTGCTCAGAGTTCAGTTGGGTTTTTTTCAACAGCCTATCACATCCCTGAAGTAGGTGATCCCTCAAGTTCGAGGATGATGTTTCCACAGGAAAATACACAAATTTCAGTCGTTACAGCTGAGGGAGAAGTAGCTGGAGGTGACTCCATCGATGGCTCAAAAGTCCGATTAGTGAGCCACAGACTCGCAGGCAAATGGCGCAGGTTGTAGTCAGAGGGATGGATGGAGTTGGCTTTCTAGTTCCCTCTCCTTTCTCATCTGTCGCTCAGCGGCTGCCTGATCTAAACGATGACTCTCAAGGCCAGTGCCTCTGTGCAGCAGTTGCCTCCATATCGATCGGTCCCTTGTTATATTATTTTATGAGAAATTGCCTAACATCACAAGGCCACAGACGACCACTTCAGGGCGAGGGCTATTGACCCAAATCAACTGTCACCAGGGGCACATTGCCACCTACTCTTGGGGCTGAAACAGGATTACCCCCCCCCCCCCCCCCCCTTCACAGTCCGTAAGGATGTAGGTACATGTATCATGGGTATCATCCACTAGGAGCCTGGCTGGTTGAGCAGAACGCACTACCTTCACAGAAGATCCTCCCAGGAAGGTTTATACAAGACACACTACAAAAAAAAATTGTAATTGAGTCATGAGAAATTTGGACAGGCTCATAAAATACCTCCCCATGAGGTGCTCGATATTTCACTCAATATTTCTGTAGTTGTTTCCCATCAGCTGTCGATTGACCTTGTACTTGGCCTTATGTCTACTT
Source organism: Leptasterias polaris (assembly GCA_037783415.1). Classification (NCBI taxonomy): domain Eukaryota; kingdom Metazoa; phylum Echinodermata; class Asteroidea; order Forcipulatida; family Asteriidae; genus Leptasterias; species Leptasterias polaris. The sequence continues at coordinate 2,551,582 of JAZGTN010000015.1, read as the reverse complement.
TTATTGTCTAAACAGCCCAAGTGTCATTCAGCAGTATAGTGACAAGAATCATAATAGAATTACGACCACACCCAGTGGACTGATTGAGTTTTATATAACAATTGGAGCCTCGCTCTACATGTATGGCGGTTTCTGCACTGTAGATGGAACAATGGGAGATGGAACAATGGGTAACGGACAGTCATAGGAAGCTATATATTAATTTAGAATTGACAAAATATCAGGTTTCTCCCCTCGCACAAGCTAGTGTATCAGGCCGATACACACAAATTGCTGCCGATTCATGCACAAAAAATAAAAATGTTTTATTTTTATTTATTTTATTTTATTGGGGTTTTTTTTAGGAGGGGGGAACTTCAGATCCAGTGAAATTCGCAAAATTCATAAAGATAATTAATCATTTAGAATGCCACAGATTGTACAGAGATAAACACAAGTGAAAAACATTCTGAGGAGTTCATTTTAATTGAGCCTGCTTTGGCCAAACTTCCAAAATGTGGGTCCAAAACATGCACGGTTAAGTGCCTTGCTCAAGGAGACATGCCATGGCCAGGATTCGAACACACACTCTGCTGTCGACAACACTAGGGGCCTCTGCCCTTTGTAAGCAACCAATTGGAGCTAAAACAGGGAATTCCGCGCTTTACGTCAAGCCTATTCCACAGGTTAGCAGGGAATTTTGGCTTATAAGTGCGCATGTGTACTCAACATTACTAGGTATTCTTCACTTACACAATTCAGCGCTTGCCCTGGTGATCGCAAGCGCTGAATGCGGCAATCAGCAGTGCCATGAAATATGGGCTCTAAACTTGAGTCCGGTGTAACTGGACCGCTCATAGCAACAACATTCCATCTTGACTCAACAGATACATAATAGTGTTAGATAATAAGCGTTCAAATTAATTCAGTATCACAAACATCAGCCAATGCTGTACACCTCACATGTGTCCTACATAAAGTGGGCGTCTTAAATGGGCTTTCAAGTACAGGAATCTACTAATTGGGGGGTAATTAACTCGACATTGCGGATTGTAATGAAGTCATAAACTAGGTTGATGCTGACCTTTTTGGGGTGGAGCATTTAGAGCAGAGGCAGGTGGAATGTAAAGCGTTCTTGTAAACAGGATTTGATCCATTAGTAACTAATTGGATTTCGAACTATATGAGCCCTCCTTTTTCTAGTTTGTTATAAAGCATTGTCTGAATAGGCTGGCATGTTAGGCAAAGGGGTGTCTGGTTGTCTTTTGGACACCCTGTTTTATCTGTCATTAGATGTAAATGTATTGCAATTGAACAATTTGGACACCCAGTTTTTTAAATATCCAGCAAATTAGACACCCTTTTAAAACCAAATTCTGGCTAAAACCTTGTGGGCTGGGGAGACATTTCCTCAAAGCTTAAACATGTTAGAGGGGCTGTCGTCGTCATGATCGTAGCAGGCCTGTGGCTGTACATGGATGAACTCTAACCCATATATTTTTTTATTTTTATTATCATTATGGTGGTTTTTTGTTTGTTTTTTGGGGGCCTTCAGATCAAGTTCACAAAAATCATAAAGATAAAACCATTCAGAATGTCCCAGATTACACAAGTACATGTAGATGTAGGGCTTTTAAAAGCAAAGATAAACACTTTGAAGTAACAAAACAGTCAGAGAAACTGGTTTCAATTCAGTGTGCTTATTAGGCCTCCAAAACTTGGGTCCAGAATGCCCCCACACTTCTGAAAAATCGTGGGGAGAAACCTGATTAGCAATCCCATTCTGTTTTTTCCATAGGAACATTTTGAAACACATGCTGCCTAGCGAAAGTGCATGTTCCTGTATGGTTTACACATGTCCTTGTACAAAGATTGGGCAATGTACATTTACCCAGAGGATTTCCCCAATTACCATGATTTACTGGATCTCCAGGTCAACGCTTTACGCTAAGACTCCCCCGTTGCGTCATTTTCACAACTCCGGTTACGCACAGGATACGTCCCTTCATGACAGACAAGAAAAAGAAAAAAAACACTCATGACTTTGACATCATGACAAGCACTGTGAATAAAGAAGCATTTTCATGACTTCATTGAACACTTGTTCTCCTTTTTCATCCACTTTGAGCCAATCATCCTATTATCGTCCAAAATCTTAACCTCCCCCCCCCCCCGGACGGATGAGAAAAGCAGACGCTCAGATTTCTTGGTCTGTCGGAAGTGTTCACATTTTGATAGAAACCAGGACAACAAATGTAATTACGAAGATGAAATTAATTTGACAGAAAGCCGCATCCCCACTGAGTGATCTCCCAGACTGCCACTTCCCAGATTAGACACTGGGGTGTGACACAACCTTTTGCTAGTGTGCCATTAAAGTGTTTTCAGTGTCAAAGCTGTAGGCCTACATGTATAAATTAGTCTTTTATCTGTGGCAATTATCGCTTGTGGTGTTTGTACACAGAAAACAATTACAGACATTAAAGTAAAAGTCGTTAATTGATTGATTGAATTTTCTTGCATCTTTTGCCGACTTTTCTGTGAGTGAATTTTTTTAAGTGCTTGATTGTGGGCTTGGAGGCTAGACATTTTGTCTAATGAAATTCTTTGGTTTTACACACGAGTCGCTACCAAGGTTGCCTGAGACTAAGAACATGTTGTGACGTGAGTTCCTCATACATGTACATGTAGTTACACATACTATATACCTCAATAGGCTGGTTGCATTGCTGGTTACCATTAGCCGTTTTAATAGCACGTGTTAATGCCTTTCAAGTACAGGAACTAGACATTTCTCAACTCCTCTCCCCACCACTCCGCCAAGAAACAAAAGCCCCTTGATATTGATTCTGAAATAAGGATACACCCTCCTGTACCCCAAAAGTTGTTCAGTCTTTTTAGAGCAAGATTTATTTGATAAACACAGCATAACTAAGGACAAGGTCAAAGTACTTGAACAAAAAGTGTTACACCTGATAGGGCCTAAAGTTTTAAAAAATACTGTTGATTCAGACCAAACAAGGTTGACTCAATGAACATTCCCTTTAGTGGTCCATTTTATTCTTCGTTCAAAACATCATTTACCAAACAAGTTGTTCTTGTGTTTCTTGTTGCCTTTCAGAGTCGTCCGAGCCGAGGACATGATGTCGATCAATCGGCAATGGGCTTTCAAAATCATCGGGTTACGGTCTGATGACAGAACATGGTACTTTAGTGCTGCCTCAGAAAGAGAAATGAGGGTAAGAAATTGTGATTGATCGGGGGAGGGGGCACAAGGGAAGGGGGACAGGAGGGTTCCAAGGGGACATGAGGGAAGGGAGCTAGGGGGAAACGGGGGGAAGGGATCGGACAAGAAGAAAAGGGGACCTGAGGGGGAATACATAAAGGTAGGGGACATAAGGGGAGGGGACAAGAGGGAAAGGAGGAGGGGAAAGGAGACAAGAGGGAAGGTGGACCTGAGGGAAGGGAGCAAGGTGTACATTTGTGTAAATGAGGGAAGGGAGAGAAGACTAAAAGGGGACCTGAGGGGGGATTCAAAAAGGCAGGGGGATACTAGGGAAGGGAACATAAGGGGAGGGGGAGGACATGTGGAATGGGGGACCTGAGGAAGGGATCGATGCATGCAGGGGCACACGGGGAAAGGGGGTTCTGGATATGACAAAAGGGGAACATGAGATGATGGGTGGAAATTTAAGATTTTTTTGTTTTTACTAGCTACATGTACATGAAGGAAGAATCAGAGTTCTAAAAAAAATTGGTTATAAGTGATGAGGTGGGGTGGGTTGGGTTGGGAAAGAAATACCTGGAAGAAGGGGCGGGGGGGGGGGGGGGGGGGGAGTGTTTACTACAGAACAAAGGTGAGGGGAGTGCAAAGAGAAAGCCCTGGATAAAAGGTCAGTGGTTTTCTGGTTTGGCTTGTCAGCTTTTAGAAAGTGTACACGTACATTACATGTACATTGTACAGTATGCGACATATGTACTTGTCTGGTACTGTTGGGATTGTTTGTACTTACAGAGCGATGTGTATCAATCAAATGGTATTTTTTTTAAAACCACACACACACACACACACTAATTATTGAAGCACAAGTTACTTGTTCATCATTAGAAATAATACAGCATTATAAATAATAGCCAACATTTCCTGGTTCGGTACTATAGGCTCAAATGCCAGCTCAGTAAAAAGTACTTGACCAGGGAAGTCCCTATGATGAACCCACCAGCGGCAGCAGCCAGGCAATCACAAATGAGTAATCGAGCTTTTGATTCACGGCCAATTTTCACACAACTACAGACATGAACACAAATGTATATCAGCAGCAGGACTTCCTGAAGAATAATATCTGGGTTGCCAGTGTAAAAGGGAAAGCGTAGAGTTGTAGGACAGAAAGTATTAACCATTGCAGGGCTTGAATTTAGCTGAAAAAATTCCACAAGACCCTGGGCTTTGTAGCTCAACACTTGTGTTGCAAATGGGTGCTTCGTTTCATAAAATAATTTTAACAATTTCCTACCATAATTTGGCCCCAGGAGTGTCATTGTGACAGACTTATTACCTGATAACTATTAGATACAACTTTTAGAGATATACATGTAGCAAAGTCACACCTTTAAAATAATTTGAATTACTGCCCATGGTCAAGGCCGCTGCAATCTTTCCTGCTGGACAATCCAAGGCTTAATACTCAGAATGCTAAACAGCGCTAACAATCAACCGCAGTGTACCAGAAAGGAATTGCAATGTTAAAATGACAATGGCAACGGAACTGCTACATGTAATATTTATGTAAGAGAGAAAAGTCGGGAAGGAGATTTTTAAAATGAAACTAAACTTTGTCCAATCCCATTAATTCTGATTGGTTGAAATGACGGTCTTAAAAATCACCAATAAAAAAGACCTTGGGGAGAAATCTTCGGCCATGGGCTTGTGTGGGAATAATCACGTGGCGTTTCTGAAACTAAAAGTTGATTCAGTGATCTGATGACTATGTAGTCTGCTAATTTACTTTTGTAGTTGACTATCCAGGAAACCACGTTTTGGTTTTGATTTTAGTTGGCATTGGTGGTTCTTTGTTGTAGAGTTTAATGCCTAATACAAACTAAGGTTGTGAGAAAAATTTGTGAACTGAAAATTTTATTCACTATGGAAAAAATTCTGCATTGAAAAAGGGCACTTCTATAGTATTAGACATTAGGCCTATGGTTTGACTCTGAGGGTGCAATTGAAGGCCAATTTTCAGGTCCATAAAAACATTAGAATTAAAAGTACTTGTAGCCTCCTCTGTCCAAATCCTGAACAGTGACATTTTTATTTGTAACAAAATTGCCCTCTTTTTTTCTGGGAAAGTAGCTTTGTCCAACCATGGAGCAATTGCTCCATGGTCCAACACCCCTGACACCCCACTCGAGCAATATGCGGTGGATTTTGTGTATGGGTAAACACAAATAATATCCTTTATCCCGATGCGAATTTAACATCTGTCAAAATAAGTTATATTACTACTGTGGCATGTCGTGGTTGAGTGGATCAGAGCTTCGGACTCAAGCTCTGGTGTTTCTGATCGGCAGAGTGTAGGTAGGTTCGAGTCCCCGGTCATGGCACCAAGTGTCCTTTAAGCAATATACTTTACCATAACTGCTTTGTCCTTCGGATGGAATTTAAAGACGTAGGTTCCGTGTACTAAGATTGGTAGTGCACGTAAAATAACCCAGAACAATTATCATGGAAGAGTAGGGGTTAACCCCGGTGTTTCTGGTTCACATAGCAAGCCCTCTTGTTTACAGGTTTCCTCAGGCTTGCAAGCTACAGTGATTTAGTTCACTTATGAGGCACCCTTGGTTTCATTACAAGAAATATAAAATAATAATAATTGTAACTACCATCATTGTTACTTATAGGGTCTAATACTTTACTGACAGCTTTGACCTTCAAATGTCCTTGTTTACTTTTAAATAATGCTGACTATAATAAAGGCCACACAATAACACAAAGTGACTGTCTAGTGACTGTCTAGTATACATGTGAACATGTATCCAGCTATAATATAAATGTGCTGGATGTTTGTTTGTTCAATCATGCATTTGATTGAACTAATTGTTTGAAATGAAAGTTGAATTTCTATCATTGTGTGGGGACGATCAGTTTGTGAATGACTGCACACACATGTGTTTGATGTTCCTTTGGCAAACTCAGATAAGGAAGCCAGGGTGCTCCCCATGCCGAGGTACATGTAGCATATTGGGCCGATACAAATTGTGGCCAATATGCAAAAGAAATAATAATAAAAGTTATTAAAAAATTCAAATTCATACAGGCTTCAGAGGGCTGATCTCTCGGGTCATACATGCATGTCAATCTGAATTCAGTTTTTAGCCTTCAATCCGTCCCTGCGTCTCTTTGTTTTTGTTTTTGTACTTAACATCCGGTTAAAACTCTTACAAAATCTCTTTTGGAACATCCCTCTCTTTAGAATTCCAAAGTGGAGACCTATTGTTCCTATCGTCTTTGGTCACCATAGGGTAGCGAATAGTAAAGCAATTGTTTTTTGGAGAAAACAGGTGTCAAAAATATAGCTTTATAGATTATTAGTTTCCTGTATTCTTTGTTGTTCTTTCAGCTTTGGATGGCCAAAATCTCTTTTGGAACATCCCTCTCTTTAGAATTCCAAAGTGGAGACCTATTGTTCCTATCATCTTTGGTCACCATAGGGTAGCGAATAGTAAAGCAATTGTTTTTTGGAGAAAACGGGTGTCAAAAATATAGCTTATAGATTATTAGTTTCCTGTATACTTTGTTGTTCTTTCAGCTTTGGATGGCCTTCTTCAAAGTAACGATGGAGAAAGCAATACATGGCAAGGCGAGGGACAGGTTAGTAAGTTCATTAAACACAATTCATCCGACAGTGACATCATCATCCTTTAAGATGAATCTTGGTAACGCCATTTCAGGAGTCGGTTTCCCTGTGTGTTACTGTGCAGTGTACATTTACGGCGACATGTGCAAGGCGGGACTTGCACCATATCTTTACATGCTGTTTAACTCCCAAAATGCAAACCTTGGGCAGACTAGCTGCTTGTGACGTCAGTGTACAGAGAAGTTGACTTTCCTGAATGATGTCAACCATTAACGCATACTAAGATTTAGGCGGTTACATGCAGTTTGTCTTAGTGGTATATCTTGCCCTGCCTTTCATGGTTTGAAATCCCATCTTGGGCGTGAACCTTGGATGTAGATATAGGCTCTTCAGTTCCTACCAGAATACATGGGTTTTCCCATTTTCTGGGTTTTCCCAATTTCCTCGGTTTTCCCAATTTCCTCATTCCTGAGCATTTCTTCATCCTCTTCTTTTCACAGGTATCTTATAATTATAATTTTATGGTGTCATTGCAACGTTAAGTTTCCAGACAACATTTTCATTTCAGATCCTTAAAAATTCTGCCAGTTCTCCCAATGTCCTTCTTCTTGAGCATTTCTTCATCCTCTTCTTCTCACAGGTACATTCAAACTATTATTTTATGGTGTTCTTGCAAACCTAAAGTCTCCAGACAACATTTCTCATTTCAGATCCTTGAAAATTCTGCAAGACCTCAAGTACAACGAGACAAAGTTCCTCGAGGATAGGGGGATAAGCCCAAGCTGCGCCAGCTTCGAGCCAGGAATATACGAGGATATCGAGGAGCCGCTAGAATCAAGCGAAGAGCAATACTTACCTCCAAACGCCACCGCGTCGATGATATCACGAAATCTACCGATACCACCACGAAAAGAATATTGTGAGAAAAGTTCACTTCTTTTTTTCCCCCCGTTAACATTTTTTCAGGCTCACAAACAAGTTTCACTCGTATCCGTCTGACACACCAATCTAACGAATTTCACAAAAAGCTGAGTTTGTTATGAGTTTTTTCTTATTAGACATTTCTGAGCCATTTTAAGAACCCTCTCCTTGGGAGGATTTTGTTGTGCAAAAATAATTCCTCGTGGTTGGTTTTTACCATCTCGATCTGATACTAAACTTGAATCAGTTTAGTTCAGGTCAGCAAAACCTAAGGAGAATCAGGAATGAACTGGATAGGTCTGCTCAGATCTTGGGGGATCAGGTTTGCTTAGTGATTTCTTTCCTTGGCTTTCACCTCTAAAGGACCCAGGTTCGGATCCCGCCTCAGACCAAACCCTTGCGTTAATTGGATAGGTCTGTGAAGATCTAGGGGGGACCAGGCTGGCACATTGGTTTCTCCCCCTGCCCTTCACCTCCTGTGGACCAAAGTTCAAATCCCGCCTTAGATAGATTGCGTTTTCAATCCCTACAATAATGAGCGGATTTTCCCTCTCACATCTAAAACTGAACATTTCTTCATCGTTTTTTATTCATCCTGTTATTGACACTTGCACTAGTCAATTTTTCTTTGATCAACTCAAAAATTAATTAACAAATTTACCCGGTCAGTTTCCCTTGTGGTTTATTATACAAATATCAGATGCATATAGCAGAATATAATCACGGGGTAAAATCTGGACTGTTTCATTTCACGAGGCGAAAAATGGTCCCATTGCAAAGACTATCAGTTTAACAAGTTGCATTAGACCAGAGGATTGGACTTTTGTAGGTTTACCGATGATTCTTTTGGGGTGAGTTATATTTTGGATCTTTCAATTCTATTGAACTATTTACTGTTAGTTTTCACAGACATCAGCATGAACAGAGGCCCACTACCGATCATTCCGCCAAGACCAGAACTGCCCCGAAGAGGTAGGTCACATGACAACATCAGGGTTTTCCCCATAGCGTACTGGGCCGATACGCGCAAATTGCGGGAAAAAACATTCTGAGGACCTCGTTTCATTTCAGTGTGCTTCGACAAAACTTCAAAATCTGATTCAAGAATACCTCACGGTTTTGAAACAACCTGGGGAGAGCCCTGTACATATGCTATCAAACATAGGGTCTCTCTTCTAGAAAGAATTGACGGCGTAAGAATAAACTTAATAATCAGCTCATAAATCTCTGCCAACGAGTTTGAGTTGGAAGTACAAGTTAGCGTTTTGGCCGATACAAGTGAATTGCAACCAACATGCAATAACAAAATATTATTTATTTGTTAACTATTTACTTAATTTGTTTATTTAAGATAAATAAAATTTTAAAAAACCCATAAATAACACAATTTGAAATGCTCAAGATTCACAGTAGAGTTTTTAAAAACAAACAAACACCGAGTAAAAAACTTTCTGAGGACCTTGTGTTAACTCAGCGTGCTTTGGCTAAATTTGTTAAATTTGGGTCCAGAGAATGCCCCACAGTTTTGAAAAAAATACGTAAGCCAAAACTTAAAATATTTTGACAGACCATTTTTGATTAAAATCTGCCATGTTACCCCCATCCCCTTTAGCCCTAGGTCCAAGAACACAGTCCGACCCGACTCCTCCTTCCCAAATGCGGGACAAATACTTAAGTTTCATCAAAAACCCCAAAATTCATCACAGAAGTAGCGCCCCGGCCTCGCCTGGTAGTAGGCCAAAGTTACCCGAGCCGCCTTTCTTGATGTTTCAGCGTGAGTGGTGTTTGCATCCCTCTAAACGCATGGCATTTGAAGTGAATGTCCAAGGTCAGGGGTCATAGTTCAAGGCCCGGGATATTCAGTAACTGACAGCAGCAACAAACTATTTGGTTCATAAAGCTCAATGAATGGTTGTAATAAACATAGTTTTCAAATTTATCAAATCAAGCCTGTATTTCTCAGGTTTTTTTTCTCGGTTTCAGGATTTTCTCAAAATCTCCTTTTAAGCCTTTAAATTTTCTTGGAAGAAGCAAAGCAGTCACAATGTGAGAAAGAAACTATCTACATTGTGTCCGAACCTGTAGTTTTGTATTTCTGGTGATGCACAGAGTCTGTAAACCTCCTTAATTGTAACATCTGAGAGGTTCCAGGTCTAGAATAAGGGGGAACCCATATCCGCGAGCTATTTTTCAAGAAATGTCACACTCCTCAAATTTCATCCCTTTCAAATGAATATTGCATTCGAATACATAGTTATTAATTTGGTTGAAAAGTTTGTTATTGGGTTTTTTTGAGAGAATGTTTATGGTTATGAGAAGCAAAATGAGAAAGATAAAATACAATCTCATATTATGATTTGTTTGGTGCTTGTTTGCATGGCATGATACAAAGAGAGCATTTAATTCTTCCTTTTACAGGCATGCAACTGTAACTTCACCAAAAAAGAGGAAATTAGAAAATTTCAATGATTTTGTACAGTAAAACTGAGAATAAAAAAGAGGAAATCAGCGGAAAAGAGGAAAAGTTGCATGCCTGCAAGTAAATGCAGAGAGTGAAACTGCAAAGCATTTTTGATATGTTCAGATTGCCTCCACTGCCCATGTCTTGACATCCACTTTGTTAACCGAAAAGTTTTTAGAAGTATTCTTTACCAAGTAAAGAAATCCCCTTGGAATTCAAGAATACCTCTCCGTGTTTGCATCAACAGAATCCGCAGCATCCACTGATAGTGAAGACTATATTCAGCCACAGGAAGTCGACTTACAGCAAGCTCAGATGTTACGAAGTCGACACGGTTTTCAGAGAGAGGAGCCCATGAGGGGTAATACCAGCCCTCTTGCAAGACCAGCAATACAAGCGAAACCAGTACATGTACCTCATACAAGATTAGACCCACCACCATTGCCTGTCAGTGAGACAAGGTGAGCTTGATAGAGTAGGGCCGGGATCATTGGTTGCGGAAGTGAAAAATGAGAGTATTGGTGGCAAGGATAGATTACTTGGTGGCAGAGGTGGGATACTTTGGTGCAAAAGGTGACCTATAAATACCTGAACCCCAAATGAGTTGGAGTGGGGATGAGTACGGCATTAGTAGTGACTGTGTTACATACAATTACAAAAATGTATATTTGCTTCTATGACAGGCAAGGACCAGATGGCAACAGCTTCAGAAAAAAGCAATTCCAAGAAGTGCCACTTAAACCAAATGAAATTCAGGTGAGTTTAAAAGCCCTGTTGATTATTGAGGTATGCAGACAAACTCCCATGTTCCCCTCTGCTGAGGTCTGAGTTCAACCACAGGTGGACAACGTCACACGTGTAAGCATCCTTGGGATTACGTAGTTATAATAACCCTCGTCAATGCAGAAAATTCTGCTCTTGGTTTTTTCAAATTTATTAAATCCATACAAACTGCACTAACAGCCTTTACAGTCCTGAACCGACAATATGTTACTTATGTCCTTTGCAAAATATACACCAAATAAATTAAGAGAAATGTTTATAAACTTTACTTTTAGATCAAAGACATGTATTATATAAGAAATTTCTTTGCATTAAAATTGAATTTTTGAAATTGGTCTTCATTTCAGGACACAAGGAGTGCATTGAAGCCGACTGTTCCCATTAAACCGAAGCCGGGTATAAAGCCCAAGCCTGGGGTGAAGCCTAAGGTATGGTTGGGTTGATAACAACTACTTTTTTTTTCAACTACTCTCAAGGGTGGTCGGGTTTGGTAGTGGTATCTTTTCTCGCCTTCCAGCTCTAGGAACTCAGGTCAAATCATGCCGGGGGCCCTACGTGGACTGGGTTTTCCCTGGAATAGTTCTCCGGTTTTTTTCCTCCCACATTTAAAACTGAAGCTTCCTTCCTTGTCTTCTCTCTATGGGGTTCTTGGCTAGTATAGTGATTTAATTCACTTTTCTGAGAGTCCTTGGCTTCACAACCAGAATTGATAAATAAATTGAAAAATGTCTTTTTTTTTTACTTGAACTTTGACTGAGTTATGTTCCCATAATTGTAAAAGCCAATCACACTCATGCTTTGCTTGGGGCTTCGTATATAATCGCATTGGTGTTAGTAGACATTTTCATTATTTTTTTTTTTGGGGGGGGCTGCTGTATTGAATTTTATTTGTGCATTTTTCAAAATCTCATTTGGGGGGGGGGGGGGGCAAGGGTTCTGAGCAGAGGGGCTCCAGCCTAGCCCCCCCCCCCTTCTTTTGGGATTCGAACCCTACATTCATTCTAACCTGGATACACAGCCATGTGTATGAAAAATGCAGTCTCGCACCTTACATGATGAGCTTATTGTAGAAAACAATCAGGGTTTCAATGCTTTTTCCCCCCCATCAACTTGTAAATTTTTTCTCGGTAAATGAAGATTTTTTAATTTATTTTTTATTTATTTAGCCAAAACCTGGACCCAGAGACCTCCTTCCGTCTTCAGCGTTCTTCAACTCACAAGACAAGAAACAAGCTGAAGGGTAAGTGATTTAGACCTTGCACATCCTTCTCCCTCTTGTGGTAAAAGTGCTCTCAACGGCCGAAGGGACAATTACAGTAACTAAATTAAATGACTTCCAAAATTATCTTTAAAATATCTGAAATACAGCAAATGTTTATTTTATTGATTTTTTTTTTATCGAGGGTGACCCATCCAGCACAGCTTATTATTTGGGGCCCTGGTATAATTATATACAAAAATATCAAAGATAAAATACCAACAAGGTTATTATTAACAATGACATGACTTTGGCACAAAGGGCACGAGGTGACGAGGTGACGAGGTGCCTCTGAATCACTGTAGCTCAAAAGTCTAATGAAAACCTAAATCAAGGGTGCACTGTCTGAATCACTGTAGCTCAAAAACCCAAGGAAAACCTAAAACAAGGGTGCACTGAGCACAGTGGCCTCACGTTTTGACCCTAGCAGAGTCTTTCTCTAAGGCTAAATGGCAACACAACACAAGTATATTAGGGCATCAGAAGCAGGAAAATGGAACAGTTGCTAGGAGTGAAAAGCAAGAAGTACTAGGCAGACAGACAAGTATTAGTAAAATACCACTTCACATGTACCATGTTTGACTAGTATCCTGCTGAAATTTACTTAGCAGAAGATTTTCTGCTCAAGCAGCTCTATGAAGTTGAACCCTGATGAGCTTGAGTTCGGTGCCCCGGACTGCTCGGCCGCAACAGCTCGAGAATGTTTTGACTTTCTTGCAAAACCAACAGGTGTACCTGTTCCTCATAATCAACTCTCGACACCAGCCCACAGAGCCCACTTCCTCTCTCATGGTGTGGTGCTCCAATTTTTTCCTTTGTGTTCTTTAATTACAGGTTGCTACATCAGTACAGTGAGGATGGCATGTATCTACTTCGGTTAAGCTCTGGTCAGGGAAAGGTAGGACTTTTATTTGAAGACAAGGTTTTTGGTTCTCAGAGAGAGTGGTTAGTAGTCAGTCGATGTGGACTCCAAATGTGTTTTAACCTTACTTCATAGGCCCACTTGCCCACAAATGGCTTCACTCCTTCACAATCCTCCACTCTATGGTCACCCAACACCAACTTGACCACAAGCAACATCAATTCCTCCACTCAATGGTCACTCAACACAAACTGGACCACAAGAAACCTCAATCCTCCACTATCTTCTACTCTATGGTCACCCAACACCACCATATTATGTATGGACTTACAAAAGATTAGTATGCCTGGCCCAGTGATATGCAATCGTTATTTTGGCATACAGTCCTCAGTCCTCCACTCTATTGTCACTTGACACCAAATTGCGTGGACTTGGATAAGATTGGTATGCCTGGCCCAGTGATAAGCAATTGTTATTGTGCCTACAAGTACAGTCATCAACAGATATGGCATAAAGTTTGTTGAAATCTTTTCCAGGCCTGTGATTTGTCAAAATCAATACCAATTATTTTTCTTCCGAATTCTCAATACAGTGTTTGGTTTTCATCAACATAATAAATTAATAGTTGCTTTGATGCTAAACCAATCACTCCCTTTCCTCTTACTCCTAGGTGCTGATGGCTTACCACAAGCATCTCAATTCATGCAAACATTACAAAGTTTTCGGCGATGAGGTAAACAAATGCACTGTTTTTAAATTTACTAGTCCTACATTTTGTAAGTGTGGATCATTAAAAAAAACTATAGTAGTAAACTTGCGGGTACAACTAGATATAAAACTCTTTTGGGAGAAGTGTTTGAGTCGGTGTGGTCTGAACGTTTCAAACAGTATACTCTGCTCGTCATCAGTAGAAGATGGGTAGAGTATAGTGTCTGAAACGTTGAGACAACACCGGCTCTTCTCAGAGCGAACACTTCTCCCACTTGTACAAGAGGCAGTGTTTGAATGAGGATTTCAGTTCTTACCTTATGACTTGAGTTCCTCCTAAAGGGCGTGAACTACTTGCTGGACTTTTTCATAACCTTAAATTGAAACGGTGAAAAATATCTCTTGTCAAGATTTCATCTCCACACATCTCAATTGTTAAGTTCGATTTTTTATTTTAAAGGCTGTGCATAACATTAGTGAGATTGAAAATAAAAATGTTTACAGATTTGCAAATAACCTACAAAAGATGATCATGGTGGAAAACTTCCAATGAAATGAGAGGAACAGTTTTGATCTTGCGAGTTCAAAACCAGATGTTTAAACAGTGAAAACATACAATGGTGTTTTTGAGTATTTTTCTTGTGACTCCGCGATGACTGGTTGAGCTTAAACTTTGATAGATTCGTTATTTCATGTATATTTTGGGTTGCATGAAAGAGCGGGTACTGGTCTTTGACAGTAACCAATGTTGGCCGCGTAATTTAATGGTCTTTTTTTACCCTACCCCTGCACAGGTTTCAACCTTCTCACTGAACACGGATCCTGTCTTCCCTGAAATGAACGATCTTTTGAAATACTACATAGAAAACGCACTGCCAAATACCACAGTTAAACTATCCAGACCGTACCCTGGCTATTAAAACAACTATACCTTAGAGGGAAGGTTATAGTTTGCTTGATAATATTTATCAAAGGTTATTTTTAACAAATATATTAATGTAATTTTCAGACTTGTGGGTAGCCTTAGCACATTTTGCTGCCGAGATGGTTACTCTACACTGTACAGTGATTTGTCACTTTTCCGATTTAGTGGTAGAGGGCGTTCTGAACACATCAATGAATTAGAACTTTGTTGACGAACTACCACCCGTGGCTGTGGACTTGTAAACTATAAATCGCCTGCATTAGGTGAATCGGTGTGTTCGACAGCACAATGCGTTGAGTCGTCGTGAACCAAAACCAACTTGTTGGGCCAGTGTTACAGAGTTCAAGTACCAGAATATGACGAGCACAATCAAACGTACCCAAAATGTTTTTGTCATGTTTGGATTGCACTTGGGGGCTATTTTGATTGCGGCAATCGAAATAGTCTTTGATGATTTCGGGTCTTCAGATGCCATTTTGTCAACTGTCGGAGGGAAATATTTCTCTGGAGGATCGGTTCTGGTGTGAACTTTATCAACAGTGAGCTTTCAGACTGAAACTCAACTGTTGTTTCGATGGTTACTAATCTTGTACTGTCCAATGGCGAACACTGCAAGAATATATCAAGATGAAGGGAAGGAATTATGGTTCAATGTACTTAGATTGGTTGTTTCTGAGGTGCTTGAATGCTTTATTTTTTTAATCAACAGATAAAAATGATATCACAATAAGTTAAATTTACCACTGTCTATTTGCAACCAAGTGGAGCAAGATTGTAAATTCTCAACACTGTGCAGCTATTTTCTTTGTTTTTTCTGTAAAATTGCCTCTCAAATTAGTTTCTTTTCAGACGCAACATAAAAATAAAAAAATGATTTTCCCCCCAATAATGTAAAATATGCAACACAAACTATTTAGTAAAGGATATTTTTTCACATGTGTAATATTTTTGATGTACTTGATAACTGAAACTAGCAGATGAAAGATTTACTTTTGTAAATAATATGATATTTTTGGAATCATGCAATTTGTTGTTGTTGTAAAGCTGTATAGATCATGTAGTTGGTATGAACATGAAATATCCAATGATTTGGGTTTAGGTTTTATTTTGTTTTGTACAAAGTGGAGTTTCGTCATAGTATTTATACGAGAGTGCAGTTTGTTTCATTGTTGGCATTTATTTTGAAGGATGTATTTCCAATCTTGTTCATTAAAACTTGACATCGTCTTATTCATTCACAGGCAGTTTATATTTTACTAAATTATTCAAAAAATCAAAGGCATTTGAACTCTTTAAAGATCAACTTGAACAAAAACACTCAAACTAGTTTGAATATTTATCCTTGTTTATTTTGTGTTAAGTTATTATTTGATCATAAGTGTGAGATTTTCCTGTTGAAATTTGATCGAAAAATTAGTCCCCATTCTTTGATTTTTGAACTAGTGTTTTTTTTCTTGTTTTTTTTTCTTCTCGCTGTTGGCGGCACCCTGCATGGTTCTCAGCAAAGACCAATAGAAATGCACAGTGAAATCAACAACGAAGTACCAGTGCCTCTGTATTAAGCCAGCATAAACAATCACGTCACACCACGGACTGGGTGAAGGGTTGTTTATCTTCGTAGCTATGTATTTTCTGTTTCTTGTTTTGATCGAGTCCGTAGTGTGTGACAACATGATGCTGTTTTGATTCCTAGGCGCTTGGGGGCTTCTCGTGAAAACAGCATTTTTGCCCAGCATGACACTGCTTGTTGAGTTTTACTCATGTAATCATTACCCCCTCATTTACCTTTCTGTAAAAAATAATCACTAAAGTAAACTTCATTCAAGTTGATCTTTAACGATTGATAGATTACCTCTTTAAAATCATGATCTTATTATTCATATGCGATTTAATTTTACCTTATTTCCATTATGACTATGTATTGACGATGTAAAATTTGGACATTATTTATGTGGAACTCAGAGTCAGAACATAGATTTTCCAATTACACCTGAAGTATCCCAGAATGATGGGTAAACTATTCTAGCCTGCAATATTAAAGCATGTGGTAAATGCATCTATACAATACACAGTCAACCCTCCTACTGTCTGACCATTTAATATCATTCACTGTGATTTGAAAGACAGATAAACTATGCCAGCCTGCAATAAGATATCATATGGTGAATGCATCTACACAGTACAGTCAACCCTCCTACTGTATGACCATTCAATATCATCGACAGTGGTTTTGAATGATTATGTGAACTATGTCAGTCTGCAATATGATATTGTGCAGTTAATGCTTCTACACAAGCACAGTACACAGTCAACCCTCCTACTGTTTGACCATTCATCTACTGTGGTTTTAAATGACAGGTGAACTATGCCAGCCTGCAATATGATATCATGTGGTTTGCATAGACTTCAAAGTTCACACAATCATGTACACAGTATAGTTCTGGGCACAGTTGTGGCACCCTTCACAACCCATGCAGTTGAATGGTTTCAAATGTTCAAATGGTTGGTTAACTCACTGGAAAATGTTACCAAGATTAAGGTTAAAATCAGCAAGGTTGGGGTTAGTCCTAGCCTCTAGGCCATGCAAATGTTTAACAGAAACTATTGTTTAACAACCTTTGACCTGCAGCTGGGCGCAATTAATTCATTGAGCTGCTTAAGTGGTTCATGTGACATTGTATTCTTGCTGGTAACCTTACTCTGGTAAGCATAATTTTCTTGTACTTAGCTCAGTAAATTTTGTGCTTAAGCAGCTATATGAAATTTAGGCCCTGGCTGGGTAAAATAAGCATGGTTGCAGCAGTAATCTGCAATAGGCCTATGTTGGTTGGCTACCTGATTTTACTAAAATATAGGCCTAAAACCTTTACACGCTTAAAGGCTTTACTAAATTACTTGACAGAGATTTGTCATGAAAATTCGAATTATTTGTTGGGGTATTTGTATGACTTTCATTTTATCTCAGAAGGTTTTTATTATAGGAATCTTTAAAAGTGATGTCAGAATCTTTTCGTCTTCAGTCCGCTGTGTGAAGCGACCTAGATCCATGTCAGTGTTTGTAGGGATGCAATTTGTATGTATATATTTTGATTACTCAAAGTGTCTTCCATAATTCTGTAAATTCATAAGGTTACTTGCCTTATTTATAGACCTTTTGCATTGACTTCATCAGTGCGCCGCCATCTTTAAAGGGTAACGAAGAAATAATGAAAACTCGCATCTTCTTTTTGGGCAACCTTCTTTCGACTGCTAGCTGAGGGCGCCCTACTCAAATGACGCCATGTGCATAAGGTCTAATTTAATTACAGAATAAACCAGAGGAAAAATTGCTAAGATGGTGCAAAGTATTTTGTGTGTGTTTATATTTATTGGCGTAGTTTCAGAATGTTCTTAAAAGGGAGTGCACAACATTGGTAAGATTGAAAATAATAACCTCGACCGAGAAAGGACTCTACTCGGGTCGAAACGTCAGCAGGCCATGAACTATTTTTTTGCACCGTAGAATACGTCGGTTCTGATGGTTAAACAAAATAATCCCTGATTATTTATTATTAACCTTTCCCCAAAACATTATTACGTGACTAATTATAACCATGGAGATGTTATAACATGATTTATATTTGAGAAGCGGGCGATTATTACCTATATGTGTAAACCAAGAGAGGGCGCTGTGCTGAATTACGTAATCTAACATACCAAGAAGAAGGGATGCAGTGGACCCAAAGTTGTGAGTTCCAGAAAAAGTAAAGAACGCCCGGTGAAGATGCAATGCGAAACACGGTCTGCGGTATACACAGATAAACTTTTCAAGGATTGTTTATGAACGAGAAAAGTAGTACGACATCTTTTAGAGTGAAAAATGGTAAGTTGAGTTTTGTTTATTCCAAAATTGCGAATTGCAAATTAAGACTACAACAGTATCAAAACGATATGTTACTAAAACCTGAGTATGACGTTTCGACATCTGTTTGACTGCCAGATCGCCTTTTCCTTAAAAAACGTTGGTGTCGTGTTTTGGTTGTTGATTATTCTAACTGAGGCATTCTAAAACAAAACGTGTTTGAGAAAGAAAAAAAATCATTCAAAAGTGGAGACCTGCCTTTCTCCATAGTTTTCAAGAATGAAACTTTTTGTCAACTTTCTAAAGCAGATGGAGTACAACTAATGTTTTATTCTAGTCACAAATCAAAGGTCAATTTTAAATAGATCGCAAATGCTATAAATTAAAAAGTAGTTGCATTGACAAATTTTAACATATTTTTTTGAATTGTTTCTTTTCTTTTGGACGAAAATAAAATATTTGCCCAGATATCTAAATCATTTATATATAAAGTAAAAAATTGTTGCACAATGCTGGGATACACCTTTGTCAATACCATCAGTGTAACCTGCCTTTTAAACGTAAAAAGAAACTGCAAAAACAGCCAATAGACCTTATGCATTGACGACACCAAGCCGCCATCTTAGAGGTAAACTGATGATGAAACAATGGAAACGCGCTGATTTGTACGCGCGGCGCACAGGATTGGCCAATGAGCATCTTCCTTTTGACCTCTAGGTGAGGGCGCCCTACTCAAATGACGTCATATGCATAAGGTCTATGGATAAGAAAGAAGTGGGTCAGGGTACAGAAGCGACATAACAATAATATTCTTGCTTTTCAACTATCTGAACTTTGCCTCTTGTACAAAAAGTACAGGTTCCATCATCGCTTATAGCTTTCACTAAGACCTATGTTTGTATTTTTACAGCTCCCCCCATAAAGTGTTCGACATACACTGTGAAATTTCTACTGACAAAGGACAAACAAAAGAAGCACAATGGTAGAAAAATCAATAGCACATGCATTCTTCAATGAGTCGCTCTCGTTTATACACTGATCGAACCCTGCCGCAATTAATAATTTGTGCGCGAGGGGCTAAATCAATACAGGGGTTTTCGCGGGTCAAAATTTGAAGAAGGTTGTTAAAAACTTCAACAAACCTACCTCCTAAAAATAGCGAGACTTTGATCGTGGTCTCGTTTAGGATTTAGAAACAGCGCGCCCAAAATGCACAAACCGGTACTTATTATAATGTCAACACGTACAAATGCACGGAGTTAGGAGTTAAAAAGTTAACTTGTCTTTAGGAGAGTGGGTGAAAATTTTGACCAGGGCTGGTTTTTTTGCGTCCCTTTTTAAGGAGATAGCGAGGACTACCCCTAGAGAATCTAACCTAGCAACAGCTGCCTAGCGACAACAATATAATCCCCACCAAATGGTTCTTGGCATGACTGTACGGCCAGAGAAGAAAAACAATCAATAATTCAGCTGTCTAATTTATCGAAATAAATAAGTCATAACAGCAGAATACTGCAATACACGGGCACCAAACACAAAGTAGAGAAGTCAGTCCAAGATGGCGGCCTCCATAAATGTCTCCACCGTGCCATTACGAACTGGTGATATATTATGGGAGTAAACAAGCGTGAAGGACCCGGAGTCGGGGAAGGTTTTTCTTGACCGCTTTATTTTGAAGACTGGCACCGTAATTGGGAACGACCGGCAGCGTGACATATCACCCGGGATCAAGATGTCAAACGGTCCTCAGACACCGTAGACGCGGTCTTTCTGGATTTTCGATGAACTTAGAACACCGTGAGAGCAAGGTTGGTGCGTTGACTTCGTCGAGAGCCTACATGTTGTTTGTTTCTACGTGGAATTTGCGACGAGTGCCTCTCTCTCAGGGCATTTTCATTTTTATACAGTGATACAGAGGAGTTCTAAAGTAGGCAGAGAAGTCTTCGTTTTCCGGCACTTTCAAGATGAATGGTAACATCTTTCCAGACAATATCTCCAAATCATTCGCACCAAGACTGAGTGAACTGGATAAAGACGAGCCCTCTCTGGGTCTGATATCGCCACCTGAAAGCAACAACTCGAAAAAAGTCACATTTGCCGACTTCCCGGAGGACAGAGGAGAGGCGAAACAGCCTTCGTTGACTACCGGTGGAACGGAGCGATCGCACCGGCTTGAACAACTCCGGAACGCGCTCGGGCGCCACATGCTCGTCGAAAGAGGAATCAGCTACATGTTACCCAAAGACGAGGACAGAATATCGGTGGAGAATGTCTTCAAACCGAGACTATCTGCAGTTTTCGACCGGGAACTGCCGAAGAAAGACGCCACTCTCTTTAACCACCGGCCGGGGGAAACCTCACCAAGAGATACCCCAAGACTCTGCCAAGAGATCTCAGAAACACGGGCGAGGAATAGCTTCTTTCTAAGCCCGAGGGAGGATGATGTCCCAACCGAGTTCACCATGAAAAGTCCAAGGGGACTCAACCAACCCATAGACCCACCAAATATGGACGTGATTCGCCTCCCAAGTTCATCGCTACCCATACGGCGCCTGCGTAGAAAAACAATGACGATTGGTCCAAGAATTAAAGAGCTATTAGACAGTTTCTCTAAATATGCCGACGTCACCGAGGACATGGACGGTGTCCCCCCTACGCGAGAAAGCTACAGGAAAACGAGAAATCGCGAGAGTGTAAGGATTCAGACGCCCAAGGTTCTAGGCGACGAACAGAAAAGGGACATTTTCAGCTGGCTGGAAAAAGGCAGTCAATCTTTCACGCGCAAATGAAAATTTGTGAGAAAAAAAAACCCTGTATTTTTTTTATAAATTTCGTAAATTCATTCGCACAAAAGTAAATTTGTCACAGTTTTGTCCTTGCTTATGTCAGCAGAGTTCCTGTCTAGTTCAATTCTATTTGTGCAGCCATGTTGATGTTCATCCATTTTTAATCAATGGAACACAAGCCGAGGCTGAAGCGAATATTGGTCTGGTCCCTTTAATGTATTGAGAAATAGAACTGCGATCGTCACTCTGTATACAGGGCATCTGACGGCAGGCGAAGTATGGTGTTTAAAATGCCACACACGATAAAAATATAAATGATTCTGTGTAATGATTCAAGGTGTAGTTTTACGAAATGAATAAATAAAACAGCCTCTACTTTTAACATAATACCGTCGGCAATTAGAGTTTGATTTACTCACCAACTTACGCTACAAAACCTTAAAGGGACACGTTGCCTTGGATTGCTCGATTTTGGGCTATAAAAAGCGTTTGAAAGCGTTTGTTATAATAAAATAAAAAGTTTACGCACACCCTTTAGGTTTTACTTAAAATTTGTGCTTATCACCTTGGGATTTTTTCTCGATCTTCATAGCTACAAGTTTTCACCATGCGGGTAATTTGAACGTCGCGTTATTCTAATCTGCGCGAAATTGGAAGCTCTTGGGATCCTCAAAACAGTATTACATTTTCGCTTCATGTGTAATTGCAGCATGTTAGACCGTATGAGGGTGCGCGTGTGTGGACCAAGTTTATCTGGTGCAAAACAAGTTAACCGAACGCTTAAATTGCTCTGAGGTAAAACGAGTAGCCGGTTGAATTAAAGTTTGATCATAAAATTTGACAGAACAGTAGAACAGAAGAAGAAAAACTTATTTGACTATAAAACGAGTGATTTGCCTGTGGAATTTGTTCACAGAACTCGGGAAAGTACTGAGTATACAGTGCTCAACACACATCGTGTAGGGTAAAAACAAAATTATATTGACTATAAAACGTTTCGAAAAAGAGTTTAAGAAATTGCTTTGTTTGAAATTCGTATTCTGCTTGTAAAATTAAAGACAGTGGGGTCGTCGATTAACCAGCAGTTCAATCTAATACCCGAGACCTGGACCCAGTCTCACAGAGCTGCTTAAGCAGAAAATATTGCTTAACAATTATCTGCTTAGCAACAATAATCAAGATACATGCTGAACCTCTGGGTCAGCACAAAGGCCGGTTTCATGGGGGAGTGTGTCCCCCGGCAGCGGCGTGTGTGTCCATGGACTGAAGGAAGTTGGTTCAAAAGAGGGCGCTATCAGACGAAATATCTACACAGTTTGCCTTTATTTTAATACGGAGGGATCTTGCCGAACCGGTTTTGTGCGTTTCGATGCACGGCACATGCACTGCAATTAACTGGTGATTGTACTGTGACTTTTCTGATGACAAACGATAATTACTATCAACACTAACGACAAAGGATATTCAACCATGGCTTCGTAATTAAACATCAATCAGCAACTAATGAAGGTTAGCGGGTGGGATACTAATTAATTGCTTTATACTAATCACTACAGAAGCACACTAATAAAGAACAAATGAATGCTGCCAAAGTAAACTACAAAGCAACCAAAATACTCACAACCTTCATTATACGATTCAAAACCGATTCACAAGGTCTGAGATGATTTTCACCGGAGTTTTGTTGTATCTTTTGGCGGCCCTTGTGCCGATGGGCTCAGGGAGTTGCCAGTCCGGAGCTGAATATTGCCCGCCATCGTGGTAGCTATGGGGCAATAATTGCTACCGGGTTATCTCCACGCCACTCTCCTGGCAAGAGGGGCGTTCAGCCTGCCGAGAATTTGGTGGTGAGCTGGCTGCGCCCCGTTCCCACCCGGAGAACACGTTTTGGGCCAGCATGACGCAATATGACGGTGATTGCTGGATCGGTTGCAATGACTTGTAGACACCAGGGGAGTGGAAATGTGACGGACACGAAAATGGCATTTCCTACTCGAATTGGTACCAAAACTACAGTCCAGAACCAAACAAACATTGCGTTGTGATCTCGTCATCAGCAAACATCGCGTGGTGGTACAACACCCTATGCGATAATCCTGAACGTTCCGTGTGTGTCCAGCAATCCCTCAGAAGGAAACCCCACCGTTGGTTCTCGACCGGAACCACCAACCCTGATCATCCCACATCATGCCTCGTCGATCACGTCATCGAAGAGTTCGTCATCACCAGCGTCCCTAGCTGTGCCTTCGCCTGCATCAAGGAGCCTCGATGCCACTCCATCAACATCAAACTCAACGACGAAGGACAGAAAGTTTGTCAGCTCAACGACTCGACTCCCACCGATAACCCGGACTCGGTAGAAGTCAGATTTTCATGCATAAATTACTCTGAGTTAAACGAGTAGCCGGTTGAAGAAAAAAAATTATCATGACGTTTGATCAAACAGAAACATAGAATAACAACTTTCTTTGGTAACTTTTCAACTTTTCAAAAAAAGGTGTTAAGTAATTGCTTCGGTTAAAATTTGTGCTCTGGCTGTATTTAAAACATATTTTTGACGGCGTATACAGTTTTACAACGGCCTCGTTTTAGACATGGGCCCAAATCCATGGAGCTGCAGAAGCAGAAATTATTGCTAAGCCAAAATAAGCAGGATACTAGTCACAGATGGTACATGTTAATTTGGCTTGTTACCTTATTCTGGTAAGCATTTGTAGTGCTTAGCTACCTTTTGTGTTTAAAACCCCGCAGTGAGGGCCGCTGTCAGCACATGCTAACATAATATGAATGTTTTCATTGTCTTAACCACATCATACACACCGGTCAGCTCATTAATATGCCATGATATCCTAAACTGGACCAAGCAACACATCCTAGAGGGGGTGTCAATCAACATATGGGACGGTGATTTGGTTCGAAGGGAGCAGGACAAAACTCTACCAACATCACAATGTGTCAATTGTCCATAGTTGATAAAGCCCAATTATAAATAAACTTGATAATTTAGCAGACACGCCGGAGCCTGTCAGAGCTCCACCAATCACATCGCCTTTATAAACTCAGGATGGCTGATTCAAATCAATGACACCCAACTCGAAAATTAAGTTTTAATGAGGATCTTGCTAAAACAAAAGTGGTCAGATAATGCATGAGATCGCACCACAGAGCATCTAGATTCCTAACTGTTTCGGAGCATTTAAGCGGGCCCCGGAACCGGCCCATGCCGTAAGGGCCTCGCGTTACGCGCTCGTATAGGAGCCACAAATTGCATTCACCATTTGCTGCTTGGTAAATTTCACGCCCCCCCGTTTGGAAAATCCTGGATCCGCCCCTGACAACAAAGGTTTCAAATTCAGTAGGCACTACACAATATGTGTCATTCAACTTGCATTGTTTACATAAATGATAGTTTTATTTACACTAAAGAGTGGGACACGTGACTGCTAAAACCTCGTAACTAAACTTGTGTAAGTCCTCCTAGGTGAACTTGAATGTACGGAAATAAACGACACCGTGGATTCTCTTGTGGGTCACCCGAAAGGATTTGAGTAAAATTAAAGCATTTTGAACCAATACACCAATGCCACAATTCACTAAATCAACAACAGTTCTGACTTCGAGACCTTTGTCGGAAATCAGCAACACAGCTAAATGATGTTCATATCATGAGTATCAGACCTCACTACGACCCCCCCCCCCCCAGTTTTTCCCTGAGTTGTGATGTTAGGCGATACCTCATAACAACGAAAATGTGCCCCTAAATTACACGTACAGCCAAAGGCCTGGGCCCAAATTGATAGAGCTGCTTAACGGCCGATTCTGTGCTTACTGTAGGCCTACGAGTTTCTATTTCACAGCGCTGCTGACTGTAAGCACGCGAAAAGGCATTTATTTATTTATTTATTTATGTCATCTTTAATGAGGGTAAACTCCAATCAGTGCACAGCACTGCTTTCCATGGGGGCCCTCAGTACATATTTTATTAAACAAAGATTATAAAAATAAACATATTAAGTAAAACAAAATTATGACACCAAATATATAACAATAACAAATTAAATCCAATTCAATATACATAGAAATTAACACCAAATGTACCATAAAAGACCTTATTTTATATTACAGATCATTTGAATTTAAAATGTGTTCCTTGACATGCTTTTTGAAACTCAGGATAGTTGGCAAGCTTTTAATGGCAGGTGGAAGCTCATTCCATGACCTGGCTCCAGAGAATTTGAAAGAACGTTTGCCAGTTTCAGTTCTTACTGCAGAGTGAGAGATGTTGTTACCGGTATTGGATCTGGTATTATAGGAGTGAGTGTTCATTTGAGATTGTATACCATTCGACAAATACTCCGGAGCCAGGCCATGAACGCACTTGTACATAAGGATGTTTTTAAAGTACTCGGCCCGCTGACGAACCTGCATCCAATTTAATTCAGTGTATAAATCATTCACATGTACATCTCTAACCCTGTAGCCTAATGTTAATCTTGCTGCCCGGTTTTGTAGGATCTGAATTCTTTTAACATATTTATCAGCACCTTGAGTCCAGGCTGTGCAACAATAATCAATGTGGGGCAAGATTAGAGCATTATACAATGTATTACGTGTATATTTGTCAACATACCAACTCAACCGTTTCAACACTCCAAGTCTTTGAGAAATTTTGGCAGCAGTTTTGTCAATGTGCGTGTCCCATCTGAGATGTTGGTCAAACCATACACCAAGATATTTAAACTCGGTCACAGTCTCCAGTATATCATCATTGACTTTAACAGCCAGATTGTTAAGATTTTTTATTTTCTGAGATGTGCCAAAAGTCATGACTTTGGTTTTTGAAGCATTGAGAGTTAATTTGTTTTTATTCATCCATTCAGAGAAAATTTTCAATTCCTCATTCAAAACACGATTGATGTCCAATTTGTTTTTAGAGCTGTACATTATAGCAGTATCATCCGCATACAAAACTATCTTACTCTTGCTAATATTGTCTGGCAGGTCATTGATAAAAAGAATAAAAAGAAGTGGGCCTAAAATTGAGCCCTGGGGTACACCGACTGTTACTTGTCTGGGATCTGAACAAGTACCATTAATAATTGTTATTTGCTCTCTATTGGTGAGATAGTTTGAGAACCATGCCAGCTCTTTGCCATGAATGCCATAGTAGGATAGTTTGCGCAGAAGAACCTTGTAATTTACCGTATCAAAGGCTTTTTTCAGATCTAAAAAAACGGCACCAGTTATTTCGCCTTTGTCCATATTATTATAAAGATAATCTGTGACATCAGTTATTGTAGTAAGAGTTGAGTGTCGAGGCCTAAAACCGGATTGTGCAGTAGATAAAAGCCCATTTCTTTGCAAATGCTCATAGACCTGGGTGTGGATGGCTCTTTCAAGGATTTTAGAGATCTCTGGTAAGACGGATATAGGTCTATAATTGCCGCAGTTTGTTTTCATACCATCTTTAAAAATAGGTGAGACAACAGCCTTCTTCCATTCAAGTGGGATAACAGTAGTGCGGAGAGTAAGATTAAGCACATGTGTAAGGGGTGTTACGATCTGATAGGCCCCAGCTCTCAATAATCTAGCACTAATGCCGTCAATACCTGTAGCCTTTCCCAATTGAAGGGTAGAAAGCTGTTTAATAACATATTCCTCATCAATTTCACTGAAATTTAGACTTTCATTTGTACAATTCAAAGTTGTGCACACACTCTCATTGTTATCATTGGTAAAAGTTTGAGCCAACTTATTTCCGATTTCTGTAAAAAAGTTGTTGAAAGCATTGGCAACTTCTTTGGGCTCTTTTATATCAATACCATTTACTACAACTGTCTTAACACACTCCCGGACCTTTGTTGGAAGAATAGATTTAATTGTTTTCCACAACTTTTTACCATCATTCTTATTATGCTCAATAGTATCAGAATAATATGACTTCTTAGCTTGTTTGATCGCATTAGTGGTATGGTTCCTTTTGATACGGTATATATCCCAATCTCTAGATTGACCACTCCTCACGGTATATATCCCAATCTCTAGATTGACCACTCCTCTGAGCAACACGTTTATAAAAGTCACGATCATTAGATAACGACAACATTTCCTGGTTAAACCATGGAGGTGGATTACCCTTAATACGAATTTCTACCTGTGGTGCATGTTGATCTGCAATTTCAATAAACTTGTTTTTAAAAGCTCTCCATGCCATATCAGAGTCATTCATTTGACACACCATGTCCCAATTGACATTACTAAGATCTTGGTTAAACACATCAATGTCAAATTTACGGAAAGTCCTTGTTGTAATAGTTTTTGGTTTAGCTCTAGTTTTACGGGCTTTGAAGGCCATGTACACAAGATTATGATCACTAAACCCGACTGAGATGTTGCCTGATGAGAATACTTTACTTTGATTAGATACCATAATCAAATCAATACATGTGGAGCTATTCTCCGTAATACGTGTAGGTGTGTCAATAACATTGTGCCATTGAAATCGTTGACATAATTGGGTAATAGGGAGGTTTCGCATACGAACGGGTACGGTTAGTGCGACGGATACGTCATCATTATGACGTCATACGCTACTCGCTATCCGCTATACGTGCAGACGACACTGATATCCCGCTTGCTACACGTAAGTAAAAGACACGTAGGAAAACTCGAACTTCTAGTAATTCTCCTGTATTTGTTTCCAAATATGTATGAATAGTATCAAAATAAATGAATCACTGAACATGTACGTGTCATTTTGTTGATTTCTAAAGACTTTGAAATACGAAAAAAAGCACTGTTTCTTCGTCATTTTCCTCTAAAGCTATGAACATAAGCTCGTCTATGGAGGATGCCATGTTGAACAGCGCCACCAAGTGCTGTGCTGGAACAGCGAACAGTGCCACCAAAACGCTGGGATTGCAAAACAACAGAAAGGCTGCTAACGGTTACGGATAGCTAAACGTATGCGTATGCGTATCCGTTCGCGTGCGAATTTTTAGGGAGGTTTCGCACGCGAACGGATACGTTTGGCTGACTTGGGTTTAAGCAAATCTAAGTTGAAGTCACCTGTGATGACCATATCATTGTTACCGGCCAGATTTACAACTTGAGATAAGTGGCTTTCCAAAGTAACCATAAAACTTACTTGAGATGAAGGTGGTCTATAAATAGACCCAACAACAATTGGTTTTGTATTTGGCAGATTAACTTCAGTCCATACACTTTCAACATCACTACTTTCATAATCACACTTGTGGGTACTTTCAAGATCTTTAGATACATATATGGCCACACCACCTCCTTTACGATTTCTATCATGTCTGTACACTGTATACCCATCTATGGCAATTTCATCAGAACTAATTTTATTTGAGAGTCTTGTTTCATTTAAACACAAAATGTCTATAGGTTTGTCAGCCAATGCCATTCTTAGCATCTCGATTTTGCAGTTCTCCTTAGCCAGAAGTGACACGATGTTAAGATGGGATATGGTTTCAAAGCATGCTAACCTTTCGGTGCTTACTGCATAAATGAATGACGTAACAATGCAAATGGTGAAAGCACAAGGTGGCTGCCTTATTTTCTTGCTAACCTGTGAAATATGCTTGTGCTTAAAAGCAAATTTTCCTGCTACAGTTAGCACAAAAATGTGCTTACCGTTAGGCATCTCTATGAAAATGGGTCCTTCTTTGATCGTAACGACACAGCCATGAATCGACTTGCAACGGCAACACGACACAAACGGTTGGTGGCGCCCTGTCGTGTAAACCGACTGGCACAAAAAAAACGTTTGGGTGGCCATTCTTAAACTCCTCCAAGTCTGTGTCCTGCAGACCATGGAGGTAGGAAGAAAGTGCAGACCAAGGTATAATGAACATTGACTAGTTTTGAATTTCAATCGGTGTCGATGAAGTCTTGGAATCACATTGGATGCAGAATTTTTTTGACAATAACGTCGACCACGCGTCTACCAATAAGCTCGGCTAATCAGCTGAGCATTCGCAAGATGCTACTAAACCCG
This sequence comes from Leptasterias polaris, assembly GCA_037783415.1. Classification (NCBI taxonomy): domain Eukaryota; kingdom Metazoa; phylum Echinodermata; class Asteroidea; order Forcipulatida; family Asteriidae; genus Leptasterias; species Leptasterias polaris. Next base: position 2,522,181 of record JAZGTN010000015.1, on the reverse strand, counting down.
ATAACATGACGTCACCTCTGTATAAACAACAGCCTCGAGGCTCAAACATTATAACAGAATTAGAAACGAGAAGAATCAATTAAGACCATTGGGAAAATGGTGCCGACCCATTGTATAGACCATTCTTATTGTTGATAAACAAACCCCGCTGCATGGTTGGCATGGACAGCCGAATGTTAGCAAAACAGTATTCGTGCTAACAGATCTTGTGACCAAACTCAACATTTCAGCAAACTTTCAATAAATAGAAACTACATCCCATGATTGCTTGCTTTGTTTCCAACAAATTCAAAACTATTTTTGAATATATTTTTGTCACATGAACACAACCCGTGGATATCTGTTTTACTTTGCATTCATGTGGCAAAAACTTGGGCTGTGACATTGCAATGGAAAGGTCTATATGTTTATCACAGTTCGCACACCAGTTTACACAACTTGCATTTTGTAATATTAAAGTGGATATCTGTATGTAATGGTGTGACAGCAAGGTTCGCATGTAATAACAAGTGCGCCCTCTATATAATTATATTATCCCCTCCCCTCATGTGCTCGAACTTGTCCGAATTGATGGTATCGGCTACGGCTACAAGATCGCTGAATGCAGCAACTGGTATAGCCGTAGCCAGTATGCTGAAGTCGTTTAATTCGGATGCAGCCCGTCTATGATAGCTGAATGTAGACCATTGGGCCTACCTCACAGTGCACGAGAAGCTCATGTGCGGAATATAATCTCATGAACAAAATGTAAACCCACAACTTTTAGTTTCTATCAATCAAAGATAGGAAGGTTACAGCTTTTAGGGAGTGTTGAAAAATGGTCCAATATTGTGCCCCTAGGGTTGTTGACTTTCAACATGGAGCATTTTGCCCTATTTTGTTATGGTGTAGTGTCATTCTTACAATGGATTCTGGCCAGTTTACTCGTTCAAGGTGTGTGTTAATTAGTTTGGACGAACCTAGCTTCAAAGCCAAACGGCTATCCTACCAAAAATTTAAACAAATTAAGTTCAGCTATCCGAAAATATATTTGATTTTATTTCAAAAGGCTGAGAGACTTTTAAATATTTATTGAGTATTGTTTGAATTTTAGCATTAAGCATCGGTTGCTCCAGGAAGATTATTGTGGTGCACCCCTCTCAGTCTTTTTGCCTGGCTTGCTATTTAGCGCCCTCTATTGACGTATTATTTTCCCCAGGGAACAACAGTCGGTCTCACAACAAAATGTAACATCAAATCAAAGGAAGAAACAATGCATTCCATCATGTCATGTATGACAAAGTAATTCAACTCGCCAATGACAACGTAAAGTATTTCCAGCCTGATCGTTCTTTGTGTACCAACATGATTTTTATTTTAAACTAATACGGTTAATGTTTACGACAAATTTTTCCATTAATACTTTTGGCAAGAAACTGGTTAAAAGCAGTACAATTCTTTTCAGAACTAAGACGTCTCCCCGAAGTCTCCCGAATTCCGAAAAAATCTACTCCGCGGCAGTAGAATAAATAGCAAGACAAGTTATCAGAGAAGAAATATTTACACAGCAAGTAGATAATACACATGGTGTTACCGCAAACCAAATAATATACAAGAAACTGGTTTGAGATAATGGTCGAATTAAATACTGTTGAATAAAGGATCATTTTAGCACACAATGTTATAAAATTATTGTATTGATGATGAAAATTATTATCTCCATGAAGTTTTAAAAAAATCATGATTGTGAATCTCACTTCTCTACCATAAAAACAAAATTTCGAAATAGGTCAAGTTTTTGATGTTTAATTTTACGTATGTTGAGATGTTTAGGCCTACCACTAGAGTTTTACTCCAAAGCCTGCAAAATTCTGACCGTTTATTAATTCAATCAGCTCTTTCCCGCCACTTTTTTTATGGAACCAATATCTTCATCTAATATTCCCCATAGCTCCGGGGACAGATACAGCTGCTCTTGGTTTCCTCGTGGGCCCTTTTCATCCGTTCGTCGGCTGAGTCCGTTCGGTTTGTTACGGTAAACGCCGTTGGACTTCGCAGTCACAACATCAGACCACGTCACTCTCAAATCACCACCTGGACTCGGTGACACCGGCAGACGGGGTTCCCTTTGAAGTTTCTGCGGCAGTTCCGAGGTGTCAAACTTGACGTGTGGTCCCTTCTTGGGCTTGTAGAACTCTCTCGCTGTTTTTGATCGCTGGCGATGGTGTGTAGTTTTAGTCGTAGATTCGAATGGTTTAGTGGCCGACTCTGCCGTCGGTGGAGGAGCAGACACACAGCCCCGTGACTGAAGCTCTGCTGATTTCATTGATATTCGATAATCGATTGTTTCGTCCGACGGTTTGATTCCTTTCGTCGACAGAGGTCGATATTTACTTATATTATTATCTCCGTTTTTCGAGAGTTGGTGTTTCGTTCTCACAATTCCAAAAGTTTGAACTTGTAGTCCTTCCAGTTGAAGCGATTGTCCAGCTGTGCTAGGTTCGTAAGTTAGGCTAACCGGTGCTGCTGTTGGTACCTTCTCTCTGCTCTGTAACCTCGACCGGAGATTTCCGTACACATGGCGGGCTGCGTGTTGCTTCAGGTATGGCCACCGAGTTACAGCCTGCAAGGGGGTTGACTCCGTGGAACGTCCCACCTCGGAGAGATCCGTCGCAAGAAGCATGTTGACAGGGCTACGAATCGGGTTGAATTCCCTCTCGTCCTCAAAATCTTCCCACGGGGTAACCGGTGGGTTAACAAGTTCCGGGGAGGCGTCTCCCAAAGTGTACATGGACTCCGAAACGGGCGAGTTGCTCTTGATAAACATGGGAGCTCGCGAGCCTAACGACGGTAGGTACGTCGCCATTTGCCTGGAGAGCTCCGCGGCATCATCAATACCGCAGTGCACAGATTTAGCCATTGTAATCCTCGCACTTTTCTGGTGTCCCTTTTTTCAGAGCATCAAGGACAGACATAGCTCTCCCACTGTGGTGTTCATTCTATTCACTCGGTATCAATCTTCAGTTGTTTAATCCGCCCCTTTGCCCCACGGCGATCTCTATCTGTTGAACAAAACATTGAAATCAAATCTAATGCACAAACTGTATCACTCCATAACGACTGTATACTATAATCATACTACAGTCTCCCCAAGTACACGTTAATCAATTTGAAGAGTGTGACAAGTGCCCATATGAAATTATAATGATATGCACCACTGGAGCTATGTATGATGTATGTCCTTTCGCCAGACGGCTTCGTAGTCCACGACCCGACATCATATGGACTACGTACGCAGACTGTCAACGTCCAAGCATTCACGTAATTTATCAATGCACAGACCAAATCACTTTCAATCAATAACTTATACAATTATATTTTGGCTCACCTCCAGTGGTAGCATCAGCCGATTCCGTGGGTGCTGACTGAAACAATAAAACCACTCACAAGGATTGCTACGTCAAGGGTTCTCGTTTTTTTGCCGATAAAGAGAAGACCGCTCAATTCCACAACACCACACCAACTTAGTGAATACGTCCAGAGTACACGACTGCACAAGGGGGTCATTTTGCCTGATCTTTCTGTTTAATAGTTACCTAGACAACGGGAGTTCTATAAACTCAATACACAGCAGCTGGCATGGCCCATCGCCGACCCCGACCACAGCGGCAATTCCATATAGCTCGCCATAGCAATATTATTTGACATTCCAATATGCCTTGTAGTTCAAAATGATATACGACCGTTGTCACTAGACTCAATTCAAGTCGGAGATTAAAACTTCCACGAGCTTTCACGTGTAAATAATGGTGGTGGTGTTTTCAGCTCCCAGACTTTGGAATGAACTGCCGACTGAAGTGAGATTGTTAACACTATTTATTATTTAGGAAGCACTTAGACACACACAGCTCTGTGTTGCAGTCACTCTGTGTTGCAGTCACTCTGTGGCCAGTCCTTTGTTACTGTTCTGTACACGGGAAACTTTTATTCGTGAACACTGAAAAACAAACTGTGCAGACGTGTAAGTCCACATAGTGTTTCAAGTTCCTACATTATGTGGACCTCTTTTGTTAGTCCACACTTCGTATGTAGCGTTGAAACACATATTTTCAACTTTGTGGTATTTTTGTTTTTTGATGCTCCTTTTTTTGTTCTATGTGTATCTGATGAGATTTGATGCTTGTCACAGCGCTGTGATATAATTATATATAGCACTTTATATGAACTTATTAACAAAGCAAAATGTTCACCATAAGGTCGTATCAATGTCGTTTTGCCCGTTGCACCAAGTCGGTGATATTTTCAATTTTTTAATAACGCTCCCAAAGCAAAATCTTTCTACGCGGGCCCCTATTGAATTTTGAGGCCAATAAGAATTTTGCATACAAGAATACCTAATTGATAGAGTCAAAAACAGTTTTTAAAATAGCATGCAAGTTTTCTCGATGCTGAATTGCATTGTCAGTCCATCCTTTAAAGTCAAAAAAGTCATCTCCCTTTAAGAATGTAGACTCATGTGTCAACCGTGTTTGTGATAGAGTCAAAACAGTTTCGTAACCAATTTCTCAATGGTGAATATCTGGACACTCTTGGTCGGCTGCTTGTGTCTTTTTGACAATCTTTAGTCTGTATTGGCTGTGCGGCCGTCCCTGTGTGTCGGGGTTGTCATGATTTGTGTTTTGCTTTCTTCTGCTTGCACCTTTTGTTGTATTTTATCCATTCCTTTTATGGAGGTTTTGTTTGAAATAAATAAACAAATTAATAATTAAATTTCTACTCGGCACTACTCGCAAGTTGAGTTCTGACCCCTCCATGTATACAACATACAGAACACGAAGTATTATATAAACTATTTAAAAACAGTACAACGGTTTCGGCATAAGAGATTTAATAGCAAGGCAGTTATTTTATCGTTACACGAGGGACCTTCACACAATGGCGTGACCCTGTATTTTTTATTGACGTTCTTTTTGATACGGTATTATCTGATGAAACAACGGGTCGGTGTACATGTACATGTACATATCAATTGAACTTAGATACACTTGCACAGTAAGCACACACTTGAAACTGGGGTACCAGGCTGTCATAATTCCACAGGTCAAACTGTTGGCCACTTTGTTATCAAGTGTTGAAGGGAGTCAATATTGTGTTCTACACTGAAATGGTGGACCATGTTACTTCACGAGTTAGAAGGAAAACCATACAATTTCGAGACATATTTATGTGGATCATCATTTTAAAACATCTTTCCAAACATATTTATTTCATAACGAACGCTTTCAAACGCTTTTTATAGCCCAAATCGCCCAATCTAAGGTAATTACGCCCCCCTTAAACGTTGATAATTATTTTTGCGTAACATTGTAAATAATATTGGAGAAACAATTTCACATTTGGATGTAGTTTAAAATGTTCCTAATTATTGCTTTTAATTTGTAGTTTTGTCGTGTATTGATAGTTAAACATGATACAATGACGTCACTGGGAGGACTCCTAAGATCGACTCTTGTTTTCTGATGCCCTCATTTTCCAAAAGATAGGGTCCTTATGAAAGTGGGGAAAATTTACAGGTCTCTTACCTCACATTAAAATGGTTTAAATTTTCATTTTATTTGATGAGCTTTCAGAGCAAAATCTCAAACATGACGTCATTGGATGTCGATACTACGTGGGTCGCTGTACATTTCATTTTGAGTTAGTCAAAAGATCAAATTCAACGCTGTTTTGATTGAATATCATGGAAATTCATTTAAATAATAATATTCACATACACAAATTTACAGATCAAATTGAAATGTGACGTCATTGGATGTTTTTTATTGTTATCCAATTTCGCTTAAGGATATAAAATGCAACGGCACTGTTTTAACGTGAGGTTATACAGAGACTTGTACAATATTGTCCTCTTTCATATAAGGACACTATCTATTGAAAAATGAGTGCACAAAAATAGTTAATGGCCTGACGTTTCGACCCAAGGAGAGTCTTTCTCAAAGGCTAAACGACCCTCAATGAGTGCATCACAAAACCAAATTCGACTCTCGAGCCAACCTTTAACATGCAGCAATTATCTCTGCCATGTTCTTTTCATTGCATTGCCGAATGATATACCCCCAAGCCTCGTTTTGGTTACATTGATTTGAATGAGTGGTAGACATTCTCCTAATCAGTGTCATCAATCTCTTGCAAGGCAGCCATCTGCTTTCTCATAAATCGTCGGCAGGTGGCGCTGTCCAAACCGTCCAGCCATGTCATCACTCTCCGGTCGAGGTTTTTGTCGTCGTCGTCGTCATCCCCCTCCTCCTCGTGCTCATCATCGTTTTCATCCCCAGCTAAGTCAACACCATCCTCGTTCTCAGCCTCAAGCTTATTCCGAACGCTCCGATGATTCCGGCTGTGTTGGGTTGATTTCGGATTGAGTCCGGCTACATTGTTAGCCTCGTGATCCGGAGTGACTAACACCGGAATGGAGGAGGGGTCCAGGTGAGGCTTAACGCCCCAGCACATCTGGTGAGCCGGAACCTTTGAAGGGTGCCTTGGCGCTGCTTGGATGGGCAAGATATCGCACCTGGTGAGAGACACTGTTGTGGGGATCGTTGGTTCTGATAACCGCCTTGCTAAACACTTTGGCTTGACCGATGGTAGGCTTGTTCCTGCATGAGGGAAAACACAAGGATAACCGGCTTTCACTCGGGATCAACGGGATTGCCAAAGAGTAATCTAGCTCTAAGCTAAGCGGGATTTAAAGCTTAATTAAAATTCCCATCTTTTATCCTTTAGTCGTGTTCTCGTCTCAGGATTTCCCACGATATTTGAAAGTTAACTTTAAGGCCCCTATATTATGATAATTTTATTGTATAAGTTTATTACAGAAAATAATGCGAATTGTAATAACCATAAAATTCACCTTGTTTTATATGTCTTGGGCTTGTCATGAAGGCCGGCCCTCCTTGGAGGGATGTCGACCTTATTTGACCCGTGGCCTCGTAACACGGTTCCCCAGATGTTCGGCTCTCCGAGCTGGCCGTCTTCATCGAGACGACGCTGCTCCCCGTGTCTGAGCGCCTCTCCACGGGTCTCCTTGGCATGTTTCTCTCGGTCCCTTCCCTCTCACCATCAGACAATCTCGGTGATGACTTTGTGGCAATGTTATTAGTTCTACCAGACTGTTGACTGGTTGGCTGTTTCTGTAATGAAACCATACTTTTTGTTTTTGATCTGTCCGGGCGCAGGCGCAGTGCCGGTGTTTGTGACGAAATCCACGGCGACGTTGTCGCCGCAGGAGTTGATGAAAATGCCGCCAGGGGCATTTTGACCGCCATGTTTTGTGTGGAGTCGAGTAATTGTGCTCGCCGTCTTTGCCAGTATATTCTACCAGTCAGCGGGGAGTCTGTCTCCTGCCTCGTCGCTTTAGTCTTGGGTACCATCAGGGTTTGATTCCCTACTCGGTGTTGAGCGGCTTCCTTTTGGTCACCCAGCTCACTCGGTGATTTCTCCTCGCCTTTAACATCTCGGTACTCCACAGGAGTGCTTAGTTTATACTTCGAGCTGGAGGGCACCATTGTAAGGTGTCTTTCATTGTGACAAATTTCTTAAATTTTTAGAGACACAGTTTTCATGTCAACAAACCACGGCTCAATTCAACCGTGTGTGAAAATCTATTGGACATAAAAGTAACATTGTGCAGGCCAAACTGTACTGGTTTATCACAGCTCTTGTAAAAAAAAAACGGCTGCAATATGTCATAAATTTCGCGGGAAACAAAGTTCAAGTAATTCCGAACGGTTTGATGGAGGCGTCCCAGAGAATAAAACGATTGTATAACTATAATAACATCGTCCCCATTAATCAGATAGAATTGGGTTCAATCTTACAATGGTGTGGACAGTGGGTTAGTTTTAGCTCCTCATCAAATAAAACAAACAGTGATACCTTTTCTTCGGTCAAATCATAAAGATACAACCGCCTGGTTGTAATTCATAACTTTGCTGACATGTTAACACCTCTGCGAAGTCACCAGGTCGACGCCTCTCAGTGGACCGGGGTTCATGGCCAAGCCCCACGAGCAAAGACAAAACAGGCATTCTGGTAAATGTCACAATGACATGAAATACGTTACCATGGTGCCAATTTTCATTTGACATCGACCAGTCAGGATTCATGTAACTGGAGGGTAGACGCCGTGATATCGATAGCAAATCGTAACTGAGAGCAGAACAAAGTCCAATGACCTACCCACACCTGGCGAGTTCTAGTACATCACACAAGTTTGTTTCCAACAAACGTTCATAAATTAATCACTTCAAACGCAACCAGTATTTTGTCAAAGTCGATGTCAATCCCATCTCAAGCACCACGAAGGTCAATCCAAGATGGCCGCTTCGAGTTCTCTTAACTAGTCGCATTGAAAACAAACCAGGTGGTCATATTCCAAAAACAGAATCATCTCGTCACGGTGTTTTTTCCCCCCACATTGAATGCTGACAGATTTTCAACCGTTGGTGAGTGCTTGGCTTTTAATACAGTGGATCCAGTAGGTCTTAAGAAGTTTGCTCATGTCTGTCCTTTCTCACCCAATCCTTGGTCGAGCCTCCTAGAAACAATGGATTGTGATTACACTCCTAAGATAAACTTAGGTTCTAAAGATGAGTCAACAAGAGCCTTCATCAAGCGTTATCGTCTCTTATGTATTGAAGATCTTAATGTTGCAGACACTCAACACGAACAACATAATTGACAAATCCACGATCTAAATTGTCACAGTAATACAGGTTGTACAGCAATGTCACAACCATGATCGTTTATACCAACTAAGAGGATATCATTTCAGCGTGTTTAAATAATTTACACACCCCGCTATCTGTTCAACCACCGATCCACATGTCTTTCAATAATCTACCACCACTTATACTTTTCTATAGTCAGTACTACCTACGTTTAACCCTCTCTAGTGAAACTGCTTTCATGAACAAAAGTATTTTTTTTCTTCTTCCTAAAAAGGCTTAGATCGATAGAATTTATTCGTCGGGGAGCTTTTGATGGCCTGAGAAAGCTTGACGTTCCCGCAGGAGCACTCCTTGATAAGGTTTAACATATTGCTTTAAGGGGTCTCGAGCCTAAAGAGAACATGGGAACGATCTTGTTGTAAGTCACTTGGTGTCTGTCCATCATGTATGATTTAGCCTAGTCTTGGTTCCAAGACGCTCCAGTTCTGTAGTCACGAACACATGTAGTCACGAAAACCTAACCGCAGTTCGTGGTGTGATAGCGCGGTTACGGGAGTGATAGCGCCCTCTAGTGGCGAGTGGTTATTGGGGTGATAGCGGTTTAGATAGCGGTTCGGTTTTCGTGACTACACAACTGGAGCGTCTTGGAACCAAGACTAAATTTAGCCTTGTATGCACTCGTTTACTTGTTATGCACTTAGTTGAAGTGACAAAATATGACTTCCCAAAAGTGCAGGCGCTACTTGTTAAAACTCGTTGAAGTTAACACGGAATGATCAATAGCATTTGGAACGGTAAAATATCAACCCTATACGTAAAGGATAATGCCCGAGGTGCGCGCCATTCGTGGGTGAGAATGGCCCGAGGGCGAAGCCCGAGGGCCATTCTCACCCACGAATGGCGTGCACCGAGGGCATTATGCGACTTAACCTCTACCTGCGACGTCACGCCTTTTGTTTCCACCGCTCCATTATTTTGTAGGAATGGAGCGATCTTTGCAGGAATGGAGCGATATTGTTCTGTTGTTTTTGTTGCGTAACTCTACAAATGCAGTCATGTATAAAAAGATTGTTTTGATGTAGCTCTATACATTCAGTACTGCGTCAACATGTCTTGGAGTTACAGCGATAGTGATAGCGGTAGTGAACTATTTCTAACACAGAACGTATTTCGGCCAGAAGAGAGTGAGGAGTATAACACTGATGATGCTGTGGCTGATGTTTTGGGCTTGAAACATACATCGCAAGTAAAATTAGAAAATTATACCTATCACCCGATTGTTTCCGACATATCTGATAATGAGATACTTTAAGGATTTTGATTTGTACAACACTTTCAACTGTGTTAAAAATTATTTATGTAAAACTCAAGTAAGTTTAAGAAAAACCACCGTGTCTGAGAAAAGAAACATTTAATTGTCTGTAAGGTTTTTGATTGTGTTAAACATGTAAGACTGAAGTAAGTCTAAGAAGAACAACTACGTCTGGAAAAGAAGCAATTCGTTATTTTAGTTATCACATTGCTATGTTTCTTTGAAATCTGTGAATGGCTTGGGAAAACAATAAACTTTGTTGTTGTATTGCTACATTATTTTGAAGTGTGTTTAAAATGAAAAATTACTAATGTAAGATTGCATTTTAGTCAATAGTAAAAACCATGTCTATTTCTTTGCTCTTTCTCAGCTCCATTATTTTGCACGAATAGAGTGGTGGAGACATTGCCCTCCCAAATACTGGAGAGGAGATGTCTCTATCGCTCCATTCCTACAAAATAATGGAGCGGTGAAACAAAGGCGTGACGTCGCAGGTAGAGGTTAAAATAGGATAACCCCCGGGCTAAGAATGGAACAGTGTCAAAATAAGGCATGTCTTGCCCGTCCTAATCCACCAACACACCGTTTTCTTAGCCTTTGACAATTCTCGGGGTCGGCAAATAAACACAACTCGTTCGAATCGATTATTTTGAATGTGGTGATCGATCTTCTTTTTGTAGGGGTTGAGGCTGGACGATATTCGATTAACACAGCGGGCCTTGAGGATATCTGGCCTGTCAATAAAATGAGAATTCAATTTAGCCGTCGATTCCCGTCAACCAATTTCAAAAATTGGTAAGGGAGAACATAATTGTAACATTTTCTCCCTCATGCCATTGTCATCGTTTATCAGGCATTTATTAAACATTACTTACAAAACACATACAAAGAACAACACTCAAGTACAGTAAAAGGGTTAAAGTTATTGGTTCAATATAGTTGGCAAGTCGTCATGAACTGGACTTTCGTAGTCCAGTCAGGATGAAAGACTTGCATCAGTCTCGCCATTCTCCAGATTGAACTTGGATATAGAAAATCAAAGTGCAGCTAAAATAATTTTTGAAGCGATCTTTAACCAAGGCCTGCTGAACTTTGATCGAGTCGATAATCTTTCATTACTGTCATTGTGAAGCAGTTTTGGCTTGGCGATTTGGGGTCAATTACCAACCACCTTACAAACAACAAAACGCACGATATTGCAAAAACAAAAAAATGTGCATAATCTGTGATTTGGGACGTTCCTTCAGTGTCACCATAGCACCCCTTGCCGAGAGTAACTCTACAACGACCGTATGTTAAATGATACCAGAAAATTGATATATACTGGTCACCTCAAAACCCGCTGTTGGAAAATAATTTAGATAACTAGGCCAACTTTTTCACCGGTAACTTTGCGTTATCAAAAAATACTCTCTACACAATTGGGACACACTAGCTTGTCGAAGAGGCTACCACCGTCTAACTTGTTTTTACAAAATCATCATGGGGACAATTGCCATCCAGAACAGACTTTACATTAAGACTAAAGTAACAGAAAATGTATTTGATTTGTTTACAAAGGGCTGGGAGACCTTTTAATAGTTTTGGAATATTTGGCTTTGTGCTTTGGTTGCTATGAGAAGCTTCCACCTACTTGAACCAAATCATTGATAGCGCCCTCTTGTGCTGTGGCCAGGGATCATGTCAAAGGAGAAATCAATGAATACGTTCGCCCACTCTCTGTGGTTATGCACGTTAGAATCCTGACTCGTCAGCATTTGAAAAGATCGTCGGCTTTCTTTTGTCCCGCATTGCAATGGTACTAATGTGACCTTAATATCTCCCGATTGTCACTGCATATAACACATGAACACAAAGTGTAGACAACCTGAGCCCTTTTCACAGGTTCAGTCAGTTATAGACCTTTCTATTGTTGGTAAACAAATCGTGCAGGTTGGCATGGACGACCGAATGTTGGCAAAACATTCAATCCTGTTAACAGATATTGTGAACAAATTCAACATTTTTTGCAAACTTTCAAATAAATAAAATATATCCCATAATTGGTTGCTTTGTTTACGAAAATTCAACACTATTTGAATATTTGTGTAATATTGTTACAAATTGATTTTGGGTTGAACAAAGAAAAGTTGACCAGAGCGGGACCTGAACCAACGTGCGTTGGGCCGGAGGTCGTTGGTTCAGGTCCCGCTCTGGTCAACTTTTCTTTGTTCAACCCAAAATCATTTAAGGATTTGCCCAGTCAGTTTCCCTTGTGGTTTATTATTTGATATTGTTACAAATTGTGATGTGACCGACTGTTTTTGTTTTGCATTTGTGGCTTTCCATAGTTTTCCAACCTCAGTTGGCAAAAACTTGGGCCGTTGCAATAGAAAGGTCTAATATGAAAACGTATATTATACTACGGAGCCCTAGCCCGGAGCCCAAACCCAAACCGTGATTTCAAAAAGAGCCATACACTCTCTAAAATTGCCCATCGCATTGGCTCAAAATGTCGACATCAGGAACGTTTGTTACCTGCAAAACGTTCCCAAACTCTTCTCTCATTATGTATAAAACAACACCGAGTCGTCGGAGTGTGGGTTCGAACCCCGGTCGTGACAGTTGTGTCGTTGAGTTATAAGACACTTTTAACCATAATTGCTTCTCATCACCCGGGAGTATAAATGGGTCCCAAATAGGGTTAGAAAGAGCGATGTGAATGATTAGCAACATGTGCGCCCATTTGGCTGCCGGTGATGCATGATCCTAAGGAGTTCAGTTGGTTTCCGGAATTCTTAGGGCCCGACGAACAGGCGCTTGTAAGATCATACCTTTTGATTGAAAAGGGCGCATTTCAATGAAAGATTATCATTGCATTTGTTTACAAGACCTAAATATTGACGTCAAATTTTATGGACAATTTCAAGACTTTCCCTCGAAGTCGCAAAATTTTCTTATTAACGCATTTCATTTCGAAAAAGTCACACGGATATTAACAACAAATTCCAAACTAGTTGCTTCAATTCACCAATTGATTTATTATTTTCTTAGCTTATGTTTAAATAACGGTAAATTATACACGAATAAAAATGACACGAAATGCTATGCATCCAATTAAATTGTGATTAGGTTTAATGCATTCATATTAAAAAGAATTGCAAAATATTATGTTGTTATCTCTGAAAAAGTGAAGGCACATTTCATGCTGATTTGTATTCTAACTATAACAAGATATAGTGGCTGCTCCTCAGTGCTGAAGTATGAAAGAAACATATAGATCTATAGCCGTAGCCACAGCCAGAGACACTTATTCAGATCAGTCGTAGTCCCATATTGGGCCAGTACAAATTCCAACTTTTAGTCAGCTTTTTACAGATCAGTCAATCAGTGACCAATTTCATAAAGCTATAAAAGCAGAAAATGGTGCTTCCCGTTAAGCAAAAACCAGTCACAATGTGACAATAATATTCTCGCTGGTTACCTTAAACGGGTAAGCAATTTGTTGTGCTTAGTTACTATGTGCTTTAAGCAGACATTGGTGCTTGATAATTTCTGCAAAAAAGTCACAAATTCTACTCGTACGTCACATCGTTTCTAACTGCAGTAACTGCGCCCATGGCCCAAATTCATAGAGCTTCTTAGAGACAAAAAGTAGCTAAGCAAAACAAAACTCTGCTCACCAGAATAAGGTCACCAGCTAAAACATCGTATCACTTGTACAGTTGTGACTGGTATCCTGCTCATTTCGGCAAAGCAGAAAATTGTTCTAAGCAATATTTCAGCCTATGACCGAAAAAACTTACTTTGTGAGAAGCCCTGCAGCTGTTGATAGTAAAAACCGTTTTGAGAGAGGATTTCCTTCGAAGTAATTTGGTTTGGATCATTTTTCATCCAAAACATTTGGATCTGAGAAATTATCCATGCATGAATCGTTTATCAGATTTCTGAGGTTGGATGTCTGTTCACAATGCTGCGGCCAGAGATGCGGTCAGAGATGCGGTTAGTACCTGCTGACACTTCGCTAAACGTAGATGGATTCGACGTTCTTGATGAAAATACCGTGAAATTTTGTGTTGCTGTTTTCTCAGCAAGAAGACACTGTATTCAGCTGAAACTCTCACATGTGACTTTTATTGTATCTTTCTTTACAATTTTGCCTATAAATCAGCATTACGTTGGCAAAAACCAATCAATGACCCTCCTTTAAGCAGCTCTATAAAATTTTGCCTGGATGATGCGTGATTGCTACAACTTGAACAAATAATGCATTTTAATAAATCTACATAGACCTTATGCATTGACGTCACCAAACCGCCATCTTAGAGGTAAACTGATGATGAAACAATGGAAACGCGCTGATTTGTACGCGCGGCGCACAAGACTGGCCAATGAGCATCTTCCTTTTGACCTCTAGGTGAGGGCGCCCTACTCAAATGACGTCATATGCATAAGGTCTATACTTTGCTTTTGACTACAGTAACAGCACTAGTCTATCACAATGGGAAACCTCGTTGACCAATTAGGAATCCTTAAATGGGCGCTAACGAAGTTTCACCTTTTAATGCACAAGTGGCGTGTCTGATTAACCGGGTTTGTCAAATAATTTCCGGTAAAATTCTGTCAAATTTAGGCGGTGTTACTTCTGTGGGATCTTGAATGCCTTTTAACCAGCACGACACCCTGACATCAGTTGATAATGGGAGTTTTCTATATTCAGGAGTAGAGTCACGTGGATCCTTCTTTTTGGTTGTGTGGTCTCCATTCGTGTCGTCATTTTCGTCACTATCGTTCTTTTCGGCCTTGCCCACCTCGTTGGCAACTCTAGGGGCAATCTCCTGACACGCCTCTATACTCAAAACGCTTTCCCGCCTTTCTTGTATGTCGTACAGGTTGCTAGGGAAGTTGGTGTCGTCATCAACCTCGTGATCACTCTCCTGATCATCGTAGGCCGCCGGTTGCTTTGGCAAGTTTCGATTGTAATCGACATGTCCAAGGGAATTTCGCTGTGCATGTTGGGAGCCCGAGTCGTGACGTAGCCTCCGTCTCAAGTGGATATTCCCCTCCAGGTCAGAGCTGTCCTCCAGAGCGACGCTGGTGAAGTCACTATCGTCAACACCATTCCGTTCACCTGAAACTGAGCGAATAAACAAATCATGAAGATAAACGTTATAGGTTCAAAATCAAGATAGTGCCCTAAAAATGGGGTAAACATGGCCCCTGCACTCTCACGAACTGGAAAACAATCCCCCTCCCCACTGTGCCCCCATGAAAAAAAAAACTGCGAGCGAATGGTGTCGGGACTACGTTGTGAATTATTATGCTTATCTATATGCTTTAGAGTTTTCCAAGGGGGCCTGACCAATTTCCGGGTCGTACTCACATGGAATGTGGTTTAAAATAGGATTTAAACTCGGATTTTGTATCAGGTAGAGCCATTTCCGGGTTAATTTGACACCGATTCCAGGTTATGCCGACAAATAAATGAATGGTTCCGGTCCCATGGTACCCGGAAACGGGTTAATTCTGACCCGGATCCGGATCAGTTCTGGCCCGGAACATTTTAGAGTGTATCGCGTTTAGTGACTGTCGACTATGACCAGTTTCCTAATAACGCCCTTCTCAGACAGAAAGTACCCTTTATAGTCCACTATTGTAATAAGCGTCGAAGAGTTTAGCAAACATTTACCCCTTTTCTTTAGAATTTCACCGATGAAAGAACACTAGGCCTATGTTTGTATAAAGTCACATATTGCCGGTACTTGGGCATTTAATATTTTGAGGGTTTGCAATGTCTAAGACGTTTTTCAGTAGTCATTGTTGGTCTTCCTCTCCAAGTCTCGCTCAACGTGGAGTGTTTGCGACCGCCGCGAGTTTATCCGAGAGCCAAAAGGAACACTTTGCTCCTTGAAAATGTCCGATACAAAAGTGACGTCAATGCAAAAACGCAAATTGTCGTTGTTTTGTAATAAAAAGTTTCTTCCAAGAAGAGTTTGTTCTCCGCGCCATCACAATTTTTACTTGACAAACATATCAGCTGGATGAGACTACTTCAGGTTTTGTCAACTTTGAGCACTTTGGAAACTCCGTCTGCGGCTGCAGCTCAATTTCCAACTCCGGCTATAGGGCTCAGGACTCAAATATTTTTACACCGTGTAGAAACCCACCGTCTGTCGGAACCCTTCAGCCCTATGGCTTACGTCAGAGCCGCTACACCCGGGCGAGATTTGGAAAAGGCCCCCACTATAGACCGAATGACGGGTTTCTGCAAGATTTCGCCGGGTAAACGAAACACATTCCGTGAGCAATAACACTTTCAGGGATTATTTGTTATCAATGACATCTGACATAAGAGGCCAAACCAAATTGCCAACAACAAGACAGAAATTTCATGTTGACGTCTGGGTGTGAAAAGGCCTGTATAATTTTCCTACACACCGAGTGTTGATGCAAATACATTCAGTCTTTTGAGGCGAGCAGCGAGGGGACGGCACATGGGGGTGCACCAGTTTATTAGCTATACAAGCCTTGCTATGATATTTTAGGAAAACTTTCACTGTTTGTCACTCTCTTTGATAGGGAAACAGAAGTAAGGAAACTTGTTGAAAGTCACATTGTTAGCGCCATTCTTTATACGAACTACCGGTACGCCTACCAGAAATAATGCATACGTGCGAGCGGGTCGGCGTTCCCATGGTTTTATAACAACAGTTGTGACTGAAAACACAATCTTCAATAGGATACGAAGGTGAAGGGAACAAAATGTGGAACTGGAATTGTGTTGAGGTGGAATTGAGGTTAATAGAGCCGGGTGTAAACCCTTGCTGCTTCCCGGCTGGTGAGTTTGGTTTGGAATGCTGTGGTTCGTGATCGAGGGAAACTAAATACACTTGGTATTAGTGAGTTCAGACCATGTGAGAAACTCTTGATTTGCCCCTTTTAATAGTTCCCTGTCAACTTAGAAATTGAAGCCCCCAAAACCCAGTGGCACAACCAACCGGGGAGCCAGGACTGTTCAGGACCCCCCCCCCCCCCATCTTGCCCCCAAATGAGATCGACAAAAAAAGGGGGGGCACAACTCTGGTGGTTCGGTACATTAAAAAGTCTCCTAAATTATAAACAAAAAAAATAGTAGGCCTAATTATAAAAATAATAATTAAATAAATAAATGAAAAATAAAAAATTTCTGTTACGCCTCAACTATGACACAACACTTTTATTTTCCCTTTGTGTTTTGGTTGATGTAATTTGTGTGTGTTTTTTATGCTAATAATTTTAAACATTCTTAGGAATAAAGATTTGATAAAACTTTTGATAATGTAGCCTACATGGTTACTGATTATGAAGTTCATATACTAGAACCATTTTTTGTATGTGAAATATTTCCCCCTGAAATGAAGTATTTCAGAAAACTGTATCTGAAAACCTAAAAAAACAAAAAACCAGCTTATTTCGGTGGTCACAACCAAAATTAAAGACAATATGTTTACAAGCTGAAAATTTGACATGGTTTAATTGCACTGTTTTCTCCCGACTCACCCAGTGGATTAAGCCCAAATTTTAACAGGTTTGTTAGCTCAGTATTGATCACACATGAACACTGTCTGTGACTATTTTGTCAGCTCTACCGATCATGCAAATACCTTTCAGAGTGAAAATAGACAAACTCACAGTGGTACTGCTGTGAGAGCAACGACAGTGCTGTTTCATTCGAATATGAAGTCATCCCACAACTTCTTTGGAAAGGATGAAACTTGTGAGGTTTCTTCATCAGTAAATCCTGGCTAGCCAGAATTCCTTAAGGCGATTTAGACACCCACGGTCGTGTCTCAAGACATATAGATCTTAGAGACACGTCTATTGTCAGAGAGGACACCAGGCTAACAAAGGATAACATTTTCACAACGTCAAACGATTGTGATAGTAATAAATACGTCTAGAGGTGGGATAGACTTCGCACCATTTCACCCAGTCACCCGTTCTGTTTTGTGAACAAAGCTAACTGCCTCTGGCGCATAGTTTGAAGGATTCGGTAAAACTAAAACTGTTTTTGTAATTTCCAGGCCACTGAATTTGTTCACTGACGTGAAGAATGTACATGAGTAGGATGGTGGAGATACAGTCTTGTAAGGTTTGTGGTAACACAATGAACATGTGTAGGAAATGAAACTTTGCATGTATGGTGGTAACACAATCTAGTAAGGTTTTTGGTAATACCATGTACATGAGTAGGATTTGAAACTTTGTATGGTGGAGATACAATCTAGTAAGGTTTGCAGTAACACCATGTACATGAGTAGGATTTGTAACTTTGCATGGTGGAGATACAATCTAGTAAGGTTTGCAGTAACACCATGTACATGAGTAGGATTTGTAACTTTGCATGGTGGAGATACAATCTAGTAAGGTTTGCAGTAACACCATGTACATGAGTAGAATTTGAAACTTTGCATGGTGGAGATACAATCTAGTAAGGTTTGCAGTAACACCATGTACATGAGTAGGATTTGAAACTTTGCATGGTGGAGATACAATCTAGTAAGGTTTGTGGTAACACCATGTACATGAGTAGGATTTAAAAACTTTGCATGGTAGAGATAAAATCTAGTAAGGTTTTCGAAAAAAAATTTGATTTGAAACTATGCAAGGTAGATATATTGATCTATTAAATAAAGTTTGTGGTAAAGCCATGTACATGAGCAGGGTTTGAAACTTTGCTTGGTATAGAGATACAGTCTAACAAGGTTTGCAGTAACACCATGTATGAGTAGGATTTAAAAACTTTGCATGGTAAAGATACAATCTAGTATGAACGTTTGTGAACAAACAAATTCGCTGAAAATCGGGTAATACAACTTTAAATATGCCTTTTTGAGAAGTTGTGTTTTTTAGTCGCTGTAGTGATGAACTTTGTTGGCGCCTATAGATGACAATGGTTCACTTCATTTTGACACGATTTCCTTTCAAAAAGAACTCACAAAAGACCATCTTTGAATAACAACTTTCGTTATAACTACACGCCGCGAACCAGTGAAGTATCGTTGAGAGATGATTGATTGCTATGCGAAACGCACGGGGCTGGGAACCACTTTCACCTCTGACCCGACCCCACACATCTCCCATGAAACGAGTGTAGATACAACAACCATGGTAACGGCATGCTTCCCAGGATTTCATTATTGTGATTGAAAGAAACAGATTTCCCCCACTAGGCAGTTATTGGTTTAAAAATAATTGTTGGGAATTTCGTGGAAATAAAGATTTATTTGTTTGTATTGAACATTGGAAGAGTCGAACCGTACACTGGTTACACCACTGGGTTGGTTGGTGTGAGCATTATCAGTTTCATATAGACCTTTCTATAGACTGTGCAAGTCTCGCGCGCATTCGAATTTCCGGGACCATTGTTGTCCCAACCATACGGAGTTTTACGTGGGCGAGATTTTGTTTCGACAATTATTTTAGTTTAACGTAGGTTACGACCTAGAAAAATATACATGTTGTTTGGAATGTAATACTAAGTGATAAAAAAATATGAAAGTAAAACCAATTCAAAAATATAACGAAGAAAACCCGAGAATTAAACTTGACCTCAGCTTCTAGTTATTGCAAAAAATTTACAATTTTGTGCTAGCCTTCGATCATAAAACTTGTGTAAACGCTTGTTTTGGATGTGTGGCTATAATCGCCAGATGCTGTAATTGCAAAGCGAGCCCTTTTCATTGCAGTATATGGTTGTTGAGGCGTCAGCATCTTCTCTAAACTGCGATACGGGTCAATTTTAAACCCGTTTGACCATCACGAATCCGCGTAAGGGGTTTCTAAAAAGTTTACATCAAATAACCATCCTTGTCCCAGAGTTTTAATTTCTTTTTAATTATTAATTAATTTATTAATTATTTAATTATTACACACTGTTGTGTATTTTTTTCAAAAGCTAAAACTTTTCATGAATTTGTAATGATTTATTTTTGTTGTTCAGATTTTGTCATGAGATATAATTTAAAACAAAGATTTAATTTCAGAAATAAAAATGTTCTTCTTGTGACGTTTTTTCTCGTTCGGATACGCGCGAGACTTGCAAAGTCTATTGCAACGTCATAGCCCGAGTTTTTGTCAACTTGGAAAACTATGGAAAGCCATAACTGCAAATCAGAAACAGATAGCCATAGTTTGTAGCAATGTTTCACAAATAATCAAAAATATATGTGTTGAATTTCTTGGAAACAAATCAACCAATCATGAAAGGTATTTCATTTCATGAATCTTTGAAGAAAATTTTGAATTTGGTCACAACATGTTATAACACGATTGAATGTTTTGCTAAGATTCGGCCGTCCATGCCAACCGGAGCACTTTGTTTATCAACAAAAGAAAGGTATATAGGACCGTATGTATACGTTCAGTGGTGGCAAACTCTAAATAAATCCTGGGTCTGCAAATTGACCCGGATTCCGGGTCACCAGGGATCCGAATAATTTCCGGATCAGTATGATCCGGAATCTTTGTCAAACTGTTCCGAACTTAACTGTGTCAAACTGACGCAGAATCAGAGTCCAAATCTGATTTGTTTAAAAACCAGTTTCCGGCTTAGCCTGACACCCAGCAGAAATGGGTTAGCCCCCCCCCCCCCCCGGAAACGGAATTCTGGTGAATTCTTACCCCCTGCAAATAGATCTGCCTATACCCCTATTAACTGTTTGTTTCTCTTCCTGTGGCCAATATTTCCAAGGTTTGGTGTGACAAAGACAGACTGAGGAAAAAAGCTGTGAGATCTTTCTGGACTTTACTCTCTAATTCATATAATTTATTTTGTGCCTATGCGTTATCATGACTTTGTTGCACCTTTCATATTAATTAATTGGGCACTTGAGCAGTCTGATTGTAAATATGAAAATTAATTAATCATTTTCAGAAAAGAATAATCCAAACGAATTTGACACTATGTAGGTTATCTAATTGAATGATGATTTGATTCAAAACATTCAATCTAGCTCTTTACACTCTTGTATCTTTTTAGAATTTAAAAGTCCTTTTTTAGTTTTATTCAGGGCCTATATAAGTTGTGAAATTTAGCAGAGCAATTGTCTTAACAATGATCCTTTAAAATAAACCACACCTGGAAAGATGAATGATGAAACCTAATTATTGCACAATGGAACCTTTTGTTTGTTGGCCATTTGGGGCAAATTCTGCCCAATGATCCCATCCCGAAAAACAGAAGATTCGACCAAAATAAACCGTACAAGAAATTCATTCAATATTTGTGTAAAATCCACTCAGTCGTTGGTTTGGTGCGTGTCGATTTATTTCCCCTTGTGTTATTTTACCTGAAATATGGGTGACCTTGGCGCAGCGACATAGCACTAAACCGATCGAAGGCAATAAAATGCCGACAGAAAAAACCCACTTTGCCTCCAAACAATCGTAAGGCAGGGTATACTTTTTAGTTGTCAAACACCGGTATCCTTATTTTCTGTATCCAAACATATGCATAAAATGACCTGTGAAAATTTGGGCTCAATTGGTCATCAAAGTTCCAAGAAAAATAAAAAAAAATAAAAAATACCCTCATTGCATAGAACTGTGTGCTTTCAGATGCACGAGAAAGGCTTCATGTCTGAAGCCATTCCCAGGTTCAATTGTTTTGGGTGAAAATTTACTCTTTCTCTAGAACTATACCTCAAAGGGGGTCGTTTCTAACAAAGTTTTATAATATCAACAGCTCTCCAGTGCTCTTAAAACAAAGTAAGTTATTGTGGTCATTAACTTGAATCCTGTAGAGTATTTACCAAAGGCATACCCTCCCTTTAAAGACACGACCCGCCTCAATTTCCCAAAATGTCAACATAATTGTCAGAACATACTTCAGAGTACGCGCTTATGGAAACACTAAAATGTAAAAGGTGATTGCAAACATGGCCCTATCCATGACGGCAATTAACTCTACAGTGTATCACCCTCCGTTAAAGACTACAGGCGTTTTCACAAGAGCGAAAATTACGCGGGAAAACATGAGGTCCTTTTCTAAAGCTCGCTGAGTATTTAAAGTTCACACCGATACCAATCCTCCAGATACAAATTTACGTCTTAAATCCTCACTTTAAAAGACGAGTGAAAAAAAAAAAATACTTTGTATCTCTATCAAACAGTCATTAAAAAATAATTATTTTTTTTATAGAGACGTGTTAAGTGCACGAAATCCAAAACAAAACATTATTTTGATGACGTTATTTTTCTTCAAACATAACAACCAAAGTTTTCTGAAATATTTCACAATTTGATTGCATGGTGTGTTTATAGAAAATTAGCGGGTGTGGTTAAATTTCCTCCTCCAAAAACACTATGGTGTTTATATGCTTCAATGATTTGCTTTAGTCTTGTTATCGTGCCGACGATTTACCCCCACACTTCAAATTTTATGAGTGTACCGTGTAATGTCCTCGGGCAAAGTCTGATGGCTACATTCAATGTGTTAAAAAAAAAACATGACTATGGTGCCTGCTTATGTATTTGAGAAGCTTTTAGCAGTATTCTATACATAAACAAAGCAAATGAACAAGATGCCTGTTGATAAGTAAAGGACCCCACTGATATTTGATGTTGTTGGTTTGTATCTTCTTTTTCGTTTTTACATGTTTATATTAGTCGTACTTTTTTGAAAACAGTCGTCTGCTTCTGCTTTTCATCCGCACGGAATTCAACCTCTTTTGCCAAACAAAACAAATTTTTAAATCTTTATACATTTTGACATGAGCTTACGAAATTTAGCAAAGGACAGACCAAGGGATGGTTTACGAAGGAGAAATGTAAAGAAAGAAATAATTTGACAATTGAATTGAGTGACTTAGTTTTAAAACTCACTTATGCTCGAAATGGCTTAACTTTATTTTTTGTCGCATCTGAAACTATCTATGGTCAATAAGAAGTAATTATAACCAGTAAACTTGAGGGTATAACCAGTAAACTTGAGGGTACAACCATGTGTAAATCTCTTTTGTGAAGAGTGTAGGCTCTGAACAGAGCCGGCATCGTTGTCTCTACGTTTCGAACATGCTCTCTGCATCCTCGTCTGCATGGAGAACGATAATACAACATCGGCTCTTCTCAAGAGCCAACACTCATCAAAAAATAGATTTACACGTGTTGTTCCCGAAAGTTTACTAGCTATAGTTACTTCTTCGTTCCCACACCATGCATGCAAAGCATCAAACCTATACCCCCATGCTTTGATATACAATTCTTGTCCTATACAGTCCGCCATATTGATTTTTCGTTGACTTACAAGAGAACGATGTGGTCAATTCAATGTAATTACATTTTTGCGTTCAATAACAGCTCCCGGCCTCATCAACGTTAGCGCGTGGGAGATAATGCAGTCCCTTTCTCTAACCATGGAGGTAGGAAAAGCCTTCCTACCTCCATGCTCTAACTATTATTAGTGAGACGTCAGACCCATCTCCCTTGACTTCCAATTGTGACAAGTCCGTGACTCGAAAGCTTAAGAGACCTCATGGTGAGCCAAGCCAGGCTGGCAGAATTGCATCCATTGTCACCGTCTTCCGTACCTGGCTTTATCCTTGACGTTTCTTTGAAATTGGCAACTAATTGTGTTCGATATTATGCGAAAACAAGGTCATCATGACCGAACATTCTTGCTCTATTGGATGTAGTTAACAAAATTAAAAAACGACATGGAAAATAAACTATGAAGTTTTACCACGAACTCCTACAATGTTTACGGTGGTGGTGTCATATTTTATAACTTGCATCACGTCATTTCGACCCGTGACGTGACAAGTCAAACTTTTTCCATGGCCACAAAAAGGGATTCAAAACGTTTTTGGGGGGTAAGGGTTGTTTGTGATCTCTACGTTCAACATAAGGAGGGTAAACACAAAATCTGAATTTATTATCATTTTTGATGTATTCATCGTGAAATGTTCACAGCAGTTGATTTGAGGCTCAATCCAGATGTGCGAATGGCTTTGATCAAAACAGAATGAGTCCACCACCGAATGAGTTTTGCGGTGACACTATGTACATTAATCTCTTTTGTGAATTATGGTGGTTCTGAGAAGAACCAGTGGTTTGAACCTCGACGTTTTCATAAATATGCTCAGGTAGTCTTCGGGAGAAATAATCCAGTACAAGCACAACAAATTCAATCTGAAAAGCTAAAACAAATTCTCTCATCAACTTAGTACCAGCAAAGCTTTTTCGAGAGTTATTTTCGTATGAATTTTTGCAAAGTCCGAGGCCCACAATACTTATTTTTTATTTCGATTGGCGGAATTCAAATAATCCTACATAAACATAGACGTTGTAAAGCACTCCATAAACCATTTTTTTTTTAGCATGCCAGACAGATAGACATTATTTTGTATGGCAAATTGTGCGTTTGATGATATAAACTGACAAGCATGGAATTCGGCAAACAGTCAGAGTGTGTCATGAGAAGTATATTTGGCTGCAGGGCCTTGGTAGATGTACTTTGTTCTTCGAAAAACATTGAAATAGATAGGACATTTCTTGTTATTGCCAAATTATATAACTCATGATATTCAGTTATATTTGCTCTGACTGTAAGTCAAATTTCATGTGACTACTAAAGGCACAATCCGTATTATCGTACTACAGCTTTTGTATACAATGAAATTTATAGCTGGAATAAATTTACTTTTCCAAAAACATTAATACGCCATAACATTAAATTGCAATCTTGAAAGATTTGAAATATTTCGATAGAAATTTAAAAAAGAGAAGAATGAATAAAGTTTTGAATTACCTGAGGATGAAGATTGAGGGTGCGACTTCCTTGGGTCGTACATGGATTCCGTGGCAGGCGTGTCCGGTCGACTTGAGGGCATGAGGGTCCCGCCCCGCAAGCTCGCTGCCCTCCGTGGAATATACGGAGAACCGCCACTCCTCGGAGATGCTTCACCCGAGTTTGCAACATGCTGTAACACGTCAGTGAAAGAGCCGAACGAAAACGGTCTGGTTCGACGGGTCTTTCCTTGATCGTTCCCGGTTGGCGTCGGGGAGTCTGTTCCGCTGAGATGCTTCGCACCTCCCCGTATTCTACGGACAATCATTGGGGACCCTTCCAACGACCGACTCGTCCTGTTCGTTGCCAGTAGGGCGGGGTTTAGTAAAGAGGGTTTACGGAAAACTTGAGGTGAGCTTGATCCGGAAGAGTTGCGAGAGCGGGGACTTGTGTCCGGAGGATGTGGAACGGGGCTTGCAGCCGCGCTTCCTGGTGACAATTTCTGCTTCCCGTGGTGTTTTAGAAGTTCCGAGTCGGAACACTGACGTACCATGAACTTAAGTCGGCGGTGAATGAGAGGACTTCCTCCACCACCTGCTCCGGGGGAAAAGTCACTCTCCGCTACCCCATGATGTAAAGTTTGACTCGCAGTAGTGGAGTCCGGCGTCGTAGGGTTTTTGTAGAACCGGGATTTGTCCTGGGCATGTGTGATTCCGACAAGAGGGGGCAATTCTCCCTGCGTCGCGGGGCAACTTGTGGTCTTTCCCAACTTCATTTTGCCGTTGGAATGGAAAGACCTTTTAAGACTGAAGTCATGGGGTTGTTCAGGTGAAATCTGCTGTCGAAATTGGGATTTCCAATGATGGTTATCCTGAGGAGATGGTGGTGGGGGAGTAGTCATATTCTTAAATCGATCTCCCCTTGGAACCGATCAAATCAAGAAACAACTATTCCATGTACTAATTTAAATTATATTCCTGCGCAAGACTGTGAAATACTAATAAAGTTTCCCCGCATCTCCACTGGCGAGAAATTATTTTATCAAACACATGATCCAAAGGAATGTCACTTTGTACTATGACAAGAAATAGGCAACAGCCGTCTGGTATGCAGCAGACGATCGTAAACATCCCACTATGTTTAGATTTAAAAATAATTATCAACACCTTGTGTGTGACGAACAGCGTGCGTGTGTGTAAGAACCGTGCGTGTATCAACACTAAATCATCCATAGAATGTCGTCAAACCATTTAGGATCAGACGAACAAAATCACCAAAGGGAATGTCAACCTGTAAACTAAATCCATTCTCACTGGCTTGCAAACCCTCTTAGAAAAGAAGAGAAAGCCATTTTTCACAAATCAACAGCGTGACAAAAGTCCGGGATTCCACCGGCAGTTAGCGCTTTTCAGTCTGCTTTGCTCCGGCGGTTTCAGCACACTGGCCCGGCCACCCCATGCATAGATAAGAAACCTTTTCACATTATAACTAAAACTCAATGAGCCATTATAACCACTCTATTATCGTTAAAACCTGCCTTGACAAATCCTCAGAGACGATTGAATGACAAAACGAATTTCTACTGGTGTTCCGGGTTCCTGCACCAACACACTGCTGATGGAGAGACCGTGACATTTCACCTGCACTCAATATCTCGCCACAGGCCCGACTCACCAGACTGAGAAGTTCCAATTCAAGGAATATTAAAAACTAAGGTTTGAAATATTCACGATGTCACAAGATGACGTAGAGTGTGTGCTGTTGTGGAAACACAGAAACCCTAAATCCATGGGATAAGTAACCCGATCAATAAAGTTATCTTTTCCTTGATCCGCTTTTCTTTTATATGGAGCACGCACGGCGAGGATGGCCTCCGCATTATAGCTGGGGTCACCCTTCAATGACCCACCGTGTATCGAAGGCTAGGGACCCATCCAGTGTTTCCCACACGTAACACACGGTACACGGTGAATATAAACAGCGTCAATATTATTTGATTCATAATATTTTTTTTTGTCTGTATCGGCCACGTTTGGACAGTTGTAGTGGGTTGCCATGACTACATATACACTTCATACCCCACCGAGTCGATGAACTGGCTTTTATTGAGCAACGAGGGCGCTGCACAAGTTGCGCATTAGTTTGGTAAAATCTTACAACTTTGGTAATCGCATGCAATGCTCTATGGTCAAGTGCGAGCCGATCAAGATTTATAAACTTATTTGCAGATGACTTTACTTTTCAAGTCTCAGTCTGCAACATTGGAACAATAAATTTATAAACAAAACTTCTCTTGGAGCGGTTTCAAAGGCTGAGAACGCGAAAAGTAAACTCCAAGCTACACTGTCTTAAAAAATATATATATCGTATGAAGTGTGTCCCCCACCCCCTTGATTAGAAATCGTTAAAACTTATGGCGACAAATTTGAATCACCTATATAAGAACTTTCCCTGGTTGCCGTTTGTGAATGCTGCGGACAGTGTTCCACTGATAGATTCGACGTTCTTGATAAAAATACAATGTGACATTTTTTTCATTTTCTCTAAAACTACACAATGTATTCAACTGAAACTTTACACAGATGACATTTGAGTGTTTTTTGTGTTTTGTTGTTGTTGATAATTTGGCCTATAAATCAGCATTACGTTGGCAGAAATCAAACGATGATCCGACCTTAAAGTTTACCTTAAGTTGTGTCACTATGAATGACGTACGACAGCAATCAAGAGTAAATTAAGTTGTCATAGACAAATAGACAAACATGACTGTTAGTTGTTGCGGGGTGGGGTCAGTTTCAATCTGGTAATTCACTCAATGAAATTCATAACAGACAGGTCTTCACATCCTGGCAAAAATGAAGACATGTCATTTCAGGGGCTTATTTCGACTAACACAAGTTTACATCAACACGTAAAATCCAAAAGTGCACACACAAAATCCCACTCAAAATGATGCTGTTTCTTTAAACGTTGGATGGCTTGCGGAAAACAGAGAACGTTAATTAGCCATTCTGATAAACAATGATGCAGTTCCGCTTTTAATTACTTTTTAGTTCAAGTGTTCTCAGTGACTAACGGACAGGCGCTGTACAAAGTACATTCATGGTGTTACGGATATAATGTGTTACAAGAATTCTAAATTGCACATCATCAGGCGTTGAACAGACGTCATAAACCACGTGATTTGACTCAATGGTCTTGTTACAACCTTGTTAGATATAATCTTTCTGTTTAGCAATTCTCTTGTTGCCAACTATAGTCGAGTTTGTACCTGTAGGCACTGCAGGAAGGCATAGCTCCGGTATAGTCGTCGTTGATAATATTTTGGTCGGATAGTCCTGCAGTGTTAAGCTGACAAAGTAGCTCACCACCAACATCAAGGTTTCTGACGTTGAAGGAGCGACATCTGGGCTCTCTAAAGCAAGCTGATGCACACCCGATGACAGTCTTGCTTCGGAACTCGTCGATTGCCTTCCCGGTATGGCAAAGAGACAACCTTTGCCACAAAGTAACATGTGATCTCCACGAGCAGATATGTTTCTTCTTACAAATGGCGAAGTGGCCAGGGGACGAATCACAGCCGATGACGTGCCACAGACCAGAGACCTTCCACAAACTGGCACAATCTTCACCGCTACGATTGATAGGTTGTCCGCCAGACCACAACGGGGACGATATCTCGACCACACCCTGATCGGTACAAGCCCATCTTCCATCCGTTTGTTTACTACAGGGAAGATAGATCATTTCATGAAGGTCGGGTATCTGCTCGAAGAAGAACTGGTTTTCTTCTAGGGTTCGAGGTGATGCCATCTCAGCGCCCATCTTCAGGCAGTTGCCCGGAGCAGTCTCCATCGAGGTTCGGCACGACCGACTGTAGCAAGAGTCACCAAACGTCAGCCAGTCCGGAGGGCAACGGCAGGTGTGTGAACAGGGAACGGACCCCGACACCACAACAACTAACAAACTGACACAGACAACTTTCACAATATCAAACACCATCATCTTGAATAACAACTGCTGCGAAATGTTGACAAGTTACGGACACCTCAGTTTTATACCAACTTCCACAGAGGAGCGCAGAGAAGCGTAACTTGTTGTAACAGATAAAAATAAAGTTGCTCATTCGTATAAGATCAAACGATTCATGATTAAATTATGATGAAAAGCAATTCAGATTCGCCCTTGGCGAAAAACGCCATGAAACTTTAAAAGAGTACTTAAAAAGTAATGAATCATTGACGAATGCCGCCCATGAATTATCTATTTATTTCTATTAAAAGGGGGAACTATAGTCATCATCACAGGTGCTGACTACTTTAATAGTTATCAAAATCTCAAATTTTTGGTGGACACCTAAATTAATGTACGGTCATACTTTGGTTATATTCCCGGGATTAAAGGTGTGTAATTTTTGTCCGAAAGCAAACTTGTTATGAAAATACAACGGTGGTAAGCATCCTGAGAAATTATTTCGTCTTAATTGGCCCCGTTGATTAGAAGTCAATAAAAGCATGCCATGTTGTCAAATTTGAACCTCCAAAACTCACCTCATGGTTTTGGATATACTCAAATTTCCTTGGTATCCATTTGTGAATGCTGTGGCCGGAGATGCGGTTGGTACCAACGTCACCTCGCTAAAAACCAAGAACCAGCTCAACAACTGCTGCCAAAAATGTTGACAAGTTAATGACGGCTCAGTTTTAACCAACTTTACAGAGGAACGCAGAGAAGCGTGACTTAACTCTACAAATAAAACTATAATTGCCCATTCGTTAAGATCAAACAATTCATGCTTTATGATGAAAAGCAATTCAGATTCATTCTGGACGAAAAACTCAATGAATCTTTAAATAGTATACTTAAAAACTAATGAATCATTGACGAATCTAAACATTTGGATGGACACCTAAATACACGGTCATTCTTCGGTAATTTCTTCGATTTTTTTTCCCCCGATTTTTCAAAACATTTCTATCCAAAAGCTAACTTGTTATAAACATGGAATGTTGGTAAGCATCCCGCGAAATTAGTTCGTCTGGAATGTTCCCATTGTTTAGAAATCAATAAAAGTATGGCAACAAATTTGAACCTCCAAGAGGTGAGATTTGGAGGTCAAATTTCCGTGGTGTATCCGTAAATACTACGGCCAGAGAGATGGCGGCCATTTTGAGTTCCCACAATGCATTTTTGTTTTAATATAGGGTTGGCCCTATATTCAGTCACACATTGCTACTATTCAGTTTGGGGGAAAAACAAGAACGAGTCGACATTTTTGTTGAATAAGACAAAAACCAAGTCATTAGTAAAAACCTTTAAACTGACTCGAACGTTGCCATGGTAACAGAGCGACTATTTTTGTTGACAATAATATGACCCTTGATAAATACACATTGCTCTGACTAACTTCCTTGAAAAAAGAGTAGATAAAGTTGAAACCTATAAAGCCCTCATGTGGAAGTGAGAAGTATTATAGCACTAAAGAAGGAGCTTTTTGTACAATTTATCTCCAATAACCCATGCATGGCATAACTATTTTTTTATTAATGCTTTCTTCAAATATTTTTTCCCAATGCCTATTAGATGCTATGAAAAAGGATTCTTTAAAGACCTATCCTTGAAATGAATTTCAGCAAATATAACTTGTTACCGTTTTCGTTCAAGTGTTTTCAGTCAATAAGGAAATTGAGTTCACATGAGATTAAACAGATTTTAATTGTATAAAAAGCAATCATTTTAAATACCTATTTGTTTGGCTTGGACTGGTGTGAAATATATATACATACATATATTTCAAGGGAACGTGTGCGAGGACAGACGGTTTTACGCGTTCAGCGAAAAATCCGTAAGTGAGACGTAAATAGCAAAAACCTTAAATTTGGGCGTACTGCAGATACAGATGCGTGTGACGCAATGACTCATTAATACTGAACGTGTAGTGAACTTAAACGCGCGCGTACGGACGCCGGCAAAAGATCTACAGCGCGCGCGTAACTGCGCAAATTCATTTGAAATTCGCGCGCACGCGCCCACTTTGTTCCTTTCCATTGTTCCATTGTTTACATTCAATTATTATGATGTAATAATATAGATTTGAACTAACATTCATGACGTGCTGATTTCTAGTCGCAGCAGAGTTATGTTTGTTGTGGAAATGCTATGTTTTTTATTCGACAGCCATTGCGAAATGAATCGGTTGTAGTGTGAAAAAGCCTTAAACATTTTCGCAATTTCAAAGATTACTCAAACACGGAATAAAAATGCTCTCAGGTATGAACTTACCCACATCGAATAGATGCAGTCTTGTCTTGGGTCCGGGCACGTCCATTCCAACCGTTCAACTGATGTCTTCCACAAATCATGCGACCTCAGTAACTGTTGATGTCAGGCCTTTTCTTCTTGAAGAGCGGACTGATGCCTCCCAAAGCCGGGACAAACTTTCCTCTCGTCTGCACGGTGCTTCACCAACTCACACAGCAGCCAAATCCTGTCTCGAGAAAGC
Source organism: Leptasterias polaris (assembly GCA_037783415.1). NCBI lineage: Eukaryota > Metazoa > Echinodermata > Asteroidea > Forcipulatida > Asteriidae > Leptasterias > Leptasterias polaris. The sequence goes on along the minus strand of JAZGTN010000015.1, from coordinate 2,490,913 downwards.
AGATAGCAACCGATTAAACGTGCAAGAAAACCCACAACCAGTTACCTCACAATTCCGCCAGAACCCTTCGCCGCAGTCCCGCCCAAACAGCTTGACGATTCTTCCGCCGTCGACTCTCGATTACCCGAATTTGCGTATCGGCAACGGCGATTCCAACGATGGGAGGCAGTTGTTCTACTTGGTACCGGCTTCTGCGGTCAATAGCGATTCATCGCTTCAACATGGAGTGTCGAATAATCGGTACAAATCTTTCTCCCTTTTCACCACAATCTATTGCAATCTATGAAAAAGTTTTAATAATGATATTAATTGATTGAGTCTTCAAACATTATTTGGGTTGCTGTGACATCACAATAAAAACATCAATTTTGTTGTGTGAAGAATTATTTTTAAATGATCTTTTCTTTCTGGAAATCATTTAAGCCTCCACCAAACAAGTTCTACTAGCTACCAACAACCCCAAGCCGCGGTTCCAACAAAGACCTCAACTTTGCAAACAACTCCACCAAGCATCACCTGCAAGATAGGAGAGAAATTCTACAGGTGTGTCGAGATCGGAAAACAGCCGTTGGCGAACACCATCACAACAGCAGCCGGCTGTTCGTCGGTTCAAATCTCCGAAGTAAATCCGAGTCGACGGCCGCTTCAACAAGAATCAGTGTTGACGTCATCAAAGACGTCACGGCCTGGATCTACTGGGCAGGCTGAAGTTTGTGACTCAGTTCAATCTTCTTGTGGAAGGTTGGTTATTTTTTAGATTTCACATTTTTAGTTGCATTTATGCTCCAAAGCCATCTTTGGTTGAATAGCCCATGCACAGGCGCCATCTAAATATACCGCAATGTATCTTGGGAGACCGAGTACAGTTAAAAAATTAATCTAGCTGTCCTGCGCGCCCACAAGATAGCTGTGCGTTTTCCATTATGATTGCTTCATTATCGGTTTACCTCCAAGATGGCGGCCGAATGACGTCAATGCATGACGTCTGTAATGTTTTTCTTTCTTTTGTTTATAGTCCACACGAGCAACCAGGTTTAGGCCCAGCAAACATTTCTGAATCGATCGAAGAAAACCAGCCAGTAGCAAGTAATCAAAAAACACCAAAAGAGCTTGAAGATGAGCCACCGAAGAAGACCACACCAACCCGGCAGAGTCTCGGCGAGGGAAACACGGTGATCGTGCCCAATGGTTGTGGCGTGGCAGCCCCTGCGGTGGACAAGACATTCACCGAGTTGACTAACTATAAACCAAGGAGCCCGGAGATCCTACAACACCTGACCTCCGCAGCCGAGAAACCTCGGACGATCGTCGACGAAGATGACCCAACGCTGCAAACTCACCACTCTGTCCCGTCGGTTCAAATCAATGAGAACAATTCAAGTCTCCCTCGGAATGGAAGTCACCAAACCATCCTCGCCGAGGGATCGACGGCTGGTGCAGAGGTACTGGGTCAGCAAGCGCCATCATCGGTCGCAACAAAGCCAACTGCATCCTCCCTGAATGGAAAAGATGATGTCGACCCAACCACCACTGCAGGTTCAGATTACCACAATGAAGGTTAAAAAAAAGAAACTTTGGGGAATTTATATCCCCCCCCGCCCTCAATGTTCCCATATCACACTCTTTTCCTCTTGTACAGAAGTACCCTCCAAAATGCTCTAAAGAATTGTCCCCGAGATTCAAAAAACACAATGAAGACATAGGATACATCATGCCAAATATGGGAGCTTAAAATGCATTCATTTCTCTGCTGAAATCAGAGTGACTGAACCTGTTTTAATGATTCTGTTATTGTTTTCCCAGACACCCTCTCAACAAGCCGAGGTCGGAAGCGCCGGAATGCCGACCGTGTCCGGCGCCCCATGAATGCCTTCATGGTGTGGGCGCGCATCAACAGACCACTCCTGGCCAAAAACTTCCGGGGCAACAACAATGCCGACATTAGCATCCGGTTAGGTCAAGCTTGGAACGCCTTGACGCATGATCAGAAAGACCCCTTCTACAGGGAGGCGGAAGAGCTGAAGAAGCAGCACAGGCAGGAACATCCGGGTAAGTCTGATTACGCCCTCCACGTGATATTATAACTAGTCAAAAGTTATCAACATTTGAAACAAGAATGCTTTAATTATAAATAATACAAAACCAACATGACAGTGAAGTTTCAGTACGAAAAAATGAATGTCAAATATTGCTATAAACACAGAAATCATTTGTTTTTTCCCTAGGTTGGGTTTATAGCCCTCGACCGCCCAAACAGAAAAGCACAGGTTTTAGCCTCGTACCCAGTGGTGACCACGCCAATAGCTTACCCAATTGTAAACTCAATCCGAATTCCACTTCGTACTTCACGTTCTCGTCGAATCCCCGTTACGTCATTTCACAGAACGGACCCGTTGGTAAGTTTTATGATAATAAAACAAACACTTTTAAGATTTTGCTCTGTTCAGCTCAAGACTGTGCGCAAACAACATTTAAGAGAATACAATTTTAATCATTGTTTCAGAGACTGTTTGCCATTTAATCTTTGAAATGTTACCAACCATGAAAGTGGGGGATCATGAACCATGCAAATCTGGTGTTACTTTCATCAGTAAGTTTAATGATTGATTGCTAATTTACTGTTTAGTTGCCTCTTCGTGTAAACTGCCGGAACGATGTCTGTGTGTTTGTGTATCTTATTTTGTAAAAATCAATGCACTATATTGTTGTATCAAAACTTACTTGGTATTAGAGGCAACGCAGCTTTTGATAATGTTTAACATTTTGAAAAGACCTCATTAGTCAATTATCTTGGCAAACATTGGAACAAAGAAGAGATTTCCTTTTAGCCTGTCTATTTTATAAATGTGTTCATGGACTTGCTCCAAGTCGACTATGTAATGACGTAGAAATGTACTTCGATAGACATGGTATTAATACAAGAAATGCAGACTCTCTTAATGTTGTTTTCCCTAAACAACGTCGAGTGTTTTAAACAATCTTTTAAGTTTGCCGGTGCTAAAGTTTGGAACAATATTCCTTCTTCCATTCAAAGTTCCTCCTCCATTGAAATTTTGTAACTGTTGATATAATAAGAAACTGTATTTCAAGTAGTTTTTCTTTGTATTATTATTTTTTTTTAGTGTGTTGTTTACGTTGATAATTTGTTATGTATAACAGGACATTGATGTAAAACAGCTTTTGCTGATCTTTTTATCCTGTATAAAGATATTGCAATAAAATAAATAATAAAAAATAAAATGATTCCCCTCAAAGGACTGTGGTTTTAGAGAGAGGGATTCAAAACCATTTCTATCTCAGAAACTTTTCATGCATGCTCCAGATTTTCTGCGATAGGCCTATCCACAAAACGCTATAATCACCCGTTACAATTATGAAATGTTCACAGGTTATTTTGTATTGTACATATTTTGTATAGGTTTAAAGCAATCGAACGGTTCCAAAAACCAATGGTATACTTTGCCTTAACGACACATGGGAAAACAACAGCATGCTCCGATATAAAGATATTCCACCACACTGTAATGCAAACTATTTTCTTGTACTTAAACAGGTATCCAACCACCGCTGACGCACTGTGGCAATGCACCAGGCGCTCAGTTGCTAAGGCCGGGTACCAGTGGTGTCAATGTAAATTCTCAATACGCACCTACTCAGGCTCAGGTAATTGAAGAAAAAAACATTATAATGAAAATAACTTATTAACTTTAACAATTTTTTTAATATTTTTTGATGAAGCTAAATCTACAAGTTGATTAAAAAACCATGGTGAGATTTTCGAACTAATGCCACAATACTATTATGATTTCATAGTCGGTCAAACTTATAATTAAGAGAAATTGTGTGAACCTTTTTCAGCAATATGTAATAGAACCAGTGGGGCCACCTCGCCGACCTGAATCAACACAAATATTACGTCACGCAACAGCCGCAGGTCAAACAGCAGTCGGTCAACCCGCCATCCAGCCTGTTAAAATCCTGCTGAATAATCCATCCTCTCATCAAGTGATTCCACAAAATAAAATGATCTACAAGGCCAATGGGGGCGCTGTCTTGCATCTCGTCAATGACAGCCGTGCGCAAACAGCAGTAAACATACCATTAAACCACAGCACAGTCAACATCCTTAAAGGCGTGCAGGTGGCTCACGTTGCCGACTTGGGATACAGGGCGCCACCACAGGCAGAATCAGTCCAGGCAACGTTGGGTTCATCCACAGGCGAGGAACGCATGAATGGGAACTCGTCCAGCCCCCGCTCCGACTCAACGGCCTCGTCACGTCAACCTCGTCGATGTGACGTGGATTTAGATGACGATGAGCGATCTCTGAATCTGCATATCCCAGATGGTGGCGTCGATGCGGCGGCGAGCGAGCGTCGTACGGTCGTCGCTCCCGACGTTCAGCTATTCCAACGGTTCCTTTCGGATCTGTCAGGAACCGATCAGCAGGCGAGAAGCAGTGAATGTTCGGAGACTGTGCAACCGGAGAAGTCCGAAGAAAACGGTGATGAAAACACAGATGATGACGAAGACTCTATTATTAATGTGGTGACATAATTATTTTTTAGAATGTTCCTCCGATTTAAAGCACCATTGCCTGCATAAGCAGGTCTATGAACTTGCAGCCCTTGAATCTCAGAAAGGCCACTAAGGCCTATGTTACCCCCATGGTCTTGGCCTTCGGTTCCCCTTCAAAAGGTTTCCCATAGACAGTGCGATTTTGTGATGGAAGTGCCCTTTGCAAAATTAAAATGGCCTTGCCCTCTCAAAAATCCATTTCCAGGCCTGAAAATTACTTTTGTTACAACACGCGATCCTTGTCGATAATGGAAGCTGTATTCATTATATTTTAGGGGCAAGCTTAATTTATCTTTTAATTAATTAAAAATGATATATTTTATTAACGCAATTTTCAAATTAACGTATTTTGTATTTTCTTGTTAGATGAACTTTTTTGCCTTATTCAAGTTACATATTTTGTTGGTTAGTTAATTTCAGTAAAATATTTGTTGTGATAAATCCGAATTAGTGCCCAATTTCATAGAGCTGCTTAAGCAAAACATCTTGCTTAACAACTGTTTGATAAGCAGAATTTCCAGGATACCTGTCACAAATTGTACATGTGACATTGTGACATGTTAGTTTGGCTGGTAGTCTTATTCTGGTAGTTAACATAGTTTTGTTGTACTTATTATAGCTATGTGCATAAGCAGCTCTTTGAAAAACGCCCTCTGTTGGAAAGAACAGTTAACATTATTTTACTACATTAATGTTGTTTTTCTACTTTCTTTTTCTTTCTATCTGAAAAGTTTTTAGTGATATTAGAAGTTTACTAAAGTGTTGATTTTAATTCGAAAACGAAATAAAGAAAGTTTTTGGGGTTTTTTTTACAGCCCGTCTCCATGACACGTTCGACAAAATGGCTATTTTATTATGACTTTATTTTTTACAAATTCCATTATGTTCGTTGAGTTGAGTCAAAGGGTAACGCATCCGACTGCCTTTTTAATCTACTTCATTTATATCAAATGTTATCCTTACCTGTCAGAAAAGGTTGACAGCAGCCAGAAATAGGCAGTTTGAAAATGCTATGCTTTTAGCAAAGTTAACAAGGAATTAGTAGACCATCAACTATTTTGAAACGCAACTAAATAAGTGTTCCGAAGACGAGCACAGTATACTGCTTGAAATGTCGAGACCCGACACCGGCTCTTTTCAGAACCAACACTCCTCCCAAAAGACATTTACGCCTGGTTGTACCCGGCCCGCCAGTTTGCTAGCCTTAGTTATTGTTACTTCTTGAATAAGTGTTGTTTGTGTTTGGGAGTCGTCGCTTAATAGCGGGTCATTTAAAACTGAATAGGTATACACGTGGTAAAACGGCATTAAAATCAACATAATAAAAGCATTCAAACGTGTGGCGTAATCTGTGGAACGCTAGCTACGTGCAATGGGCGCTGTGTTCATTTAGTGCAGAGTCACTTATGCATCAATAACTGACTGAAGCAAGAGAATTGCTAAACTACAAGAGCCCAGTCAGTCAGACGGATCGGTAAGAATGTCAATAAGCTGTGTTTTAATGAGTTGGCTCTTTCACGATTGGTTTGAGAGTATAAGTTGACGCACGAGTAGGCCTATATAGTTAAATGAAGTTTTTTGTGAAACAAATTAGACAGAATGAATTAGTGCTTACCTGTTTCTTGACAGCCCAGCAGTACGTGGTGAGTACGTCCTACACGTAGCTTGCTAGCACTGGCAGCTTGTCCTCATGCATGGCGGCACGTTGTTCCATCCATCCAGTCGGCAAGGTCACTAGGCCTAGGCCTTGTTTTTACCTATCTGTGGTTGTAATCACTAATTCTACCTCCATGTTGTAACCATGCTTTGGCAGTCCCTACTTGGACGACCAAGCGAGGGGCCTCACTGCAAACATGTTCGATCCATCGAAACAATCAATCCACACAAGATTACATTATTATTCAAACAGTGGCTTGATGATGTGACTTTTAACTCTTCTTTATTTTCGTCATTAAGAGGAGAATGTTCAGTGTTTCTGTGTGTACATCACATGGAGTCATGTCACCTCTTATCTCCACGTTCGCAGCTAACATTCTTACTCCTTGCCACTCTAGAACCAAACCAGTGAAGACATGGAGGAACCACCCCCTCGTGTCAAGCGAAAAATCACGCCCACTTCCCTCTACTCCATCCCATCGGAGCTTGAGGAAAGTGTCAGAAGTAAACCCATGGGTGGTCTTCTAGCTGATGTGACGTCACTGATTTTGTTGTCGGCTGCCAGTGCTGACCACTTTATGCAAGGTTAGTTTTTGCCAATCATTTTTGTTCTTTTGCCAACCATTTCTTTTAGAAATTGTTGCTTTCCAATTGAATTGTCCTTTTCCAACAGTTAGTTTAAAATAATAAAACAAATTGCACATTATTTTATTTGAAATATTGAACATTTTTCACATGTTTAAAACTCAGAAAAAGAAAAGTGTATACTGCCCTCCGCGGTTGGAGATGACCAATCAAACCAACTTCTGCAAGCTGTGAGTGCGGCGATCAATGATTTGTTGCCCCAAATACTTAGAGATGAAGGTGAGATTTTTATCAAACTATATTTCCATGGATATCGTGAGGAAAGTAACTTGTGTAGTTTGTTAAGCCTTTATTTGTAAGGTTTTGTTTAAAAAAATTAATTAAATAAACAAATATATAAAAAAATAGGCTGCATTTATTCAACATTGAGGGCTGCATTGACATGATAAACAAACATTACTTTATGCAGGTGTTTTGGGCGGGGTTTTTGGTTGGGATTTTGCAGGGTATTTATAATTTTTTTAAAATATATATTTGCTTGACTGAGGACTGAAACCATGGTGATTGTGAACAATAATTTATTGTTTGCCATATAGGCTCAACCTCTGTTCTGAAGGAATCTGAAGAAACTACGATGGAGAGTGAAGATGCTCCGGAAACGGTTCGAGGGATTCACTACGAGACATTTGTAAAGGCGGAGAATGAAGATGCTCCGCAGACAGTTCAAGGGAGTCAGAACAAGACATTCGTAAAGGCATCATGTTTTCCTCCGAAAGGCTCAACATCTATTCTGAAAGAATCTGAAGAAACTATGACGGAGAATGAAGATAAAGGGAGGCAGGACAAGACATTTGTAGTGCCGTCACGTTTTCCCCGGAAGGAATTGGTGACATCAGAGGTCCACAGGTAAATGCTGAATTTACCAAGAGCCTATTCCTGTGTGTTTCTTATGATTCAACTTCTCCATCACTTATAAAATCATCCTCATCTTTCTGTTTTCATCCTCCTTGGCATCATCTTTATCCTTGAGCTCTTCGAGATGTCTGGGCTCATCAAGATGTTTTGTAGTTGCAAACCCTCCATCCTCCTGACGGTCACGATTGTCAAAAGGATGGAGGGTTATGATTATTGCAACTAGATGTTCGGCCTCATTGTTTTTCCCCCCCATTGGTCTCTCATTAAGTTGCAAATTTAAAAAAAATGCAATAATTTAACTGCCACTTTCTCAGCAGGTCACCTTTTCAAAAAATAATCTTGGATTTTACTCCTTCCTTGCTCTCAAAATATTACTGTTTCCATCTCGCTTCTTATCATCTTGATCCCCTGTCATGCCTGGGCTGGATTTCACAAAGAGCTTAGATTGATCTAAGGATGTAATATCAATATCGATAGTGTAAAGTCACAATGCAAACCACTGTGGAGATCTTAGATGAATCTTAGTGCTTTTTGAAATCAAGCCTGCGGCTTATTAAGTATACAGCGTCATCATCTGCCACTGTCCCTCAACTTTGTTTGCAGTTTGGAAATTGAAAGAGTACATCATAGTCAATCACTCCAGGGCTTGAACTATCAGACTGAAATTCAACATTTTGACAACAAAAATTAAAAAGAAAATGAAACATATTGCACAGTGGAGTGACATTCTTAAATTGAAAACATACAAGACCATTGGACTTAACCAGTCATGAGTGTATCAGCCCAGAGCTGAAATCACTGGCCTAGAGCTAAAAATCACTGGCCTCGGGCCTGTGGTCCAGTGTAATTTTCGAGCCTTGCACTCACTTCCTTGTGTCACTCAGCATCACACAGTATTGGATTATGTTTTTATCATCTTTGCTAAGATGGCATATTGGTTTATTGTTTGATTAATTACTTTAGATCATTTGACGACCCCTTGAACATCGCTCACTCAACTATCTCGTCTCAACACAGCTTGGATGATACCGTTAGCCTTCAGAGCAGTGGTGCCGATTCCATCCTCACTGATCGTCCTCTAAACAAGACGTACGATAGTGGCATTGCAAGGTAACAAAAAAACTCTCTGCAAAATTTGATCTCTACAGGCTTGGAATTTCATCTTTGAGAGGGCAAGGCTATTTTCAATGGGCACTTCCATTGGAAAATCTTAAAGTCTATGGGAAAGTTTTGAAAGAGCACCGAGGCCAAGGCCAGTGGCAACAGAGGTCATGACCTCCGTATAAATCCAGGCCTGTCTCTATGTGTTATACCCCTTACATTGATTAAAATATTCTTCTGACGTTATTTCATCATACAGCCCAGCAACTTTTGGTTTCACTGGCAAAAGCGAGAAGTACCACCCTCTGCTGTCAGAAGATGTGAATATTACGAGTGACTTGACTCAACATCTCCAATATTTGAGAATGTGTGTTGAGCAGAAGTTACACGATTCCATGACTGGGATAGCACCTTGCACCCTAGATAGCAAAGGTTTGTATTTAAAGGCGATATTATTATTTTGTTTGAAGAGTAGAATAATAATCTTTTGCTGCCACCATGTTGGTCATATTCCCTGTATCCCCAAACAGTAATGAATGCTAATATTCATTGTACAAAAAGGAACCAGATTATTTCTCATTTCAACCTCGGTTTGGTTACATTGATGTGAATGGGAGGAAATACAGATTGGCTAGAGAGAGAGTTAAATGCAAGTTTTATGAGGAGGGCCTTGTCCAACAAGTGGACAACTAAAGCCTTGATGATAATAATAATAATAATACGCAGTTCTTATAGCGCTTTATACTCCCGATGGGTGTCTCAAAGCGCTCAGTATTTTTCCTACAAGGTATGTGGGGTTACGTGTTGAAGTATGAGACCTATTCCTTTGCATAGCACCATGTAATGGTTTACAAGGTGCTGTGGCGCAATATGCAGCCAATCAAACCAGGAACACCGGGGCGAATCCCTTCTCTTTACGATAAGTGCACTAGGTTCTTTTACGTGCATTACACAACACACGGGACCTACGGCTTAACGTCCCATCCGAAGGACGAAGCATGTGGTTAAGTGTCTTGCTTAAGGACACAAGTGTCACGACTGGGATTCGAACCCACACTCTGCTGATCAGAAACACCAGAGCTTGAGTTCGATGCTCTTATCCGCTCGGCCATGATGGTGGTAATGATGATGATGGTAATGAGATCGGTGAACTTTTCGATCATTTCGTTGTCTTGTTTTGGTGATTATTTATTAATCCTTTACTTCGTCTTCAAAAGGTGTTTCACTCTCTGAAGAAATTGCAAAACTTCTCGGCAAGGTAGGCGACCACTACAAAGGTTCGCACACTGAAGCTAGTCTTCCTGCCAGTCACTCTTCAGTACAACCAGGGAGTCTATCAACTCAAGACCTATATGTAGACAGAGCATTATCCAGTAGTCTCCTGGTGTACGAGAATACTAAAGTAAGAATAGCAAAGTCTTTTAAATTTTATATTATGGACCTTTTTCAAAACCACGACTTGGGCAGACGGAGCCCAGTTTCAAGCCGTGGTTTAAAAAAGGGCCTATTCCACAGGCAGAGATGCTTGATTGGTTGAAAATGCATCACATGTCATCCTATATTTTGCCATGTGTACTGCCACGACGCTCCACAATTTAATACTAGAGTCCAATACCGATAATTATTGGTCACTTCACAGCGTCGCTCCCAAATAATCGTTCCCTTTCTGTTTGTCTAAACGAGGCAAAGTCGTGTCATGACCGACAAGGTTGGTGTTACATGGTGTTGTTCATCGTTTAGGTTTTGAAAAGAATTTTCAGGGTGTGAGGTGGACGAGTTTCCGTGTCTTTTTGGTGTTTATTTTGCACAAATTTCAAATGACAAGGATCTGTGTGTGAGTTTTTATGTGAACAAATATTAAATGCATATCCTTCATGCCTTGTTGCAGAATACAATCACACAGTGAAATCTGAATTTTTCATGTTCACAAAGCGAATCCTCCAGATTTCACCTTGTGATTTTATTCTGCGACAATGCACTCATGCGCTTCCATTAGTTGTTTAACAAACAACAATGTGGAAACCCTTAACGCACCTGTTTTTAGCCTATACAAAGAGCCGTTCAACATTTATTTCAACAGCTATCTGCCGAGGTTGCCTACTTACAGAAAAAGGTGGAGATTCTAGAGCAAATCACTGGAACTCAAGGGTTCACTGTGGACACTCCCAAGGTACATATTCAATATATCTTTGCCAACAGGTTCATCAGTCCACTGGTATGCATCAGGCCTGAAATTAAACAGAGGACAGGAGACCATAGCCTCCGTTGCCCTGATCTTGGCCTTCAAAAGTTTCGCAGACTTAATTGTTTGAGACATTGCTAAAACAAGGGGACAATTTCACCATAAAGCCTGTAGACAGACATTACTCAGTTACTGCTAGAGAAAGATGTATAATTAGGAAATGCCTTCAACCATAATTGCTTCACTATAGCTAGGAGTACAATTTAAGAAAAAACTGTGGTTATAGTGTTACTTTTAACTCCTTATAAAAATACCATCCAGTGTTTGCTTGTCAATAAAACCAGATATGTTGAGTTGCAACTCTTAACAAGTTTTTAAGGATTACATAGACTTCAAGAAGAATTATTCACCCCGACTCGTCTCTAATTCTTCATGATTTAGCCCACAATGGAAACCATCAGCATTGGATCTCAGACTGACCTCAGATTCAACCAGTCAATGTCAACGTTGGATGAAACGGATTTTGGGTGAGTAGATTTACTGGTAACTCAACTTGTCAGCTGATCCACGTATTTCTATTTTTAAAACACCCACCGCCCAACAGGGCCCAATTTAAGAGCTGCTGAAGTTCAAAATGTAGCTAAGCACAGCAAAAACATGCTTACCAGCCAAAATACCATGTCACATGTTCAATCTGTGATTGGTATCCTGCCTTTCTTTGCTTTTTAGCAGACCATTTTTAAGCAATGTTTGCTGTATGAAATCAGGCCCCCGCTCTTGCTACAAAATTCTACAGGAGACTGTTGAGAATAAGTACACAGTACACAAGCCATGGGGTTTCCACATATACCAACAGTACAAACAGAAGAAACCCATGCACCCATTACTAGCCAAGAAGGTATTGTACTTTGTGACAGTCTGTGGTACCAGTGCTAGCTGTACAAACAGAAAAAACCCATGCACCCAATGCTAGCCTGGAAAGTATGGTACTTTGTGACAGTCTGTGGTACCAGTGCTAGCTGTACAAACAGAAGAAACCCATGCACCCAATGCTAGCCTGGAAAGTATGGTACTTTGTGACAGTCTGTGGTACCAGTGCTAGCTGTACAAACAGAAGAAACCCATGCACCCAATGCTAGCCTGGAAGGTATGGTACTTTGTGGCAGTCTGTGGTACCAGTGCTAGCTGTACAAACAGAAGAAACCCATGCACCCAATGCTAGCCTGGAAGGTATGGTACTTTGTGGCAGTCTGTGGTACCAGTGCTAGCTGTACAAACAGAAAAAACCCATGCACCCAATGCTAGCCTGGAAAGTATGGTACTTTGTGGCAGTCTGTGGTACCAGTGCTAGCTGTACAAACAGAAAAAACCCATGCACCCAATGCTAGCCTGGAAGGTATGGTACTTTGTGACAGTCTGTGGTACCAGTGCTAGCTGTACAAACAGAAAAAACCCATGCACCCAATGCTAGCCTCGAAGGTATGGTACTTTGTGGCAGTCTGTGGTACCAGTGTCAGCTGTACAAACAGAAAAAACCCATGCACCCAATGCTAGCCTCGAAGGTATGGTACTTTGTGGCAGTCTGTGGTACCAGTGCTAGCTGTACAAACAGAAGAAACCCATGCACCCCGGAAAGTATGGTACTTTGTGGTTAGGTACCAGTATCAGCTGCACAAACAGAAGAAACCCCAAGGACCCAAAGCTAGCCTAGAAGGTATGGTACTTTGTGGCACTCTGTGGTACCAATGATTTGAATATTAAAGTCTTTCAGATATTTCGGTGACTAACGAAACCAACTGTCTGATGGGTACCGTTCTTGAAAATGAAGACCTCTCTTCACCCTCTGGAATGTCAACACCTGGCGGGGTACCGACCAAACAGACAAGGAGACGTAAGATCGAGGTCCCAAGCCATCTTAAAGGTACGTGTAAATATTATGCCAACAATGAAAAGTTATTAGCTTTCTTAAGTTGTCTTTTGATATAATAATTGTTTAATTTTTTCTTTTTGTTTTATCTGAACAGCATGGATATACGAAAATTAATGACCATAAAAATTGACCCCTTAGAAGTAACGTAGTTTTAGAGAAAGAGGTAATGGTTCACCCAAAAATTTGAATTTGAGAATGGCTTCAGGTATGAAGCCTTTCTCAGGCATCTGAAAGCACTCAGCTCCCTAGGATGCCGTGGCGCTCAAAAGGCTTTGTCAAACACAATATCAGCCTCTACCCATTTATACTCCTGGGTGAAGAGAAGCAATTATAGTAAAGCATCTTGCTCAAGGACACAAGTGTCATGACCGGGATTCAAACCCACAGAACTTGAGTCCAGTGCACTCAACCACTCGGCCATGAGTAGTCTACAGAATATGTTTCGTTTTACCTAACTTATGTATTTTTTCATATCTCATTTAACAGCATCAACTTCCTATTTAAGTATCAACCCATGGGCTGAAATGGACGACAAGCAGCAGAGTGGATCCTCTGCAGGGTGCTGGAGGGGACTGTGTGCATGCTTTGATAGAGGCACACCTGCTAGATTGAACTAGAGCTCCGCCCACCATACTTTAAAACTAAGCAGACTTTTTGTAATGCAAATTATTTCTCGAAATGTCAACATCATACATATTTTTTTTTTAAATCAGTCAAGCAAAATAATAGCGAATGTGGTTCATGTTTTGTGTATGCGCTTCTTTTGTAATTATCCGAAGGGTTATTTCATTAACTATTTATTTTAGGGGGGGAACAATGATTCTTTCAGAGACGCCTTTGCGCACAGCTATATGTAAACTACAGCATGGCATCCGTCTTGTAGTTAATTTTGGGCAATTGTTATTTCTTTTTCCTTATTAAAGATGCATTTGTACAAATTGTTTCAGATTTTTCCATTAAAACCTTCAGTGTAATGTTAAAAAAGGTATTTAAAAAAAACAAAAAACAAAGGTGTTATTTACTAATAATATCAACATGACAAAAATAAACAATAACAGTTTTTGCAAGATTTTCTTCACTTGTCATCAATTTAATTGCAACATCTCTTGTAACTTTTCCTTTAAGTTACATCCAATTTGAAATAAATTTAAACATTGCAGGCACCATTTTAGGACATGTTCCCTGTGAACAAGCAATCATGAGTATTGGTTTTCATTCTACCAAGGAGTGCAGACTAGAGTTAACAATTTATGCCCAAGTTCGTACAAAGACTATTGTTGACACTAAGTTGGCCCGAACTCTGTCTTGTGGACAATAGTTGGACTACGCTACTCATCAATAGCAGAGTGGACAGTTATAAGAAATGTTGACATGACTTAACAACCAATGGTCCTTGCTCGAACTTGGCCTGTTACAATGTTTCAAAAAGAATGCAGGCCTTCTACATCTGTATTCTTTGATAACCAAAATATAAGGTACCTGTACAAACTCTGGTTTTCACCATAAACCCAACCGGTGATTAAAGTTAGAGTCATAGATTGGTTTTGAGGCAAAATTACCAATGAAAGTTTCAGCTGAATACAAGTTGGAGAAAATATAAAAATACTGTCACTGTCGACTTTGATAACAATTCAGATGGATGAACTTTCTCAACAGTTAGCTTATTCGATGATCACCCATACTGTTTTAAAGGATGTGCATCGGTAAGATTTCCACATGGTATAAAACTTCCCCTTGATAAATTTTTAGTCCAAAAAACCCCAGATATTTTCACTGCTTGTTACAGTATTTCATGTATAATTTCCACGTGCTTTATTCAGAGAATTTTAATGTATAGATTCAAAAAGAACAAATTCCATTTAAATTATGAAATTAAGCGTATAGATGGGACAAAGAGTCCAACAAATTTATCAAAACAATCACTTTTTTGATAACAAACTTATCAAAAAATTTCTTCAATTCAAAATAATAAATGATTTATTTAATCACTCAACAAAAACAAAATCAGGAATTTTTTTCTTCTTTAATCAGAACGCTTGGATATAGTACACCGTTTTTCAGCCAATCTGTGCTCAACCAGTTAGCGCCAGGAATCTGCAATTTTGTTTCACTTCAAACCCTGACAGGATTATTTTCATGGAATTGCCGGAGTCATTTTTCTTTGAGAGTACTGCTGGCATAAAGAATCCATGACCTATCAAAGCAAAAAGAATACAGCTCTCTTTGAAGCGCAAGTTGTTTTTTTCTCTCTTTTGAGAAAATACAGTATTCACGCACTGTGAATGACAAAAAATCTTGGCCGTGAGAAATGGCCGGATCATCACATTGATATAATCCCTGAGGTTTTGGCTGTCTTCACTTTTAATGGCATTTCACTATCTCCAAGGAGTGCCGCGTGTTTCCACGAAAAAAAACAACCCAGCTTTCCTTGACGAAAATAAACGGACAAAACAACACTGAAAATACTTATCCAGTGTATTAGTTATCATGATTTTCATTTGAGACAATTGCTCAATTCTTCATCAAGTTAAAGTCATGCTCCCTGTGTACATGATGATGTTAATAAAAACGTGACCAGATCAATTTGTCTTCAAGCCTCATTTTGGTTGCACTCAAATAAATAGGAGAAAAAAACAAAATGGAGTCCAACGGCCTGAAGTAAACTATTTAAGAGCTGCAATGCTTTTCGGATAGCACTGATCCTTATTGTAGACCGTGTGACCTTGTACATTCCGGGGCCTTTCTGGCAGGCGAGAGACTACACTGACCATGAGAGAAATTTTACACCTTGTGTTATAAATCTCCACATCAATCCAAGAGTTCTAAAATAACAGCGGAACAAGTTTTGAAGATGTGCCCTCTTTTCTTCATATCAAAAGTTGTTGAAAATACGACAGTGAAATCTCTGAAAAAGTATCAGATTTTATGCTTTCTTCCATTGGGCTTCGTACAAATCGTGCCTGCAGGAAGTCCAGGCTCTTTTGTAAACCACGATGTCAAAGGTCACATGGTGTATGTTTCTGTACAAAAATACTTATTTGCAATTACAATAGCGTAACATGATTTGGATAAGCGTAACCTTTGGTTTTTTGTTAGTTACCTCTAAACAAAATAGGGAGATTTACTCCTAAACAAAAAGTGTTAACAAAAGTGAAAGATCTGAATGAATATTCCTCGAGTTTTATTAAGATTTAAAGGTATCATACAGGATTGGTAGAGGTGACAAAATAGTCACAGACAGTGTTCATGTTTTGTGTGATTAACCATATACATGAAAAAACAAACCTGTGAAAGTTTGGGCTTAATCCGTCGTGTGAGTCAGGAGAAAATAGTGAAAATCCATGCACAATATTCAGCCTGTAAACACATTGTCCTTAAGCTTGGTTGTAACAACCGAAATCAGCTGCTAATTCTTTTCAGGTTTTCAGATACAGTTTTCTCAAACATGGAAACATTTCACAGAAAAAATTGTTCTGGTATGAACTTTACATTCAGTAAGCTTTCAAAATAAAACTAAACAATATGTTTTATCCCAATCAATCCTGTATAATACCTTTAAGAAAATACTTTGGTCTTAATGGTGGTTCACATCACCTCTTCACTTTCTTCATCGCTTCCTGAAGGAGTCGATCAAAATCCGTCTCTACTTTGCCGCTAGTCGATGAAGAGGACTGTTTATAGCCGTAGTCGAACGCCTCCTCCTCCTGAGCCATGGAGTCTGCATCAAAGATAGGATTTAGAGGAAACGGTAATAATAATAATAGTGGTTTCTTATATAGAGCTCAAATCATGAATGGTGGGGGTACAATCAAGTGAGGTTTGCCGCGCTTACGTCAAGCGTATTCCACAGGTTAGCATGGATGTTTTGCTTGTGCTCTTGCGTAGTCCATGGTACTAGGCATTATACGCTTACACAGCTAGCGCAGAAATTCGGCGCTTGCTCGGTAAGCGGAGATTGGTGATCGCGAGTGCAGAATTCGGCGGTAAGCAAAGCCACCACTACTCACAAAAGAAGAGTCTTTGTACATGATGTCACAGCAAACCTCACTTGATGGTACTTACTCTGTACGTGGGAACAAAAGTTATCAAAAAAAGCTGCGGTAAGCAGCACCGAGAAATTGGGCTCAGATGAGGTCAGTGACCTTTGACATTGCCACTTACCAAGGTCTTCATAGTTTGATTTGCAGAACTGTCTGCGGCCACCGAAGCATATATCATACACAGGTTCATCGGGATCCTTATTTGCACCTATGGAGAAATAAAATCAAATTTATTTATTAGTAATACAACTGCTATCCCAAAGGGCCCTGTGTACAAACAGTAAAGAGTAAAAGAGTAAAAAATAAAGAGCAATAAGAAAAGCCATGAATCAAAAACAGAAAACCTGGTGAAAATTTAAAAAAACTACCAAGGTTAAACAAGATTCAAAAATGTGAAACACATCTCAAAAGCAGAGCATGTTAATAAAACATGAACAAATCAATCAGAACTATACATGCACAAAGGATTACACCATCGCACTGCAGTTAAGAAAAAGAGAGGCAAAAATGTAAGAGTTAGGATAACTTTAAGATAAGATAGAATAAACAGAAGCCAGTCTTCAAAACGGCAAGATTCAGGCTAACCAATACACACATTAAAAGTGGAACTAACATTTTTAAACGCCATCTATTTGCACTAAACGACTAACAAAGTAATAAGGTAAACACAAATAAAGACAAAAGAAATTTGTTTCAAACCTCACTTTCGAAAGAACATAATAGGCAAGAGGAAAATAAGAAAATTTAAATATCAAAAACTTTTAACGTTTACATAACTAAAATTCACTTTACGTACTTACCTTCGACAGCAGCATAGGCGTCACACTTGTAGTTGTACGTCACGAAAGCATAATTGTCCCTGTGAGAAAAAATAGTACAAAGTTATGAATATTCATATCCGAGGGAAAAACCATACCCAGACAACTTTCAGCCTCAGTTTGAATAAACTTACACCAATGGAAGAAAACAAAATGGCTGAAACTTTATTGTCCCCCCCTCCTCTCCCCACCCGCGAGGCAAATAGAATAATGCACCTACCCTTCGTCTCGGAAATGAAGCGTGATGCGCTCTATTTCACCAAACTTCTCAAATCGCTTCCTGATGACCGTACGTGTTGTCCCGTACGGAATTCTTCCGATGTAAACAACTCGGCGATCCTTCTGTTTGGGGGGAAGAAAGAAAATAGGTCAATAGAGGGCGCTGCTACAGTTTACGTGTGATCGAAATAAGGAAGAGCATTAAAGTCACCTTTAAGTGAACGACACACTTGATAGAAAGATTAAATGGGAATTTCCCTGGGTTTTGAAGCGCCTGGTGGGACAAATGAAACAAAACCATCACTAAAAATGTCTTTGCACATCTTAGAAACAGAGACGTTTCCTCACCCACTGCTCCAGCTGTTCGTCAAGGCGCTGCTCTCTTCTTTCTTCAATCTGCTCTATGCTAGCGCTTCGTCTATGTCGTCTTTCAGATCTACTGTTATTTAAAGAATAAGCAATAATTTTATTTAAGAATCAGCATGTAAAAAAAAAAGGCAATCCACAAAGGAAAGAATTCCAAGAATGATGATGATGTCCAACACAAAAACCTTATATCACACTAGGGTTGGGATGTTTAAATGGTTAACCGTTTAAAGGCACTGAACACGTTTGGTAATTACTCAAAATAATTGTTAGCATAAAAACTTACTTGGTAACGAGCAATGGAGAGCTGTTGATAGTATAAAACATTGTGAGAATCGACTCCCTCTGAAGTAACGTAGTTTTTGAGAAAGAGGTAATTTCTCACTCAAATAATAAAAGACTTCTAGTCAGAAGCCTTTTATTCCTATCTGAAAGCACACTAATTTGTACAACAAGGGTGTTTTTTCTTTCACTATTTTCTTGCAACTGCGATGACCAATTGAGTCCAAATTTTCACAGATTTGTTATTTTATGCATATGATGGGATACACCAAGTGAGAATACTGGTCTTTGACAATTACCAAAGGTGTCCAGTGCCTTTAATCGTAAAACAATGCTAAGATCCGTTTTCAAATTAACATAAAGGTAAACAGAGCCAACAGTAAAAAGGCAACACAAATATTGGGACTATCCTTTTCTTGAAAATGTTGACCCCCAGATGCTGTCCAGGGAGAATGATTGGGGCCGGCTGTCTTATCTTAATCCCTCACAAAATGCCTGGACAGGTGACCTCAATTCTCCACTATTCTTCTCTTCTTTGTTACTTCAAACCAACATGTTTAACATTTATCATCAATTCAGTTGTTGCAGTACCCGCTGCTAAAGTATAGGATTCCCTATAGCAACCAGGCAATCTCGGTGGTCTAGTGGTCAGTGGTCAGTCTAGCTCCAGATTGGCAAAGATCATGGTGTTTGAAACCCAACTGAGTAATATGCCTGTGTTTTTTTTCGCCAGTTCACAGGACTCAGGAAAGTACTGTGTGAAAAGTGCTTTTACACACATCAGTGTAAGTGTTAAAAAAATCTTAATTAAGCATCTGGTTTCCAGGTTGTTTACCTGTGTGCTCTTGGGCGGCTCTCTCTGTGACTGGAACGTCCTCTTCGTCTCATATTGGAATCCCCAGAGTGTGACCTTGACCTGGACCTAGATTGTGACCTCGAAAATGATCTTGAATGCGGCCGAGGTCGCCAATGTCGTGACCTGGAGTGTGACCTTGATCGTGACCTTGATATAGAGCTTGATGAGTGTGAAGCTGACGAGTAAGTAGAGTACCGTCTTCGTCGGCGTCTGTAAGAATGCGACCTCGAACGTGACCTTGATCTAGAATACGACCTCGATCTTGACCTTGACATGTATGACCGCCTTCTATGTCTGGACCGTGAGTATCTGGAGTCCAACGAGGAGGATGAATACGAACGGGATCCAACAGATGATCTTGAGCTTGAGCTCGAGTAGGAGGAGTAGGAGCGAGATCGAGAACGAGATCTTGACAGTCGTTCTAAATAACTGCTCTTTCTAGACCTTCTGATTTGTACTTCCTCAGTCCCTTCATTTGTTACTATCTGTTTGTCACAGCTGCTCTGTTGATTTGAGGTCTGTTCTGTCTCTTTGTCTTGTGGTTGCTGGCAATTTACTTCATTTGCGTCAATCACTTCACCACCGTTGTTAATCGGTACGTCCCCGTCTTTCATACCAGTGTTTCTGGTTTGGCTGTGTGTATGGACTTTGTGATGATGTTGGTGATGTCGTGATCTGTGACGATGAGCCTCTGGATGTGTAGCGGCGCCCTCATTGTCCTTTGATGGCTCTAGCTTGGATTTTTGGTGGAGCAACTCTGCCTCGATGGGCTTTTCTTTCAACTTTTCTTTCGTCATTTGTTCTTCTAATGCTTTCTTCTCAGCTTCCTCCGCTTCCTTTACTTTACTGATTTCCTGATACATGTGTTTCCCGATAAAATAGTCTGGGATTTTGTCAAAGAATTCAGGTTTTTTCCCTTTGGGAAGAGCCTCTTTTTCCAGTAGGGGTTGAGGCATCGGCACCAGCCCTTGCTTCGTATGTTTCCCATCAGCATTTTTGACACTATTGGCGGGCGACACTTCTGGCATTGGGTGTATGTAGTCAGGTAGTTTGTTTATAAAAGCTGGCTTGTTGGTTTCGCCGCACAACCCCTCGGCCAGGGCCTTGTCACTGTAATGACCGCCTACAACTCTTCCTTTTATCTTCCCTTTCTTCCTGATTTTGTACTTTTGTTTATACAAAGCTTTCCTTTGCTCGGCGGCCAGTTGACTAGCTTTGCTCACAGGACCTGGCGGGTCTTGATTTGCGAGTTTTGGGTCCTGTACGTTGCAGTAATCATGGTCCATTATGAGGTAGTCGAAGCCCTGGTCGGCGCTGCAGATGACCGACATCCCCTGGGGTTGGACGGTCAGTGGGCTGGAGGTCCGGCTGCCTGGTAGACTGATGGACATTCTCTCATCTGGGACCTTGTCCCTTAGGCGTTTAGTGGGCATGGCAATTGGCTCCATTAAAATGGTGGATTTACGCTTCACCGGGACAATCTTCTTTGCTGGATTCTTTGGTTCTGAAGAAGAAAACAAATAAAATAACTAATTGATACAAACAAGTTAAAAAGATGTCTTTCATATTTTAAGAAATCATCCTAACATTTAAAAGGACACGTTGCCTTCGGATAAAAGCATTCATTATGAAATGTATATGGTTGGCTAGATGTTTCTGGCCATGAGTTTACTGGTCCCGACGATAAAATCACTGTGCCTCACTAAAACCAGAGGGTTAGATTGGGGTTGGTCTGAATGCCTGTACAATTTTGTGCACAAAGTATTTATTTAAGTGAAAATATTGTTCAGCCCTATCAAAAATAAAAACTACACAACTCTGGGACCTGATCCCCCTCTTAGATGTGTCGAATGGCCTAGTCTAGGATATCAGTGACTTCAATTCCCCAGGGCAGTGCACTTTGGAGAAAACAGTGACATAAACAAAATGTGCCATTTTACAACTTAGTGTTACCAGCACTCACTCAAGGGTTTTTAAAATAAGAAAATTGTTTGCAGTTTCAGAGAGTGTTTACTTTCCTTTCACTTACCTGATATTTTCTTTGTGATTGAACTGGTCTGCTGGGCCTCACTATAAAAAACATAGGACAAACAAGTTGTGAAGTTTAAAAAGTATTCTCTCTTTAGGTTCCTTCATCAATTTAAATCAAATTTTGATATTTTAGTTTACACTCAAACACAGGGCTAGCCTGGATTTTCATCTCTGAGAGGGCAAGGCCATTTTCAATGGCAATCTTACCAGACTTGGCTGGGATCGGTTATCGTTAGGGCTGCCTCCTTTTGTTCAAACTGCTGCAGCAGACTTCCCAAGTCGCTGGCTTCAATTCCTGGAACAAGAACAATAACAAAACAATGTCTTATTCATTTGTCATCGTATGCAGAGAATTTGTATGTGTTTTTGAAACATTTGGAACATTGAATGATGTCACACTTAACTTACAATTCAATATGCAACATTGTCTGACCTTAATTTGAAACAACTCTTCGATGAGCATATCACAGGGTGTCATTGTCTGTTATTGTTAGTAGAGCAGGTAAGTGATGGGATTGTGCCTTTGGTGATCAATACAAGCACGAAACTTGGCACACAGTCAGAGCATGCAATGACAGAGATATTATTTGGCTATAGGACTATCTCAGATTTGTCCTTTGAAAAAAATAAAGTAGAATTAGCAAACAAGGTCAGCCATTTTGACTATTTTGATAATTGCTTGTTCTTCTATCTTTTCACGACGAATCTGTGAAGAGTTTCCCATTGACTTTAAGATTTTCCAATGGAAGTACCCTAATGTGTTGCAAAATTAAAATGGCCTTGCCCTCTCACAAGATGTTATTCTTGGCCTGCTGTGTACTGAGCAGGCTGGCTTCAAAGTGCTTCTATCTTTCGAAACCAAAGTGGAAAATATTAAATGGTCAGACAGTGGGAGGGTTGACTGTGTTCTCCGAGTAGAAGCATTTACCACATGACACAATATTGCAGGATGGCATAGATTATCTATCATTCAAAACAACAGTGGATGATATTGAGTGGTCAGACAGTAGGAGGGTTAAGATGTAGGCCTATGGATTTTGAGGCATTGCATGGTGAGGTGTATCAATGTACATGTACATTTTGTTTGCGGTAACACCGTTTTATACTTTGCTGTGTAGATTTGTTCTTGAGAACCTGTCTTGCTCTTTATACTACTACCACGGAGTAGATTACAGAATTCGAAATTAAAGATGCAAGCTAATATAAATGAGAAAATCTCTAAATGTTTATAAAGAATTTCAAGGGGTACCAAGGCCAAGACATGAGCAACTAAGATGATGGCCTCATGGCCTCAGTTAAAATGATTTATGCTATTCCGTCAATAGAGGGGGCTGTGCACTAAACCATTACCTATCTCAAGCACATCTTCTTTTGGATATCTTTCATCATCAACCATTAGAAACTTTTGCGGTTCACTGATGTCGTCGTAGCCAGACAGATGTTCTATAGTTAGATTCCCCAAATCCCCCATGTCCATGGACTCGGCCAGGCTGGTTGTTGCCGGCTCGTCCATGAGGGCCAGATGCTGTTCCAGTTCGTACTCCCTCTGGCGATGGCATGGCTCACGAGGGGGGAACATTATCTGGTAATGTAGGGAGGTCAGATCTCCGGGGTCGTCCTCCATGTTTTTTTACTCCCTCTGGCAATCGGCAAAAGACCTGTATCTAAGAAGATTTAAGGCCAAATAATTAAAAAGAGAATATCAGTGAGCCAAACAGGTACTTTTTCTTTGGTCAAGCTTGAGCATGTATTTGGTCAAGCTTGAGCATGTATTTGGCCAAGCAATCGAGTGCACCCAATTTTTTAAGTTGTGGTTGGTTCGAATCTTGTTCTCGGCACTTGTTATTGTATCCTTGTTGGGAATGTTGAGCATGACATTTTTAACTACAACTTATACTTATTTATGTGTAAAAAGCAAGTGCTCCTTCCCTTGGCGTTTGACTGACTTTATGGATCCTGCCGAGAACGAAGTCAGAAGTAGAAGTAGGGCCTACTTCAATTCAAGAAGCTAATTTATTTGTTAATTTCTGATGCATAAATAACAGGGAACGATTTCGTCCAGTAAGTTTGCATAGCTAAATATTTAGACTGAACAAGTTTTGTGCACACTGAATGCTGCAATTGAGTAGCAAATGATAATTTTTGAGTAGCAACTGATACATTTTGTGTAGCATTTTGATGCTATACAAGGGAAATCGTTCACTGCATAATCAGTTCCCACTTTTGGTTGGATTTTAAATAACAATTAACTAAGTTAACCCTCTTGCTGTCTGACCATTCAATACCATTCACTGTGGTTTTGAATGATAGATAAGCTATGCCAGCCTTGCAATATGATACCATGAGGGAATGCATGTACACAGTACACAGTTACATGTAGTTCTGTGCACAGTGTGCCACCATACACAACTTTGGCAGTTGAATGGTTTCAAATGGTTGGTCAACTCACTTGAAAATGTTGCGAACAGTAGAAGGGTTAAATTAAGTTACATTCAGGTTGTCTCGAGACTCGGTGTTTTCTTTCCTGCCGGCCTTACACCTCTGTGGACCCCAGTTCGATTCCTGGACCAAAGCCTTGCAATGCATATGGTTGGGTTTTCACTGGACACTGTCTCAGTCACTGAGTAACTTCAGTAAGTGAGTTTCCAGTGTGCCTACATCATGGAGGAATAAGAACACAAGGAGTTTGAACGGCCCGCCAACCCCCCACAGATTTACGTGCGCGATAATATCTCTTTGTGCACAGGGTCTGGTACCGCTTCGGACCGCACAGTGGAGAAATGACTCGTTCGTACTTTTTAATAGTACATAATTTCGAACAAACAAACGAAACAGTATTTGCATGCGCAGTAGCTCTATGCCGCACGTATAGGTCAGCCTAATTGTCTGTTCGATGCGCTATGAAATTCTGATTCTGCCGACGTTTCCTTCATTAAAATCCGACTTTCAGAAGGTAAGTTACGTTGATATTCCGGTTATACAATAATTGATATATGAATGGAAATATACTTGAATATTTCTGAGATTTTGATAACTTTTGGCCGAGTTTGGCTGGTTAAAAATTACGGTGTTTGCTCAGTGAACCCTTTGTCTACGCATTCGTGCAGACATTTACGTGGAGCGTCGTGGAGCATTTTTAGGGGGGACGAATGAAAAATCTGACTTTTTCAAAAACATCGTACTATTTTGATATGAATGATCGTGCCACCCTTCCAAGTCTTTTAATCTTGGCTCCATACTGCGCAAGCGCACACAGAGAGGCGGCGTGTCGCGTGCGGTTAGGAAGTGCGTTACAATTGCACTTTTATCTGTGGCGGTACCAGACCTTGGACATTTGATCCCTTTGATCCCTTTGATCGTTGTAACTCCTTGTGTTCTTATTCCTCCATGCCTACATGTACTCTGACTGCGTAGGTTTTCCCTTGGAGTTTTATTCCAACGAATAAAACTGAAGATTCTTCATTGTCTCTTTTAAAATGTTGGTGTGGTGTTTCCATGAGGGTGCTTTGCCGACTATCATATCATTAAATTAAGATTCAAATTCAAATTTTCAGCCAAAAACGTGTGCAAATTTAAATTAAAAAGTCTTTCCCAAAGTTGTTTTCTACCTCTCCAATGGTTTAAAGGCCCTGTACACTATTGGTAAGATCGAAAAACACAAATGTTCACAGATTCACACATAACTTACATGATTTAAAGTAAGTAATGGTAGAAAGGGTTCCTTAAAATATTTCTGCCTAAAATGCTATCGTTTCTGAGAAATGAGTAAAACAATAGTTTTTATCGCGCGCGATAATAAACTCGATGTTTGAAAAACAGAAAACACATAAGGTCTCTTTTCACTATTTTCTCGTGACCTCGATGACCAATTGAGCTCAAATTTTCACAGGTTTGTTATTTCGGAATTCGTTATTTCATGTATGTGGTTGATTACACAAAACATGAACACTGTCTGTGATTATTTTGTCAGCTCTGCCAATCCTGTATAAAGGTTTAAAGGCACTGTACAGTACACGTTTGGTAATTACTCAAAATTTTAAATATTAGCATAAAAACTTACTTGACTTGGTATGAGCAACGGAGAGCTGTTGATAGTATAAAACATTGTGAGAAACGACTCCTTCTGAAGTAACGTAGTTTTTGAGAAAGAGGTAATTTCTCACTAAAATAATAAAAGACTTCTGGCCAGAAGCCTTTAAGTAACTTAAGTTTTAGTTTTATTCCTATCTGAAAGCACACTATATTAAATTTGTACAACAAGGGCGTTTTTTCTTTCATCATTTTCTTGCAACTTCAATAACCAATTGAGCCCAAATTTTCACAGGTTTGTTATTTTATGCATATGTTGGGATACACCAAGTGACAATACCGGTCTTTGAAAGTTTGACAACAAAGGTGTTGTTCAGTGCCTTTAAATTTAAAACACAGATTGTCACAATTTGTTTCATATTTGGAGAAACACGATATGGTTTGGGACATTGACAGTCTACATTCCTGCAATATTTTACTTAATTGTTTTCAGCTGAATCCTCATGTTCTTATGGGTTACAAAAACATGAAATTTTACTTACATTTTCACACTACTCGAGAGAAACGTGGCGGTTCCCACATGCATTTCTCATATTAACATGTCATGTGTACGTGTATAATGCATGTGTACTTTTTTTATACTAGACTGGTAACCGACACCGAGGTCATTTGAAACATTAATAAAACGAGCAGCGGCGGGAACCACTCACATTCCTCTTCTTTTTGTAAAGGTAGTCTGGTGCTTCCTCTAGCTCTGTACACAAAAGAACCTTAAATAAGTCTGGGCATCGACACGACAGTGTGAGTGGGGAAGGGCGGGGCAATGTTTTTTTTTTTTTTTACAATGGTCATTTCAAAATGTGAAACCTTTGAGAGAAATTTAGAAACTGCCCAAGCAACAAAGGGCTTTATTTTAGAAGCCCTTATAGTAGTTAATTTAACTTTATTTGAGGTTTTGCAGCTGTCGTCTCCAATTAATAGCTAACAAAATAGTGTGAACAAGATTCTGAAAAAATGTTGAGCAGCATTCGCTAGGAGTTTTCAGTTCTTGCTACTTGTGCACAGAACCTAACCATTATTGGTTCATCCTTCAGATGGGACGTAAAGCCATATTCAATATCATCACACTAAGAGCCTAATTGATACTACAATCTAAATACATAAACATCACAAATTCCGGGGGGCAGGGGGGGGGGGGGAGGGGCGGGGAGTGGGCGCTCCTTTGCACATGCTGGATTTTCTTTCTAGAACAAACTTCCTCAAGATATCCATAATATTTCTGATGTCCACATTTTAAAAAGTAATTTGGGGTGGAAAAAATTAAAATAATTTGAGCACTGAGAACTTGAACCTGCAATCTTCATACTAACGTGTCGGTGCATGCTGTACCATGAACCTACAATCTTCATACTAACGTGTCGGTGCATGCTGTACCATGAACCTACAATCTTCATACTAACGTGTCGGTGCATGCTGTACCATGAACCTACAATCTTCATACTAACGTGTCGGTGCATGCTGTACCATGAACCTACAATCTTCATACTAACGTGTCGGTGCATGCTGTACCAACTGAACTATCTAGTATCTAGCCCTATGTTGGTGGTTTCCTTATTATTGGGAATAACGAGCCTTTCTGAGAAAAACAGGTCTGTACATTTTTGTATTTTCGGTTCATTGGAGACTTTTTCAGATCAAAATTTGTAACAAGACGTCATTGGATTACAACAACTAATGCATATGCCGTTTTGAGCCACAGACAATAGATCACCTACTCATACGAGGCTACCAAGGACTGTGTTTGGTTCTGGCTGGAACACAGCATCTAGCGTGTGTGGACACGATCAAGAACGAGGAATATTGTCAGACAAAACGTTAAATTCAAGGCTGTTTTGAAAGTCAGGAATGACCCAATTAGTACCCATACAAAAATGTACAGACCCATTTTTCTCAAAATGATGTCCCAGGATGTTTTTGATGTTAACAAATGTTGCCCAGGAAGGGTGTCTTATGCAAAAGCTATTTACACCATTTTAATGTGAGGTTAGAGATTTGTATTTTTTTCCCAACTCACATGAGGACTCTATCTATTGGAAAAGGAGTATATCACGAAATTGAATGTGACATTTCCCTTGCTCTTTAAATGAACCATAATATCAACATAATGTTACTTACGACAAAATGGCGGGCCAGTATATATGAACACAATTTAAAACAACATTGTTTTCTTCTTTCAAATTATCATGTTTATTAGACGAGGGACAATTAAAACAATCAACTATTTGCAAATGATGTACTTATCATGAAAACAAACTACATGCAAATGTTGTTACATAACACAAAATAATGTTTTGTCTTTTTTTTATAAGCAGCTATTAGACAAAACAAAAATCATTCTAATCGCATTAAAAATAACTCTTTCATGACGGAATACCAAATGTGTCTCTGAAGGTTTGGATTAGTTGGGGGTTTTAAAAAGTATCTTGTTTAAGGTCAAGCGAAGGGGACCTTTGAGTAAATGATCATAATGAGTTGTCATACCTCATACAAAGCGAATATGATATTAGCTAGTGAATGCATCTACGCAGTACACAGTCAACCCTCCTACTACTGTCTGATCATTCAATATCACCACTGTGGTTTTGAATGATAGATGCACTATGCCAGCCTGCGATATGATATCATGTGGTGAGTGCATCTACACAGTACACAGTCAACCCTCCTACTACTGTCTTTTCATTCAGTATCGTCCACTGTGGTTTTGAATGATAGATGCACTATGCCAGCCTGCGATATGACATGTGGTGAACACATCTACACTGTACAGTCAACCCTCCTACTGTCCGACTATTCAATATTGTCCACTGTGGTTTGAATGATGCACTATCACCAGCCAGCAATATGATATCCTGTGGTTAACACATCTACACTGTACACAGTCAACCCTCCTACTGTCCGACTATTCAATATTGTCCACTGTGGTTTGAATGATGCACTACACCAGCCAGCAATATGATATCATGTGGTGAATGTTTATACATGCAGGACATAGATAGTTCTTCGCACAGTTGTCTCACTATACACA
Organism: Leptasterias polaris; assembly: GCA_037783415.1. NCBI lineage: Eukaryota > Metazoa > Echinodermata > Asteroidea > Forcipulatida > Asteriidae > Leptasterias > Leptasterias polaris. The sequence continues at coordinate 2,462,240 of JAZGTN010000015.1, read as the reverse complement.
ACCTATGCAGTTGAATGGTCGGACAAGTCGCTGAAAATTTTTACTTCGAGCAGGAGGGCTATTGTGTCTTTGGAAATTGAAACTGCTGTGTTATCACGTGATGTCTGCATTCCCAAAAAACACATTCCAAGAAACATAAGGAAGACTGCATATCCAGATGGTTGTGGAAGAAAACATGCAGTGGGCTCTCCCACAAACTGATTTTCTTTTTGATTAGGTGTAACTTGAAACAGTTAGATTTACAAAATAAAATCAACACAAAGATATAACATATGGGATACGATTGAAATAACCGTCTTTAAAATGAGTAATAAAATAAATCTTACGTTGCGACTTTCTACCGATACTTTTTGAATTTGTTTTTAACTACATGCAATTGTTATCACAAACGGGCCCAAGGTCATGCCACTGCTTACCATGGAATTCTGTGCTTATAGTGTCATGCTTAAGTTAAAGTAATCACCCCCCAAAAAGGTGTAATTTCTATCAGAAAGCTTGTTGTAAAGATGGAAATGGTATTTTAAGCATCCTGTGAAACATCTCACCTGAAATGCCCATATTGATTAGAAATCAATACAAACATTTGAATCTGAGAAATGAGTCATGCATGAAACGTTTCTCGTTTTTTTTTCCTGAGGGATGGTGTCCATTCGTGAATGCTGCGGCCAGAGATGCGGCTTGTACCCGCTGTCACCTCGCTAAACATGGATTGATTCGACATTCTTGTGAAAATACAGTGAATGTTTTTGCTGATTTCTCAGCAAGTTGACACTGTATTCAGCTGAAACTTTCACAGGCAACTTTCATTGTATCATTCTTGTTAATTTGCCTATACATGTAGATCAGCATGACAAAAACCCAATGATGACCCTACTTTTAAGCAAACAAAAAAAGTCGAAAGCACACAATTCTTTAATGCAGCCATAAAGCGCAGAATAACATGCCCAGCAGCACCAAGAAAATGATCCCAGATCGAAGACAGACTTTCTTGCTTGCTTGTGTTCTTTTCTTCTCTTTTTTTTTTTAATACAAAAATTTTCACATTATCTGAATATGTTCCTGTAAAAAGGTTATTTACAACATGGTTCATCGATATCAATTTTATTTGTTGTTTTTGGATAAAAGAACTGTACAAAAATGAATCTTCTATTAAATATATATATAAATCAGCAAGCTGTACACTGTATGCTAATGGTAAACAGATGAAATTGACACTATCGCCAAAGCCTTTTTTTTTCTCCTTCAATTTTGTGCAAACATGACTGGATAAAAAAAAACTTAAATGCGCTATATATGAAGACATTGCAAGTCTTGTTAGGTACATAGTACACAGAAACCCACCAATGGTTGGTTCCAAAAGTGTTTTGAATATGCACAAGACTCGCATGGTCAATTCACTTCAGCGGACAATTTGTGTGGAAAGTAAAGAAAAAAGCAAAGCAAGGTGATACACTACAACTATTCCAGGACGAGTTGCGGGAAAGTTTATCCACAAATGGTAATTCATCGAGGACAATTTGAAGATAGATTTTTTGTTTTTCAGAATTAGATGTTGGCCCAATACAAAGGCCATTTTATCTGCAATTGCAAGTATATTGACAGACTCCCCACTGATCAGTCTGTGGTTTGGCCAGCCCATAAGATCCCATAGCCCTTGGCAATGTTGTCTCATGACTGATTTATTGCTCAAATTGCCTCCATCTTGTTGTAATATTTTCCCCTCAAACTTATCCATAACATGTGGACTGCTTGGGGATATCATGCCTGTTGGAAAATCAACTGTGAAGAAGCCTTTCCACAAGTTATCCAGGAATAGTTTTGAGAAGGTAAGATACAAGTTCGTTTCAGTAGATATGCTCTTCAAACATACCACTACATACATGAGGTTGAAGTTTGTTAAATAATAAACAAATACAATGTGTAAGTAACCTAAGTGTAAGAGATGAAACTTTATAAAGTGATGAGTCAGAGTGTTTATTAACCCCTCAGAGACCACAGCAACCACAGCAACCACGTTGGCTGCAGACGGCCAACAATTGGATCTAGCCCCAAAGAAAATTGACTGTATCTCATGTTCCCCATTGGATATTGGATACGTTTAAAAAAATAAATAAATAAAAACAGCAAAATCAGTCATTACTAGGCAATAGGTGAAGACAATACAGAAAAGCACGGTCTCTAAAGGGTTAAAAATTGAATTGATAAAAAGAAGTATTTTCTTGTGAAATCCTTTATGTGACCACATATTCTGTAGAGTCTGCAGAATACTCCACAATCTGCAGAGCTACAGACTTCTTTAAGGAACCATCAATAGTAGGACACCATGGGAATGATGCAGTGAGCTAGGGGGAAGATTGTCTACAGTCCTTTATCATGGCAGAGATTTTTTTTTGGTATTCAACTCCACAAGCCTAAAGTGAGGCTGGGAAAAAAAAGAAGTCTGGTTCCTTAAAAATGAATGACCAATATGTATATGAGGAACTTGACGAGGATGCTCACAGAATGATGCAGGTCTATATTGTTAGCAGAGTCTTTTGAAGTATAACACCGGCGACACGAGTCAATCACTTAGCTCCGTAGGCACTAAATTGTTGTGTTTGAGGTGTCATGCCACCCATGCCCGCCTGAACGCCCATCATGCCCTGCGGTTGCATTCCCATCATGCCCTGAGCTGGCAGTCCCACCATGCCTTGCGGTTGCTGCTGCATCATGGGACTACCCATCATGCTTTGCTGTGGATGTTGTTGACCAAGGTTCATTTGGCCCATGCCCACTGCCAAGTTTCCCATTTGTGGCTGTCCCACACCTGCAGGGAAAAACAAAAGAATGTTGATTTAAGCTTGAACAGAATACAATAAAATTTGTTAATCATTCTGCAGTGTTTTTTCTTTCCTTAATTTAAACCAGTCAAGATTTGACACTCCCACAACTTAGTCGGACACCACAAGCTGAATGTGCAAAGACAAAGATCACGCCCAAGACCAAAAGTTCTGGAAACAAGACCTGAAGGTCTTAGACAAAAGCCATGCCCAAGAACTGAAGGTCTGAGACAAAAGCCATGCCCAAGACCTGAAGGTCTGAGACAAAAGCCAGGCCCAGGACCTGAAGGTCTGAGACAAAAGCCACGCCCAAGACTTGCCCGAAGGTCCGAGACAAAAGCCACGCCCAAGACCTGCCTGAAGGTCCGAGACAAAAGCCATGCCCAAGACCTAAAGGTATGATACAAACACCTGAAGGTCAACGATAGTCAAAGATGAAAAATCAAACATTTTTGGCTAACTTTTTTGAAGTAAAAGCCGGACAATTCAAAGAAGACATAGTTACTCACTTGCGGGTTGCTTGTGTTGTTGGAGTTGATTCATTGAAGGCTGAGCTTGCTTCCTGTACTTATCCCCAGGACTGAGGTTGTCTAACTTGATGTCGACATTCACGTCGGACCACAGCGTTTTCTTCTGCGTAATTCAAGCACAAACATAAAGTCAAATCCTCCAAATCTAGACCAAGATATCAAAAGACTATTAGCAGCACTCATAGATTATAAATTCACAAAATTAAAAAAATTTGTTTATCAGATATTTGGATTTGAAATTTGAATTGCTGAATGAATACTTGGTGTTTTTTCGGAAAAGAAGTTTGGTGTAGATTTAAGAGTGACGTACCTGTGGTGTGGAGGAGGTGGATACTGACACTGTTTTACTCGCCACAACGCCGTTTGATTGTTGATTTTGTTGACTATACATCTGTGACATCATCTGCTGCTGGTTTGGATACTGTTGTGGCATGGGTTGACCCATTCCCTATATCAAGGTCAAAGGTTAGATAAACTTTAATAGCCATTACACACTTTTATGAAATCAATAAGAAATTGGTTATACGTTGAATTAAACAGACCTTTTGTCAACAATTATCCCAGCTGGTGTCTGATCATTTAACCTAATCAACATGACATTGAATGGTAGATGCACTCTGCGGACTGCATCTAAACAATACACAGTTCTGAGCACCGTTATTCTTAAACATACATAAACTGATAGTTGATTGGCTCAAAATGGTGGCACTCAACTTCCCAGCAGATGTTGAAAGTAGGAGGGGTTTTGAAGAACAACTGGGACATCTGCTAGTTTTGTGCCAGTCAAGCACATAAAGTGATCTTTAACCCTAAGACTGCTGAAAGTACCACTGCTAGCAATGGGTGCGTGAGTTTCTCTGTTTGTACAGAGCTGGTATTATGTGGACAGTTGTGTACTGTGGACTTAATCTCCACAGCCTTGAAGAATTTTGTGGCAAGAGCTGCCTCTAGCTACCGGGCAATCCTGTGGTCTAATAGTAAGACATATGCTCTAGAATGGCAGCGGTTGTGGGTTCGAATTCCACCCAAGTACATTTGTGTAACATGCCTGCGATTTTGTGTGTGTGTACAGGACTCAGACATGTACTGAGTATTGTGCTTTACACACATCGGTGTATGGGTATAACCAAATAATATGCTTTATACCCGACACTAATTCAACATCTATTAAAGAGCCATTTGGACAGGACAATAAACCAATAATATGGTTAACAAATAAGGATTGACGTAAGCAAAGCGACATTAAACAAAAAAATGCTCAGAGTTCATATTACTGACGCTGTACTAAAAGTACACACAAACATTTGTTTTTTAAAGTTTGAAGTATTCCACTGGAACCTACCATCATCGATGCCATATGCGGCTACATAACACAGGGAAAATCAAAGACATTAGAACTTGACTTGATACAAATTGGACATCAGAAGTTGACTTAATACAAATTGAACATTAAACAAGAACCTTGAATGATAAAAACCGCAAGCAAACCAACAAAGATGCATGCATGTTTATGGAGTGAATCTGAAGGTTGAATCCCAGCACCATTTTAAATGTACATGTATGTAAAAAAAGTTATCTACTGTATCTATTAACGACTAAGACTATATCAACAGAATCGATTACCATCAGTTGAGAGCCAATTCCCATTTCATACTAGGGAAAAGTAAACATTTCCTCGGAGAATTTTGATTGCGAATGACAAAAGGGGATGTAGGGTTTTAAAGGAAATCTAAATAAGCTTTCAAAATTTCCAGAACCACCACCTCTTCAAAAAAGTTGACAAGGCATACCATAAGATTAAATTAATGCCTATCTCAAACATGCAAAGCATATAACGCTTTCAAAGAATTAGCTGTAACATTTCTGATCCAAAAAAATATTCTATTCTCAAATTGTACTACTTTGTCAGATAAATAATCAAAATTTCAATAACTCCATCACATGATAAAATACCTTAAGTATTGAAAGCTCTAACCAATATTCCCACATGCAATCATGGTAAGGATAGTTTAAATAAACCAAATAAACTTTAACTCATAGAGGAGCCCGTTACCAAGAAAAAAACTGAACTACACTTTACTAAGACAAAATTGAACTGCCCTTACAATACAAGAACATGCCTTTGCCTTTACAAGAGTATCAAATCTGCCCTTTCAGCTAGATTGTGTATGGAGGGCAGCTAGGGTATGGACGGAGTTGCAGCATGACACATGGACTTTTGGAGTGATCACAGAACTGCCAACATTTGCCCCTTGCAATTGGAGAGACGTTGTCCAACAATCAGGGAGACGTTTAGAAAACCAGCACATCAGGGACAAAGTTTCCATAATCAGGGAGATTGTCACATTTGTTCATCAGAACATGGAAAGACTGGTTTATGTTCAAGGAACTTTCTGTAGAATCAGAGAGAGTTGGCAGCTCTGTGATTATGCATGAAAGTCTCTCATTATTGATTGCTGAAAAAATTGATTTCCACGTTTTTTCACATCTCCATTAATAATTTTCTGCTAAGCAGAAAAAATAGCTGATTCCAGTCACAGATGATACACGTGGAATTGCATTTTGGCTCGTGAACTTGTTCTGGTACTGGTTTTGTGATTAAGCAGCTCTAGGCAAATTTAGCTAGTGGGCTACTTAAGCAGCAAATAGTGCTAATAATTTTCTGCTAAGCAAAAATTAGCAGGATACCAGTCACAGATGATACATGCAGAATGGTTGACTGGTAACCTTTTTCTGGTAAGCATAATTTATGTTGCGCTTAGCTATGTTTTGTGCTTAAGCAGCTCTATGATATTGGGCCCAGTGCTTCAGTGGAACACTTGTTGCAACTCTCTCCAACAATGACTATTCCCCTAACCACAACTAACCCCCAAAACCCAACAATGACATACCATCATATACAATGCCACTGATTCTCCACGATATGCGTTCATATTATCAGTGTACTCCGATGGCATATGCTACAGAAACCAGTCATCAAATAATGTTATCCTTTTGATACAACTCTTAACCCTCCTACTGTCTGACCAATCAATATCATCACCCACTATATGGTTTTAAATGAAAGATGCACTATGCCAGCTTCCAAGGACATAATGTGGTGAATGCATTAAAAGCAGGCCTGCTACTTCTTGCAGGCAATGAAGGCAGTTGCTTTGATACCCCTGGTCATTGCCTTGGTGCCCCTTGAAATGTTCCTGTACAAAAACATGTACCTCTTTTCATAATAGTGGTGCCTTTTACTAATGAAAGACTGCCTTGTGCATACAAGCACAAAGTAGAAGACCTGACCCAGTTAGTTCTGTGCATCATAAACAAACACTGTTGAATTGTTTTGAATGGCTGGTAAAACTCGCTGGAAAATCTTTTGGTTGGTTTCTTTACATGATGTAACAAACACTGGTATTAAATTTACTGACTGTTAACATCTGAAGGTTTAGGTTCTATAGGACAAACTGATGACTACAGCTTGATCGCCACATTATCATGCTTTGAAGCAATGGAATTCCTTGCAAGGGCCTTAGCAACAGCCGTGTTCATAGTCACCAATTCACAAACGGCCTCCATTTTATCATGTTCACCAAGTAGAAATCATTTCTTTTTTAGACAAAAATTATTCCGAAAAACAAGCTCTTTAAAAAGAAAATTATTCCAAGGCATAAAAATCAAACAAAGAAAGGTATGTAGATAAAAACCATTGAAGCAGGAAGTGGGCTATCGGATGCTGATAACAATAACTAACCTTTGGGCAGTGGGCACTATTTTAGGCCATTAAAGATATAACACATGATTGATAAGGATCAAAAACATGACTGTTTAATTCTAGTCTGAAAGCTTACTGATTATGAAGTTCATACTAGAACTATTTTTTTTCTTTGAAATATTTTCCTCTGAAATGAAGTCATAATCGATAGATATCTTTATTTTAAAACCAAAACAAACGCAACAGCTGATTTCGGTTGTTACAACCAAAAATAAGGACAATGTGTTTACATGCGGAAAATTATGCATGGTTTCTCATTATTCTCTCAGGACACACAAGGCGGATTGAGCCCAAATTTTCACAGGTTTGTTATTTCATGTATATGGTTGATCACACAAAAACATGACCGCTGTCTGCGACTCTTTTGTCAGCTCTTCCAATATACAGGATTGGGAGAGCTGACAAATGAGTAATGAGAATTGCATTTAAATGAGAATAAAATCAAGCTTTTAAGAGGAAGCAATTTTTTTCTTTTGTAACAAAAATCCCTTTCCTATTCACTCACTACCCAGAGATGCCAACATTTCAAATTCAAAAAGAGTAATTTGCCCTCAGGCAATATATATAGCATTTAACAGAGATCAGAGTGTCATACATGTTCTGTGCTTTTTGACGATGTCGTATGCTCCGGCGCGCTGTGTGCAATGTTGATGTCGAGTCACAGCGACCGCGAGCAGATTTCACTACGAAGTTGTAATCCTCTATAAAATCATGTTGTAATGAATCCATCGTTGTACTCCAACAAGCGAAAAACTAATCAAACTATTGTATTATTATATTGGTTTTACCTGGCACGCGTAAACAATGAGCACCGTAATAAACATGATTTTATCAACAGTAGTACGACGAGCAAGACTACACGCGGTTTTCTCAAACGCCCCAATATCAACATCAGTATACCTGGGGCGATTTGGTTAGCAACTGACCATGGCTGGTTGCCAGTCTTCTAACACACATTGCCTACGTGTAAATCAAGGACACCAGCCTAATATACTTATTACGCCCAATTAGGCTCTTCTACCGTGGGCGCGTTGTTTTCACCGGTCGTTTCGAAAAGGGCCTACGTATGCGCTGTTTCATGCGCTACAATTCGCACAAAAAGTCAGATACCGAATACATTTTAGTGATACGCGCTATGAAAATAAATAGGATTCAAGACACAACACATACATTAAATGTTTTATTACTAGATATTTATAAAATCGTAAAGAACGAGGCGATGATCGTATTGTCGTAATTTGATAAATAAATCGTACAAATTACGCCTAAATCGTAAATGTTGGCATCTCTGACTACCTACCATGGTGCCAGAAAACAACTGACACGGCAGCTGGTACTACATTTGAGCAGACACAACCAAATTAGGAGGCAGGAAAAGGAGAAAGATTACAAATAGGAAACAAATAAATGAAAAGACACAAAAGAACACCTGACAGATGGGAATTGATTCTACGGTGGATTTAGTTAATTATAAAGGCAAAGTATAATTTTGGAAGAATGAAACTAGACTCATGACGTGAAGAGTATGGGAATATTTAAAGAGGAAGGGAAATGACCAAATCAATTTTGTGATGTACTCATTTTTCAATAGATAGTGAAATTTGCACTGGAAGGGTGTCGAATGCAATGGCAATTTACACCATTTTAACGTGTGGTTAGAGACTTGTATGTTTTCCCCCACTCACATGAGGACTCTATCTACTGGAAAATGAGTACATCACAAAGTCGAATTGGTCATTTTCCTTCCTCTTTAGTCAAGAGAAGTCTACCCGCATGAAGAACGTGGATAATGCATCCATACACTAAGGCACACACATATTGTACATGGCTCAAAATTTACACTGAACTACAGGCCCGAGGCCAGTGATTTTAGCTCTAGGCCAGTAAATTCATGACTAGACAAGTCCAACCACTAACCACAAGGGTCAAGGCGGTTCGTACACAGTATTACAAACGCAACATGTCTGCATTATACATGCATTGTCCACACCTCAGTCATGGGTAAACTCCCTAGACTGCTAAAAAATATTAAAACAAATGAAAAAACCTTCCCACATTCTCCTAGCGAGGACTCTAATTTCTATGGTCCGAAACTGTACACTAAATTCAACTGTGTACTGATGTTATATAAAACATATTTAAACTTTTTAAAAGATACTATTGAAATACGGTCACAACAATTGATTTAAAAGGCAATTTGATCAGTGACTGAGTGAACATTGTAGATTTGAGTTGACTTTGAAGGTTCGGGATTTTATTACGGATTTTAAAATGCCTACCTGCTGTGCTTGGTACGGGGTTGCCGCCTGCTGTGGCTGCATGTGAAGTAGTGACTGCTGGTTGTACGGCATGGCTCCACCCTGGGGAACCATTCCCCCACCTTGGGGCATCATACCCCCAACCTGGGGCACCATTCCGCCACCTTGGGGTAGCTGCATCACTCCGCCACCCATGGGCTGCTGCGACTGCAACATCCCGACACCACCGATGGGCTGTGGTGGCATACCCATCTGCATTGCTGGTAGAGGCACATTGGGCGATTGCATGACGTTAGTAGGCTGGGGCTGCATGAGGCTCAGCGTGCTGGCCGGGGCGAGTAGGGAAGCCGAGTGGGGTTGGAGTACGGGGGCACTTTGGGGTTGCAGTAAAGGTGCATTGATGGGTTGCATAGGGGATTGAGGACTGATTGTGTTGGCTTGTACTGATGTAAGAGTGCTGGTTTGCTGGGATATTGAAGCGGAGAAGGTCTGGAAATCACCGAAGGATGCATCCTGTGCCCTTAAAAGAAAAAAAGAAAAGAAAACACATTTAGTGAATTTCAACGACAAAGGTGTTTTTGAAGATTAAACCTAATCCTCCTTATCAAAGTCCAAATTTCTTGAGGTTCGGTGACCATAGAGTTGAAGATTGTGGAGGATTTAGGACTGTAGGCTCAAATAACAATTGCTTATCACTGGGGCTAGGCATACCAATCTTTTCCAAGCCCAAACATGTTGGTTTGAAGTGACATAAGGGTGGGGAATAGTGGAGGATTGAGGTCACCTTTGGTCAAGTTGGCCTTGGGAGCAAAGGTTTGTACGAAGAACTAATATGTGTACCGTTGGTTCTGCGTGAAAATGTACCACCATGCACAACCTGTGCAGTTGAATGGTTTCAATGGTTGGTCAAATCACTGGAAAATGTCGCCAAAAGAGTAGTGTGGGGGGGGAGGGGGGTTTAAAACACCGATCTTTTCTCTGACATACTTTGGAGCCTGTGGGGCACTCTGGAATGTAGCAAAGTCGGTGGAACTATTAGCGGCTGGTGAGGTTGTACCCCTTGGATTGAAATCGTTGAAACTGTTATTTGCGGCGGCCGATGTGAAGTCCGCAAAGACGTCTTCACTACCGGCAGCCTTCGGGGAGGTATCAATGAGACTGTCGAACGCCGACATTGTAGTTGGCGTCTGATGGATATAAGAACAAATTTTTTCAATTTCATTGACACAAATATGATTGGTTAACTAAACAGATCAAATAACCTGACGGTTGAAAGAGACATGTTGGATTAATCAGAATCCAGAATTTAGGTAAAATTCGGAAACGGGAAGTAAAAATTTGCTGCTATTCAAAATTATGGTTTCAGCATAAGCCATTTGCGAGTTAAAGTTTGTACAATGTCTGGTACATTGACTTGATTGGTTAGAATTGAACATCTGGATTCCCAAGATTAAAGGCAGGCTGCTACGGTCACATGGTTCAGGCCAAGCTTTTGTAAAGCTCCAGATGTGCAAATCCTGGTACCATGCACATTCAATCAGAATTGTGCATAGGTGTTTGCCGCCTTTTACGTAGCTAAGCAAAAGCTTGCCCCAAACCATGTGACAAAGCATCTGTCTCCACTCTGAGGAATTCAATTTTAAGCGAGCAGTCACTTTGGCTAAGCAAGTCTTTGTACAGGACATAATTCCAATCCAACTCGCAATCGGCTTGTTGCAAATTATCAACAGATTTATATGTAAAAGAAACGATAAACTGAGGTTGCTTTTGTTTACAACACTGTTTTAAAGCCGCCTTCAGGAAAGGTACTTGGTCTACATACAAGATACTTGTGCTCAATAATTTATGACCGCCTAGTAACAACAGACATGCAAATCCTGTAAGCCAAAATAAGACGCAAGTGCCAACAGCAGGAACAATTTGTTGTGTATTTCAATATTCGAGGGTACAGCTGAGAAACCCCAAATCCAGGGAATCATCTGATCGGCTGAAAATGTTGCATGCCAGAAGTGAAGTGTTTTGCTCTGAGTCCGTACAAGCCCAATAAGAAATATGATTTCTTCATTGTCCGAGATCTCTCAAGGTGCAATCCAGGGTAATGCATCAGGATTCAAACTCATTTTTGGTATTCTAAGTCTCTCTCGCCTTCCCTGCTAAGCATTTCCCCGCCACCCCACAGTAGCACTAGTACGACCACTTGTCCCATACCTACCATGTTAATGCTATTGTTGCTGTCTGATTTTGCGTCGTCCGCATATGAACCTGCGGCACCCAGGTCCACTTTTTTGCCTGATCTCTTCTTGATTCTTTTCGTCCGTCTCTCTGTCGTCGTTGTGTGTGTAAACGTTTCCTCATTCTCCTCGTCCTTGAACTCAAATTGCTTCGGTTTAGCCTCATCCTCCTCTACAAAATCATCATCCCTGCGCAAAGGTCAAAGTTCACTCAGGATGATCTCACAGTTTTGTATTGGTATTAAATGCTCAAAACTTATGATCACACAAAAAAAATCAACCTAGTTTACATAGCCAGCTATACATGCAAGGGTTGAGATTACGATTGATTAGCTATTTGTTCATAACTTTTGCTGCCGGTGCTGCTTACTCCCAAGGAGTTCAGATGGTTTCAGGGATACCTTTGGTTGAGTAACTGGTATTCCCAGCCCTTTATAAATTCCCATCATTAATACAATTATTAATATAATGATTAAATAGCTGAATGGGTTTATATCATTTTAGAGTCAGAATTGGAAAGCAGCCCATTTGGTTTTTGATACTTACTCTACTAGTTCCTGAGGAGACTCGTCCGAATCTTCTACTTTGTCTTTGGTGATTCTGCCCATGTTGAATCTTGACTGTTTGCTCTTGTAGGTGTCGATCTCATCGTCGTATTCTTTCATCTTGTTCCGTGGCATCCTAGGCTCTGACTCGTAACGATCACCTACAAGAAAAATATTAGAAAAAAAGCTGGACTTCAGCGAAAGAAGATCTGTCTAAAATTTGTAAGCGAGCCCCTTTTTCACACACACATAAAACACCTTCCAACTATACTGACTGCTGACATTATGAGACAAAACACTAAGCAAGAAAATAATTTGGTAAAAAGACGACCTACTGTATTTGTGGGGCTGGTTTTCCGAAGACAATCCAATATATTTATCTTTGGCTTTTCTTGCTTTCTTTCGCTCTATTCGTAGACGTTCACTGTCTTGGATAAAATCAACTACGTCTTTCACTTTCTGTCTCACTGTAAAAAAACAAAAGAAATATTAAATATCTTGGATAAAATCAACTACATCTTTCACTTTCTGTCTCACTGTAAAAAAACAAAAGAAATATTAAATATCAAATAGAAAGAGAACGAAGCAACGGAAAGGGATAAAGAATAAATTTGAAGAAACTACAAAGGTTATTTATTTAAAAGTAACAAGTTTTATACTTGTTTGTGCTTGGCAGAAAATCTTTTAGCATAAGCTTTCCCTAGACCGATGTATCACATTGACAATCACTCCATCGAGTGATAGACTAGGATCCTTCCTCATTCTAACAAAATCACACACCATAAGGTACATGCAACTCAACACCCAAACTGTTCGACTCTGATTATGGTGGTACATTGCATGTAAAGCAAGATCAGTTTACGAGTGCAGATAGTTAGGATTGACTAGTTTTACCGTTTTGTCCTTGGTCTCTGTTAAACTCGTCCATGAAGGTATAATTCTCAAGGGATCTGAGGTCATAAAGGTGCTCCCTGGCGCTGGTGACAACACGCTCTGATCCGTTCAGTATAAGGTACGCCAAGAGTAATAGTGACTGAAAAAAATTATATAAAATTAAATAAAATTAATTTACCTTACCCATGTTTTCAATGAAAGTGTGGCTATTAATTATTTTGCCAGCCATCTTTTGTCCCTTGCTAGCTGCATGCATGCATGAATGAATGAAAATAATCCCAATGATCTGTTAGTCAACCCTTCTACACTTAGTGATATTTTGCCAGCGAGTCAACCAACCAATTAAAACCATTCACAACCACAGTGGGATACATTGCATGGTCAGACAGTAGGAGGGTTGACTGTGTACTATGTAGATGTATTCACTACATGAGACAGGCTGGCGTAGTGCATCTATCATTCAAAACATGATTGATGATATTGAAAGGTCAGACAGTAGGAGAGTCGGCTGTTTACTGTGTAGATGTATCGACACGGATTAGGCTCTCTACGTAGGTTAACACTGTGTTGAAATGCTGTAGTGTGAAAAGGTCAGTCCATATTACACGGATCGGACCCCGTGTCCCAAGCTATTAGCCAGCGATACGTCCGGGCGTCTTTTGGACGCCCTATTTTATTTTTGGACGCGCCGAAAAACTGTCGGACGCCCTTGAAGACGCCCTGTTTTTTGTACATAATAAAATAAAAAAAATCCGAATACCTGAAATTGTAAGCAAAACAAACGCAAATCCAAAACTATTACTAGCTGCCAGCTGCAGTGAAGGTAATTTTATGCAAGATACAACCAATTTATCTTAAATATACTGATCGCCCATTCATTGTTTACCGACAAAGGGATCAAATTTAACATCAGACAGTGCCCCCGACTAGTGGGAAGGCTTGAACAACCGCAAAGGCTTTAGAAACTATAGCGGTGAAACGCCACGCAGTAGACAAGTTTACAAAATACATGTACATGTACATGTATGTCGACGTAAAAAGCGTTGTGTATGTATATGTACATGTCGTGTACCTACCAGGGTTGTGTGTGATAGATCGGCAGCACTCGAGACACACGTGTTGTAGACTTGATTTCAAGTCTGAGATAAGGGTTATTTTTCTGCATCAGCCACACAAAATCCCCCCGCAGATTGGCTATCACGCGCTCTAACTCGTAGGTTAAAGACAGAGGTTAATCCACAAGAGGGCGCTATTTCAGGCAATGCAGGTAGACTAAAAACCACGAGCACAGACTTGGAACCAAGTCTAGGCACGTCATTCCCGCTCTTTTCTGGCTGCCGCAACCTTTCAGTGCATATTAATGTATGCAGAACATCGCACATGCGCAGTGCGAGTCAAAACGTGCGTGTCTGTTTGTATGTGTGAACCTCCCACCATGAGTATGGGTAATGCAGGTTTAATAAGGAATGCTCACTGCACACCGTATTGAAGGACAGTACTTCTTAAATGCTCACCTCCCTCACTATCAAACTATCCCTCGTAGTGGTACACTGTAAATGTACATGATGTACATGTACATTGAAATGTTAACGATTGTTCCGTATATAATTCGCGGGCTATTTGTAGAATACCGCAACTCGACTCTTGTACGGGGGAAATCGATATGAAAAAGTCGTGACCCCGCCCAAACTTTAAAAATAATAATAACACTGCGCGAAATACTATGATTCTTAGGGCTGTACGGTGCTGATTTCATTTTTTAAAACCCTTTAACCGGCCCAGACCCAAAGCATATGTGGAGTACACAGTAAATGCAATAATAGTTCTGTGGTACATGCTTGCTGAAAATTTACCCCAACAATTTGGACGCCCTGTTTTTCAATCCAGTCAAATTTGGACACCCTATTTTCAAATCCTGGCTAAAAGCTTGCCGTGTCCAACACAGAGATTTTCTGTAGTGTGAAAAGGCCTATAACTTAAAACCACAGCGAATGATAAGACAGTAGGAGGGTAAGAAAAATAAACAATTCTTGGCTACACACCTTATAGACTCTCCTCCAGTTCTTCTTGCTATCGTGCAGCATACGTTTCCATATCATGGCCATCACTTCAGGGAAATGTTCGTATGTGTACGTCTCTTTGGCAATCTCAGCCATGAGGGACCCGTGCGGACCCCACGTGTCATCGTTAGTGGCTTCCCGTACCTTTGCCTCTACGTCTGTGTAATTCATCACCATGTTGGTGCTGTGAAACAAACAAGCAAACAAACGGGTTAAACTTAAAGGGTCTGTATAGGTTTGGCAATGACTTTGAAAATTAATGACAATCAAAACTTACATGGTAAGAAGTACAGCAGCTTTCGATAGTATAAAGCATTTTGAGAATCAATTCACTTTGAAGTAATGTGGTTAGTATGGAAAAAGATATCAGGTTTTATGCCCCAAAATTTGAATCTGAGAAACTTTTCTGTCAGAAACATTTCTCAGATTGTGTATTCCTAAAGGGAATATTCTTTCTGTGTGGCCATTATTCGCTCCAGTTTTTCGGTGATATCTCCAAAAACTGTGACCACCTTTTGATTGAAGTGCAATTTTCACAGGTTATCTACATTTAGATTTATATTGTAGGATTAATTAAAACAATCGAACGGTGCCCAAAAACATTTTTTTTAAGGTATACTTTGCCTTTTAGGAAAAACAAAGGAAGTGATAAAATTTCACGGAAACCCGAAACCAGAGGGAAGTAGAGTTGCTTCTGTCCTGTGACTGTTTGGAAAAAAATGACTCTGAAAACAATACCAACCTAGATTCCTTACTAAACTGCCACATACATTTGTGTCACATTGCTTACTTAAATGCAATGGGCTACAGTCATGACAGTAGTACAGACATACTATACTAATGTAACAGATGTGAGCAGGAACCAACAGTTTAGTACGTTAGTATGTCAGACAATTTGACAATTGACTTAAAAATAAAAAACACTTGTTTTTTTTGTTTTCATTCAGAGACGATGTCAATTTATATTTGTTTAACTTTAACTAACTATAGTAAACCGACAAACAAGAAACAAAAGTAATGCCATTGAAATTAACATTTGTGGACATGGCAATCCTAGTGATTGAATAACTAATAAAATGTTCATCGATGAAATGGTGTCAGGCAAATGGGAAAACAGGGCGTTAGCTTCAGTTTAAATCCCCACTGTCAATAAAGCGAATTGACCGTACGTAGGGGATTATTTATGTTGCTGTGTGTGTGTGTGTAATGATTAATGTAAATGTTCACGATACGATGTCGATGGGCTTATTGATCTGTTTCTAAATCATGTTATTTTAAATTTAAACAGAAATGAGACTGATGACATGGCTGACAATTCAAAAGTAAATTATTGTTAAACCTAAAATGTCCTTCTTGATGTTGTGTTCGTTCCACAACATGAACATACCGAAGCCCGTGTCAAAAGTGAATCAAATTATTATTATTTTTTTACCGCTACGCCCACAGTTTGCCACAGATATTCCAACCGGGAACTCTCCACGAAACTATGCCTTAATCTACTCACACTTTGTCCTGTATCTCGCGAATCTTCCACATAGCCGACTGCATGGTTACTGCTGTTCACTCTCCTCCTTCAACTCGAAAATAAATGTTGTTTGATTGTGGGAAATGGTGGATGAAAGGGGATTTAAAACCCGTGAAAATTTTGTCTTCGTTGCGTCAAAATGGCCGATCCGGCTGCGACGTCATCAACATATATGACCTATTGACCTCTTCTTTAGCTTTCTGACGCGCTTGAAACAATCACAAATTTTTATTTGTAGTATGGTAAGAGACCAATGCACTTTAGTGTGACGGGATGGGGTGGGATGGTAGAAGGATCAGGAGTGGTCGAGGGGGAGGGGCTTACAGAATAGAAAGTAGGGTGGCCTTGTGACTGTTTTTAAGCAGACGAACCACACAGGTTATTCTAAGTTATTTTGATTATATAACAAACTATTTTTTTTTGCGTGGTCATCATTGTTGGCATAGAGCCAAGATAAATGCACAAGCATGCTGTCCAATATCCAATTAAAATTCATGAATAGGATGATCACATAGAATGACAACAAACGCTCTAGTTTTAATTTCTGTAAACATGTAATTTATTTTCTACCTTCCTCGTTCACCTCATAGTGTACCTAGAACTAGAAATATTATCTTTCTTAAATACAAAATCTTTATTAAATACATTTTACTCTGTCAAAATTACTTAAGTCACATTTTCATTATTACAAAAAAAATCTGACAATTATCTATCAAATTAACATCACAATAGTTTTTATTATATTTTATTTATATTTAATTCTGCCAGATGTAACTTCATAAAAAATGATTGTCAATTGTATTCGTAATTACTCTTTTTAACAAATTATTGTAAAAATAAAAGTTCTACAACTCCACTAAATTTTATTTTTTTACAATCACAATCTCAGTATGAAATCCACTCAGCGGTAAAACAAGATATATACCAAACCTGTTTTTACAATGAATTGGAAAAACCATAATATTTTGTACTTTTATGTGAAATTGCCAAATAAATAATAATAATAAATAATAATAATACTAATAATATTGGCTCCTTATATAGCGCTCATATCCGTCACTCAGTGACGCTCAAGGCACTTTAACAGTCAGTATTTTCCTGCAAGGTATATATGTGGAGCTACTTTTTGAATTTTGAGACCTATTTCTTTACATAGCACCATGTAATGGTTTACAAGGTGCTGTGGCGCAATATGCAGCCAATCAAACCAGGAACACCGGGGCAAACCCCTTCTCTTTTCGATAAGTGCACTGGGTTCTTTTACGTGCATTACACAACACACGGGACCAACGGCTTTACGTCCCATCCGAAGGACGAAGCAATAATGGTTAAGTGTCTTTTCTCATAAACAAATCCTCAGTTCAAGGTGGTAAGTTAAGAAGATAAAGCATTTTTTGCAATTATATTTTTAGGTGTTTTACTTGTTTATGTGTTCGGCTTAAAGTTAGATGACACCACTTGCAGCCACGAACAAATTAACTTCCAAGTTACTACAAAATAACTCACTTGACTGAAAGTACATGGTACTCCCAAATATCCAGTGGAATTGTTTCGCCGAGTGTCATTCCATTTTAAAGGGAGTTTATACTTTTGGTAAATGTCAAAGACCAGTATCCTCACTTGGTGTATCCCAACATATACATGAAACAACAAACCTGTGAAAGTTTAAGCTCAATCGGTCATTGCAGCAATCACCAGAAAAAAAGTGGGGGAAAACCTTAAGTGTTTTCACTGTTTTCAAACATCGAGTTTTCGACTCATGAGATCAAAACTAATTGTTTTACTCATTTCTCAAAAACTTTAGCATTTAAAGCAAAAATATTTCAAAGGGAGTACATCATGACCATCTTTATACCATGTAAGTTATGTGTGAATCTGTGAACATTTATATTTTTACTTTTTACCAATGTTACAAACACCCTTTAAAGAAAATTTTTAATTTTGCCTCACTTTGAAGCGATGGACGGCAAACCATCAATTGAATGCGAGTTTTAAAACAAAAAGGTCCGAATGACAGTTCGAAACTGTCACCACTTGCTTTTGTTTTTCTCGGCAGTCACAGATACACAAATGTAAACAAGTCGTTAAACAGGTCGGGTGGAATGGTATTTCACATTAAACCCTACCACACAAATCCACACTTTCTTGAAAAAATAAAACATTTACCAATGATTTCCCTTTACATTCCACAAAACCAATGACCTGAAAGTATAGATAGGTTGCAATATGACGTAAATCGGCCATCTTTATGGGCAATTTGGAACACACAGTCATGCGTTACGTGTGAGAACGGCGTGCTGCGCGCGCACATTTCACCAAACTCATTGCATGATTGGTCAGTGAATGACGCGGCTGCGTTAATAATTTGAGCGCTTGACGCGCCTGCAAGCCAAAATGCGATTTGCCCGTAAAGATGGCGTCTACTGGGAACTATCTATCTATTTTAATCTAAAACTCTGAAATAGATCTATCTTTTAATCTCACTTTAATATTTACAAATTTCTATTTATTTCACTGTACAAAAAGAATCTTAAGGCCTAACAAAAACAGATATCTGTTTTCTGTAACATATTGGAAAGAAAAGGGTTGGCTGGATTATAGGAAAGATTTTTTTTTGTTAGGCCTCATCACACTTTCTTTTGTCATATAAGGCAATTTTTTTTGTTATTATAATATTTATAATATAATAATAAATGACAAAAATAATGTAATTTCTATATGAAAGCCTCTTTGGTATAAAGATGGTGATGGTAGTACCCATCCTGTGATTTTTTTTTCCATCTGAAATAGCCGAATTCGCTTGATTGGTAAGCCACCTTACATTGATCTGATTAAGAGAAGTGTAAAATGGCTGCACAAGGGATCAACTTCATAAAGCTGTTAAGCAGAGAATGATGCTCAGCAAATGTTACTGTTAAGCAAAAATTAGCAGGAAACCAGTCATACATAACATGCACTACATGGTGTTTTGGCTGGTAACCTGTTTCTTCAAAGGTATATTTTTTTGTGCTAAGCAATTTTTTCAACCGCTTTATAATTATGAAACCGGGCCTGAGTCTATATCTAAGTGGTTTATAAAGTCCAACTTTAGTAGCCCTCAACAGAGGCGTAGGTGTACTCGCGATCATCTTCCATATCGCTGGGCATACTCGTGTGGGTCTCATCGTTTATCTCGCATGTCTTCAGAGCGTCTCGCGACTTGGAATGGAAGTTGACCGACACACAAGTCTCATGCGACGTGCAGATGTTTGTGCACTGAGTGAACGAGGCTATTTGCAGGTCAGTCATGGAGTGTTGTGTCAGGCGCTGTCCTTTAATGATTTTGTAAACTTTCAGGCGGTCGGTGTCCGTCCGGATAACTGTAAACAAGAGTGAAACAAAAGCTGGTTAAATGGCAGAAGTGCAGTCATTTCATTTATTCACTTTCAAGTAATAATTAGAACCAAATAGGGTTGGGACGTTTAACTGTTTAACCATAAACAAACATTTAAATCTGTTTAAAAGACGAAAGACCTTCCTTTTCTTTAAAATGTTAGCCGCAGACACTATCCAGGGAGAATTATTAAGTTTGTTTAACCGTTTAGAACAATAAACATAAATGCACAACTCTAGGAAAAAAAATCGATTTTTGAAATTTTCGAACTATGGCTAGGTGAAAAGAAAAAAAATTACAGAAATTTGCTTTACCTGACGATTTTGTCGTTGCAAGGAGAGGTGGATCCGTAGTGGGGCCTTCTCCTTGGGTATTAAATGCAGCGATCATGAACTCATACGGAGTACCAGGTGTCAGTGACGATAAGATGTAACGATAAACATCAGCGCCAACGCTGACATTGGTGATGGTGTTGTTCATGTCGTTCATCACCCAATAATAAAACTGAAACACAGAAAACAATTCCATCAATCCGGTTAGATTTAAGATTACAAAAGTTCTTCAAATTTGATATCACTTTTTAAGGATTCAACGGTTTTCATCACCCCCCAAAATACGACAAAGACAAAAACAAAAGCCAGTCCCTGTCCAACAAGATTCTGCAAACAGATGTTTAACTTGCTACGGGGATAAAGAACATCTTTTTTTTTCTGCCTTTTTTCATCCCTGATGCAAGTTTAACATCTATTACAGACCTTGCAGTACCCACAGCTAAAATATAGAATTCAAACTACCTCTAGCCACTGGGCTAGCCCGATGGTCTAGTACGGTAAGACATCTACTCTAGCATGGCAAAGGTTGTGGGTTCGAATAATAATAATAGTAATAATATCGGCTCTTATATAGCACAATTCCAAAGAATGATCATTGCGCTTCACACATTATTACCCCTGGTCACTGAGCCATTTATTTCATTCCTGAAACCATCTCAGCTCCCTGGGGAGTATACAGCTTGAGCTTGTGCTGCTAAAGCGCACTAAGCTAAATCATTCACAAGAACCATCTCTGCCCTCACAGGTACCTATTTTACCCCTGGGTGATGAGAAGCAGTTATAGTTATGTGTCTTGCTCAAGGACACAAGTGTCATGACCAAGATTCGAACCCACATCCTGATGACTCAGCCACCAGAACTTGAGTCCGATGCACTTAACCGCTCGGCCACGAGAAATCCTGGGACTGCCACTTTTGCTCAGTGGATTGAGGGGTGTTTCTCGTGTCATCTTCACTGCCACTGAGTGAGGTATTAATATTATTACATTGTTAATCAAACTTACTCTGAATCCGGTCACATCATGGTCCTGAGCAGCAGACAGAATACTAGGACTCCATGTTACTTCAATTTGGCTGGTACTTTTCGTCTCAACGGCAAAGTTTGCTGGAACAGCTACAGGGTCTGTTTTAACGAAAAATGTTGCAATTATTTTTAATATTATATAAAAAATTAAAAAATTGCTACAATATCTATTTTATTACGGATGGAAAGATCAGTTGGTAGAGCATCGAAACATTAATCTAGTGGTCGCAGGTTACAGTCCAAATGAGCTCAAGTCAATTTTTCTCTGTTCAACTCAAAATTATTTAAAATGTATCCAGTTTCCCATGTGGTTTATTACTTGACAATTGAAATCAAACTTGTGTTTCCTTAAGGTGATACCTTTGCTGTCGCTTCCCAGGTCGTATCGTAAACTTAGGTGTGTTCCCTGGTTATACGGCAGTCACAGGTTGAATGGCTTCTGACTGGCACACCCCGAACAGAGATTGACCATAGAAAGATCGCCAACATAGGGCTAGATAGCTCAGTTAGTAGAATGCTGGCACTTTAATCCGGAGGTCGCAGATTCAAGTCTCGCTCTACTCAACTTTTCATTGTCCAACTTCTCATTGTCCCCCCCCCCCCCTTCAAACAAAAAATCCACCAATCCGATAAAAAAACACCAATCCGATGAAAAAAAATTTGTAGCGCCCTCTACTGACAAAATTTAACAACTGCGGTGTCGCAAGCTGGAAGCACTGATCTCTATAATACTGTGCTTCCAGCTTGCGACACAGCAGTTGTTAAATTTTGTCAATAGAGGGCGCTGCCAATTCTTTTTTGTCGGATTGGTGTATTGACAAAGTCAATTATTGGCACGTTAATCCGGAGGTCGTTGGTTCAAATCCCGCTCTAGTAAATTTTTCTTTGTTCAACCCAAAAAACATGTAAAGTTTACCCAGTCAGTTACCCTTGTGGTTTATTAGTTGATAAAAAAAAATCAACTTACACAAATCGTTTTTGCAAATGTAGTACAGTCCATCAGTGCACGTTATATAGTTCTTCTAATAGACTGTGCAAGTCTCACGCGTACGTGGGACCAAAGTGTTCTCAAAAGTGTTTGAATTGGCGCGAGACTTGCACGGTCTTAATTCTAAGGATGCCTCGTAAGTGAACTTAATCACTGTAGCTCGAAAACCTGAGGAAACCTGTAAACAAAGGTGGCGTGTTCAAAAAAATTTTATCACATCTATCCTTCCATCCATGGTACATCCCCCAGATACAACCAGGATTCAATAGAGCTAAGTGTTTCTGCAAGACGGCTTCGCTCTAACACCAGGCACCTCAACACCCCTCGTTCTAAACACACTTGGGGAGACCGTTCTTGTTCACCATCTCTTTGAAATGCTCTTCCACTGAACAGGCCTGGAGGGCAAGGCCATTTTTATTTTGCAAAGTGCAGTTCTATTGGGACAACATAGGGTCTATGGAAAACTTGTTATGGGGCACCAAGGCCAAGGCAACAGAGGCCATGGCCTCTGTGGTCTCCGTGGCATCTGTGTAATTCCAGGCATAACAGAACCTCTGACTAGCAGACACCCTCTCCAGCTTCAAAACTAACTTGAAATGATGTGACTTAAACTCTTGAGTCATATCTGCAAAACTCACCTTCACTCTCTGAATCACTAGCTCCGATCCAGAAGCGCTGATTGGAGAAGTGATACCTGCGGTGATTTACCAGGAAGTCCCACTCTCTTCCCTTTGTGATCATAACCAGGTCGGCATTGGATGACTGACAAGAGGACCTGGCGTTATCCCAGTTGTTGGTACCCGTGGAGAAGTGGTAACAGCTGTGGTCATCGTGGAACCAGCCGGAGCTACAGAGTGGGTGGGTGGTCGGTGCGGCAATCGCACTTGCACCTTGGGTGGAAAGAGTGATAATAAAAGCAGGGATGAGACTGGAGGAATAGCTTACAGGTCTGGGTCCCCCTTATTCTACAATCCCGTCCAAAATGCTTAGGCCATGTGACAATAAACGTACCCTCACACATTCCCCTGCTCAATGTTGTTAACCCCAGCTGGAGAGCAGACCGTGCAATGAGAGCCAACATTGAACTGGGGGCAGGGAGCCCAACGGGATATGGCCGGGATTGTAGACCCAGAACCTCTCAATTATTACAATTTGGGAGGTTTACAGACTCTGTGTGCATCACCAGAAATACAAAAATACAGCTGTGGACACAATTCTTTTTCTTTGTCCCTTTGGTGATTGCTTTACTTCTTTCTAGAAAATTTGAAGGATAAGTTTTCAGAAAATCCTGAACTCACGAACACCGAGAAATCACATGCCTGTATAACCTACAAATATTGAATGCATAGGAGTACAATACAGCAGCATGTAATCAAGAGGTGCAAAATGGACTATTTTATTTCCAAGCATTTTATATAACTCACACGATACACATAAATCCTTGTCATTTGATATTTGTTTGTAATCTATTTCAACGATTATTTATACAAGTTTTTGACCAATTTTTAAACCAGTCTTAAAATGTTTCTGTTTGTTCAAGCGCCTTGCCTTGAGTGCCTTGCCTTGAGTACCTTGCCTTGAGTACCTTGCCTTGAGTACCTTGCCTTGAGTACCTTGCCTTGAGTACCTTGCCTTGAGTACCTTGCCTTGAGTACCTTGCCTTGAGTACCTTGCCTTGAGTACCTTGCCTTGAGTACCTTGCCTTGAGTACCTTGCCTTGAGTACCTTGCCTTGAGTACCTTGCCTTGAGTACCTTGCCTTGAGTACCTTGCCTTGAGTACCTTGCCTTGAGTACCTTGCCTTGAGTACCTTGCCTTGAGTACCTTGCCTTGAGTACCTTGCCTTGAGTACCTTGCCTTGAGTACCTTGCCTTGAGTACCTTGCCTTGAGTACCTTGCCTTGAGTACCTTGCCTTGAGTACCTTATCAGTAGATACATGCGCTATATAAAACTATATATACTACATTGCTATTTTCACAATATTATAAAAATACAACATGCTTTGAAGGTGGACAGTCGATATTAGCTCACTGAGGTATTGGAAGTTGACAAACTAGATGAAGCCGAGGGAACTAGCAGCATCCAGATTGAAGAGTTTCTGTACAGCTGATTTTATAACAGTTTACTTACCGATGTTTGTCTCACAGAAGAAATTGTAAGTTGAATCCACCGTCATATCCAGCCAGTCAAAGTTGCTGTACACGGACATCAGGGCGCCATTTTCTATGTCACCACCGTTAGGTTCTCCAGCACGCCATCTGGTATAAGTAGCATTCGATTGGTCCACATTCACCCACGTTCCTGCAAGAACAAAATGAAGGTTTAATATCGATTAATATTATATCCATTGATCTCCATTAACATTGAGGCTACGTTGTGCTGCCATGCGTCAACTCGGGCGTTTTTCTCAAAGTCGTTTAAAGTGCCAGAGAGTCGTTTTGTCAGATTTTACGAATTTCTACTTAGTTTTTGGAGAGAATGTGAGAGAAATTGATTTCAAATATAAAGGTTCGGAAAAATCAATGTTGAAAATTTGATTTACTTCCACCAACAGACCAAGTAAAGTTTTAGTCTGCAGTAATTATGTACTTAACATCTTTGACTATGTTTAACATTAGTCTTTTGTCTTAGGCGATCTCTCATAAACAAAAATATTTAAGAAAAAGAATTTTTATATTTCTTATATTTTTTATTTTTACTGTCTGCAACGTGAACCAAACCTCTTTTGAAATCCTATTTCCACACATTCAAGAAATTATGAAAGTCAGTACGAAATAACCCTGACCTATGAACTAAAATGAAACAATTCAATATCTTACCCTCGTTTTCGATGTCATTTATTCCGATCCAGAACCATTCGTCGGACGGATTTGCCCAGCGTCCAATTCTGACTAGGAAGTCATGCTCGGCCTCATCGTCCACAGTTACCAAGGAGCCTGTTTATTAATAGAAGAGAAAAAACAATCATGTTAAAAAACAATATTTTATAAGGATACATATCATCAGCTCAGAACTATATGTTCGTTCAGTTAGTATGGACTTCATAAAATTGGTTTTGTATATTTCGGGGCTCCTGGCAAATGGAGTTTACTGAACCAGCGTGGTCTCCAAAGTAATTGTTCAGCAAAAAGAAACAGTTTTTGAAATATTTAGTTGTGGACTTTGATTTATTTTGTCGAATGTAACTGCCTTTTTTCATTTAATGACTTCTTGATCAAAATAGTAATTATATTGCAATTAACAACCTTGTAGCACTGAGCAAACGGCATGCAAAGCAAACAGTGTATAGGATTTTGGAATTTGTGGCTGGTGACCTGGTTAAATTCTAAGAACCAATAAAAAAGCAAACAATAATTTGTTCTATTATTATTAGACATTTCTGGTAATGAAACCAAGGCTGCCTCATAAGTGAACTTAATCACTGTAGCTCACAAGCCTGAGGAAACCTGTAAACAAGGGTGCTTGCTACGTGAACCAGTAATAACCGTTTTAACCCCTACTCTTCCATGTAAAGTGTTCTGGGTTCTTTTACGTGCACTACCAATTGCAGTTCACTGGACCTACAGCTTGATGTTCCATCTGAACGACAAAGCAAAAACTAGCTAAGCACAACAAAATTATGCGTACCAGAATAAGGTTACCAGCCAAAATACCATGTCACATGTATCATCTGTGACTGGGATCCTGTTTATAATTGCTAAGCAGAACATTGTTAAGTTTTATTTTCTGTGTATACTTTGAGAACTTGTCTTGCTATTTATTTTCTGCTCAATCAAATGAAACTGGGCCCATGTAGTTAAAGCCAAGCAATATTTTTTAGCGCTGGAACGTTTTGGCTAACTGACAGGATTTTATATGCAGGTCAAAAATAATATTAGTGATCCTTTAAACATCAAATACACTACATTAATAAAGATCATTTAACTCAGAATACGGTGTGTCTGCGAGTGCACCACACCCAGTCCCATTAGATCTTCCCGCCGAATCATTGAAGTGTGTACTCTTTACGTAACAAGTATAACCAGGCATGATATTTGGTGCTTGGAAAAAAAGAAGGAAAATAATGTTTGAGCACAAGGGCTGACCTACTTGTTCATATGGTGTATGGTTTAATATATTTTTCAGGCTATTTAATCACCATTTTTCTGATTTTTCTAAGGGCGAAAGAATCAGAATTCAGACAAAAGTAAGAAGAATATCATGCCTGTATAACGTAGGGATTTACTGTAATTCGCATTGGCACTCAACCGAATAAATCAACATATTTTACCTCCTTGTGTTTCACAGTAGAGTTCGGCATCGTACCAGGACTTCCTTGAGACTCCAGCGTAGTAGCATTTGGAATTGTACTCTGCCCAGCCGCTTGCACAGTTATTGCTCTCTGTGAAAAAAAACCCAAAATCATGATTCATCAAATCTTCTGCAGCAGTTATCGCGCAAGGTGTTAATATGTGAACAAAAATTCACAACCGCGACGCGAAAAGCAATCAATTTTCCCTCAAAATCTGTGATGTTTTTTAAACGAATATCACCTGTCCGGCTATTTACAAGTATATTGGCACTCAATCGGTAAGTTTTCAATAATGCAGATCGTGGCAGAATAAAATACCAAGGGGGCACAAGAATAGGTTTGCAGTCGCGCTAGGGCCAAGGATACAGAGTGGATTGGCCCTAAATTGGGGCTAGGGCTATCATAATCATCGGTTTTTTATCATGATTAAATAATAAATAGATGAATAATAACTCTCCATCCCCTCTCGACCATTTGTGTCGACTCCTCCTGTCTTTTCTAAAAACACCAGTTTGTATCAAAAACCACCTTGACTTTATCACGAATCGTGATTGACTGCTCACAATTTACAATAATTGAATACCTACCCCTACTACACACACTCGCAAATGTTTTCCAACATTTGTCATGTTTGTAGTTGTCCCAACACAGTTTCTATTCCGGTTGGTTCGTTGCTCCGCAAGTCAGTGTACGTGACACTCGCCCCGTCTTCCCAAGTATAATGTCCCTTCATTATCGTTATCCTGGAAGCCTACAAACAAGAAGAAACAACGTGATAAATGTAGAAACAATGACAGGAAAATGTACCCTGTTTTGTGTGATTTGGCGGCGCTTACCAACAAAGTTATGTGCACTACTAGAACTTAAGTAGAAGTACGACCGAACAGTATAGTAACACTCAAACAGTTCATGCAACGTGCGGTGTAATGCAGTTTGTTTTGTTTCTCATGCGCCTTTTTAAAAAATTGCGCCCTCTTTTGGAGTCTTTTTAAAAGCAGTTCTAAAGCGCGCCCTCTGTAGTAAAGTGGACATAACTTTTCAAGCTCGATGGCCCTTTTCTGGATTCGGCAACATTATTAGGAGTCAAAGACTATAATTGAAGAGAGGTAATTTTTCTTTATTTACGGTCATTTCATTTCATTTTTCATTTTTCTTCGTCCGCCTGTTTGAAGCGTGCGTTTCTTAAACGACTAACAGAACTTAAACTGGAGCCAAAGCTGAGCCATATAGTTTCTGAAGGCCCTGGCATTACTTCTTCAATAACAAACAATAATAATATATAATACAGAGTATTTGTAACGCGCCAAAATCCACCAAATAAGGTGCCTAAGGTGCTTAAGGTGCACGAGAGTGAATCCTCACACAGCAAAGAAAGAGGCAAACCAGACAAAGAACAATAATACAGATAAGCCATACTAAACAAGCAAGTTTTCAAAAGTTTTCAAAAACAAACGGGTCAGAATTGACGCGGATCATCCGGGACCTAGTGTGAGCCTAACCCATTAGCGGGTCAGGCTGACCCTGAAAATGGTTTGTGGGATTAACCCGGATTCTACGTCATGTTGACCCTTCTCTGGGTCATTTTGACACAGATTCCGGGTCAGTCCGACACAGAAATGGCGGGGTCAGGCCCCACGGAACCCGGATCCGGATTTTTCTGACTCGGCGGTTTTTAGAGTGGAAGTTCCCTATTATTACTTTGTAATTAATTCATTGTTGCATTATAACGAATTAGTGCGTGTTTTACACCTGTCCTGTACATTCTAGTCTCTGGCGGAAGGTACACAAAATACCAATTGTACGTGATAATTGGACTTACTAGATGTTGAAAACCAACCCAGCAACTCCCAAGCACCTGTAACCACAAGAAAGAGATGTATCAAGTTAATGTAGGACAAATAATCAGATTTGTTTTGTATTAAGAGATAAACACAGAACATATTCCTCACGTTGCCAAGCACCATTTTGGTTTAGATCTTTAGATACTTTATTTTAGTGGGTTTTTTCCGATTTCAGTTATTCCGAGTAGGACCTACCTAGAATGAAAGTGCACAATAGCCCCAACTCAACATCATAATAGCCCGTTAATGCTTTTTTCTTTTTCTTCTTCTTTTTAAATTTGTTTTATGTATGTATGTATGTATGTATGTATGTATTATGTGTGTTCATTTATTTATTTGTTTATTAATCTATCTTTTCTAGTTTAATATTTTTAACATTTAGTATATGTATTTAATTTTTATTTGTAAATTTAAAGGTTAGGCCCTAAGTTATGTTGGTTTGGACATACACTTATTTATTTTATTTTATTTCCATTAAATTCTTCTTTTCCTTCTTCTTTTCCTGTGGTGGGTAGCATCGTGTTTTTCACTCATGTTCATACAGATAAAGATTTAGGGATAGAACACGGTCGCATTTACCGATGAGTTGCGATTGCTCATAGATTGATGTATTTTATGCAAATTAAACTTTGTTTACTAAAATCTATCTAGGCCTACCCTATGGGATAAATACTCGTGAATATTCACATCTGGTTATTTCCCAGAAGGCTGCAATAAAACAACTTAACTTCCCCGACAAACCAAATTAACTGGGAATCGCTGGCGCCGAGATAGCACACTGATGAGAGAGTAGTCTCCCAAAAATGTCTTCATGCTTTATTCATGAACAAACAAATTGACTACGGGCACATCTATCGAGCAAAGAAAATTTGAATATTTTTTCTCGATCAGACACACTAGATTCAGACTTACCCAAAAGGAACAAAATTAGTCCATTGGCCATGTTACATTTCCTCAAGAAAAAACCCCCACAGAAATATCAAACGGGCTCGTCGCTACGGGATCGAGCCAAAAGAACAAAATGGCTACCGAAATAATCTCTGTAGACCAACGCAGCGATGTATTGATTCAAGTTGGTTGTTAAAATGGTTGGAAATCGATTGAGCGGTCTCTTTAGGTTGTGTAAGAGGGACTCCATAATGTGTTTTATTGGCTTTGAAATCGATAAACAAGGAGGTTTAAGGACAACGGGTTATGTACCCTCAGGTAACGGGGATCGATACTGTGTATGGTGCGATACTGTGGGCAGTGGGAACCGATATCTATTTGTTTCACAACATGTGTGGCTCGGAGGGGGTGCTTTGATGGTTGTTGGGCCTTGTCCAAGGTAGGCTCCCCGATATGTACAGGTGGAGGCAACAGACAGAACAGCATTCCTGCATAAACAATGAAGGGAGAAGAGGGCATATTATTATAAGGGACTTGTCACACAGGGAAATGTTTAAAATAGAAAGAGGAAACCAACTGCACTGCTTGCAAAACGAAAATTTTGGTAACACGGCAGTTATAGTTCAAATAATAAACCACAAGGAAAACTGATTGTTGGGTAAATTGTAATTAATTTTTAATTGAACAGAGAACAAAATGACTAGGCCGATTTGCACCTATACGACCTCCGGATTAACGTGCCGGTGCTCTACCAACTGAGCAATCTATACCATAGCCCTACTGTTGGTGGTCTCCCTATTTTGAAAATTGCCTATAGAGACATTTTCCTGGAAATGACAATCAACATCAAAACAATGTTTCTTATTAGTCTATTATTAATCAACCCGCACTCGTCGTCTTTCGTGTTCGATGTTTGCCACCCGTCTTGCCTTAAGCGCGTTGACTGGAGGCTAATCTCAAGTGTTGTGTAAAAATCCCTTGAAAGGTGGCAGCTGTGGCTACGGCTGTTGCTGTTGCCATGGGTGTTGCTACGGGCATTCTATACTTCAACGTTCGCTCACGTGACGAACAAGCCGCAGCCGCAGTCAAAAATTCGGACACGGCCTTTTCGAAACCATACGGCTACGGCTTAGGCTCCGCACGGCTGTTTTTCAAGTCGGTACTGAAAGTACGTTATAGAAATTACTGACGAGCCTAAGCCGGAGACTAAGTCGAAGCCATGGTTTCAAAAAGGCGGGCCACAAGATCAACACAATACTCTGAATAATCTGTGAACACTACAGGCGATGAGGGCACTTCAGAACCCATAAGAACCATTAAAAAATAATGTACTTTCACCCCCTTTATTTTTAGTCATTTGAAGTGGCCCTCTAAAGTGGAGGCAAAATGAAAGACATCTTTCGGTTGTCTAGGTAACAAATATTATTCAGTGACACGATACGAAACGGAGACAACTTGATGGGGGACAAAATGAAAAGACGCTTTCTCCGGGAGTTGATAGAAGGATTTCCTGTTTTAACAATCTGCAAGCTGGACACTTGATCAGACATCTGATCAAAATGTACCAACTTGGCTACTTTGCGTAGTATTGTGTAGTTTCAAGGCGTCATGCATGCTCTAATCTAATAATGTAAAAATACAATTTGTAATTAAAGGTACGGTAGTATATAGGATTGGTAAGAATTAAACAAAAATTGCTAATTTTAGTCTATACGCTTACTGATTATGAAGTTCGTGCTGAAAATGTGAAATAGTGCCCTCGGAAATGAAGCCATGTTTCAAAAAACCTGTGTTTGAAAACCTAGATAAAATGCAACAGCTGATTTCGGTTGTTTCAACAATTAATAATAAAGCCAATGTGTTTACATGTTGAAAATTGTGCATAATTGTTCACCATTTTCTCCTGACTCACACAGCGGATTAAGCCCACATTTTCACAGGTTTGCTGTTTCGTGTACAGAGATCACACACAAAATGAACACTATCTGCGACTATTTTGTCAGCTCTGCCAATCATTATACCTTTAAGCTTTGTAAACAGGTGGTGCTTTTAAAAATAATGTCAAATCTTGTTATAAGATACATTCCAAATCGAGTTGCTTTTGCAGCAGCGATTCAAACACACACTCTGTAAATTACATTTGAGTTCACCGCCCTAGACTGTTCGGCCACGACACCCCGACACCCCGACACCCCGACACCCCGACGTCATCGATACTAAGGTCCAATTAAAAGAAGATCAACATGATCATCAATAATAATGTGTTTATCCCGGGTGAAATTGTTGCATCCGTAAAGCTGTCTGTATAAAAATATATGAAGTATATTTCTAACGGTCCCTTCCACGAAAACATACGCTGTCGCAAAAACTGTTCCCGAACAAGACAAATAATATATTCAATTTCACATGTTCTATGATTTTCTATCCATATAGGCCTATACAACGTCGAAAAGAAAATCCTAAAATGCCGCGCACACTTTTTATAGTCCGACTACTATCTAGGGCTCTGTGTACATCAAAGTTCTATTCATTGCATTTAAATTGGCTTTTATTTTGCAGCTGTTTCATATGGACATATGGCAGCGGTTTATGACTGTTTATTGTACCAGTGCATCTCAAATTTACATTGCTCATACCTTACGGCAACATTAATCATAACTTCAGTGTATGACAATTCTATTAAAATAATTAACAATTTCAATAAAACGTATCCTTGCACATGAAATAGAGCCAGGCGTGGGAATGTGGACTCTTTGGTTAGAGGAGGGGGAGGGAAGAGGGGTATCCGTTGATTTGCCCCAAATTCTACACTCGACTAACGTACGCAATTTCTAATACCTAATTTCTAATTTCTATGTTTTGTTGATTTTTCTTTCTTCTTACTTTATAATTTCAAATTTCCCATACTGTGGACAAAATTGGAAAGGCAGTTGCCCCCCCCCCCCCCCCCCCCCCACCCACCCCTGGGCCTAGGGAGCACGGCTAAGGAATAAAGTTGGAGGGGGGTTCGTGTGTGGGGACCGTGGGAGGATATAGACAAAGGAAGGGTATTTATTTTTAAAAAAATATGTTTTGTTACTGCGTTTTTTTCTTCTTGGGGTTTCCCCCTCTTTTTTATGGGGCTCAGGCAACTACAACTATTTTCCATTCCCCTTTTTGGATAAACCATGCCCGATACTGTGGCAGAGGGGTGTCCCCAATTGGATGCTCCCATACTTTAACACAACGTCCTCTTGTACAGAAGAACGCCCTAAAATCCTCCACAGATTTCATGATTCCCAGAATACAAGGAAGACACAATAGGAAGGGGATACACCATGCCACATATCAAGCGCCAAATGCTTTTGGAACAGTAATACATTTCCAGCTTTGTTTCCAAATGCCATACGCATTTTATTTTAGCAACCCATGAAATACCGATTGTTTTCTGTGTGTGTGGAGTGGATGTCTAGCATTCAAACCGAGAACTTTAATAAAAAGGGAGCGGTGTTCCGACGGAGTGAGGACGTCCTCGCTTCGATTTCGTGTACAAAACCATTGGGGACGTCGCTAAACAAAAACCAAGTCCAAACAGCGGGAGAACGAAGAGAAACCTCAGTTTACTGGATTAACAAACATGTAAGCATTACATACGAAGTGTGGACCTGAGAACAAAAGAGGTCCTCACAAGGCAGGGTTTTGAAACACTGTGTGGACTTACACATGTCCACACAGAGTTATTTACATGTGTTGAGGAATAGGATTTTTTTTTTTTTCTTAAGTTCTATATATAGAACAAAGAGAAGTCCTCTATTTACTGGATTAACAAACATTGTTTGCGTGTGTGTGTGAGTGTTTGCGTGTCGGTGTTCTCCAATTCCTCTTAGCGTCCGTGCAGGCAAACTTCTTTGAAATCAAGTTTATTTATATATTCAATATTGTAAGGCAAACACAGGTGGCATGGGAATAATTGGTTTACAACATAGAGACAAGATGAACATGCCTGACCTACATCTGTATACATTGACTAACATTATTAAGTGCTTTAACACGATGCAAATGTCACTGCACTGAGCGATGATGAATTCATTTTCCTGAAACTTTCCATGGTGCACGAGAGTCTAGACAATCATGTGCTCCCTCAAGCGAAGCCGCAAAATCAATATGATATTTTCCTTTTGAGATTACGTTGTCGGCTTTTAGGCCAAGTGCAAGGTTCTGGAGTAAAAGGTTCGTGGGGCAACCAAGGGTTATTAACCCTTCGAAGGAATGTGATTGTACCCTCCCGGGTCTCAAGAAACCTGACCCATTTCTGGGTCAGGCTGACCCCAAAACCGGTCAAAAGTTTAATTTTGATCCGAGTTCAGCGTCGATTTGACCCAAATCTCAGTCATTTTGTAACAAATTCCGAATCATATTGACCCAAAAATGGGTCAGACCCCACTGACCCGTATCTGAATCAATTCTGACGCGGGGTTTTTTGGAGTATGGGAGAATCCTTGACTCTGTGCAGGGCCCAATTTCATAGAGCTGCTTAAGAATTTTTTGTTTATCAACAATTGTCTGCTAAGCAGAAATGAGCAGGATACCAGTCACAAACTGTACATGAGACATGGTAGTTTGACTGGTAACCTTATTCTGGTAAGCGAAATTTTCTTGTGCTTAGCTACTTTTTGTGATTAAGCAGTTCTATGAAATTGTGCACAGGTCTCGCGGGTATCCGAAGTTCCAGGACCAAGTGGATGAACTATGCGCTCCTAAAAACACCCTTTCTGAATTGACCTAGATTCCGGGTACCAGGGAAGCCTAACCCATTTCTGGGTCAGGGCTGACCGGAAACTGGTTAGCAGGGTCCAATTTCATAGAGCTGCTTAAGCAGAGCAACAATAAGCAGGATACCAGTCAAAATTTTCAAATGTGAAATGGTATTTTAGCTGGTGACCTTTTTCTGGTAAGCATCATTTTGTTGTGCTTAGCTAGTTTTTGTGCTTAAGCAGCTCTATGAAATTGGGCCCTGGAGATGAATTTAATACTTC
This sequence comes from Leptasterias polaris, assembly GCA_037783415.1. Taxonomy (NCBI): domain Eukaryota; kingdom Metazoa; phylum Echinodermata; class Asteroidea; order Forcipulatida; family Asteriidae; genus Leptasterias; species Leptasterias polaris. Next base: position 2,427,864 of record JAZGTN010000015.1, on the reverse strand, counting down.
CGCTCCCTGCAGCGATGCAGATGTTTGTTAATATTCATTAAGTTGACGGTCACGAGTGCATGACGATTGCTGTGAAATGTGCACTTTTACAAGGTCAATAAACTGGCCAGAGGTCTTTCCAGTACTGTTGTATTTTTGATCCGGTTTCCGGACTCAATGGGGCGCGCCTGATCCATTTCTGGGTCACCATGACTACGAAACTGGTTACATGGATTAAAAGGGCATTTTGAGTCAGATAATAATGTCAACTTGATCAAGTTTGTTGTCAAATTGATGCAGAATCTGATTCAAAATCCCACTTTTTTTTAAACCAGTTTCCTGTATTCATTATATTGACAAAGCAATGGGCAAGGTCCTCTGGGGCCCGGAATCCGTGTCAATTATGACCCTAGACTTGTTGACAAGTCGTTAATGATGGTCGCGGTGAGTGGAGTCGCGTGTAGTGCTGTAGCCTAATAAAAAATGTTCTCGCGAGATCACTGCTCTCGCGCGAAGTTGCTGGCTGCCGACTCTTCGTCATTAACGACTTGTGAAACCCGCCGGCGGTTCATATTCATTTATTCATGTACGAACGCAGTGTACATTACGGTTGCTGTAGCGACGATCATGAAGACGAGTCCATTTTATCTAAGGGTAGTACTAATTTTAGTTACTGTAAATGTACTGAATGCTTGCGCTTGAGACATCTGTGGGTGTGTTTTGTGGGTGTTAACTCCTTCATTAATTTAGTAACTAAAGAAATAAAGTAAACTTATCTTAAAATTCATTATTATAATAATTGTTTAAGATGTGTGTTTTGCCTCATAAAAATAAATAATGCCTACCGTGAATAGTTACTGATACGCTCCAATCATTTAACCCGATGTGTTCTACAGTGATTGTGTTATTAAGTGTGTATAAACAACAGACACGGAAACCAGTCAACTCGCCCCCCTAGCAAAGTCGCCAATTTCAAAAAACACATGTACAAAGTCACCAACTACAAAGTCGCCCCTAGCAAAGTCGCCCCCTGACAACAAACTCGTCCCCTCTCATAGTCGCCCCTCACAAGGGAATTTAACAAATTTGTGTGATTGGACTACAGGGCTTCGAAAGCTATCTTAAGGGAACAAAAGCTAGCTATCTTAAAGGAACGAAAGAGGAATTTTGGGGAACAAAATCTCATTGCGAAGGAACGGGAGCGTATATTAAGGGAACGAAAGCATATTTCGGACGAATGAACGTATATTTCTGGCAACTAATTCAAAGTCGTATTTTGATGAAACGAACGCTTGTTTTTAGGGAAAGAAATCTCCTTTCGGTGGAAAAAAAATCATATTTTTATTGAACGAAAGCATATTTCGGACGAAGGAAAGTATGTTTCGGGCAACTAATTCAAAGTCGTATTTTGATGAATCGAAAGCTTGTTTTCAGGGAAAGAAATCTCCTTTCGGTGGAAAAAATAATTTTTATTGAACGAAAGCATATTTTGAGCGAACAAAATTATATTTTGTGCGAACAAAATCATATTTCGAGGAAACGAATGCGTATCTTTCAGGGAACAAACGCGTATTTCTGGGTAACAAAATCGTATTTCGGGTGAAAGAAGGCGTGTTCGAGGGAACAAAAACGTATTTTCTAGGAAAAAATCTATTTTGCTACCTAGAAAAACACAACTTTGTTTACAAATTTTAAAAAATTTAATTTTATGTGACAAAATTATATTTTGATTGAATTAAATAATATTTTGAGGAAACGAAATGACTTTGTTGGAATTTTGTGTGTCGAGAGTGGAAAAAGAAATTCAGAGTGAGAATTTTTTTTCACATTTTAATTTATAATTTATTTTTCACCTGTTTCTTCAGGGGCTCTGGTTTTGTGTGTGTTTTTTTTTTGGGGGTGGGGGCTCGTTTTTGTCTCACAAATTGTTTAACTTAATTGCACCGTCAATATAAGAGTGGTTTTCCTATTTATTGACATAAATCTTATTTAATTTCCAAATCGGGGGAAAGGAACGTACACCGAACATTGCAACGTAACGATTTTAAAACAGCGGATTCGATCAGCGAGGTTTACCGACTAACAAACCCGCAATGACAAGGTAGTTGGTGGTCTGGCTCCCTACCCCTCCCACATGTTCATGAGCTTCCAGGTACAGCTATCTCTTGGCATGCTAGCTAGGGCCGGGTAGGGGTTTCCGTCGTGCTGAGCCCCGGCCGAGAGAAACTCTGCGCGCCATGGCATGCAGCTACACGATTTGCCCGTGTGTTTTACGTCATGTCCCCACACGCTGTGCACTGTCAAACACGCTCGGACTCTCTGAAATAAAATCTTACGTTCGATTTTTTGTAATTATTTACAAGTTGTACCCATAATTTGAATACGTATTTTCTTGTGTCAAAATATTCATGAACACAATCACTCTCACCACTCAGTGTTTGGTTTTGATCGTGCATGATCAAAGCAACATAAAACTCCATCCAGTACAGGATTTGATGTTTAATATTCATCTACAGTTTGAATATTCATAGATATAACGAAATTGACCAATCAGATGCGTCCGTACAAATTCGGCTGAAGTGCCCATAGGCCGTGCACAAACCGCCAGCGGGTTTCACAAGTCGGTAAATGTGACCAGTCTTGAGAGCAGTAATCTCGCACAGAGCAGCCCTCTCGCGGGATATTGCGAGAAAGCCGTTCCGCTATCACCGCGACAGACATTTAACGACTTGTCCACAAGTCTATTATGACCCCTGAGTTTTAAGATTGTACCCACAGCTCATTTCCCTCCAAACACCCATCCCCATAAATGGGAAGAGGGGAAGAACAAGAGTGTGTGCATAAAAAGAGTAATGCCCTAGACGAGACCATTATGCGAAGGGGTTTTTATCTCTCCTTTTTTGACAGTATTAAAGCGATCAAAACTATATGTTATTTTATTGGATTTTAGTAGGCCCTATTCATCAACCCATTTTTTTTCTTTCGGCACCAGTTATACTTTTCAATTTGTCATAAAGGAGTCACGGGAACGTGTTCAGCACTTCAATGGGTTTGGCCTCGAAAACCACCCGATCGTGTGCATTACTATCATAGCAGTGAGACGTTGACGGTGAGTGATGGAGATACCAACATCGCGCGCATGTGCCGTTACAATACACGCGTGAAGTGCACGCCTACCGTAGATAGCAACTTCCTTTGATGAACTACGTGTAATAAAACAGCGGATAATGGGCATCAATCTTGCGGATTAATATTACTCTTGCTATGGAATTATTATGTTTTTACTTTGACGGGACCAAATGCCCGAGTGTCTACTTTTATAAAACATTACTGACATCATCCCATAGATGATGAAGGAGACTCTTTTAATAAGCTGCCCGCCTCTTCAATCGTGTGAGTGATACTCGACTCGTAACCCACGCGGTTGGTTGGAACTCGGCTTCAGTTTTTTCAAAGGGCTATATCAGCTTGAATGTAGTACTATTGAGTTCCTTCTGGAATGAAATTTTGCAATGAGATTTGTTTCTTCACTCGATGAATCCAGGAACTTATTTCTTCAATGAGATTCAGGAATTGATTGACCTAGTTTATCCTGATGTGAATGGTATTTGTAAAGCTTCGCCAGGTTTTGTTTTCTCGTCTCCTGTGAGTTCAGCGTTTTCGTTGTTTTGTACTACGGGGCGGATACTCGTATAACAGCACTCGCAACTCAAGAAATCCGTCTGGGGGATAAGTTAAGATTCACCTCTTGACCAGGAAGCAAATGAAATGGGACTTTTAATGTGAGTCGAATTGTTTTGATATTTGTGTTTGCCAGTTACTTACACTAAGTAGTTGTGCACAAACCACACTGTAAAGGGGAGGTGTGGGAGATTAGAAAAAGGTCATTAGCGTATTTGCCAGACGGCTTGGCTTTCCCGCTGGGGAAAAGCTGATGTTAGTCGGTTATTCCCGCGGGCAAAACAATATCATCATCTTCACCGGTCCTTGAGGAGAAATCTTGAGTGAGGGTAAACAACAAGTGGTAATCCGTCATCTCACAGTGATCTGTCTCGAAATAGACAGCTATGGTTGACCAGCGAGACTTTCAAAACAGCATATGCTGCAGCTGTTTCGACGGATTGTGATTCTGTTGTTCAAAACGAGAAACAGCTGAGCTGTTTGGCTTTCAGTGACACACTGTCGTGCACAACCTGGAGTTGCATTAGATTTTTTGCCCCTCCTCCATCACAGCTCTGCAGCCATTTCACCCTGCAAGTGTCACTTGGATATATTCTGCATATCTTTAAGACTGCGAACCTATAGTGGAACCAATGAATGATACACACAGTCTCGCATTTCGTTTCTCGCAAGTTCCATCGATACCCACCAATCGACATGCTTAGACTTCAAGGTGTTGAAATCTCGCGAAATTACACGCGCAGGACGAGGCAGGTGGAGACCGTGTTCTCGCAATACTGAATACAATCAAGACGGGATATAAATCCCCTTCGTGATGACTTTATTGCTTTACACACACACACACACACAAAAACCACTCAGTTGTTTGTGTCAAAAGTGAGTAGGGGGAGGAAACATGCTATTATGAAGGAACCTCGTCGACGAATCAATGCAGAGCATCTGATCCGCTTTGCCAATGAACTGGAAAATTTCATCTATACATTTCCGCACTCGCCGCGCTGATTGCGGGGAAAAATTTCTGCTGAAATTAAAATTGACGGGAAAGTGGACCGAACCAGTAGTTTTACTGATCAGAGGAAAGTGACGAATTGTCCGGGCCTACTTGCTCGCATATCCATTGAAGGATGATATAATACTCTGCTTTCGGAACGGGACTTTCTTGATTTAAAACCGGCAGCCATGGATAACTTTACAAATTTGACTTTGGATGGGTCTCAACGAAACACCGCCTCATCCGAATTGACATCCGACGTTTCGTCAGATAAAACAACAGTTCTTTTACTGGTCGTGTACGGAATCATAGGAGCAGTGGGTATAATTGGTAACACTGTGGTTATACTAGTTTACACGCGTTCGCCATCGTTCATGCGCAACGTTACCAGCTCCATCGTGTGTAACCAGTCAGCTATTGACCTCGCTATGAGTTTGGTCTTCTTAACCATCAACCTCGGTCCCAAGATAAACATCCCCTCGGATGAGATCGTCGCTAGTTTACTGTGTAAACTGTGGATATCGGAGTACGCCATATGGGCCCTGGGAGCGAGTTCAACGTGTAACCTTGTGTACCTTACGATTGAAAGGTACATCGCTGTATTCCATCCGTTTTACTACCGTTCTAAATTCACATTACGCAAAGCTCGACTTCTGTGTGTTTTACCATGGGTCATAGGACCAATCCATGAGTTGGGGTGGGGCCTTAATAATCATGTGACCAACGCCACCTGCTCACTTCAATGGCCATCTGTCACACTCGGCCGCGTTGTTGGGTTCGTGTCTTTAATTGACCATTACGTCATCCCACTTTGCGTCATGACGTTTGTTTACTCTCGCATTATTTACAAACTCCGTAAAGCCACGCGAAGGGCCGACTTGGATCTCGCGAGCAGCCAGACCAGAAAACGCTTGGTTCAACAGGCTTCCCGCAACGTCATCATTACGACATTCCTGGTGTCTTTAACGTACCTCATATGCTGGGGACCCAATGAGATTATGTATTTTTATGTTAATATGGATGGTGACGTCGACATGGGCGGGGTCCTCTTCCGGTCCTCAGTCGTTATGGCGCTGGTGAATATGTGCGTAAACCCTTTCATCTACGCTATGTGCTATAAGGACTTTCGGAGGGGCTTTTGGATCTGTCTGGGACGGAACCATGCTATGTACAACGCGCCCTTCGGGTCGCCGACTCATTCCCAGGAACATGAGATCATGTCGACGACTGTTCACTGTGGAAATGACGTCCGACGTGCTGTGCATGAATCCCGGCAAACAGCCTTTTGACAGGAGTTTAGCCTCATTATTTTATTAAAGTTGTCAGAACTTATTTGCTCTATATCTAATATAACAACTATCATTCTTGCATTTTGTCTCTGTGCTATGCCAAATACCTGTTCCAGTTTTTTATAAACTTGCAAATTCAAATTTGGAGAAAATGGACGTGACTACAAGAAAGATTTATATTCCAAAGCACGCGCCAATACTGCAGCATCGGTAATTTATTGTCAAAGCCCTGGGCTCGATTTCACAAAGAGTTAAGATTGATCGTAACTGCAAATCCATCGCAGTTGCTTAGCAAAGAGTGATGTCACAATACAAATCACTATGGTAATACTGTCAACTCATCTTAAGATGAATCTTAGTGCTTTGTGAAATCGACCCCTGCAGGGCCCAAATTCATAGAACTATTAATCAGAACAAATTGTTTTAAATTTCTCTGCTAAGCAAAACTGAGCATGACCAGCTACATTATGTACAATATGGTACTTGATTTTAACTGGTAGCCTTATTGTTGTGCTGAGCAACTTTTTATGCAGCTGTATGAAAATGGGCCCAGTTTCCACACTTAGTGTGAAACAGCTTATTACACATCCTGCATGCATGAAACTTTAAGCTCAATCGGCCATGAGAGTTACGAGGAAATTGTGAACAACCTCATCGCTGTTACCAAAGCATTTTAAGAAATCATGTTCAAGGCAAGTTTTTCCACCATGACAATCTCTATAATTGAAACTCGTGTAAATTTGAAGGGAAAACAATGATTTCAATCTTACCGATGTTGTGCATATCCTTTAAACCGTGCGTCTTTTTGATAGTCAAAACATCTTTTGAAACTGTGCCTATTATGGTCGAAAACGCTACACTTTAAAAACTTCTTGGTCGGAATTGACCTGGATTTCGGTATCCAAGGAACCTGACCCATTTCCGAGTCAGGCTGACCCATTTCCGGGTCAGGCTGACCCATTTCCGGGTCAGGCTGACCCGAACTGTGATAAATGTGATTTTAGCTCAGATTCTGCATCATTGTGACCCAGAAATGGGTCAGGCCCCACGGGACCGGGATCTGGAGCAATTCTGACCCCGATCGATGTTTTTAGATTGAATGGTAATAATGTGCAATCTGTATATTTAGGGGGAAGATACATAATTGATAAAAAAAACATTAAATATTGATGTAGTTTTTGTCAGAACTCACAGCTAATTCATTTTCTAGACTTGATATCTTATTTCACTGCGAGATGTTTCCATTTGAAATTCTGCCATACGCGAGAAAATAGCTCCCAAACATTTAATATCTGTTAGTCTGATGAAATAAGGCACAGGCGCATGTGCACAAACTCTCATTTCACAAGCTGGCGAACGCATGATGGGGTTTTGGAAAACTTGGTTGTGTTTGATGACATTTCCACGGCTTGGCTGTGTATCAGGTAACACCGTAGAGGAACTATAGATCGGTAGGAGTTAACGCCAACTTGGTTAACGCGTCCATAATACGTACGTATATTTAGTAAAGGGAGGGTACCTGCGGTTAGCAATTCAATTTAAAAATCCACTCAGACAGCATTCAAACTTGCTGCTCAGCTTTTCGTAGAAGTCTCTCGTTGCAGTGCGCCTACTCTGCTAAATTGAATGTGGATTTCGCATGGTTGAATAGCATGCCCAATGAATTGAAATTAATATATAATGCTAATATATTTGAATTTGCAAACCTCAAAGTGAAAATGAATGATGGTTTCAACTGAAGAAGCATCATCATTTTTATACAAATGCATTATTTTTTTCTTGCCGGAAATGACCGGGAACCAATAGAAATAATAAAGTATTTATCTTGGCGCCTAGGGCAAGAGCCTTAAGGTGCTTTACAAACATATACCAACAAAAAATAGGCAAGATGTAAATTTAAAAACGGGTCAGACAAACTATTAAAAAACCTAAAGCAAAAAATAAAAAATAAAAAATTATCAATTTATAAAGATATGGAGCGCAAAGAAAACAACAATTATAACAAAAGATAATGAGTAGGCCTATGCTTAAAATTCGACACAAACATACTATTTTATTTATTTTGTCTACTCTGTTGTTTCGTTGCCAAGAATCTTTGAGACAAATTTCCATAATGTATGAGATTAATACGAGCGAAAAGAAAACACGACGAGCCTTTGCCTTTCCATATTAAAGGTCAAACTTTATAAATAAAACTTTCCCTCAATGTGTGGACACAGAGCCATCGTCAGTTTCGCAAATTACCGTTTTATTTATATGGGCCAATAATGTTTCCCCAGACAAGGGTCTCGTGTACATATGCATGATTTTTATTAGAGTTTTTGACAGCGACCTTTTGAATTCATTAATGTCGGAGGTCCGTGTCATCAGCCGTCTTGAGTTGGCCTTCTGATTAGACCGGACGTAGTAATGGGTTTGCTTGAAACGATTGAGCACACTACAAAACCCATCTGACGTTTTGGCCTTTTTCAATGAACAAAAAGTCTGGAAATTTCCCCTCTAACAAAGATGTTTTTTACTTTGTCATTACTGACCAACGAAAGTAGGTTTTTTTTTTCTTTTTCTTTTTGGCTATATATTGAGTTCCAATTTTGAAGACGTCATCGGAACTTAGTTGTGGCATGTCAGCGTAGCCATCGAGAACACCAGCGGGCAATTTCAGTTTGTATTACCGTATCAGGCGTAAGAGTGTGGCAATTTTGTTCGGATCGTTGTAATATCGTTGAAATGGAAGTTAACGCAAAAAGACTGGCAACAAAAATCGGCCCTTTCCCCGCGCAAATAGAAAGAGGTGGTCGCGTGTTTTTAGATATCGCCGAAAAACCTGAGCGAATATGTCCACGAAGAATATTGCCTATAGGAATACCCAGTAATTATGCGAAATGTTTCTGACAGAAACTTTTCTCAGATTCAAATCTTGGGGCATAAAACCTGATGTCTTTTTCCATAAGCACCGTTACTATCAAAAGCTGCTGTACTTCTAACCAAGTAAGTTTTTATTGCCATTAGTTTTCAAAGTCATTACCAAACGTATACATACAGACCCTTTAAGTTCAGTTTTGTGATGCATGTTATTTTTCAGTACAATTGTGAGTCCTTTATGAAAGTGGGGAAAAATTACAAGAATTTTCTACACTGTTAAAATGGGGTGTTAAAATTGACGCCTTGGGTGTTATCCCATATAGATACCGAAGAGAAATTCAAAATAACATCTTAGAGTGTTAAAAGAACACCAATGTAATTGTTTTGCAGAAATTAGTGTTATTTTAACACCCCTATGGTGTAATTTGTTTTACTCTGTTTTGGTATCCCATGGGGCAACACCAATGGTGCAAATTTTTACACCCCAGTTTTAGCAGTGTAACCTCGCTTTTAAAAGGTTGGATACGCCATGTATTTTACACCCTTCCAAATTTGTTAACAACAACACAAAACAAGTGACGTCACGTTTCAAACAGTCATCTGTATATTTTGGTACGGGTATTTTCTTAGTTCATTCCTGAATGTCCATGACTTTCAATGGAAGGCGTTGAGTTTGATCTTTTTTCTGGCGAAAAAGTCTTGTGTGAATGCATAAACCTACAGTATTTATTATTGACATCCACTGACGTCATGTTTCAAATTTCGCTCTGAGAAGAGTATGAACTGTGTCACTTCGCACCATTGACGTGAGGTTGGAGACTTGTAATATTTACTCCATTTCCGAAAGGACTCTAGGCCCATATCTGTTGGAAAATGGGTGCTTTACCAACTGAACTTGAGGCCCCCAGTTCTCTAGTGAAATAAATCCGTCCCAAGTACGACCAAAGACGATAAAATTACATTTGAAAACCCCTTTGCCTATTTCGATTGCAACAATCGAAATAATAAACGTGCACAAACGAACTTGATGAAGTGTGTTCGTGGACTGGTTCGATGGTGTGTTATTGAAAAATGTGCCTTTCAAATGTTTGTTGGGTGTCATGGCCGAGTTGTTATGAGTATTGGACTCAAGCTCTGTTGTTTCTGATTAGTAGAGTGTGGGTTCAACTCCCGGTTGTGGCACCTGTGTCCTTGAGCGAGATACTTAATCATATGCTTTGTCCTAGGGATGGGACATTATTAGCCATAGGTCCCCCTGTCATAGGATTGGTGGTGCATGTAAAAGAACCCAGAACGCTTCATGGAGTAGGGTTTAACCCCAGTGTTTCTGGTTCACATAGCAAGCACCCTAGTTTACATGTTTCCTCGGGCTTGCGAGCTACAGTGATTAAGTTCACTTATGAGGCATCCTTGGTTTCATTACCAGAAATACAAAGTAGTTATAAGTTTTTTACTCAATGAAATGCATCCACGCTCGCTACCTGTCACTATTGCATTGTTGTCTACATCAACGTGTAGTGGTTTTTTGTGTGATGCCGCCATATTACACTGAAAAGATTGAGCTGCAAAATTTCCGCTCAGATCCACGTCCTACATTTTCAGTGCTGCGTAAAATGATTGCATTAAAAAAAGAAAAAACGCAATTTTGTTTGTAATTGATTGGTATCCCGCGGGTATTACATTGATACCACGGGCCACTTCCCTTGATCAACAGCATCAGGTGAGAGTGGACAATGTGACTAGAACAAAAAATCTTCAATCAATGTAACATATGAAGCTTGAAGATAATGATGAAAAAAATATCATCTATTTCTTTACACTACTCTTCAGATAGTCATACCTCATCTTTTGTCTGGGGAGTTTGGGTACCGCACACAGCTGTTTAGAAAATATCAAGGCCTTCACTTTGTGAGGCAGTTCAATGCAAATGAAATACGTGCCGTCAACGCGATACAAATCATATTTGATGGTTTGTGTTTACATCAACAAGTGATCCACAAATTGTTTAGTTACGAAAGGGGGAATAAAACCATAAAGTTCATGGCTCTGTTTTCCCCTTTTTGTATTTTTTTTTTTACAAAACTTGTGACATTGCAAACTGTATACATTCCAGGGCCTAAAGCAAAATAATACAGTGGCCCATGATTGTGAGAAACAGCTCCGTGGGGTAATCTTTTAGGGGAGCACAAGGAGTGCACCAGGGGGCACTTCTAGCCAAGCTTCCGTTTGCCTTTTTCTTTAAAAAAAATGCCCCTTTTCAGCGCATTTTTTATGTAATTTACTGTTTGTTATTAGATAATCTGGCGTTAGTGTAAAACTGTAAAACCCCCAAAATTGTCTGCGTGCAAATGGAAATCTAGTTTTAAAACATCGAAATTATCACATTAAATCTCGGGAAATCATTATTTCTAAGGTCCAGATTTCAGATGGGGGGGGGGGGGCCACCCGGGGCACGAACATAACATTAGGCGGGGGAGGGCATGCCCCCCCCCCCAGTTTTCAATAGGGCCAAATTTCATAGGGCTACTTAAGCAGAAAACTTTGCTGAGCAAGTTCCCGCTAAGCAAGACTAAGCAGGATACCAGTCACAGGTGGTACATTTGAAATGCTAATTTGACTGGTACCCTTATTCTAGCAAACATAATTTGGTTGTGCCTATAGCTAGTTTGTTGTGCTTAAGCAGCTCTATGAAATTCGGCACTGTTCTCCCTTGAGGCATTGGGTACGTACACTAAAAACACATGCACCAAAATATTAAGAAATCAAAGTTAAATATAAAATAAAAAAATAAAAAGTTAAATATTAAAAAATCAAAGTTATACAAACTTTTAAAATATAAATTATATTAAATAGTAAAGTGCAATCTTCATAGATATATTAAAATTTAATTTTTGTTTCATTGAGCTGTGTACAAAATAATTGCATACCTCCAGGAAGTGAAACTATAGGTGGCGCTTTTGAAGACCTTTCCTTTGCGTACAAACATTGAACACCTAAACCTAGGCCCTATTTCATATCAAGCCTGTAAGCACAAAAACTTGCTAAGCACAGAAAAACTTTGCTTAGCAGAAACGGGTTACCAGCCAACATTCCATAAAGTTAACGTTGTTGCAACTGGTGCCTCACTCATTTTGTTTTTGCCAAGCAAAGACATTTTCCAAGCAGTGTTATTGGGGCCTGACCTTTTAAGCCGTTTGAGATACGGCGGACACAGACACTACATTAGGTTTGGGTAAATTTGTTTGATACACCCAAACCAATTACAGTGTACTCCTAAAGTGGCCAGTATATCTCAATAAGGCTAATGGAAGGCCTTGGGTAGCTTAAAAGGTAAAACTGGCTTGGCAAATATTTGCCCTTTTTAGCAAAACATTAAAACTTTTTTTAAATTAAGTATAGCCTAAGTTTACTTTTTATTTTGAATAGTAAGTTTTATTTAATATTAATAATGATTTTGGGTTGAACAAGGAAAAATTGACTAGAGCGGGATTTGAACCAACGACCTCCGGAGACGTGCCGGCGCTCTACCAACTGAGCTATCTAGCCCTATGATGGCGGTCTCCCTATTTTGTCAATATCCTTGTTCGGTGGATATATTAATAATGGGTACTTATTTGATATAATTATTGGTGTAATAAGAAACTGTGACGACACAAAAGAAAGTTCTATCAACTTGTGATGTCAAGAGTTTAAGTGTTTGTGTAAAACTTGTAACTATGTCCAGCTGATTTGGAAGGAAAATTGGTATTATGTTGTTAACACTCAATGAATTTTTTTGCGTGAAAACTTTGTCCACCTGTGTAGATTGAAAGTTGAGCAAACACGTTTAATATTATATTATGTTATAAAATACTTTTACTGCTTTTACTTGCACATACGGAGAAGGTTTCTGCACAGTAGGAAGATGATGATGGTTATTGTATTGGTGCATGTGAGCGTATTGCAGCAGAATACATTCACGGGGTGAGATCTAGGCTACTCCATTTGACGAGGCGAAGCCAAGTGAGCATAGGCGTCTGACCCAGGGGGACAGGGGAGGGGAAACTGCCTCCCAAATTAATGGGCAAAACAGTGGAAACGATTTGGGCACAGCAAGAAAAAATGGACGGAGAAAGCACCCCCCCCCCCCCAAAAGTACCATTTTATACATTGTTGTGTTTTTTATCTGTCCCCCCTGCCCCCCTATCCCCGCCCCTCTCTCACCTTAACTAAAGAGTCCCCATACGCTAGCGAGTGAAACGGAAAAGCCAGATTTTACCGAGTTGTTATCTGCAACGATGCAAGAACGCAATACATTCAATATTTGTATTAATGTATAACTCACATTATGGGATTCTTGCCATTTGAGTCTGTTTGCTCGTGAAGATGGCGTATACCGGGAACTGTAAATACTTGATCAAAATATGCACTTCGCACTCTCATGGAATCTAATTGTTGTTGCATTTCGGGCTGGGTTCGGCGTAATAATTATGAAAGCTGACCGACAGTACTTTTTATATTATAGGCTAACTTGAATCCATTGAGTTTTGATATTAAGAGCTGCGTGCGGGGTCATGACGCGGATTACAAGGAGAGTGTGGTACGGATGAAATGATTGGTAATTACATTATTTTATCTCAGAGCTTTTTATGTAATAATAAAAGACACGGTCAGCTTGATCTCACATTATTCGTTGCTCTACCTCATGTACAAACACTGTATCTTTTTGTGCATCTTGATTCGGGGCGGCAGGGTCTTAAATTGTAAAAGAGCTCTCCTCTCCCAGTGTCTGGCATATATTATCCTCAAAATGGTTAGTCAGCAATTTTTTTCTGTTTACACTACTTGACTTATTATCATTATTTGTCGTCATTTCTGTCTTTGTTCAGCCTGTCTGTCCGTGCGTTCTTGTTCCTGTTCACAAGTTCTGTTTGTCTGTCCGTCCATCTCACCGCAAGCCCCAGTTCCTAGTAGATGCCTCCATAATAGGCTACAGAAGATGCCTCCTTAATTTCCAATACATATTGGTCTGACTGGTAACTGCCCAATTCCGACACCACTATAATGTTCCGACAACCCTATATAGATGTTCCGAAAAAGTTCCGACAACCCTGTTCCGAAAACCCTTTCGTGATTTACACGTTAAGGGTTACAGGGTGGGTCAAGGTAAGGGTAAGGGTTAAAGTTAGGATTAGGAAAATACACTAGGGGTGTCGGAATTAGGGGTGTAACCATCCAATGCTTCTTGCAAAAGTTTCTTCTCAACTGATTTTTCTGATTTTGTTCTGTATTTGTTTTCCCCAGTCTGTGAATGGACCCCTTACTGTGCCAAAATTCCCTTCCTGGCTTCTCACAAATCACCGTCCCGGAAATTCCCCCAGGCCATATTGATATCTCTTAATATTTATGTTTAGTCATCCTAAGGTGAAATACATAAGCCGTTTGCCAATGCACTATGTGTAATGAAAAACTCACTGTACCCTGAGGTACACCGGTTTGTGTTTTCATTAATGCAGCATCAAACACTACAACCAAACCCATTGCATTAATTTCTGTGGAATATGAGTCGATTAATAATAGATTTTCTTTTCTGTTCAACGCTATGAAAATAATTAGTACGAGGCCCGTCTAATGAAAAATGTCAAACTTATGCATTTTGTTTCGTGTTTCGTAATCAACACTCATGGTGTGGTCACACGGCACAGGATATCACACCAAGTTATTTAACACGATCAAAAAGTGTCCGAAAAAAAGAATACACAAATTATTGTGCGGTAATACGATTATTGTGCGGTTGTTGTTACGAAGGTAGTGTTGGTACCATCGCTATGATTTTTCAAAAGCAGTTATTTGTACTTTTAAAGGTAGGATACACTTTTGTTAAATTCCAAAGACCAGTCACCCTCACTTGGTGTATCCCAACATTTGCATGAAATAACAAACATGTGAACACTTGGGCTCAATTGGTCATTGCAGTTGCAAGAAAATTATGAAATCAAAAACCACCTTTTTTTGCAAAATAGTGTGCTTTCAGATGCCTAAGAAAGGCTTCATGCCTGAAGCCTTTCTCAGATTCTAATTTTGGGGTCGAAAATGACCTCTTTCTCAAAAACTACATTACTTCGAAGGGTGTCGTTTCAAATTATGTTTTATAATATCAACAGCTCTCCAGTGCTCTTTACCAAGTAAGTTTTTGATGGTCATTAATTTTTGGAGTAATTACCAAAATTGTACACTCCCTTTAAAAGCAGTTAGACCCCTGCACGTCCTATGTTGGCCTTTGTGAACCGAGCAATGGCAGGCACTCATCTACCCAACAAAGCAAGGGTCGCCTTGCGGCTCACTGGTAATCAACCACATGAGCCTCTCTTGAAAATTAAAATAAATTCTTTTCGAAAATAAAATAGCGTTGTCTACAACGGGCCTTCGTATGTTGAAATGCGAAAAACAAGCAGAACGTTTTTTTCGTTCGGGTTTCCTTCGGTGACGTTTGGTTAGCTGCAGCTTTCCGTCTGTATAATGTGGCTCCAATTTATTCTGTCTGAAACATCTGAATTTCAAATTATTATGCCCGGGCACACACGCAAGTTTTAGTCATTGCCGATAAGCGTTTGAGTCGCCGCAAACTGTGATGACTTGAAATCCTAACAAGCACTCGGCCTTTAGAATTCGTAATTTTTCCCGTTAGATTATTTACACAACAATTGTTAAAATGAATGATTAAGAAAGTGGGCCATGGTTAAGTAATGGCCCGCCTAGCTGCTATGATTCTTTCCGTTCAAGCATTGCATCTCATGTTGTTATAACTGAGTATGAATTATAATAGACTGTGCAAGTCTCGAACGTAGGGAGACGAGAAAAACAACTCGAACGATGACTACTTTTTTCCATGAAATCAAGTCTTCTTTTTAAATTCTATATAAATACAACATTTTTAAAAATAAAAATATCCTTGGCAGTTTGTCATGAGTACAATTTTTGTAAAGCCGCTCACTGTCTTCAGTGGGTTTGCGCATGTGACGCCTGGAGGTGAAGTTTTTTTTTTTTTTTTCATAGACACGGGACGTCACTGTAGATGGGTGATTCACGGTTTATTTTTATGCGAAGTCCAAACAATATTTAGTAACAAGAGGAATTGTTTTTGTTGTAGCGAGAGGTTAAGATAGAAAGAAAGGTATCGTAAGCAGAGTTGACCTCTTGAGCTTCATAGACTTCATTACAATCAACGCCTGAAGAAATTAAGAACATTGCTATTTTATGTCCCTAAAGGAATGGTTTTCTCAAGAAGCAAAGACTATAGATAGGTTGCAATATGACGTAAATCTGCCATCTTTACGGGCAATTTGGAACACACAGTCATGCGTTACGCGTGAGAACAACGTGCAGCACGCGCACATTTCACAAAACTCATTGCGTGATTGGTTAGTGAATGACGCGGCTGCGTTAATAATTTGAGCGCTTGACGCGCCTGCAAGCCAAAATGCGATTTGCCCGTAAGTTCCCAGTAGACGCCATATTTACGGGCAAATCGCATTTTGGCTTGCAGGCGCGTCAAGCGCTCAAATTATTAACGCAGCCGCGTCATTCACTAACCAATCACGCAATGAGTTTTGTGAAATGTGCGCGTGCTGCACGCCGTTCTCCCGCGTAACGCATGACTGTGTGTTCCAAATTGCCCGTAAAGATGGCCGATTTACGTCATATTGCAACCTATCTATAGACCGTATCGAATATGACGTTACCTGTCAAATGCCCCACAACATGGCGTCTGTGATGCGTGGGTGTGTGCGTGTGCGTGTGCCATATAAATCAAACCAGGAACGCAGAGTGCATGAAAGCGGCCATATCATAGGACCGGCCGTATGCGCGTCTAAACGCGTCTTAGCGTTCCTGGTTTGATTTCTATGGCACACGCACACGCACACGCTCACAGACGCCATGTTGTGGGTCACATTGCAAGGTAACGTCATATTCGATACGGTCTATTGAAGGAATCGAAGCAGTCATCTGGAAAATAGGAATGATCAGAGATCAGAGTATAAAACACTATGTTGTGGCAAGATCACAGATATATTTTGTCAATCAGAGAGGCAGTGTGTGGGGTAATGAGCATGGGTTTGGTATAATCAGAAGGTGGAAATCAATAGGAATAAAAAGTATTTATACAATTTGGTCCGTGGGTATATTATGTTATCTTCACAGAGCATTTTAAGATGGAAGTCGCCCATTGCAGAGTTTCCCCTCCTTATCAAGCCTTTCAAGCCAAGAATCAAAACATCTGTGGAAGTCATTACGTGGAGTACCGGGAACCTTGTAGTTTTTCCCAACGATTAAATTAGAAGCATTGTCTAGCTGAATTTCAATGAAAATTGCTTTCTAATAAGCCATCTTGTGAAAGCTTGAGATCGTTACGAATGGAGAAAATCAGCGAGTTGCTTATAACCTTCGAAGTAATCTTTTAAGATGTCTTTTTTCCATTGTGCATTTCATTTACGGATCATTCTTCCTGCGTGGACAGATAACTGTTCCGGGTTTTCGGCGATATCTCAAAAAAGCTACCTCCTTTTGTAATGACATATTTACAGGTTAGTTTAATTTTATCTAGATAAAATTAAAACAATCGAACGGTTCCAAAAACCAAAGGTACGTTTTCTTTAATAATAATAGTTTCCTGAGCTCCCAAATTTGCCACAGGGTTTTCTTTAAAGTGCGTACAATAACGGGGCACTGTAGACGTAACATGTTTGGCTGGTAACCTGTTTCTGCTAAATGTGATAATATTTAAATCCCTGTATTATGAAATTTCGCGCTCTTGGTTATCAGCGCTACGTTGGCCAATGAAATCCATGGACTTGCATACCCGAAGACTTTCGATCCCTGGATATAACTTTGACGTCATTTTAAACATTTATTTTTGTAGTCTACGTCACTGAAACTTATAAAAGCAATTTTCGGGTAGATTTGCTAATCTAGCTAGATTCGCTGATCTAGCTTAGCAATGCTCACTCCCATTGGTCAAACAAAATGCATTACGGTGAATGTTGGCAAACACCCAGGTATTAGACTTGCATGTTGATACGACGTCAAACACTTTCACGGTTGAATACAAAATTGAAACAATCAAAGCTTACGCAAGTTTTGTTTTTCCAGACCACAAGGCTTTATTATTAAGTCCAAATAATTCTCTCGCATTGCTGTGAATTGTTAAGTGCTCTGACCTTTTTGTAAGACGTCTCTGAATGTAACTCGCAATCATGTCGGTATTAAAAGGTGATTGTTAGTGGTAACATCTCCTGGGAAATTTAACGCAGAGATGACACATTTGAGTTCGCTATAAAACGCCCTGAGGGTCGGTTTATGAGCCGTGCCATCTTTAATTATACATCCCCGTTACCCAAGGGGAGGCATAAAGACATGTAAGACCAGACCTACAAAGAAAGCCTTTCCAACCAAGAGTCAAATATAGATTACAAAAATAAGAACTCGAAAAGTCATACAATTCCACAGAAAGGTCACCTAGTTTTCATTTAAAGGTTGTTTACAACATTGGTAATATTGAAAATATAAATGTTCACAGAGTTGCATATGGTATAAAGATGGTCATGGTAGAAAACTTCCCTTGAAATAGTTTTGCTTGAAATGCTATAGTTTTTAGGGAATTGAGTGAACCAATTAGTCTTTATCACTGGTGATAAAATCCAATGTTTGAAAACAGTGAAAACCTGTAACGGGTTTTTTCACTGTCTTCTCATGACTCCAAAGACCGATTTAGCTGAAACTTTCACAGGTTTGTTATTTCATGTATGTTCGGTCACATCAAGTGGGGATAGGGCCCTACTGGTCTTTGACGAAAATACAAGTTTTTTGTACACACTCTTTAAATATTTGATACAGGATCGGTGAGGATAATAATAGTATTGCTTAATTTTAGTCTGAATGTTTACTGATTAAACAGTTGCAAAATATTTTCCTGTGAATCGAAGATAAATTCGGGAAAACAATATCTAAAAACCTTTTAAAAACAATTTTAAAAAAAGCAACAGCTGATTTTGGTTGTTACAACCAAAAGTTAGAAATAATGTGCTTACATGCTGAAAACTGGATATGTTTTTTTCACTGTTTTCTCCTGACTCACACAACGGATTAAGCCCAAATTATCACAGGTTTGTTATTTCATTGTTGATCTCACAAAACTTGAACTCTGTCTGCGACTATTTTGTCAGCTCTATCAATCTTGTATTAACTTGAATGCATCCCATGACCCAGGAGGTCCATAAAAACACGTATGGTCATACATACAACATAAGCCTTTCCAGCCAGGAATACACCTTTTTTTAAATAGAAAACTCGAAAAGTCATACAATTCCACAGAAAGGTCACCTTGTTTTCGTTTAAATTGGCTGAGAAATAATGGATGTGTTGCTATAGTGATGCGCAGACCTCGTTGAGGGCTAAACCAGATCAGTCTAGCTTCATGATGTTTTTTCTAGAGGCATCCTTCAAATTATTTATAAGAAAAACGCGGGAACCGGGAGCGGAAATGAAGATGGGGTGGGGGGGGGGGGGGGGGGGCAACGCGGATTCTAGGGCAGCATGGATAGTGCAAGAGACAACGCGAACATCTGTCAGTTGTGATTGGACCGAGAAACGGCGGTGCCACAGGAACCCGTCCCCCGGAGATTATGTACCCCCATATGGAAAAATAACATGGGCTTAAGGAGGTTGATTCAAAAGAGGGCGTTATCAGAAGAAAAGGTGCAGACAGCTCACCGTATGGAAGGGGATTGGATCTCCGGGGACAGAACTATGGAGGAAGGAAGCAGAACCTAGCTCATGCGCTGCGCAGCGGAGCTGCTGGGGCACACGCGCATTCTGATTTATACATCCCTGTTCTTTTGGGGAGTGTTCTTTTCTTTGTCACTGTACTTATCCGCCCATGTACTTTGTACACAAAATTCCATGTACGCCGGAGCACCCCTTCAGGATTTCTCCGATGGAGACCTTTTGTTTTCCCCCTTTCTTTTCCTCGGTCTCAATCAGATAGCAAAAAACCGGCACTTCATCTTCATAGCACGATCGTTAAAAGTTACAGGGTGAGCCGACCTTTCTTTTAATAATAATAATAATGATGAGCGCCCAGCTGTCAGGCATGACGCTCATGGCGCTGTACAAACAAGTACAAAAACGTACATACAAAAGAAAGTACAATATATCTATACAATATTAACATAATGAAACGTAGGCTGACTTTAAGTTAAACATGATGGTAAGGAGCGACTTTCGGTTCAAAGAAACAGAATTACAAAGTGAACAGATATGTTTTGAGTAATTGTTTGAAAGAACTGGCGGAGGAAGCTTGGCGAAGAGGAAGAGGAAGATTGTTCCAGAGAGATGGGCCTGCGTGGGAAAAGCTGTGATCACCCCAAGAGTGCCCTTTTTTCCCCCCTCGGTCTCAATCAGGTAGCAAAAAACCAGCACTTATCTTCATAGCACGATCCGCCGTTAAAAGTTTTATACTTGCTTTAATCTCATACAATTTTCCTAGTGCTGTGAACTCTTTCTTGGAGTGGGATTTGAATCAACGACCTTTGCAATTCTAGAGCATAATATGTCTCACATAGACAACCGTGTTTTCCCGAAGTCAAAGGCAGTTCGAACTCTGTTTTGCAGCAGGTCACAATGAGTCGGGAAATTACTTGGTGCGTTTGATTAGCTTCCCCGGTTCGACCCCTGTGTGCTCATCTGGGTGAGCCCCTGACATGAGCTAATCGAACGCCAACTTCCCCCAGCATTAACATCAATGCATCTTGGGACAGGCGCGGCGGCCGGAACTACTGTCTTTGTGTGCATTACATTCGAAGCTTTTTGCGGATTCACGAAAATATCGTAAAATTATTATTCTCAAGGTAAAACTGCACCGTTAAATAATTTCACAAGCCCGCGATGATACAAAAGTACCCGTCTTTGAAGAAGAAAAAATTATTGCTCACAAAGTTTCAAAGTTAAGGGTGAAAATGTGTGTCAAACTTCCTGAAAATGTCCCGCTAAAATACAACCAAATTGGTGGCCATAAGTTTTTCGTCGTGACATCATGAACCAGGGTCAGCCCCAAGTAACCCGCTCCACAAGCATGGCACTTGGGTCTCACCCAGGTGAACCACAACAACGACGTCAAAGCTAATCGAACGCACTGCAGGGTCAGACCAACCTCATTCCAAGGGGTGACCGATCTCGCCGCGCCATTTTTTCCCCAGCATGCCTTCTCCCTCATACCGTTAGTGACGAGAGGTACCGATACGGCGCGCTGCCCATGGTAGCGAGGCTGGGGTCAGACCTGCATGGGTCGACCCGGGGAAGCTATTCGGACGCACCCGTAGAGAGTACATTGTTTAACAAACACAATCGGTGTACGGAATTGGCCTTGTCTGGCGATAGTCACCGCTAACTGTTTCGTCGGTCATTGGTTATTGATTAACCAATTCCAAGGGCAGCCAAAACGACCCTAAACTGCAGCTATGATCATGACTGTTGTCATAGGACATGGACTTACTAACTCTAACCCAGTTTTGGTGGGTTGGTATCCACATTCAAACCGAGACCTATAACAAAAGGGACAATAGGTCCACGGTTGCTATCACAAAGGAAAGCATTGTGGTCACGGTTGCTATCACAAAGAGTTGAACAAAGGAGGGTCCACGATTGCCGGTATTTACACACGTGGGTGCGTTTTGGCGTTCTTAGGTAAAAACTGCTTAAGTTTGGTTGATTTAGCCATTTGGATTAATGACTGACCAATGACCGAAATACACACAACACGGACACCTACAAAAGTTTGTCGTTGTCTGGGAAATCGTATTACGCCCGGGGTAAGATGATTTTTCACATCATTATCAACCCTTCAGAGAGGCGAGAGAAAAAGTGGAATGGTATTGCTCCCCCCTCAAGCTGTTCGGTTGATGGTGACCTGAAGAATTGCCGTGAAGCCCCGCCCCTATAGCATTCAAACTCACAAACCCACACAGATCTGTGTTGCAGTCACTGTGTGGACATTCCTTTGTATACTGTGACCAAGCTAAAAAGGCGGAAGAAATTGGAAAGAGAAACGATTCCAAGTTTGTTTGAATCTGAGGTGGTTTTATTACATCCAAAACAATATTTACTAAATAAAGTCAAAATCACAACAATGATCAGAAATAAATAGTGACGGAGGACATAATTTGCCTCCCTTTGTTATAAAAAGTTCCACATTTAAAGCAAAGTAAAGATCGAATAAAGTTCACTTAAATTAAGTTAAGTTTAGGCTACACGTAAATTGATGGGGGTCAAAACAACACCTTTAATTAAGGTGTTGTTTGATGATCCACACCTTCCTCTATAAGAGTGGTGGAAATATTGTCGAATCAAATACCAAGCCAAAATGTCGAGAACAGTTGTTGGAACGAAGCTAGAGCTGGTTGTCTAAATACTTCAACAAAATGAACCACAAAATTTGAATTGAACCAAGAGAACTTAAAGGCCCTGTACACTATTGGTAAGATCGAAAAACACAAATGTTCACAGATTCACACATAACTTACATGATTTAAAGTAAAATGCTATCGTTTCTGAGAAATGAGAAAAACAATAGTTTTTATCGCGCGCGATAATTTAATAAACTCGATGTTTGAAAAACAGAAAACACATAAGGTCTCTTTTCACTATTTTCTCGTGACCTCGATGACCAATTGAACTCAAATTTTCACAGGTTTGTTATTTCATGTATGTGGTTGATTACACAAAACATGAACACTGTCTGTGATTATTTTGTCAGCTCTGCCAATCCTGTATAATACCTTTAAGGAACGAAACGGTTTAGCTCTTGTCGCCGTGGCTCGTGGTGCAGGAATGGCTTTCACTCACCACACGAGGCACGAGCAACCCGCTACACATGGTCCCACGGTTCATTGCGTGCAGTATTCAGATACGAATCGATGCAAGTATATACGTAACCGACTGGCAAGTAATTTGAATAAGTCGGTCGGTCACAGTATAAAATCACATTGCGAAAATAGCTTTGTTGTGATCTTAACCCAAAGACAATGAATGGGAAGAACTTTGCGTGCGAACGGAATGCCCAGTATTTCCCATTTGTCAATGGTATGCTGAGCGCCTGGCCCGCACACAAGTAACATGTTCTATCCTAGAGTATAAGCTCCTCAAAGCATGTGGTTCAGTTCATCATTTAATCTGTCAAGCCCCTAAAATTCCTAAAATTGTTAAAACGTTACTCTATTTCCCGATCATGAAACCATGCTAATACTTTAAAGAACATGGGGTACCAGAACGCAAATATTTTGAATATGTACGTAATCGACTGGCAAGTAATTTGAATAAGTCGGTCGGTTACAATACACTTAAGGAAAATCCTATTCCTCAACACTGTAAATAACACTGTGTGGACGTGTGTAAGTCCACATAGTGTTTCAAGTTCCTAAATTATGTGGACCTCGTTTGTTCTCAGGTCCACACTTCGTAGGTAGCGTTAAACCATGTGAACACATGCCCCAGACACTGGCTTACTAAAGATATCCCGCTGTATTGCCCAGGCTATTGTGATATGTCTAGGCTATTGTGATATGTCTAAGCTATTGATAAGAATGACTGATGTTTGCCATTAAACCAGACTCACATTGGTCTCAGCCCTCCTGCATACACTGAAATGTGTACATTAAACACGAAATAAATATACAAACAAAGTAATGGAGTGCACAATATATTTACAGTTCTTCCAACCTCTGAAATTGTAATGAGATTTTCAAGATGAGCCTATAATAAACTCCAGTGGAAATAACCTGTGTTTCTTGACGGTGTGGTGGATGACCCCATAGGCTGCTTTTTATTAAACATATTCATTATGGGTGAGTTATTAAACAAAATTGCCAAAAACTTCTTACAAACCTCAGCACGGGGGTCTCGCTTTAGCGTTTTAATCAATACAATGACAGAGACAGCGGTTATCGCCACTGGAAACCAATTCTGTACACAGATTGTGTTTGTTTAATTGACCTATAGCTTTGCCCCTTTGTGACGTGAAGGCCGCCAGCGCGGTCGCACCCAGTTACTGTGGGTTTAGAGTTCATAACTCCATGTGCAGCCACATGATCATGGCGACAGTCCCCGTATAAGAGGGTGGAACCTTCCTCCATCATGTCTTTTTCCAAATCATTTCAATGTAAATTTATTGAAGAGTATAGTGTATTTTGATGACTGCCGAACTTGCAAACTATTTTTTACAGCCATGTGCAACGGGTAATTACACCCGCGACGAAGGCCAATTTCTGTTACCTGTGCAACCAGGTAACCTTGGAAATCTACTCGTCAAAATAAACACAAATAAATTCGCTTATTTTGCTCCTCGTAAAAGCTCCGTTCAAGGTCAGTTTTTTTCATAGAATAGTTCCATTGAGGTAACAAATAAAATATGACATCACAAGTCCGTTCTTTGAAAGAAATCACGCAGGACATCACAAGTCCGTTCTTTGAAAGAAATCACGCAGGCTGGTGTGAAACTGAGTGCACTGCATGCTTTCCAGTTCAGGGCCATTTACATCATAGTCAGCTCCCATAAGGTGCTTGTGACCATTTGAAGAGAAAACGAGATATCCTGCGCTTGTGACGTGAACACCAAATCCAAAAGGTAGGCTATCTTTTAAAGGTATGGTCACCCGTTGTGTATTGTCAACGTAATGCTGATTTATAGGCTAGGTACAATAAAAGTCACCTGTAAAAGTTCCAGCTAAAAACAGTGTCCACTTTTTTAGAAAACACCAAACTGCTTCGGTATTTTCATCAAGAACTTTGAGTCCATCCACTCGTTAAGCGAGGTGACAGTGGGTACTTTGTACCGCATCTCTGGCAGCAGCATTTATTATTCCTTTCTTAGATTCAAATGTTTTTTGGTGAAAAATTATCCAAACCATATATTAAACTTCGAAGGGAATCCTTTCCCAAAATAGTTCATACTATCAACAGCTGCAAGTGCTGCCTTAACAAGTAAGTTTCTACGTCACTATTTGAAGTATTTACTAATCTGTAATAGTAATAATAATAAATAATTATAATAATAATGAACATTTCTAGTGTGTCGTGTCTGTCAAGGATGACACTCCAGGCGCTAAAAAATAAAATGACCCTACCTTTAACATTCTCGACGCACAAAATTGTGACATCAATTTGGGATCACGACAGGTGCAAACGTTTGAGGCAAGTCTTATCTTCAGCTGTTTCGACAACCGAGTAATCCAGCGTTGAAACGTATTTCAATAGTTTAGCTTGACACCATGTACATCAAAAGGATTGGGCTGAAGCAAAGGATTTCAAATGACGTCATATACAGTGATATCTACTGATATTTAGGTTTTTCCCGGTCATTTTCGACACTAAAGGTAGCTTCTCTTTTAAGCATTTGTATTCAAAAGCGATTTTGATTGTTCGGTTGAAATCGTCAGTCAATTTCAACTTGAAAAATAAAACGGCTAGCATATTTAATTCAGCTTACAAGGAGCTCTTTTTAGCCATACGAAATCGGCATTCAATCTATAGCAGAGTAGGCGTAACTATATAGAGCAAAGTATGTGCGCATCTTTATTTGCCTTCTTATTAATTTCTTTTCACAACGAAAATAAGGGGCGCACACTGCGTAACCCTAAATCCTCCTTTATGTATTTAAACAATAGAATCAGAGATAATCGTCCTTAGTCCCCATAGACTGACACATTGCACATATCTATTTGGTATTTATAATGTCGTGGCTTTCTTTCAAAAAATCTACATCATTTCCCAATACAAAACCTGGAAAATTTCAAAACAGCAAACAGTACGGTGGCGACAATAGTTCCAACTCGATATCACTCACAACCCACACCCACACACGTCATGGTGGGAACGGCTTTAGGATAAAGGGTGATTTTGTGATCATTACGGAGCCCAACTACGCATGCGTAGAAGACTATCGCATAGTCATTGGTCTGGTTCTCCACTACGTGCGCCACACGAAGCAATCAAGTTTACACTATTTCGGATAACAACTTAAAAGTGAACTGGGTTGAGCTGCTTGTGTGTTGGCGAATGAAAAACGCAAAAACGAAATTAATTGTGAATGCGCACACACACTGTTAAATCGCTTTGATCTTTACCACAATTAACATTGTGCTTGCATGCTTATGCACAAAATGTGATGCTAAAAGCAAGCAAAAATAAATGTGCTTACCGGTATATGAAATTAGGCCCAGCTTTAGTGTTCGTACATTATGCAATATAAAGGTATGCATACATGATTGGTAAGGATTGGTTAGTTTTAGTCTAAAAGCTTATTGATTATGAAGTTCATACTAGAACCATTTTTCTTAATTTTCCCTCTGAAGTGAAGTCATATTCAAGAAAACTGTATCTCAAAACATTTTAAAAAAATACACAACAGATATAATTTTCTCCTGACTCACACAACGAATTAAGCCCAAGTTGTCACCGATTCACGTTGGTTGCGATCACACAAAATTTATGCGACTATTTTATCAGCTCTACCAATCCTGTATATTGATTGATTGATTGATTGATTTGGTTTGTTAAAATACGCATTAGAAATTGTCTTGGCTCTCCAGCTTAAAAAGACATGAAATCACAATAAATAGTACAATTAAAAAATACACATTAGGAAATTAAAGAATAGTTACAAATTATACCTTCATAACATACAGTTATGGGTTTCTGATCATGCATCGGATTGTTCGGAAGGCCGTTTCATCATGGCGAGTTCTTCGGTCACAACTTGTCCACACTTATTGTTTTCGCGGGTCATTTATTAACAGTTCGGCATACATCAATTAATTGACAGCAAACAGCACGGTCGACCGATCTGTCTCCAGTTCGAGTGAATTAGCCGGTTGAGCAAATCTTATAGGCCACGTGATAGACAGTTAAAGGTATTACGCTACATGGATTACACATAATTATTTCTATATAATAAAAAATAATTTAAACAATTCAATCTGAAAGCTCAATGATATCTTACGTTAATCGCAATTCCCCGCAGATATATTTTATTCAGTGTTACTGAAAGTCGGATTTGATTAATTACCCTTGCACATGTTGGTGGTATAATTTGTTTGTTAATACAATGAATTAAGAATGGGACTAGCCTACTACTAAAAAAACATCTATGTGCAGCATCTTTAAGTTGATATCTCCTTCCGGTTTGTTTGACGTCCTCTCGGCGACTATACAATCACAAGGACCCTCAGTAAACTTCCGAAATGGTAGAACGTAAACATTCGTGTTGAAATTAATATGAAAGGTGACTGTAAAGGAATACCTTTTGGGGTCTTAAAAGTGAGGATTAAGGATGAAAAAATATCGGTGTTAATTTTATTCCGATACTTACTGATTATGAAGTTCATACTAGAACCATTTTCGGTGAAATATTTCCCTCTGAAAATAAGTCATATTGGAGAAAACTGTATGAAGTAATTTTATTTTAGTAACTTGGAGACACATTTTTTCATTTCTGCAACTTGACGTATTCTACTTTTAAACGTGTTTACTTTTTTTTTATTTCACAGCAAAAAAATGAAGTTGCAGATAGCATGTATCATTGTTGTGGCGATGCTGCTGGTTATCCAGCCCTCTGGTAAGAGAATAGCTTAGTCAGAACAATCAATAAACACAGTGCTTGGTCCAAAATGTATAAATTAAACAAATAGCATGCTAGCAAGCCCTGTGGTAGACTGGTCCCCGTCTTTATCTGCAAGGATAAAGACAGACACTGGTCTTACAGACCCAATGATTACATTGCAAACAGTGATTTCATTATACTTGCTGTGACGTAAGCTTGTCATGTCTGTGTTATGATTGGTCCGAAGTGATGTAATTGGTCAGCTTGTACTTTCGGTCGTCTGCATTCAAGCGTTGTAAATTGTATTCACTGCGAATCTCTGTCAATGATACATCCAACATCCGTTCATGTTGGTATCTGGCGTTATTTGCGAGCCTCGAAGTGTGACGGACTTTAGTTTTAGATAATTTTATGATACAGTACAGTCAAAGATG